>CAWUFW010008693.1:0-600000 GCA_963921515.1 Calotriton arnoldi | reverse complement strand
TGAGAGTAGTGGTATTTCGGGGTCTGAGGAGTTAAATCAGACGGAACAGATAGAACAGATAGAACAGCATATTCTACACTCTCAACCTGGTCAGACACTTCCAGTGCTAAGTATGCAAGCATCGACTTCCAACTCCTATTTTTTGCAAGTGGATCAAGGCAATCAAGGTAATCAAGGTGATCAAGGAGACCAAGAGGATCAAACCGACCAAACTGAACAAATTAAGGAGACTAAGCAAATTGAGCAAATTGAGCAAATGGATCGGAATGACCAAATTGGCCAAATTGATCAAACGTTTTCAAAGACAAATCAAGAAGGGGTAAAAGTTATTCAAAATAGGTCTGACTCACCAGTCTCCGAGTCATCATCTGAATCAGACCAAGAGGACGTAGCAATATCAGATGAGGAAGTTGTAAGACCAAAAAGAAACCTTTCAATTAAAAAAATGCTTGCGACTATATTACAAGAATTAAGAGACTTAAAAATCTCTCAAGCACTTGAAATTTCGTATTTACATGAAAGGCTGTCAAAACTTGAGGAAAGTTTATTAAATGTTCCAAAAGAATCGCAGAAGTCGAGACTCGTGTCTCAGTACTAGAGGATAACTCTGTAGATCTCCAAAAGGAGCTTCAAGTTTAAAAAAAAAACAAGTGTCAAATGGAAATAAAACTTCAGGACCTTGAGAACTATAATAGACGTTCCAATCTGTGCTTGATTGGAATACCTGAGGGAATAGAAAGATCTGATATGGTGAAGTGGTCTGAATCACTCCTGAAATTAGCAATTCCAGATCTCCAAGGGGACCTTACAATTACCAGAGCACATAGAGTTCCAGCACAAAAGAACTTGAATGCTAAATATCCACGGACAATTTTACTGAATCTCTCAGATTATAGAATCAAGGATAAAATCATAAGAACTGCAATTGCCAAGAAATCATTCTCTACTGCTGAGATTCAACATTTTAAAATCTTTTCCGACATGTCTGCAGCCTCTGCATACAGACGAAAGGATTTTATTAAAATGATTGACTCTTTCAAAGCTAAAGGAGCTCAAGCATCTATCGTCCAACAGTTCAAACTGAAAGTCTTGGCTAAGGGTACATTTTATATCTTTACAGAAACTTCGGAAGCTCAGACTTTATTGGAACAATTGAGTATGGTTTAAATGAAAAAGGATTATATAGTTTAAAATGTTGCCTATCTATGAGAGAAAGAAATATGGGGAATTGTTGAAATGTTGTTCATCATGAAAATGTATGAAGACAGGGGCGGCGGCGAGGCTAATTAGGTGACGCTAAAGGATGCAACTCAATGGCATCCGAAAGGAAGAAGAGAAAAGGAGAGGGAAGTGGGGACACTGGGGGTTTCTCTCCTTTGAGGGAAGGGAGGGGGTGGGGGGGTGGTGGCGGGGGTGAAGCAGTTAGAAAAAGAGAGCTCCTAGATGGAAATATTTGTTTGAATAAATCCAAGAAGAGGAGATTACGTAATGAGTACTTTAAGGGCTAGGAGTAAGTTGTGGTACCGCATAATAGAAATTATACATTGCATATATATCGCACATGGAACTTTGCACTTTAACGCACTTTAATGCATATTTTGCACAATGGTCATAATTGGTACTGTATTATACCGGTTTAACAGCTGCGCAATTTGCACTTTAATGCATATTTTGCGCAATGGTCATAATTGGTATTGTATTGTACAGGTTTAAAAGTTGGGCAATCTGCATTTTAGTGTATATCTTGCACAATTGATATTATCTCTATTGCTTTCATTCTACCTGCACTGTAGTGTACTGGTTCAGTGGCTGCATGATCGTATTTTATTAGATTTTATATTTTATATATATTTGATATAATCGATATTGCAGTCTTTCTGTCCAGTAGTTCTCTGATTTGTATTTTAATGCATATTTTGTACAATTGGTATCATATGTACGACAGCTTATTGGTCTAATATTTGTGCAGTTTGCATAATAGATAGGGCTTGTACTTCAGCGCGTAAAATAGTCAGTCACTCTTTTTATTAGGGAAAAAAGAGTCAAATTGAAAGCTATGGCTCATATGCGCATTTGGAGTATTTGGTGTATTTTGTACAGCTGTATTTTAAAAAGATATTTTATATATGAATAGGAATAAATTGTCGATATTGTCTTTAAATGCCAATGGTCTAAACAATAGACGTAAAACGTGTGCAATAGAGAGCTGGCTAAAGGGCTACCGCCCAGATGCGATCTTTATACAAGAGACACATTTTCGTGCCTTATCAAATGCTAGCAAAATGTTTAGAAACTGAGCAGGTTTCTACACCTCATCTGTGTTGGGGGCAGCTCAGAGAGGTGTGAGTATTTTTATAGGCAAACATGTCCAATTTCATGTAGAAGCATCACATTCAGATATGAATGGTAGATGGACATTTGTGCATGGGAAAATAAATCAGACAAACCTCATATTTGCCACAATTTACGCACCAGTCATCGATGACCCGCTCCCTATTTTATAGCTAAAGCAAGCACTTTCTGGTATACCGGGTCAGATTATATGGGGAGGTGATTTTAATTTTTTGCAAAATCCCGCGGTTGATTCAACCAAAAAAGATCGAAGACAAAATAAACCACAAGTTGCCATTGCTTTGCTGAGTTGTAAGTCAGATCTAGATATTCTGGATAGCTGGCGTTTTAACAATCCGGTTAAACGCGAGTATTCTTGTTACTCGGCAAAATATGACTCAGCATCTAGGCTAGACTTTTTCCTAATCTCTCACAATCTTGAAATTAGTAAATATGAGCATATAGTAAATCCTTTTCAGATCATGCCCTTATTAAGCTTGAAATTATTCTGGGAAAGTCAGATGAAGAAGTATCAAGAAGGTGGTATTTTAATAGACTTAATTTAGCTGAGAAACAATGGTGTGCAGAAATAGAAAATTAGATTGTCTTCTTTTTTAATATAAATAAGGATTCTGCTCCAATCAATGTAATATGGGATGCATTTAAGGCAACATTGAGAGGCATAGTTACTTCAAAAGAGATACCAAAACAGAAGGCTAGAAAGGAGGAGAGAGTGGCGATAGAAAACAGGCTGGCCCAGGCAAATCAAGCTTATTTTAGAAATAGGACCCCTGATACTAGACAAGAAGTATTGAATGCAAAAACGACAATGAGGGAATTTTACTATGAATTAGGTGATACGGCAAGTAGATTATACCTTCAGTCAAGCTATGAAAATAGTAAGTATACGGGAAGACTATTAGCCTGGCAAGCAAAGGAGAAGCAAGTCCGTAATAGAGTCGCATGCATTCAGGATAACGTAACTAAAACGCGTGTAATGACCACACCATTAATAGGTGAGGTTTTTCTTAAACATTATAAAGATGTTTATCAGGCATCTCACCAGGCCCCCTTAGAATTAATGAATGAATTCCTACAGCAATTGCCAATCCCAATTTTGGGAGATAATTTTAAAGAGCTGTTACTTATCGAATTCACTAAGGAAGAACTAGATGTAGTCATTAGCTCCCTGCCAAATTGCAAAGCGACTGGAGAAGATGGTATTCCCGCGGAATTTTTTAAAACATTCGCTACAATACTCTGCCCCGAATTTTTAAGACTTGCAAATTATTTATTACAAGGGGGAGATCCGCCAGCAACTTTCCGTACTGCGGTAGTGGTCAGTATTTTAAAAAAAGACAAAGGTAGCGAAATTGTGAATTCTTATAGGCCAATAAGTCTGTTAAATACTGACTATAAAATTTTCACTAAACTTTTAGCCAATAGATTAAATAAGATGGTGGGCTCACTTATTGGGATGGATCAGTGTGGCTTTGTAGCAGGGAGACACCTCTATACTAACACACATTTTTTATTAGAGGCCTTGGATTTTTTTAATACTAATAAAGTTGAGGCACAGATCTGGTTTTTAGATGCTGAAAAAGCATTTGATCTGGTTTCTTGGAACTGTCTTTTCACAATCTTAGAAAAGTTTGGCTTCCCAATTGAGTTTATATTTTTATTAAAACAACTGTATATGAATTCCCATGCGCAAATTTTAATCAACTCTGTGAATATCGGGTCATGTCAAATAACTAGAGGCACTAGACAAGGCTGCCGCCTTCTCCCCGATTTTATTTGCTTTATTTATAGAGCCACTGGCAATTGCAATCAGGGAAAAAAGAGCCTGTACAGTCCAGGTTCAAGGCATGACGAATATAAAACTCTATGCTGATGACATTGCTCTTTTTCTGGACTCAAATATAGACACCCAGGTGGAAGTTATGAGGGTATTTGCAGATTTCGAAGAAATAGGTGGTTATAAAATCAATAAGGCCAAAACAGAAATTATATTATGCAATTGTGGTGTGAATTCTTTATCACCCGAGTTCAGACACATATACAACACCCGCCCCAAGAGATATTTAGGGATTCAGGTAACGGAGAAAGTAGAAGACCTTTTTTCCTTAAATTATATTCCACTGATGAAAAAGGTGAACTCACAGTTATCACGATGGAACCAGCTCCCACTATCAATAATAGGACGGGTTGTGCTAATTCGAATGTCTATTCTTCCATTGTTTAACTTTCTCTTCAGTGCAGTTCCTTGTGCAATACAGACTTCTTTTTTTTTTTAAATAGATAGTATGTTCTTCTCTTTTCTATGGGCAAATAAGGTACCAAGACTGGCACTTAGCACTTTAACATATCCTGTATCAGAAGGGGGATTATCTCTTCCGAATATTCGAAATTACTATTATGTGACATTTGCACATCATAGTTCTAGATTTTTCTTTTTAGATCCCCAAGAGGCAGATAATTTTTTTATGAAAAAGATCTTAAGGGAATATAATATTATCAATCCTACAAGAGTTACTAAATACCCTAAGAAAGTACGTTATAAGACCCTACAATGGTTTTTTAAACAAAAAACAGCTTTTAACACACTATGATATTCCAAGAATCAATAATTCCACCAGGCTCTCGAATATATATATGGGGGATATAGGCATTTTGGAGAATAATATACTAAGGTTGTGGGAAGAAAATGGTTACGTCCAGATCCAGGATTTTATCAAGGGGAATTGCTGGAAAACCTGGGCGGAGATTGAAACAGGACTTCAACATTCTAACACAATCTTAAAGTGAGCATTTATTAGACTTAGGGGCCGATTCCGATCTCGGCTGGTAGGGCACCGAATCGGATTCGGCTTAACCGGATCCGATTCGGAGCCCTATTTCCCGACCGAGTCGTACTTGCGTCCGGGCGAGCGAGTACGATGTGTGCGCTTGCGAAATGTCCGACCGACTCGTTCGCAGGACCCGACCGCTCCGACCGACTCGCACGGGGACGACGTGCACCTCGCAATGGAGACGTTCCCCGGCCGGGTAAGTACGATGCGCACCTCGACCGCTCTGACCGACTCGCGCAGTCCGGCTCCAAGGAGCTGTCAGAGCCGCACTTTGGGGGTCCGTGTCGGACCCCCCTGGAAGCGTAGGCGTGCAAGTCGCACACAGGGGGGACCCATGGGTCCCCCCTACACGTGCATGTACGGTGCGACCCGCATCGATGCGAACACGCTGTAGGGGGCGCCCTTGTTCGCGTCATGCCCATTGAGTCAATGGGAGCCCGTGTACGCGTCGTACGACTGGCTCCCATTGACTTCAATGGGAGTCCGACCGAATCGAGTCCGATAGCATACGTGCGCATCGTACTCGTTCGGTCCGACTGCTAGGGTCCGATTCGGTCGGAAATCTCTCCGGGTCCGGCTCGGTCGGGGAATCTTATACTGAAAAAATTAGATATGGAAAACCTGTGCAATAAAATTAGCATTAGCGAAGCACTTAACTGCCCCATTAGTCGGAAGATTAGTATCTGGATTAAAATCTTTGAGGAAAATAATTCTTTCTCACTATATGAAAAAATTAGAGACAGATGGAAGAAAAGGGAAGATATACAGATTTTTAAACCAACTTGGAATAGGCTTAATAAGCTTAACACTGTTATATTCAAAGGGGAAAATTTTAAACGCATGCAATATTATTCGAAATGGTTGATATATAGAACACCCTCCTTTCTTCACAATATATACCCCCATATAGAAGACAAATGCTTCTGTTGCCCTGAGAAAGGTACCTGGGCACATATCATCTGGAAGTGCCCAAAAATTCAGAGTTTGTGGGAGGAGATCGAGAAATATCTTCGAACCACAATAGACCCTCTCATCTCATTCGATGAATCTATTGCAGTTTTGGGCTGTTCTCCTGCTATTTCTTTGCATGAGGGGTCTTTGTTTATTGCTGCATCAATAGTCAGATCTTTAATCCTGCAACTCTGGAAATCAGAGAAAGTACCTACCTTTAATGCATGGAGAGCAAAATTATCTAAAATACAAGAATTAGAAAGGAAATATGCTATAAGATCAGGAGCCATAAGAAAGTATGAGAAATATTGGAGTATGTTTGAACGATAGGATAATATATTGCAGTTGGTATAATTGGTTGGATCAGATAGGTGTGTATTAATTCTGATATCCTACGTTGCATTTTATCTTAGGGTGATCTTTCCTGTACTTTTGTAGTATTTGGTTTTAAAAGATAGAACTTATAGGTATGTAATTTTTATGATCTAGCACTTTGCACTTTAACTAATTTTGATCTTTTTCTGCATTACAGGAATATTATGTTTGTACTGTTGAATACTTTGAAATAAGTATCTATAAATTTTTGACTAATGTTGTCATCTTCTCTCCTCAATATTTTGGAATACGTATTTATATACGATATAATTGTATGTTTGCAATATCTATGAACTCTCAATAAAAAATAATAAAAAAAATTTAAAAAAAGCTAGCTATGTCGGTTAGAGAAAAGAAATCACCAAGCTTAGTCAGGCCGGCATCACACCATCTCTTGATAATTGGACCTTTAAAAATTTCCGGGAGATTAGGATTATTCCCTAACGGTGTGTAATGATTCAGTCGGCCCAGCCCTAACAATTTCTGAACTAGTCTCATGATTTTGTGCCTATTAATGATTTAAAGCGGACATTCTTGTAGTGGCTATCGTTCAAAAATCTCCAAAGCCACCCCCATGCGTCTTTACCCATTATAAATTCTATAGGTGTAGGTATTTCCTCCATGATACTATCTATTGGTTTTATAGATATAAGGGTTAGGTTAAATAATAAGGTAGTGGCCCAATAATATAATCTTATATTTGGTAAAGCCAAACCTCCCCTTTCTCTTGGCAAAGATAAAAATTTATATGCTCTCCTAGGTTTTTCATATGCCCAAATGAAGCAAGAAAATAGCTCTTCAATTTTTTTCAAACAAATAGTAGAAAATTCTAAATGAATTGCCCTTAAAAAATACAAAAAATTGGGGGAAAAAAGCATTTTAATTATATTGCATCTGTCAATAATTGACAGATGTAAATTATGTAATCTCATTAATTCTGTTTTAGTTTTAGCGATCAAAGGATCAATGTTACCATCAACAATCTTGTCAACATTAGCCAGAATATCAACTCCAAGATATGTTGCCTTATCCACCTGTCTAATGTTGTTAGCCATGCTTAAATTATTGCAAACTATTTGGGTTTTGGTACTATTAAGAGAATACCCCGAAAGTTGCCGAAATCTCGCTGCTTCCGCCTCTATCTCGGCTAAAGCTGTTTCAGGATCAGGGGTGACTATAGCAATGTTGTCAGCATAAGCCAAAGTTTTAGTTTTCCCACCCTGAGATTTGATAGGTCTAAATACTCCTGTTAATTTCAAGTTGCCGTAAAATAGGGTCTATGTACAGAGCAAACAACAGCGGGGAACTCGGGCAACCCTGTCGGGTACCTCTAGTAATTTCAAATGGGTCTGTAAGAACATTGTTTACGAAGAGTCTTGCACTAGGATGAAAATAAAGCATCTTAAAGGCCTGTATAAGCCCTTTGCCTACTCCGACCCTTGACAGGGTCTCCCATAAGAAAAACCAGGAGACCCTGTCAAAGGCTTTTTCAGCATCCAGCAGTATAAGTGCTGTTGGCTCTCCAGAGATATTAGCGGCATCAAATAGTGAAATGACTCTCCTGATATGATCAATTGTACCGCGACCTGGTATAAAACCATGTTGTCAAGGTGAGACAACCTTGTGAATGACAGCAGCTAAGCGAGTGGCAAGAATTTTGGAATAAATCTTGCTGTCAGCATTAATCAAAGTAATGGGGCGATAAGAACCAGGTTCCAATGGTGATTTATATATTTTTTTAAGAAAAACAATAATTTTGGCCTGTGTCCAGGACTGCGGTAGTTTACCCCTTTAAACACATGTACAATTAATTGCAACATCCAATCTTTCAGCTGTGGAGCAAATTTTTTTATAAAACTCTAACGGTATATTATCTAACCCTGCAGCTTTCCCACTCGGAAGGCTATTAATACAGAGCAAGATGTCCACCCACTGGGGGAGTTCCTCAAGTTGCTGTTGATCCTCTTCGGGAAATTGTACCACTGGGCCTTGATTAAGATATAAAGTAACCTCTCCCGGGTGATCAGGGATATCCTCATGATATAGAGTTTGGTAGTATGTCTAGAACACCTTATGAATGCCCTCTGGATCTCTAATTCTCCCTCTTACAGGATCATTAATCTCGGCTATTGTATTTCGAGTTGTTCTCTGCCTGGCTCTAGTTGCAAGGTGGTGCCCGACTTGTTCACTACATTCATAAGCCTTCTCACGCCACACAGCTAGCCTATCTGCAGCTCTCGTTGTTATTGTTTCAAGAATTGCTGACTTGGCTACCATCACTCTTATATGTGCTTCCGAGGCATCTCCACCGTCCTGGAGTGCTACAATCAAATCTTCTTCTGCGGCAGCCAGGCTACCCTGCATATCATTAAGCAAGCGTCGCTTTTCCTTATTCATAGTTAATGAGAAGCTAAGTGTTTCCCCACGTATTCCCGCTTTCAGCGTATCCCAAACTATATCCACCCCAGCACTCCCTATATTCTCCTTAAAAAATTGGGGTATCCACTTCCTCATGTGCTCACAGTATTCCTCATTCAGAAGTAGCGATCGTTCAAAGCTCCAATTAGTCTTACCCATATTTCTAGACCCAAACCCCCTGATTTCTACTATTAAAGGATTGTGGTCAGCCAATATGCGCGGAGCTTTCTCAATTGAACACGCATGAAGAATAGTATGTGATGCTAGAATAAAGTCTAATCTTGCATGCTTATTGTGTGGAAAAGAAAAAAAAGTAAAACCCAGGTCCTTAGGGTTCTGACAATTCCAGATATCAGAGAGTGCTTGCTCGTGACACAGTGTCCTTAAGGCTCTAAAAACCTTGGGTTTCCGACCATTATAGACCCAACCATTATCAAGGCCCATATTTTGATTAACAGGCAGGTTTATATTAAAATCCCCACACATAATTATGGGTAGCGGCCATGTAGCTAACTCATTATTTATATAATCAAATACGGTCCGATCGTCTAAAGTACTCCCATAAATACTACAAATTGTGATTGGATCCCCATTGTCCCTACAACATTCTGTAATTACCCAGCGCCCATTCTGGTCAGCTATTGTTCGAGTAAATTGAATAGCACGATTAGCTGTCAAAATTGCTACCCCCCTTGTCTTTGAATTTTGAGTCGTGGCCCCCACCAATGTATATCCAAGTGTTTCCAACAAGGGTATCTGTGCTCTTTCAATGTGGAGTTCCTGCATACAGATAACATCGGCTTTTAACAATCGTAGCCCTACTGCAGTATTCCGCTGTTTTTTAATATCGTTAAGACCACAAATATTAATTGTTGCTATACGCAGTTTACTCATTAATGATGATATTTTCAGCCACAATATGAAAAACCAAACAACCTAAAACCAGCCCCCAGAGTACCAACCCCTTTCCTCCCTTCCGCCCCTTACCGCTAAACCCCCGCCCTCAGACCCCACCCCCCACCCACCACCTACCACTGAGGTTACCTGGCACATGGTGAGCCAGGATGATGGCATCTGAGCGGTCGTGACCCCGTGCCCCTCCCCGGTCCAATCCCTCTACCCTCACTATACCTCTAAAGTACCACACTGTTCAATTCACAGTGATAATCCTTATTTTGTTTACATTCCGACTTAAAGGCAGTCACTCTATTCCTTAATCAAAAAAAAACAACAATTTTGCTATATATCTATGAGAGCAAACCAAAAGAGATTAGAAGAATAGAGTCAGGAAGTATAGCCAATATCAGGCTCACATAATTATAATCAGAGATTGTTCTTAAGTTTTAAGTCTTAAGTCATTAGCTTTAACTTATTTGTGGGCTGTAATCTCTCGCAAATACGCTTGGCCTGGATTTCGGAAGTGAAGCTACGTGTGGCTCCCTTGAATATGACTTTTAGGCGAGCAGGATTCTGGAGATAAACTGTTGCACCCAGTTGTTGAAATGGCGCAAAAAGTTGTCTCAACCTCCATCTGCGCTCCACAGTGGCATGAGCGAAATCAGGCCGAGTAAAGAAGGTAATGCCATTGTATTCTTTCTTATTTGCAGGCCTTGCGAGATCATAGAGCAGTTGCCTCAAGAGAAAATTGCCAAAGTAAATTAACATAGCTCGTGGGTATTGCGAGGAGGAGGTAGGTCGTTTAGATGGTGTTAGTGGAAAGCGATGAGCTTGTTGTACTTCCTTTTCCCAGTCCCAGGAGTGTAAATCCGGAAAAGCTCCCTTAAAGAGCGTGATCATAAAAGTCTTAGGGTCGTTCCCCTCCACTCCCTCCGGAATACCAAGTACACGTAGATTATTATGGCGTAGTCTGTTCTCTTGCTCCTCGACTTTGAGCATAAGGTCTTTGACTATACCATCATGTTCCTCCCCTTGCGATTTCAGGGTAACGATATCTTTCTCAAGATTTTCAGTACGAACTTCGACTGAAGCCATTCTATCCGAGATCTCGGCACATGTCTTGCCCACTTTCCATATGGTGCCCTGAAGCTTCTGCATGGCGAGGCACGACTTCGGCTGTCTATCTTGACCTCCTCTTGAAAGTTCTTAATGGATTGGAGCACTACTGCCAAAGTGGGTTCACCTTTTGGATCCTCCACCCCATCGGCGGTGCTTCCTGTGGGTGTATAATTCTCTCTTGAACACATCGTTGGTTCTGGCAAAGCTGATAATTGCGAAGCGGAATAGTCCCATCTAAGATCCATCGTGCTGCTCTGGTCAGGAGTCTCATGTTTCTTATGTCGGCTGGATTTCTTCCGCAAGATTTCTTTTTGTACAGAAGCTTTCATGGATAGCTTTGAGTCTGTGCTGCTGTCCCAATTTTGACTTCCTCCTTCACTCGCGGCGGATACACTTCCATCCGTAATTTCAGATTCATCCATAAGTGAGTAAAATTTGTCTATATTATCGGGCGTTTTAGGCGGGAGAGCGAGAGTTTTTTCCTTATCACAGCCACTGAGAATCACCATATCCCTATTTGTCATATCGCTTTTCTCCACTGCAATGTTATTAAGAATTTGTAGGCTTTGTAGGTCATCGATGGGGCAGGGTATTGAAAGTTTATAGCCATTGTCTTCCTGAGCCATCCCCAGACTGGTAGCCGGGCTAGATTGAAAGATTGGAGTTTTAATCTCCATTGCATTTTCGATGGGTGGCGCAACCTCTATGGGACCTGTTTGGTCAATCGGACCCTCAGTTTCAGCCTCCTCTCCCACCATCACGCTATGTAATCTCCCATCAATTGGAGCAAAGATGTTGGAGATAAGCGGTTGTCCACCATAAGCATTTTGAGTAGATTGACCATTATCTGCGCCTTTAATGTTCTTTATTTGTGTTTTTTTCTGTTTGACTGTCCGTTCGACTTTTTCTATAGAATTGTTTTTTTCACTCTGTTCCCTATTTTTGGGTCCACGTGTATCAGGGTGTTTTTGGCGGTTTTCAACTGGGTTAGGCTGCAAAAGTTAATTCCCCGGTAAGCCTGTCAGTTGTGCGCTTTTAACTTTATTTGCTTTCGCTCCCCGCCCTGCCATCCTTACTTGTTCGATTTCAATACGTTGGATACAATGTATCTTCCGCGTCCCGAATATCGTCCGGAAAACACTGTGGCTCCTGCGTGTCAATGTCCCTTCCTTCACACTCAGCAGGATTCTGTAGATCGCAGAAAGAACCACCAAGGAGCACGTCACGGAAGAGTCCCGCCGCAGGGCAGCGACAGCCAAGGATGTAGGAGCGGAGCGATTTGAAAGCGCCGTGGACCAGGGGAGATGCATCAGCGTCGCATGTATCGGAGCTCACTCTTTTTGCCCAGTGAACGTCGCAAGCTGCAGGTACATGAAGTCAGATTGTGTTTAGAGGGTAATTCCGAGACATTCAAGTATTAAAGCAGGGTTTTCGAGATCATTACGGACCGGACCGGTGGAGCTGCAGCAACGGCGGCTACTCAGACGCCATCTTGCCTCTCGTCTCGCACCCTACTCTCTTCCTACTGAACTTTAAGTAACAAAACACTTTAACCTAACCAGTCTGGAAGTAATGCATTAATATTAGGAAATGTCTGAAAATAGCTCTAGAGATGAATTTCTAGGTTAGCTGAGATATGCACCCAGGGCAGGCAGAGAACACCAGTCTAGCCAGGGTAAGCTGGATACACACTAAAAGATAACTTGTGCTCACCCTCTGGTAGCTTGGCGCAGAGCAGTCAGGCTTACCTAAAGAGGCAATGTGTAAAGTAGTTGCGCAGCACACACACAGTAACACAATGAATACACCACAAAAAGACTCCACAAAAGTTAAGAAAAATATATTATTATATTCTGAACTAAATAAGACCAAAACAAGAAAAATCCAATGTATAGAAGTCGAGATATAAAATTTTAAAGGAATAAATGCAGTAAAGCACTTAGATCAAGTAGCTCTAAAAAGGTTACTTTAGGTCGCTCTGGACCAGGGCAAAGTCAAACTTTGGGCCGACCACGATGAAGTACCAGTTGACTACAGGACACATGCATGTCCCGGTGAACAAGGTATATTTCCTGGTCGCAAACAGTGAGATGTGTTGATTTTGAGGCCCGCAATGCGGAATACATCGATCTTCTCCATGTAGTGAAGGTGATGATGGTGCCGGAGTCTAGAGGCGTCAATCGATGGGCCGAATTCTGCCACACAGTCGAGGGGATGCATTGATCTCACCAAGCTGCAGTGGTGGCGATATGCTGTCTGATGTGTCGATCTCTGGAGACACAGCACTTGTTCCGAGGCAATGCAGCAATTTTACTCCCGCAACCGGTTCGATGCGCCGGTTCTACTACACGTAAACAGGAGATGCATTAAAATCCTTGTTGCCAGTATCTGGGCCACTTCCTGTGAGCCATGAACAGAGGTAGAGGCTTTGATATCCCTGAGTCACAGGCAACAGGAGGCAAGCCAACAAGCCCTTGAAGGTCACTTGGAGTCAAGGCAGACTCCAGCTTTCCTTTAGCGAACTCAGAGAGCAGCAGACAGCAGGGCAACAAACAGAAAATTAGGCCTTCCAGATCATCAGTCCAGTTGAATCCTTTAAGCAGCACAGATTATTCTGGGAGAGCTTCAGTTACAAGTCCATCAGTGTACGATTTTAGGGGGTCAGAGACCCAGTACTTATATCCAAAAGTGCCTTTAATGTGGGGGTGACTTCAAAGCAACTCTCTGAAGTTCACAAAGATCCCTTTCATCCAAGACCTATCTGCTGTCAGACACACAGAGCAGTAAGTGCAGAGAAATGTCCACTTTCTAAAAGTGGCATTTCTAAAATAGTAATGTTAAATCCAGCTTCACCAGTAAGGAGGATTTATCATTACTATTCCAAAGATATGAAACATGATGCAGCTACTCCCTTCTAAACAGGAATTACAGCTTAAATGTGTTGTAAGGAATTCCCAATGCTAGCCTATGAGAGGAGAAGGCCTCACAGTAGAGAAAAAAATAAAAAGACTGTTTGTCACTACCAAGACATGCAAAACATAAGAGTACATGCCCTACCTTTTCCTTAAATAGCACCTTGCCCGTAGGGTTAGTTAGGGCCTACCTTAGGGGTGACGTATAAAAAATAAAAGGAGAGTTTAAGGCTTGCAAAGAATTTTATATGCCAAGTCAAAGTGGCAGCAAACTGCATACACAGGTGATGGCAGTCATGAGACAGGTTTGAAAGGCGACTTATGTGGGTGGCACAATCAGTGCTGCAGGCCGACCAGTAGCATTGAAGTACAGGCCCCGGGTTTATGTATACCACTTTACAAGGGACTTGACAGTACATCATATACACCAATAAGGTATACACCAATGTCATCATGATTAGGGGAGAAGCACAAGCACTTTAGCACTGGTTAGCAGAGTCCTCAGGCCAATAAAAAGATTCAGCAAAAACAGGAGGTAAAAGGCAAAACATATGGGGGAAGACCACCCTAAGGATGCCAGCTGTGGAAAAGGGTGTTGGAAGTGTGCCAGGCAGGAGAATGGAATCTAGAAAAGGTGATTACAGCTGTGCAGGAATGAAAAGGAACTGAGATTAGACATGTCTGGCAGTCAGGAGGCCCCTGGAAGGTGGTGCTGGCAAATGGTGTCAACCATTAGAAAGACATACAGGCGACAGAGGGCACCTGTTCATTTCTACTTGCTCAACTTTAAATGTTGTTAGGATCTTGGCACGACTGACCACCACTCCCACAAAGGTAATTGGGTTTCAAGGGTCTGCCAGGCAATTGAAAGCCAGTTGGAGTTGCAAAGAATTTGAGTCCTTCACAGGTAATATGGCCACCACTTTTTCTTAACTGGGAACCAAGTACCCCATTGTAGTATTTGACTCAAAGTAGAGAAGCAAAGCAGTCCAAAACGTACTCCGCGGAGGTTGTGTCAGCTAGTACCCTAGATCACTGGTAGGCATCAAACAACGCTCAATAAATAATTGTCTAGTCGGTGCTGTTCTTATAAAAAGGAATGGTATTTTATTATGCACATGCTACTAAATACTACACATTAATTACAAATATATACAATTAGGTCAATTGAAATACATTTGTTGGCAATCTCGGAACAGTTTCACTCCCCAACCCCAGCAGGCTCTGAAATCGCAATCATAATCCCCCCAACCTATACTAGATACAATATCACAATATAAGAGCATGTCTGCATCAATAAGGCAGGCCTACAGGCACATTAGTAAAATCAGAAAACATATTATAATCCACCACTGAAATCAATGGGGTAGTACAAGCATTCAATAATATTAATTATAATGTAAAATTAAATATAATTATAATGTAAAACCTTGCATTGTCAACCATCAACATTGAAAGAATTGTGTTGAATAACATGTTTCCCAGAGTATTATTTCTACCTTTTGTATGTTGCTACTGCAGATTAGGATCAATTGTCAGGAGTCACTGCAGCCTCAAGCCAGTCTGCAAAAAAATAGCCTCTTGGTTACTTCCAAGACCCCTGTGTGGCAGCATAGTCAAAGGCTAGTCCACGAACACTCCAGGGAACCAAGCATGCTCCCCCAGCTGATCTTCATGATACATATCGGGGCCAACACCACTGGCCCTGGGTGACCCGTCCAAGTCCAGGGAGGGTCAGTTGTAGACAATGTCCTTCCAGTGGAATCAGGTGGCTTTTTCTTCCAGCTGGGCATTTTTTAGGGAAGCACCCCAGAAGAAATTTGAGTAGCTTTTCCTCAATAGTACGTGAGGATATCAGGGAAATTTACACCAGTGACTGGGGTATAAACAGGCCCCACCCTTATATAGAAAATACTGAAAACCAAGTAAGGTGGGATAACCACTTCATTCTACATGTCATTTCCTTCAATTGCAATATCAAGGTATTATGGCACCTTGTCTTTCTCTGATGAATACTCCTCTTTTTCTTGTCTCAAAACCAAATGGATCCTATAGAATAGTTTTATAGAAATCTAAACACCCACACAAAAACATATGCAGAGCAAAATGCTCACAGCACAGGTTTAATGACAAACGTAGTATGGAAAAAGTACAAAACAACCACAGACATCTCCAAGGGGTTTTCAATCAGACTATGGCACCTGAAAATGAGAATCTAGCTGCCTTCAGTTTCAATGAAATGCAGTACTTGTGCACCTGATTGCCTATGGGGTATAAGAACAGCCATGTGGCCCATTCTGGGTCTAAAGTTTGATGACATGGTGAGCAAAAAAACAATGGATTAAACCCAGATCTTTGTGAATGGGGGTACATGTTTGCATTGTTCAGCTTTTAGTCAATGCAATTTTTATTTTGCTTTCGATGCTAGTAAGTGGAAGGGTATGCCCAGACATGGGTCCGTGCTCACTGTACCACTGGATTCAAGCTAGCCTGTCTGATGAGTGGTGATACCCCGAAACCGGTCCCAGGATGCTTGTTTCTGGTCTGAGGAAGATCCGTCTTGGCAGTTTGGGCTGGACTGTTCCCATGAGGAGCATGGTCAAGGCTGCTTTGCATATGGTTGGGTCTAAACTGGGGTGGCTTACTGATCGAAAAAACGATGGATTAAACCCAGATCTTAGTGACTGGGGTGAATATTTGCATTGTTCAGCATTCCGTCCATCAATAGTTATTTTTACTTTTGTTGCCCTAAGTGGGAAGGGTATGCCCAGACGTGGGTCCCGTGCTCTGTGTGCTACTGAATTCAAGCTAGCCTGGCTGATAAGTGGTGATACCCAAAAACCGGTCCCAGGATGCCTGTTTCCAGTCCAGGTAGGACCTGGCTTGGCAGTGCGGGCTGGACTGTTCCAATGAGGAGCAGGGTCAAGACTGATTTGCATATGGCTGGGTCTAAACTGGGGGGACTTTGTGAGCAAAAAAATGATGGAATGCACCCAGATCTTTGTGACTGGGGGTGAATGTTTGCATTGTTCAGCATTCCATCCATCAATTGTTCTTTTTGCTTTTGTCGCCCTAAGTTGGAAGGGTATGCCCAGATGCGGGTCCTGTGCTCACTGTGCAACTGGATTCAAGCAAGCCTGGCTGATGAGGGGTGATACCCCGAATACGGTCCCAGGATGCATGTTCCCAATCCAGGGAGGACCTGGCTTGGCAGTTCAGGCTGGACTGTTCCCATGAGGAGCAGGGTCAAGGCTGATTTGCATATGGTTGGGTCTTAACTGGGGTGGCTATGTGAGCAAAAAAAGATGGGTTAAACCTGAGTTTTGTGACTGGAGGTGAATGTTTGCATTGTTCAGCATTCCATTCATCAATTGTTCTTTTTGCCACCTAAAGTGAGAAGGGTATGCCCAGACATGGATCCCGTACTCACTGTGCTACTAGATTAAAGCTAGCCTGGCTGATGAGGGGTGATACCCTGAAACTGGTTCCAGGGATCTTGTTTTCAGGCCAGGGAGGACCTGGCTTGGCAGTTCGGGCTGGACTGTTCCAATGAGGAGCAGGGTCAAGACTGATTTGCATATGGCAACTGGGGTGGCTTGCTGAACGAAAAAACAATGGATTACACCCAGATCTTTGAGACTGGGGTGAATGATTGCATTGCTCAGCATTCTGTCCATTAACTATTCTTTTTGCTTTTATCACAATAAGTGGGAAGGGTATGCCCAGAAGTGGGTCCTGTGCTCACTGTGACACTGGATTCAAGCTAGCCTGGCGGATGAGTGTTGATACCCCAAAACAGTTTCCAGCATGCTTTTTTCCAGTCCAGGAAGGACCTGGCTTGGCAGTTCGGGCTGGACTGTTCCCATGAGGAGCAGGGTCAAGACTGATTTGCATATGGTTGGGTCTAAACTGGGGTGACTTGGTGAGCACAAAAAAATGGATTACACCCACATCTATATGTGTGAGGGTGAATGTTTGCATTGTTAAGCATTCCGTCCATCAATTGTTCTTTTTTGCTTTTGTCACCCT
Organism: Calotriton arnoldi; assembly: GCA_963921515.1. Classification (NCBI taxonomy): domain Eukaryota; kingdom Metazoa; phylum Chordata; class Amphibia; order Caudata; family Salamandridae; genus Calotriton; species Calotriton arnoldi. The sequence continues at coordinate 582,116 of CAWUFW010008693.1, read as the reverse complement.
AAGTGGGAAGGGAATGCCCATACATGGGGTCTGTGCTCACTGTGCCACTGGTTTCATGCTAGCCTGGCTGATGAGGGGTGATACACCGAGGCAGTCCCAGGATGCTTGTTTCTTGTCCAGTCAGGATCTGCCTTGGCAATTCCGGCTGTACTGTTCCAATGAGGAGCAGGGTCAAGACTGTTTTGCATAAGGCTGGGTCTAAACTGGGGTGGCTTGCTGAGCAAAAAAACAATGGGTTACACCCAGATATTTGTGACTGGGGTGAATTTTTACATTGTTTAATATTCCGTCCATCAATTGTTCTTTTTGCTTTTGTCGCCCTAAGTGGGAAGGTTTTGGTCAGACGTGGGTCCCGTGCTCACTGTGCCACTGAATTCAAGCTAGCCTGGCTGATGAGTGGTGATACCCCGAAGCCCATCCCAGTATGCTTGTTTCCAGTCCAGGAAGGACCTGACATGGCAGTTCAGGCTGGTCTGTTCCCATGAGGAGCAGGGTCAAGACTGATTTGCATATGTCTGGGTCTAAACTGGGTTGGCTTAGTGAGCAAAAAACGATGGTTTAAACCCAAGTCTTTGTGACTAGTGGTGAATGTTTGCATTGTTCAGCATTCCGTCCATCAATTGCTCTTTTTGCTTTTGTTGCCCTAAGTGGGAACCCTTCGAGGTATATATCTCTGGTAGCCCAGGTTTGCTGAAACATTAAAATATCATTTGCCTGATTAACTGCAGCCAGTCGGCTAATAATATCTTTGATTGTAGACCGGCCATGTTCAAAATAAGTATTTTCAGAACCTGGTTGTCACAAGCCATAGCACCCTCTGTACCAGTTTGAACATGCGTTGGGGATGCATGCAACAAGCGTGTCAGTGAATAATCGGTCCTGCTGACTGTTAATGGCGTCAGTTAGTCCTGGGCATCGAGATCAGATAACACAGCAAATTTATTCTGATGAGCTAAGGGAGATTGTCCTGACATAATATCTTTTAGAGGTGGTTTATAAAAATAGCCTAGGGTAATGACCAGATGGTGTGCTTAAGGGCAGGGGTCTCTTGTTGTCTTAATACTGCCCTTACCACGGAGGGTCTGCAAAATTTTATTACAATACAATCACCTACGATGTTTTTAGCTGAACTGCCAACCCACCCCAATCTCATTATCTCATTCATATTCAAGACAATAAACTGTTTGTTCTTAGATAACAAGTCAAAACATTTGTTGCGCAGCTCTCCCCAGGATTCGTTCTGCCGTGCCTTAAGTGGGGGCACTCCTGCCAACACCAGGACATTAGGGGAGGCAGCTGGAGGCAAACTCAGCATGTCCATATTGATTTTGAGTCTAGTTCCCTTTGTGGGGTGATGGGTAACACCATTACTGTTACTAGGAAATTCTGGGGGATGATTGAATATAGAGTTAGGTTTCGTTTTTGGGTTGGGGATAGCAGAAGGGCCATCCCCAACTAGGATATGCGATCAATCATTACTTATGGGGTTATGTGTTAGCATTTCATTCAAGGGCTATTGATCAATCAATTGCCTACATCTATCAGAGGCAAATACAGTTGAAAGACCATATGGCATACACTGATCCCCATTAACTAAACTGTCTGGGGCTAAAACATTTGTCAAATGGTTGCCCCCTCCCACCATGGCATCGTTATTAGCAGCAATTACCCATTTACAGAGCCTGTCCATTAGAGTCTGTAGGTGATCCAGGCAATCCAAAAGAGGATTGAGTTTCTTGTCTATTAAATCACCAACCCGGGAGCATAATACATTGAGGAGAGACTGCCCTTTATCAAGTGACTCAGGTGTAGCTTAAGTCTGGGCGTAAGAGGATCGAGCAGCATCACCATTCGAGGGTTTGGCTATGGGCTGAGGGCCACGTGATGGCTGTATCCAGGAGGTTAAGTAATTTGTGGTGCGCCAGTGCATGGGGGCTGCTTCCTTTTAGAATAAATGGGCTTTCCTGATGGCCTTTTGGTTTTTGCTGCCACAGTTACAGAGGGGGCGGCCATGATGTGTTGATTCGTGAGAGGACCGCGGCCATGGCCATCAATATCACCAATAGGGCGCTCAGGATCACTCACGGTAAACAAGGAATCACCCCCATCTAACACAAAAAAAGATATAACACCACTACTGGGTCCTGTCTGTGTCGCCTCACATCCCAAAGAGAATCTGCACTCCCTTAGTTTGATTTCATTGGTTACAATATTAACCACCCTCTCCAACATACTGTCAATGGTGACAGAAGAACGCGTGACTGTGGGCCCTGCTCGTTTCCCCATAGTTAATAGTTTTAGGCGGATAGGAGTTCTCACCTTATGTTTTTGCTGCCTCAGCTGAAAGAGAAGGCCCATCCCAGCCTTATCTGGCCGGGGACGGGCGCAGACGGGCCCTTTCTTGCCACAGCCTTGGCTCAGCATACGCCCGGGCGTGTCCGTGCAACGGGACCCCCTTCTGATTTAAATACAGCGCCTCCGGGCATGAGATGTCAGTGTCAGCAGCTCCTGCCGCAGGGACTTGTGGGGCTTTGAGTCCTGCCCCATCTCACCGGGTCTGAGGTCACACTGTGCAGCAGTACCCCCTTCTGATTAAAATATATTTAGATGTTGGCGTCAGTGGCTCCTGCCGCAGGGACGCATGGGGCTTAGAGGGCAGCTCTGAGAAAACACCACAAACTCAACATTCTAAATGGCCTCCTTTTGAAGGTTCCATGGGAGAGTCCAATTGGAACAAAAGAGGAGGAGTAGAGGGGAAGAGGGCAAGAAGCCTAGGTTATAACAATTCTCCCTCCGATAAAGGAAAGGCAAGAGAAGAAAGGAAGTGATCAGGGAGAGGAGACCGAACAGAAACAAGAAAGGGAAAAGAACAAAGAGGATGGGATAAGTGGTAGAGAGCCAGGGGAAAAGAAAAGGGTACATTGTGGGTAAAACTGTGACCCGGTAAAAATACAGTGGTACAGAACTATGACAGCATGAAATCTTTGTGCCAACTTGGTGGATATGATTGTCTTTTTCCTCTTATACTGAATTCATCACAACCTGGGGATTTGCTTACAACCTTCTCAGGTACCTCCAATGGAATCATGTTGGTTGGACAACAAGAAAGTCTATCCATGCTCCGCATTTTCCCATTTTCAAGAATTACAACATTGTTTTTGACTTCTTTGATCTTTTCCGGTTCATAGAATTTATCGCCTTTACCACTTACATTATAGGGCTTTCTGACACGAACCCACTGCCCTATTTTCCACTCTTTTCACCTAGTTCCCCATTTCTTGTCATATCTGTCATTATACAAAGTTTGTTGTCTCCTCACCTTTTCTCCCACCACTTCTGTGCTAACGGAGATACCTCTGCTTCTAAAGAGCCAAATGGGAGACAATTTGGACCCTGCTTTCCTGCCCCTCAGCATCTCAAACGGGGACAAACCTGTTATAACATTTGGCGTGGTATGGTAGGACCACAACATATCCCTTACAGTGTCTTCTATCGGTTTGCCTGAAGCAATCACCAACTGAATGGATTCCTTGATCATTCTATTGGCTCTTTCCACCTTACCATTGGCCTTGGGACAATACAATGGTGTGCAAACATGTGAAATGGATAGAGCTTTAAGGAAGTTCCTCATTTCTTTTAAAACAAACTGAACCCCATTGTCTATGATTAACATTGCTGGAATTCCTTCATTAGAAAACACCTCTGTCAAGAAGTTGGTGAGGGTCTTGGTAGTGACTGTGTTGACAAACTTGGAGGTTATCCACTGAGAATAGTAGTCAATGAGCACTAATATGTACTTCTCCTGTGTGCCTAGACCGTGAATCGGTCCTGCAATCCCCAATCCCAACTTATTCCATGGGACAGTAGGTACTTCAACTGGAGTTAGGGCAGTACATCTAAGACATTCAGTTTTATCACTTAAACTGCATGCATGGCACTCTTTGACTTTCTCCTCCACTAAGTCATCCATGTAAGGAAACAAATAATCTGTTCTCAGTTTAGATTTAGTGAAATTCCTCGCCAAATGTCCCGCATGCGCTATACTGAGTATTTGTTCTCGTAACCCCCTAGGTGGCACTATTTTTCCTGACCTTAAGATTATGCTCCCCTTTAAGGATAATTCTTCTCTTACATTCCAAAAAGGTTGTAACTCTTTTGGTAATTCTTTACACTTGGAAGGCCAACCGCTCATAATGTACTCTCTCAACCTCGGTGCCTTCCGCTCTCAAACATCGGAGCTGACTAAAGGTGTGCCTCAGGGATCCTGTCTTAGTCCCACTCTATTTAACATTTATGTGGCTCCCGTAGCGGACTTACTTAGGGAACTGGGCTTCATCCCAATTTCATACGCTGATGACACCGAGCTCCTAATGGCATTTGATAAAAATTCTCGCAATACCCAGTCAACCTTCTCCGAAGGCATGATAGCCATCTCGGCTTGGATGAGGAACAATTTCCTACAGCTGAATGCTAGCAAAACAGAGATTATGCTATTTGGAGAAGCGCCCCTACTCTGGTCCCCAGATTGGTGGCCCACTGACCTGGGTGCTGTCCCAGTCCCGAAAGCAGTGGTAAAAAACGTAGGAGTACACTTGGACCAGAAACTTATGATGAAGGAGCAAGTTACAACTACCGTGGGCTCCTGCTTCCACGCATTAAGCCTCTTGAGAAGGGTCTTCCCTCTTCTCCCCATGACAGTCCATAAAACACTCCTTCAGGCATTAGTAATAAGTCGCCTTGACTATTACAATGCCCTCTTGATCTCAGCCAACGAATCCTCTCTTAACAGACTTCAGGTGGTCCAAAACACTGCAGCCCGCCTAGTTTCCAACTCCCCTGCCAGGAACGCCTCTTTGCCGCTACTCCTTGTACTACATTGTTTGCCTATCCGGAAGTGGATCCGATTTAAGATCTGCTGCATAGTACACAAGGCAATACATGGCAATGACCCCAGCTATCTAGCAGATAAACTCATCCGATATCAGCCCTCCAGTACTCTCCGGTCAGGCTCTAAATTGCTTCTCTTGATGCCTCGTGCTAAGAAATCCCACATAGGCGGGAAAGCTTTTTACCACCTGGCCCCCTCCCATTGGTACCAACTTCCCAGCCACCTCCGGAATTGCACCGACTATCTACGATTCTGTAAGCTCCTTAAAACTGAGCTTTTCTGAATTCCTCTTCTTGTCCTATGGTAGCACTCCCGCAGCGCAGATATACCCTTCTGGGGGTGATTTGGGCGCTTTACAAGACAAATAAATAAATACATCTAACTGTGCCTCCCACTCAGTTTTCAAAATGGCTGGAACCGTGACTTCAAAAATGGTATCTCCATTTTCACTGGGGCATGTGACAAGAAATCTGCTGCACAGTTCTTGATACCTGAGACATAAGCAACCTTGCAGTTGAAACCTTGAATCCCAAAACCCACTTAGCTGTCCCGGGAGTATTATTTTCCATTTCTTACTTTGCCAACAGGGAGAGTAGGGGTTCGTGATCTGTCCTAAGTTCAAATGGTAGCCCCCACAAATAAAATTTAAAATGATTGATAGCCCAGTAGCATGCTTGCGCCTCCATCTCCACTGTAGAATAGTTCACCTCTGCACCAAACAGGGTCCTGTAGGCAAATGCCACAATTTTCTCTTGATTGTGTACTCTCTGTGAAAGGGTAGTCCCTATGCCTCTATTACTTGCATCAGTTGTAAGTTTGGTCTCTCTGTCGACATGAAGGTTCCCTATGTGAGGTGCATTCACAATAGCCTTCTTAATTTTTCCTCAAATGCTGCCTCATGCTCCCCCTCTCACAAAAAAAGGGTACCGTTTTTAAATAAATTCCTAAAGGGGTTGAGCCAACACTGAGAAATTTCTTATGTATTTGGCCATGTACTCAGCCAAACCCAAGAACGATTTGATCTCCTCCTTTGAAGTAGGTGTAGGAGCCCTGCGTACTGACTCCACCAGATCCATTTTTGGTTTGAATCCCTCCTCTGATATTGTGTGTCTCAAGTAATCTACAGATGTGACACCTAGTTTGATTTGCTTTCTTTAGTGGTGAATCTGGCATTTATTTACTTGCACAGAACATCTCTCACTCTACAGTATTGTTCTTCCTCACTAGAACCATATATTGAAACTGTCATCCTGGAAACACATTGGGGCATATTCTCAAGGACTTATCGCCGAGTTAGCGGCACTTTATCGCAGCCAAAGTGGGGATAAATTCATTGCACCATTCACAAGCTGGAGCTAATAGCCGATATCACCAGTTTTCCTGTGATAGCAGCCGCAAAAAACATCGCCACGGATGACACTGCAACTAACGCTAATGAGATGCAGAGTAGGCGTTCCCGTGCAAAAACACATGAAAACACCACTCCGCAACATTCTCAACAACCAGCCAGATCGGCGATAAGATTCAAAAACATGCGATAAGGCGCGTTAGCAGCAGGGATTTAACACCTGCTCCTACCTGGTGCTAAGTCGGACGACAACCAGCAACATAAAAGGGAGCCCAGCCCACAGCCACACCAGAAGAACAACAGATGCCATGGAGCTACTGATCATGCAGCTCGGAGCCCAAGAGGGCCACAACACCCACTGCCACCCCCCCCAGGCCCCCCACCCCCCCAGGAACCCCCCCGGACTACCACAGAGGCAGCGCAGACAAAGACACCAGACCTTCCGAAAACACACCAGCCTTGGAGACTTAACGCCAGAGGTAGTTATTGACCACTACAGGCTCAAAAGGACAATCATCCTCCGCATCCTGACCCTCATTGCCCACAGGCTGACGGTACCAACACAGCGGAGAACCAACATCCCTCCGCAGACAAAGCTGCTGGCCGTGCTGCACCTGTTTACCCTGTGGGACCTTCCAACCAACAACTGCCATAGTCGGAGGAGTCTCACAGCCAGCCCTGTCAAAGTTCCTCACACCTGTCTTGGATGCCATCATCAGCCTGGTACCCCAGCAACTTTACTTCCCACACACTGCGCAGGAACAGCTGGAGATCAAGCAAGGCTTCTACGCCATAGCTGGCTTCCTGCACGTGTTGGGGGCAATTGACTGCACACATATACTCCTTGTGCCCCCTGCCGCCACTGCACACAATTACCGCAACAGGAAACACACGCATTCCATCAATGTGCAGGCAATAGTGGACCACCGGGGACTCTTCACCAATGTCGTCGCCAACTACCCAGGCAGTGTGCATGATTCCTTCATCTTCTGACAGTCCATCATCAACCAGCGCTTCCAGGATGGCACCTATGGAAATGCACTGCTCGTCGGTAAGTACCAACGGAACACACCACACACCTCAACACCACAATCAGACAACTCACAACTCTGGGAATGCACACATCACAAAATCACATACAACATGACAACCAACATCCCCACGTTCCAAACACGATAACACAACTTACTGTGGCAACCTGGGCTAGCCATCTACACAAGCCATCAACGGCATGGCACTTCAGCCACACAATAGCAGAATGTGGGGAGAGGTGGGAACCCGGCATGTGCGAAGGAGGCAAGTGACCCATGAATGTGAATGTACACAATGCCAAGTGTGGCGTGGATGTGCTGGACAGACTGCAGTATGCAGACCACAGACACTTCCATGTTGACGTACACTGCTGGTGTCTGCAGTGTACTGGACAGTGGCCGCAACCATGTAACCGAAGCCAGTGGAGAAGAATGCGGAAATGTAGCTTGTTACGTCCCCCCCTGTAAGCGTGAGCGGAATGGGCTGGCCCGATGTACGCCAGGCCAGTGTAGGGGTGTGAATAAAAAGCCTGTTACTCTGGGCGTGGTTCTCTTCCGGAATGGCCAACGTGTCTGCCAGGGTGGTGCCTCTCACCCCGCCACGAGGCCGACGCCGTGAGCGGCGGTGCCTGCGATCCTGTGTGCCTGCTGCACCCCAGGCCACTGGTCCCAGGACCCGTCTTGCCCGCCCCAGTGCACCCAGGCCTCACTGCTCACCTGCCGACACTGGCGTATGTCAAAGAGGGCCCACCACGTGCTGGTGCAAGCTCCAATCCCAAGGCCCGCGACCATGGCAGCCTCCTCAGACCATCACGGCCTCTGCTACACAGGCCCCCATTACTCCTTTCTCATTGACGTACTCCACCGCTGCCTCTGGCCTACACTGCGGTCCAGTAGGTCACACATTTGGAACTGAGTCTTGATTATACAATGGCAGAGTACATACGTTTATTGCAGATTTTATATCACTGTACTCCCTACGATGTGGTGCCACCAACTCTGTGCATAGCATTCCAACGACACGTGTCTGTGGGCCCTTGCTGACTACTGCCTTCGGCCTACACTGCGGCCCAGCGCCGAGGGGTCACCTGTGTACTGCCTACACTGCGGTCCAGCAGGCCTCACACCAATCCAATCCAATCCGTACCAGGCAGGACACGGCATCGTCGCAGGCTGCACACACACTCAGCTCTGGTGCTACTACCTCCGTCAACCACAAATCATTGCCACATGGCATTCCAACGTCGTGTGTGAGAGTACCAGGAGGAGCTGCCTGAACAGCGCTTGGCCGGCACTGACCGCTGCCTCCGGCCTACACTGCGGTCAAGTAGGTCACACATTTGGAACTGAGTCTTGATTTTACAATGGCAGAGTCCGTATCATTGCACACTAGGAGAGGAGTAAGAGGAAGATGCGATTCAGTACGGATGAAAAACAGGATCCTCGTTACGGAGATGACCGAACACCACCAACAACTGCCCTGGTGCCACTAACTCTGTGCATCGCAAGCCAAGGACAAGTGGCTGGGGGCCCCTGCTGACCGCTGCCTCTGGCCCACACTACGGTCAAGTAGGTTACACATTTGGAACTGAGCCTTGATTTATTTATGGCAGAGTTTATACCATTGTACAGGCCTTATCGCAGACTGCATCCCCTTTCAGCTCTGATGCCACTAACTCTGTGCCCCGAAATTCATGGACACCTTCTGGTTGAACTGTGGTGGCGTCTGAGTCTATGGCCTGGGGGTTGTCTTCATCATCATGCAGCTGATACTGACTTGGTGACAAAAATGAGTCTGCAGCATTCATCTCCTCCATATTGCCTGTGTCTGCTTGGTACTGCCCTCTGTATCATGCCCTGGAAGAACACCTTCCACTGTCCCCCAAAACCCCCAGCGAAATTCACCTTGGACATCGACGGGTACCCGCTCAGCTCTCGTGCCCCTACCTCAGTGCACTGGTAGTCACCGTCCCGTGGTGGTGCTCCATGTGCTGGCCGCTGTGCATCCGGGGCCACTAACTCCGTGCAGCTCAAGTCATGGACCCTTGCTGTTTGAACTGTGAACTTCTGATTGTCTGATCACTGGTGTAGTTGTTACCAGCACCAACCACCCGTTGAGGGCTGGCTCACACTCACCCCACATCCATCCAGCACAGGCGTCACTGGATATGTGACCCTGGCAATAAAAGGGGCCGGGCGCACGTGCCCATAGCCAGTTCCACAAACTTTCTGAGTGTGTCCGTGTAGTCATTGTGTATGCATGAGGGACCCGGGCGCTACCACATTGCATTGTGCTGTGTACAGCGGACGCAACCATGTCACCTCAGGCAGTGGGGGAGACCTAGGACATGTAGCTGTGTTGCACCCCCCTGTAGGCGTTGCCGGAGTGGGCTGGCATATGACAGTCCAGCGTAGGGGTGTGGATAATCACCCAGGGGCTCTGGGCATGGTTAAATGTTGGGCTTGCCAATGAAGTACCTAAGGCGTGTGTCTCTGTTGTAGTGTCGGCGCCACCCGTCCCGCAATGTACAATGTTGCGATGTAGCATGCCCCCGGAGAGCAGGCTCAGCCAAAGGGATGAATGAATGAGCGCAAGCCCGCTCGAGGTACGGGATCGTACATGCCAACTGTTGTGTGTGTGTCGCTGTTACCGCAGCATAGGCCAAAGGTATTGCCTCGACCGCATCACGAGTTCAGCCAGCCATGAACTCTACATCTGTGTCCGCCCTATCCTTACCATAGGCCTACACACACGTGGCCGCCCACCTTCAACGCACAACATCACAGTGTCGTTGTCAGGCTTGTGGACATGCGCAGACAGGCATGACGATGGTGTGCCGTAGGAGTGCAAGTGATGCAACCGCGCAGCGCACACAAGTAAATGGGCTAGGGGGGAGGGAGGAGCAGCAGTGAGGCTACGTTGTACACATTGATGGCGCTCATTTGCTACAAGCAGTACATGTCAAAAAGTAATCACTATGACACACATATCACACGCCAATGAACTAGTAAACCTGCCTACACATCATGCAGGACCAACTGTTGACTCATGTCTCTCTGCACTGTCACAGGTGATCAAGGATATGCACTCTGCCCTTGGATGATGACTCCCCTCTGAGCCACGAACACACAGGCCCAGAGGCAGTACAATGCAGCCCATAAACTTACCAGGGGCATCGTGGAACGCACATTTGGTGCGTTGAAGTCACGTTTCAGGTGCCTGGACATCACAGGTGGGAGGCTCCTGTACAGCCCAGGCATTGTGTGCAAGATAATCGTTGCATGTTGTGTGTTGCACAACATATGTGTACGCACCAATGCCCCATGGTTACGAGTGCCAGATGCACCAGACGATGATGAGGGAGATGAGGCAGGTGGACCACACCCCACTGCAGCTGCAGCAGGAATAGCCCGGAGGAACACCATCATTGACAATTTCTTCACATGAGGACGTCACATTGTGGCAGTCCTTAGCAATCATGAGACAGTACAAAATGACCACAGGCACAGCATGTGCAAATAAATTCTTTTCAACACACATTCCCTGAGTTTCTGTATGTGTGCTGCAGTGTGGCACGGGGATCAGGGACATTATCCAGAGTCATTGTGGGTGTGCAGTGTGCTGTACTTAATTGTGCATGTGTGCCATTGTGCCCACCTGCCCCCGTCCCCCCAGTCCCTGGTTGGTACTCACCCTGTTGATGTTGTGTCAGGTCATGTTGAGCAGTGTCCCGATACCCGACTCCTGGCACCGTATCCCGACTGATGACTGTGGCCACCATTTTCTCAATGTTATCCAGCTCCTGGTGTGCCGCTGGTCCCCCACCTCCAATCTGCGTTGCTGCTTTCATGTTGGCATCTGGTTTCTTCTTGGTTTTGCCCTTCACATCATTCCAGCGCCTCTTGACCTTTTACATTGTCCTCCTCGACACTCTGACTGCATTTACGTTGTTCACGATATGTTGCCATATTTCCGTTTGTGTGGCTGATGACACAGTGGAGGTGACGGACAGTTGTTGGTAGTGTCCTGTCACCTCCGTGATGATGATCCGGTTTTCCTGCGGAATGTCCGGTCTTCCTCTTCCTCTTCTCCTTGCCCTTCCCTGGCCCCGGGGGTCCTGGCTGGTCATCTGTGGGGCTTGTGGGGTTCGCGTTGTCCTCTGCACTCGAGTGCGTCCATGGTGCTACGCAGTTGCATTTTTTTATTTTTTTTTCTCTGCTTTTATAGTGCATTTTCACACATGTCGCGTGGGAATCGCAGGCCTGTCACTGGTTATCGCTGCTTTTTGTTTCGCGATTTGGGACTTCACAACTTTTTGGGCGTTCGTGTTTCGCATTTTTTCGGCGTCCCGTTAATTTTGACGCGGGCATTTGTCGCTTAACGTGTGACTATCGCATGGTGCCTCCGGGTTGGGAATACTGCGTTAACACAGTGTTATTTTCCCGCGATAGACTGCGATGTGAGAAGTTGCGTTAAGCGAATTTGGCGATAGTTAACACACGTTCTTGAGAATATCCCCCATTGTCTTCTCACAATCCCTCAGTATGTGCTGCATGACCCTTTGAAAAGCTGCAGCGGCTGAAGCTAGCCCTAAAGGCATTCTCAGGAATTTGACATTACCAAAAGGGGTATTGAAAGCAGTTAACATTTGCGAATCTGGGTGGAGGGTGACCTGGTGGTATGCTGAGGATGTCAAGTACACTGAAGTACTTAGCATCTTGGATAGTGCTTAGCATTTCATGTATCCTCGGAAAGGGATGTCTATCCACCCAAATGTTTGAGTTAAGGTTCCTCAAATCCACACAAAGCCGGATTTTCTTACCACTATCTTTGGTTGTGATAATGATGGGTGCCAACCACTCCGAGCATTCTATTTCTTCTATGACCACTTGACCTACAAGTATCTGCAGTTCTAGCCTTAATGGTTCCCTCATCAAAAGAGGAATGGATCTGGTTTTGTGGACCATTGGAATTGCACCTTCTTTGAGTGTGATTTTGTGCATATAATTATTTACCTTTCCTAGTTGGTTTGAAAATACCTCTGGGAATTCCTTAGTTAAATTGCTCCCCACTGATGGTTGTTCCCGTAGCAAAACCTGATCCACATTGTTGGGATCTAAAGTAATCCCTAATTCTTTCTGGTGTTTCCATCCCAGTAAATTAGACCCACGTTGTGTGATGTAAACTTAGCCTACTGTGCGCATTCTCACCATACCTTCTAAAGGAATAGGCTCCCTATTGTACCCCCCAGGCTGAATGTCAGAAGCTTCCAAAACATATTCATGCTTTGAGAATTTTTCTTCAAACATTTTCTTCTCAATTAAGGTGTATTGCGAACCCTAGTCAGCATAAACTTGAACAGTTACTTCATTGAGACTAATATCACATGTAGGGTATTGTACCATCTCTTTATCTTCTCCCTGACCTACTTGAAATATATATGCTTTTCTTTCTTCCCCTTTGGCCTCAGACTCGAAACCATATGTACTTTGTCACCTTGCACTCTGCAAACCTTGTCAAAGTGACCCCTTTTGTTGCATTTCCTGCAAATTACGCTCCTTGCAGGACATTTCAAATTGTTAGCTAGATGGTTCTGATTACCACACCTACATCATCGTACATTGTCATGTTGGCGTATGAATTTCCTTACTTTTCTCATTAATTTTACACACCACATCCTCTTCAGCTTGTCCCTTCAATTCTTCCTTCTCTTTATGAGACACACTACTTAATTTAATTTCCTTAATGGATATAGCTGTATGTTGTATTCCTTTTGCTATATTAATCGCTTCAAACAGATCTGGGTTTCGAGTTAATAGGTTTTTTTTTTTCCATGGAGTTTTCTATAGCATGAACTTGACCCAAAGGTATCGGGTATCAGAGCGCTTTACATGAGCACCATTTGCGTTACACAAGGACACATTCATTTTTGTTAGGCACGGGGAGATTAAGTGATTTGCCCACATTCACAGGATGTTGAGCGTCATTGCCGAGACTTGAACCCGGTTCCCCAGATTTGAGATCAACCGCCCTAGCCATTAGGCTACATCCTCCTTCTTGTGTTGTCTGGTCATTAGTACACCTGACTAATTGATCCCTTATGAGTGAATCTGTAAAAGCTCCAAATTCACATGTAGAAGACATACCTCTTAAGAATGCTACATATGCTGATACTCTTTCCTCATTTCTTTGAACCCTCTTAAAAGATTTGTGCCGTTCTAGAACAACATTAATCTTTTCTTTAAAGTGTCCCTCTAATTTTCTCAAAGTATATTCATAGACATCCTCTCTTGTAACCTCTTCTTCTATGTCCTCATTGAGTTCACTACCTGTCTTGAATGCCTAAATTAAGCAACAGAATATGCTGTTTTCTTACAGATGAAAAATTGCCCCCTCCTATAGCTATAAGATAAGATTTAAAAATTCCTAACCATCTTCGCCATGGTATGTCTGGTTCTCCTAGTTCATTAAGAAATGGCAGAGGTTGGTTCATACTAGCTGCACCCATTATGAAATAACCACAGACAGCATGGTAAGATTTAAGAATGTAAGGTAACTGTAACAGCATAAATTTCAAGGAAGTAAAGTAACTGCAATTGCACTCAGCAGACAACAAATCTAGGATAAATAATTCCACAGTTAGTCATGAAAAGAATAAAAGTCAGTACCTGTGAAGAAAAATGTTATAAGAGGAAAATACAAGAATAACACTAGTTTCCTCACTGAAAGATGAAGAGTGCCGCAATTATCCTTCAGGAGTCAAAGAGTAGTCCTCTTTTTTTCTCTTTGTTGCAGTGGGTTGATGACTGTGAGCTCAAACGAATTCACGGTGCCTCCTCCTCACACGACGATGATAAACATCAATGGGCAGGGAAGCCTTCCTCACAGCCTGCCTCACTGCGCAGTTTCCGGAGGATGGACTGCCTCCAAGGTACCAGGGTGGGGAAACTTGAAGCAACGAAGGGCAATGTTCGAGTGAGTGCTCCCTGTGACTGCTGCTCGAGCGAAAGCGTCCACACATTTGCTGCTCAAGGGATGCAAGCCACCACACAATCGCCACCTTAGACGTACAGCAGGTTCCCCTAACAGTGGTTGGGGCTCCCAGCTGTGACAAGCTGTCAAGGCTTACGGCGGGAAACCAGGCACTTGCTGAGGTCAGCTCCCCTTACGATCCTCGGCCGTATTCTTCACGTACACTTGGAGCACGCAGCTGACAGAAACTGGCAAAGCTGAACTGCAGATGACAGGAGCAGGCAACGCTGAACTGCCACAATGTAAACTGCTAACCAAGCAGCCCTGGAAGAAGTCTGCAGGATACCTACGATGAGCTGTGCGAACAGAGATGCCACTCAGGGCACAATGCGCCGGAGACGAAGACCACACTCACAGAAGCATAGCGGTGTCTCCGGAACTGCCACAGACCCCGATCCTTAGCGGGAAGGACTCCCCTCACGCCAACAACACAGATAAGAAAGGGAAAGGCACTCCTCAGGCAACGGTCCCTTGATAGAGCCCAGGGGGGAAGGCGCAGGCTGAATAAGATGAGGGGTGCAACGATCATCCAGGGCTAGGTAGAAGCAAAATAAGCCCCCTAAATAATGCTCATTCCATCAGGAGTCGCACTAGATGCCTCACGCATACCTCCCAGATGGTGAGGGAAAAGTTCCTTAGGGTATCCATGGGAGAAGACTACGACCGGAGCTCACCCTTACACTTAAGCCTCTGGCAAGAAGAATTTCAACAGGGTGAAGATGTCACACTGTCCCTTACACAGCATCCATGATCGTCGCCAAAATGAAGTAAAGAGGATGCAAGAGGTAAGTCCAAATTCTTTATTCAAGTAGATACAATAGACATCTTCAGCTTGCCAGGGCAGTTCTGAGAAAACACCACAAACTCAACATTCTAAATGGCCTCCTTCTGAAGGTTCCACGGGGGAGTCCAACTGGAACAATAGAGCAGGGGTGGAGGGGAAGAGGAAAGAAGCTTAGGTTATAACAGTTTCCTTTTATCACACAATTGCTAATGCTGACAGTTGTTCTACTGCTTCTGAATGGACATTTTGTCCCTGTAAGAACTGTTCCACAATCTGTGGTTTGAGAACTTTAACCACATCTCTCACCCCAAAGTGCTCAACAAAATTTCTATGATGCAAACATCACAGCTTATCCTCTGTCCGAGTTTAGGAAAAGATTCCCTATAAAATTATGGGACTGATTGAGACATTGCAATTGCCATATATGTGGAAAATTCAATGACTGATGTGAATATTGCTGGTTCTGTGTCAGGTGACTGAGACACTAAAACTACAAAACATATCATGGCTAATTTACAGGGGCATACCACTTTGAAGAATGACAATCCTTATTTGAATGCATTGAATTATAAAGAAATGTATTGTTGTCATCACTATCTACACCATTACATACATAAAAACAAGTCATCTTAGAGAGATACACAATTATACACAATAGGAGCATTCTGAAGCTCCTCCCCTTCATAGTCGTCCACATTGCTTTTAACAAATTCCCTATTTCCAGAGTGAGGACAGGTCACATCCCTCACCTTTCTATTTTTCACAATGTCTGCAACTTCAGAACAACTTCATTACTACCAACAAATCAGAGTACTGCGCAGGTGCTGCGGAATGGCTGCTCCCTAGTGCTGCTCTGCCAGCCGGAACACAAATCCGACCAAAAATAGCTTATTTTGTCAAAATGCACGCAACTACGTCATAAATATCGGCATCGGAATACAACTGCCAGCAGCAGATGCGGTTGAATGCGGAAAAGACGCGCTGTATCCGGAGAAAAACCGAGTGAATCACACGCAGCTCCAACCATCCCAGCCGAGTCAAAATGGCGGAGCGGGACGTTGATTAGACCGAAGCGGTGCTGCTGAGTCCAGCAGTTCCCAGAACCAGCAAAGAGGTCTAAAGCGCCAAATACAACCGCCGACGCCATCGGACCAATCTGCCTGCGATATGCTCGCTGCATAACAGATAAGTTACCTCAAAACCATACGGCAGCCCAAAGCGATACTTTTAAATGGCCGCATGACTTGAACATAGCTGGCGCATCCATCAGGGGCGTTATACGAGCACTACATCCACTTTGCGCTTGCCTAGCAGTCCCGTTTTAATACCTCACAGATCGACCCCATTGGACCACGAGCCATTACTGTGGCACTTGATATCCACGCAACGCCCGCAGCATAAAGCAGGGCTTGCTGTACACTCTAGGCATTATTGATCCCGGGCATGTAAATCGGATCATGGGCGGAACGAACAATGAGTACACAATCAAACAACCTGCTCCCATTAGAACCCCTCACCCTTAAGATAGCGCGACAACATGGTACCATGAGGAGGTGATGTAAGAGACAGCACCCACACCAGTTACGAGGAATCAATGGCCCCGGTGGAGATAACGTATTCTCTAACCACCCTTCACTGTGTGCCGGAGCTGCGGGGACATTGGAGGTTACATCTGAGGAAGAACTGTGCTGTACTGGGTGGCTGCCTCATGGCGCTGAGGGAGGTCTGAGTTTTACATCAAGGCCAGAATCCCTTGCCTGATCCCAAGATGGCTGCCACAGTGGCCCCAACCGCGTTGTGCTACTACTCTTGGAAAAAACTGGACATCGACCAGACCTCCAACCCATCCCCCATCCGGCCTACCCATCAGGATACTGAATCTATGAACTTTCCTCTGACCGTAGAGACCTAGCTTTTTGGCCGATGCCCGGTGGAGCTAACTGATAGCTAAAGACGAGATGGGCTGTGGACTTCCCCCTTGGCCGTCACCTACCCAGCCCGACTTTGGGCAGACTTTCCTTCATCTCTTCGTCGCATTCTCCCTCCTACCCCTTTACCCTACCCCCTTTCCCCCTCTATGCTCCATTTATCTCGTCCCCTATGCTCTTTACATGTTTTCCCGTTGAGACCAAGCTATTTGGCCGATGCCCGGTGGAGCTAACTGATAGCTATAGAGGAGATGGGCTGTGGACTTCCCCCTCGGCCATCACCTACCCAGCCAGACTTTGGGCAGACTCTCCTTCGTCTCTCCATCCTATTTCCCTCCTACCACTTTGCCCTACCCCCTTTCCCTTCTAAGCTCCATTTATCTCGTCTTCTACGCTCTTGAAATGTTTCTCTAGTAACTGATGTAACTTGTAACTGATGTAATTTTGTAACTTTGTGGAACCTTATGTAAAGCGCCCTGATACCTCCGGGTCTAGCCAGCGCTATATAAAACACAAATAAAATAAAAATTAAAAAAACTGATTTCTTCAGAGAAAGTTAATCAGAAATTAGCCATATAGGGGTATGAGTATTGGAAAGCAAATACTGACAAGAAAGGCATGTGAAGAACCAAATACTGGCAGGTTCAAGGTAAAGAAGGCTTGTTTTGAGCATGTATAATACCAACAGAAATTATTTTTCTGGATGGAACTATTCAGCAGACTACCTGTCCTGGATATGTAACTGTGAAAGACCTAAAAAAAAAAATCAATACCAAAGATTAATTCTGCACTTTTCAATATTTGGTAATCATAAATGAACATTTCTGACACTGACATATATGATGTGATTCATATTGGAACCTACAATTCCTCTCACTTCCCTACTGAAAGTTTAGCCCTATGCTCTTATGATTTCAATACATGCATGCATCATTTCCTTTCCAACGGCCATGGTCCAAAAGTCAATCACCCGATCCATGATATAATAATTGCATACTTGCAGTTGTTACCACATATAGTATAGGCAGGCTGTGCCAAAGTTAGCACATTCCAGTCTTCCGGCAGTGAAGAAACATTTGTCCCTAATTAAAGAAAACATGTTTGTTTAATTTCCTCCTGGGACAACGCCCCATTAGAAATAAACAATTTATAGCAACAGGGATATATGCCGCTAGAAATGGGGTTACTGGTTGTCAGAGTATGCACCCTCTACAAGTAGGAACCACCACTCTAGTCAGAGTAATCTAGATACAAATTAAAAGACAACCTGTGCTCAGCCACTGGTAGCTTGGCACAGAGCAGTCAGGTTTCTCTAAAGAGGCAATGTGTAAAGTATTTGTGCCACACACGCTCATGCTCACACACACACACACATACAGTAACAAAATAAAAACATCACAAAACTACTCCACACAGAGTTAGAAACATAGATTTAATTTTTATGAGGAAAATAAGACCAAAGCGACAAAAAAACATTAACTAGAAGAAGAGTAATGATTTTTTAAAGATCAAATCAAATTGCAGTGCTTAAAGTCATAACGCGCCAACAGGAGACATCTGGTCATGCTAGACTGGGGAAAATCCAAAGTTAAGGCTGACTGCAATGGGGGGGCAGGCCAGCTACCAGACTCACGCAGGTCCCGCTGATAAAAAGTACCTTGGATGGAGGAAGCTTAGACGTCGAGGACTCTATGCGAGGAGCAGAGGAGGCTATGCTTCGTCGTTGATCCCATGGATGCAGGCAATGTGTTGGTTCCGATCTGTGCAGTGAATGAAAGCTCCGTCGACAAACCCCTTTAGGATGCAGGCGATGTGTTGTCATCGAAGCGTGCAGTCTGTCGTCATCGAGCCTTACTGTCTGTTGAAGCGATGTAATCGAGCAGCAGCCAGATTGGCTTTTGAGGGCGATGCGTCACTTCTGATCGGTTTTGATAGATCATCACAGCAGAAATCACCTTTCAATGGGCCAGGACTGGATTGGCACCACTTAGCAAGGCAGAGTCCAGGTGCTGTTGCAGGGTTGATCGCCCTCAGACTTCAGAACAGGGGGCATGCCAGCAAGCCCTTGGAGTCACTCCGGGTTCAAGTGTGATGGGTTGAGTCCTTATCCTCAGTAGAGCAGAGATCAGCAGGCAGCAGGGCAGCACAGCAATGCAGAAAATCAGTTTTTCCAGAGCAGAAGTAAAGCAGAGTGGCAATCCTTACAGCACCGCAGTCTTTACTCCTGGCAGAGTTCTCCACAGATCCAGTAGTGTACTGTCTTGGTAGGGTCAGAGCCCCAGTACTTATACACAGTTGTGCCTTTGAAGTGGGGGTGACTTTAAAGAAGGGTCTTTGAAGTGCACACAGACCCTTTCTTCCTAGCCCTGGCTCCAGACTATGAGTAGGGGGTAATCTGCCCTTTGCGTGGGAAACAGAACACTTCCTATTCAGGTGTAAATATCAGCTGCCCCGCCAGAATGCAGATGAGTTATCTGTCACACCTACCCATTCTGTGTTTGTGGCTCTCTAGAGGGAATACACAAAGTGTAGCTGTTACCCGCCCAGACGTGTATTTGATAAAATCTGCAAGGCACGCAGAGAGGTAAGAGCAGATAAATATCCACTTTCTAAAAGTGGCATTTCTTAAATAGTAATGCTAAATCCTACTTTACCATTAAAGAGAATTCATCATTGCCATTCCAAAGATATAAAACATGATGCAGCTACTCCTTTCTGATCAGGAATTACAGCTTAAGAGTGTCTTAAGGACTTCCCAATGTTAGCCCATGAGAGGAGTCTCACAGTAGTGAAATACAAATTTGATTGTGTGTACTACTAGAACATGTGAAACTTAAAAATACATGTCCTGCCTTTTACTTATACAGCACTCTGCCCTTAAGGCTACCTAGGGCCTACCTAAAGTGTGGACTGTGTGTTATAAAAGGGGAGTTTAAGGCTTGGCAAGTGGTTTTAAATGCCAAGTCAAAGTGCCAGTAAACTGCACACACAGGCCCTGCAATGGCAGGCCTGAGACAGGTTTGAAATGCTACTTAATTGGGTGGCACAATCAGTGCTGCGGAGTGTATCATTTAGGTTACAGACCGTGGATATATGGTATACCACTTTGCAAGGGACTTACAAGTAAACTAAACATGTCAATTGTGTACACACCAATGTTACCATGTTTAGGGGAGAAGCACTTGCACTTTAGCACTGGTCAGCAGTGGTGAAGTGCTCTGAGCCCTAAGGTCAACAACAAAAAGGTCAGAAAAATAGGAGAAGGAAGGCTAAAAGTTTAGTGTGACCCTTCAGAGAGGGCCATTTTCTAACATATGCCTTTCATAATGAATGGAATAAATACTCAGAAATTGAAACTGCTGAAAGAATTTGACAAATAGATAAATAAAACCTGCAACCAGTTTTTAAGATTATCAACAATAGCATGCACACACTTTCCTAAAGAGTGCATTTTCAAAAACATTTCTTGTCTTCAGCCTTAGATCTTATTAAAGGAGACTGAAGTCTCTTTTACAACATGGCCAGACTCAGTTAAAAGCGAATCATACAATTACATTGGTCTCTATAAACTCTTCAATCAGGTTGTGTGCCCTAGCAGAGAAAACAATAGCAAAGAAAGGACCCACATACACTTTGTTAACTATAGAGCAAATAGGAAGAAGCCCCATTTTCAGTTAGTTATTTCTCAACTCATTACAACTTTTCATTTTTGTGATAGCCAAAAGTACACATTGTTAGGCTGGTTCAAACAAATGCACAATTCACATATATTTAATTCATGGAAATGTCCCTTTTCTTACATGTGTTTAATTCAAGATAAACCTGTGTTAATCAGTGTTTCCAGCTGCAGGAATCCTCTAAGTCATTCACGATTGTACAATTCAATATCTTTGCATGGAATGTGCTTTGATGCCTGTATTGAATTGTGTCCTATCTATTACTCCCATTTCATCCATCCCCATACACCACAAGCTATTAAATAATAGTTATTTTTAATAGACCAATATTAGTTGCTGTGGGCTAGAACCTGTCTAACCTTTTGTGATTTCTAAAACAATACAGTGTTGTGGAAGAACCTTGTACTGGGCCTGGGCAGTGAACTCCGCTCCATTAGCAGAGTTTGTAGAGTTTTTCGCACTCGTGCTCCGCAGATCTCGCGGAGTTCCCAAAAACTCCACTCCGCTGAGTTTTTTCCACGCTCGCCAATGGTAAGTTGCCAAGCGCGAGCAAGGAAAATCCAATGCTAAACAGCCTCCCAGTGAGATTTCTCAATGCTGGGGGTTGCAGATGGTCGCTGCCGCTTGGGTTGAGAAACCTTCAGTTCGTGTTGAGGAAGCTGCCGCTTGAGCGGAACTTCTACTGTTCTACTGCTGTGCTCTTCTAATGCTGTGTGTGATGTCATTTGTGCTAATTTTACAACCAGTGTTGAAAGTCAACGCGAACGGCACGAGGTAACGCACTTAGTGGGGTTCCGCATAGCAGAACTCTGCGATCTCTGCCCAGGCCTACCTTGTACCCACCATCTCAACATGCATTTATGTGTGTCCCTTGGCCTAGAATTGACATGAAGGATGTGCATTTTCACGATATTACCAAATTAGTTCCTGAGATATCTGTGACTTTTGCTACAGAAACGTATCATTTGAGGCCAGCCAGAACTGCTTTTCAGATTCAGAGGCTGTTGCAGGCACAATACCCAAAACATTTTACGGATATAGTTCATAGTATTTTAAACTCGTCAACAACAACTGGTATTGTGCATTTTATTAACAACATTTGATCTGGCATTGTGACTGGATTTAAAGCTGTTTTATGGATTGATGCCATAAATTTTTCACTTTTTGTTCTCTCGTCTTTTTATAGCATTCCTTAGCATCCTTCTACTTAGCAGCTGTTGTATTATCATCTTCCTCCTGATCTGACAAGGAAATCAGCAACATGGAGTATATGCATCTAGCTGAGCAAAAGTGCGGAGAAATCCTAGCACACTATCTGAGACTTGAGAGGCTTTCTGAAGTCTGTCGGAGATGGATGTTATCTTTTTGAAAAACGAATGCTCCGCATGTGAAACTTGTTTGTTGGTGCATTAGCTGTCCAACTGAAATATTTTGGACTTATGTCTGGAGCAGCCCTAAGTGGCATTTTGAGTTGTGAAAGTGCTCCTGCAACCCTTGCAATCACACCAGATCCAATGCTGAGAAATACATTTGCCCCTATTGCAAAATGCTTGCTATGTAGGATCAATATCACCAGTGTCACTCGCTGAAGAACTTCCTGAAGATTGATTTGCATCACTTTTCAGATCACTGGCTTGTCTGCCTTTGACCTAGACACCGTTCAGTCGTTATCTTTCAAAGAAGCTGTGAAAGTCACAAATCATCTATACAGTAACATCTATAAAATACCTAATGCAACATCAGTTTGGGACACATACCTTGTTATCTGTATTTCAAGAACAGATAGTGGATATAATATAAACAACGTAGTCTGAATTTACATATTTTTACCAAACTGGTTTACACTAGTGCGTCTAAGACCAGCATATTGATGCATACAGGTTATGTGAGGAATTTAATGGAAATTCCCCATGTAAGATAACATTGGTGGCCAATAGTACAAAAGGTTTATTAAGTGGTCACTTAAGCACAGAGGTCCTTCACCTCCAGGTTATCGCTAGGGGTGGGTGGCACAATCAAACCCCCCTTTGATTCTTAATGTTTGTGCCTGTACCAACTGGGACTGGTCTGTGGCGAAGGCTTCTTTTCACATGTCACATGCTGCACATTACATGCACTACCACTGGTTCCAATGATGGGCAAAGCACTTAGGAAGGGCACAGGACCAAGTGATTGTTCGAATCAGTAACCCTCAGGTTGGCACAGAGTGATCCTTGACAGACCTCAACAGAAACCTCAGCCCCTTCCCCAACCCCTCTATCCACTGCCTGCCTCGTTCCTCTGGCACCCGGACATCCGCACACCCTACACACCTTGCCCCACATCCACTTATCTGTAGAGATGATGCACATATAGGTCTCGGCTTCTCTGTTAACACCATGTTATCCTTGACTGTTTCCAGCTCCTGTTCAATAACCTTTAACAAAGTTCCAGTGGCCCATGGAGGAATAGCGAGTAGGTTCCCTTCATAGATGCTAGCTAACCTTTGAATGACCGGTCTGGCTACCCAACATTGGAAGCCCTGAAGCAAGCCATTTCCAACAGTTTATTCCCGAATGGACACAAATAGAGCACAGACAGTGAGAGGACAGGGTTTTTTTTACTCCTGTTGGTATTTTTGAAAACTACCACACTGCTCTATTTTAACAGACTTGCACATGTAACTTCACTCATAGTGCTCGTGTTTAGCTGGCCACAGCATCCTGGAAGGTCTGTTTAGGGACCGTGCTCAAGTCCAGTGGCAGGGCTTGGTCACCTTCAGTAAGGTTCTGACTGACACAGGGTAGTTTCAAATTCGTTGTATGCACCTCGCCTCAGGGCCCTGTTTCCCCAGCTTGTGCAGTCATACAAGGAGGGGTGAGGGGATGTGGGAGGGATGAAAAGAGACCCAGCTGACCCAAGCCCACCTCTGCTGGCCACTTGCACACATGCAGTGGTGATCTACTGATGCAAACATCGATTACTATGCCATGATATGGCTAGGGCACACTTCCATCTAAATGTCTCCATTGTATGCTTTATTTTAAAACTACCTGATACACATAGCATTGTGAGTTCCATTACTTGGTGTGAGCATATGTGAGTATTATTCATTAGGGTGGGCGGTAAACTCCACCTCACAGTGGTAGGCAGAATTTTTGATGAACTACGCTCTCCAAGCAGAGTGCAGAGTAGCAAAACTCTGAAAACTCCACCGGTGGAGCGGAGTTTACCCCACATCTCGAGTTATCGCAGAAGATACTTCCAAAGATCCTGTCAGAGACTACCAGATTGTCATGCTGCCACAGCATCCAGTCCTATGCTGAGAGCTGATACTCAGCCAAGTCTGATAGGAGAGAGGTTGGGCCTAGATGATGTGTTTTTTCCTTTTGAGGGAACACTCTCCCGGCTACTGATAATTATATCTTCCTGCTGTAAACAGGAATGCAGTGTGCTGAATCCCAAAAAACTCTAGATGCAAGTTAAGTTAGGCTACTCCATGCTCTCATAGTATAGCAAACATAAGTAACCTTTAGGGTGTTAGTTTGCCAAATGCCTTTTTGGCAATTTTAGAAAGTATTCTCGTTAGTGAAATGCATCAGTGCTGTTCTGGCTATATTTTGTGTGGTTATTTTTCATGTGCTAAGCAACAGGATGACATTGTTGAAATAAGCCACTCTTAAATATAAAGGGCCATATTCACAATGATAAACATAGACGTTTGGTCTAAACTTAGACCAAACATCTAAGTTTATGAATTTGGTGCTATCTTTATGTCTGCACTTGGGCTTGATCTCCGTCCCGAGTGTGGACATAAAGATAATACTCGTAAATGCCCTTTGTGAATTCCCAAAGTCATAAACATAGATGATTGGTCTAAGTTTATACCAAACGTCTAAGTTTACCTTTGTAAAACGGGTCCCTTGTGTCTTTCTATTAGTGCAGTACTTGTGTGTGATATCCTAAAGAACAAAATTAGTTGTCAATTACTACTACATCCCTGACCCTTTTTGGGGGCAAGTGGGAATTGCAGTACTGAAATAACATATCTATTAGAACAAGAGAACATGGTGTCAAGATTCAGAGAAAGATGTTATCCACAGTGGGTTTTTGGGAAGGCCAGTGATCAGGTCATGGGTAGAAAAAGGGAGGATATCCTTGTCCAGAAAAAGGGGAGGGATACCAAGTGTGCATGTGCACGCGCGGTCACCGCTTATAACAATCTTTCCACAACTATCCAGAAGTTTGTGAATAAGAAATGGAACATTTTAAGATGAGATCCCTCTATAGGCGGTGTTCCTGAAGAAAGATCAGGTATCACATAAAAGAAGGGTTGTTCTCTCAGAGACATGTTGATAAATAGTAATAATACTATTAATAACACCACCATGGGCCATACGCTCAAAGGTTTTTCCCATGTGCTAGATGTAAAGCCTGTGGCAGCAGTAAGAGCAGAAAGGAATATGCTGTACCATACAGCAGCGGTACCGAGGAAATCACACAATTCCTGACCTGTAGCTCCCAATATATGGTCTACATCCTAGAATGCCCATGTAACAAGAGGTATGTTGGCAGCACGTTACATGCTGTCAAGAATAGGATTTTGGAACATATGAAAGCCATAGGGAATAGAGTATCCTGTAGCAAGACATTTCAACGAGGCACATTTTCAGGGACTGTATGAAACTCACCAAATTTGCCATAGAACAGGTGCCATATAACAGAAGGGACTGGAAAAGGATCCTAATACTCAGAAGGAAAGAATCCAGGTGTATCATAGATGTGGAGAAGGGACCAAAAAGAGTTGAGGGTATACTTAGGTGATGAGTAATGTACCCTGATTTTAATTTGCTGGTGTGCATTTTGTTGTTGTACTGGGGATTACTGACAGGAACCTATTTTGTGATATTCTTTTATTGTGAACACAAGGAGATGATGGACATAGCATCAAGTTGGCGAGCGCGAGCGAGGAAAATAAACCTCCCGGCGAGATTTCTCAATGAAGGGGGGGCGGGTTTCTCATTGTGAGTGGTCGCGTATGCTCGCGACCGCTCGCGTTGAGAAACTGCCCGTTTGCGTTGAGAAAGCTGCTGCTCGAGTAAAAATCTACTCGAGCGGCAGAAAGGAAAGCAGCGCTCGCTTGCGCTGTGCATGGTGCCGTTCGCGATGATTGCACAGTGCGGACAAGCATCCGGCAATGAAAATCACAGCGAACCGCATTTTTCTATCGCACTCCGCCACTTGCGGAGCTCCGCGTAGCGCGGCGGAGTTTTTTTCCCACTTCGCGGAGTTTGGCGTAGCGCAACTCTGCGGACTCCGCCCAGGGTTAGTCAAGACTGATTTGCATATAGCTGTGTCTGAACTGGGGTGAAGAAGTGAGCTAAAGAACGATGATGGATTCAACCCAGATCTGTGACTGGGGGTGAGTGTCTGAAAAGTTTCAGCTCTCCGTCCATCATCTCCTTGTATTTGCATTCTTTTATTGTGCACATATGTTTTGTTTTATTTTAGGAAGAAAGGAACAGACTCTCGCATGATATGTGGTGATGCCTTCTGGGGGGAGGCCCTTACCCTTTCCTTCTGACCTGCACCTGGGTGTTCTTGTTTCTTTACAGATAAGAGTTCCACTTTTTTTATAGAGTTTCTGTTTTGATGATTTCACATTCTGTAATTATATGTTTCGGCTGTGTGGTCTCGTACAGTTGTTGGAAATGACGTAATTTTCCTCAGTGTCAACTTTTTGATCCTTTGTAACCAGCCTCATGAGCACAACATACTTCTCCTTTGGGGCTTAAAATGATTGATATTTTTTCCTTTTGATCATTATTGATGGAATTCTGCCCAACTTGAGCTCCCTGGATCATGATTTTTTCTCTTGCTTTTTTTCATCTTATGAATGTCATTTCTTGGTAGAGCAGGGGTACTAAGTTTCCTGTTTTCACCAGTAACACACTTGTATTTTTGACAGCTTTCATTGCAGCTTGACTCCAATTGAGACATTACCTCGATCTTTTGTGGGTTGTTACGGTCTCTTGTGATGCATTTCTAAACATATCTTCTGCCCACTATTCTTTAGGTTGGTTTTTGGACCATCTTGTGTGAGTCTATCCATGGCTTGGTGAGAACATTTCGCATACATTATTAGTTTATAATACAAGTGAATGTGCAGTGATGATTCCTTTGTGCAATATATTTTGGTTCTATTTTTGCGTTATTCTTATTTGAGGATGTATCAGACTGTGCAAAGTTTTTCACAACTTTAAGGTTTATATATGTATGCTCTTTATGGCATGCATAAATGCTCTTCTACTTGTTATTGCTGATTTAGTGTGCATTATCTTTATTTGGCGACAGCTTTAATATGGTGGCAGTCTCTCTGTTGTTCTAGGGTCAGTGTAAGGGAGAGGCTGCCACCCTCCACTGACCCATCCTGCCCCTTAGAAGAAAGGAGGTCGAAGAGAGGTTTACTGTCCTCTTCCACTCTATCATCCGTGACTAGGAGCATGGTTAATTCAGAACAACCTAAAGTGGAGCTTGAGGAGATTGACATATAGGACACTTAAAAGGTTCCTGAGAGTCTTGAGGATCCACCAAGTAGGTGACATCACTCTTGCACTCCTTCACCTCATAAGCCCTGGACCAGCAGTCTTTTAGGGCCCTGGGCTCCACGGGCTACATAACCCTCACTTTTTTTAGCAGGCTTAAACACGACCTGAGTGGTATTCTGGTCATACCACCATTTCATGTCCTCCTGGCTGGCTTCTAGGTTTCCTTGAACTTGCTTCCAGAAGTGCTTCATCTGGCTATGGAGTGCCAGAATGTAGCTGACCATATCCTGGGGGGCTTTCATGGAAGCCTGCTCCCAGCCCTCCTTTACCAGCATGAGAGGTCCTCCCACAGGATGCTCATACAGAAGTTAAAAGGAGCTGAAGCCAACCCTATTCTGCGGTACCTCCCTTTAGATAAATAAAAGGCATGGCAGGACGACGTTCCACTTCTCCCTCATGGGATACAACAGGCCCCTTATCATGCCTTTTAGAATCCTGTTGAACCTTTTAGCAAGCCCATTAGTTTGAGGATGGCAAGGAGTGGAGAACTTGTAGGTTACCCCATATTACTTTCACATGGCCTTCATGTACCTTGACACAATGTTGGTACCACGGTCTGACACCACCTCCTTGGGGAACTTCACACAGGTAAAGATCCCTATCAGTGCACTGGCCACTATGGGTGCAGTCACTATTCCCAGAGGGATAGCCTCCAGGTACCGGGTGGCATTGTCCACCAAGACCAGGGGAAACCTGTTGCCCATGGCTGCCTTGGGGTCCAGAGGCCCAGCAATGTTGATGCTCACTCTTTCAAAGGGAGTGCCAATGACAGGAAATGGTTCCAGGGGAGCCTTGCGCTTTCCTCCTGAATTATCATTGGCCTGGCTGGTAGGATAGGACCTGCAGGGTGCATCTGAGGCCTCCTCACTTGAGGCCAGTAACAGTGGGTAACAAACCTGTCAAAGGTCTTATTCTGCTGCAAATGACCTGTCAGGGGTACATCATGAGCCAGCTCCAGCAGGAAGGTCGAGTAGCACTGGGGGACCACCAACACATGGGTTACACCAGGCTCAGGAAGTGCAGGCTCACTTTACAGGAGACCATTCTACCAGTAAATAAGGTGATCACCCGAGATACGGCCAGCTGCCTGTTCTTCAGCCTGCTGCAATATGCCCATAAGAGTAGAGCACTCTTTCGGAGCCTTACAGAACTCCTCCATGGTGGGACCCTCTTCCTTAAGCTAGTTGGTCAGCTGATGCAGGTTCCCCAGTTTGGCAACATCCTGCCTTGTAGGTTCCAGGACATCTCCCTCAGGTTCAGCCTCCTCATGGACCATGGGCACCTCAGGAGCAGGTTTCTCATGCCTTTTGCCCTTCCTCTTACGGGCAGGTACCTGGGCCATTCTTCCGGGCTCGACGTTCTCCTGACTACCCTTTCAGGATGCTGTGGACCATGTGGTCAAGCACACCCACTCACGCAACCCTAACATCTCCAAGTGTGACCTGAGCTCCACCTCCTTCCAGATGGTGTGCTCCAGGTCATTGCCAAGCAGATAGCCAACGGGCATGGACTGACTCACAGCTACCCTTAAAAAACCTGAGACACCCCCCACTTAAAGTGATCCAAAGCCACTGGATAGTGACCCTCATGGTTGTCAGCTGCAAAAAACTTGATGGAATGCATTAAGGACTACCTTCTCTGAGGTCACCAGATGACATCTGACAGTTGTCATACTGGCTCCAGTGTCTCTCAGAGCCTCCACCCTTTGCCCATTGATGTTGATCCACTGCTGTACATCCTAGTATTACTAGGCATGTATGTTTTCTGTACCATCTCTCTGCCACCCAGGGACGCTAGGGTAACCTCTGCTTTTCCTCCCGCACTACCTGGGACAGTCTTCTCTACAATCGCTACACTAGCCAACCCCAGTGACTACCCACCAGTGGGGGGCTGTGCCTGCTTGGGACTCTTGGCATCCCCCTTGAGGTGCCCTTCCTGATGGCACTCATGGCACTTGGGGGTGCTTTCCCTGAAGACTTACTATCAGGGAACCATCTCTTCTTTTTCTTAGTTGGGGCAATCGAGTCCTGAACCGTGGAACTAGTTTGGGGCCCTTTAGAAAACTCCCTGTTTTTATGTTTATTCCCCACTCCTTCTTCTAATGGGGACCCTGTCCACCCTTGTGGTGATCCCCCAGACACCTTTTTATGGACCCTGGTGCTAACCCAGCAGTCCACCTCCTTAGCAAGCTCCTTGGCATCAGTGAGCTTACTAACAATCATGTGTAGGGCGCAGATCTGCAAAACATAAATTGAACATGTGCTCTTTTTCAATCAAAATGTACAACTTCTGATAATCTTTTACTTCATTCCCCTTCAACCAACCAGTATCTTGCTAAAAGGAATGCACACAATCCACCAAGGTCTGTTAGCCAGCTTCTGACTGTCCCTTAAGTTTTATCTGTACTTTTCTGGGGTCAGACCATACTTCCTAACAAGGGCTTCCTTCATGGGGGGGAAACCTCATTCTGTCTCCCTTCTTTGAGGCCAGTAGGGTGTCCCTTCATATTGCTAGGATCTGCCTTCAGGGACTAGCCCCCCAATCCTCTTTATGGATCCTTTGCATCTGTAAGGCAACCTCTTAAGCCTCAAACCACTTGTCAATATCATCTAATATCCCAAAGTCACACCCTCTTGTCTCCAGAGGACACTGATGAAATGCTGCCACCATTACTGCTGGACTCTACCTGCCTTTGCCTCCTTCTCCAGCTCCAATCTTGGTAGCTCTAGCTTGAGCTTCCTTTCTTCCCCCTGTCTTCCAACTCCTCTAGGCTCAGGCCCCTGGAAGACACACTGCTCCCTGCATGGGGAGCAAGTACCAACTTGGGGGCAAGTCATCCTCCTCAACTGAGGATCCATAGGAAGGTCCTCTCTCGGTCCTTTCCCCTCAGGACTGGTATCCAAATCCTCTCCTTCTCTAGCCATTTTATCCTCTTCTTCTGCTGCTGTAGACAATGACTGGTGGACTTCCTCCCGGGCCCTCAGTGCCTTTTGTAGCTTCACCATCCTGGTGTTGCTCTTACTGGATTTCACCTCTTCTTACAGAACTCCTTGGCTGGGCCACAGTGTAGAATTCCATGTTAGCCAGCACAATTGCCATCCTTGCAGGTGAGGCCATAGGCACAATAAGACAGGAAGACTAAAAATGAAATTAGAGATAAAGCAAAAAGGCCAATCAGGAAGAATTTAAAACTCATATTGGTCTTAGATATGGGATGGTAGTGTACACCAAATCACTGTATTGAACACAACTCCTGTCCCCACCACTGATCACCAATGATAAAAATGGGGTTCCAGTTGACTAGGGTGTGAGCCCTGGTCAAGCAGCAACCACAATCCTAGTCAGGTAAGGCAAAAGCAGACCCCAAATTAACCAGTGCTCAACCCTGGTAGCTTGGCACAGAGCAGTCAGGCTTAACTTAGAGGCAATGTGTAAAGAATGTGTGCCACACTTCAAATAGTAAAACAGTGAAACACCATACAAAAAGATCCCATACCAGGTTGCAAACATAAAGCTTAATTTAAATAAATAATTCAAAACCAAAATGACAAAAATCCAAATAGTAGAACAAGAATTATGACTTTTTAAAAATTAAACTACAATATAGCGCCTAAAAGCATAAAGCGCCCTACAGCTATCTGGTCGTGCTGGACTGGGTCAAGTCGAAAGTTTAAGCTGACTGTGATGAAGCGTGGGTCAGTTACAGTCTCAGATTAGTCCCGCTGAAAGTTTACCTCCTCAAGTTCTGTGCCAAGTCCCGTTGGAGTGAAAGAAAGTCGGCGGGGCAAGCAGAGCAGGCCAGGCACAGTAGATTGCCTGGTTGGAGCTTCATGATGTCAGTCCACGTGGTGTTCGAGGCTTGCTGTGCGAGGAGACAGACTTGCAGCGACTCGTGCTGATTTTAGGTGCGAGCGACACAGTTCCAGAGTGAACGGAATCTGTCCACGGTCAGGAAGAGCCCAAAAGCTTGAAATGAAGAGTTCAAGAGCCACAACAAGGGTCCAAGACCTGAGAGGAACCTCTTGGGGCTCAGTAATTCATTGAAGATGGGTCCAGGAGCTTTGGGGAGCCTGCTATGTCCCAAAGGGTGAGATCAGTAGGCCAGCAGACTAGCCCTGTGAGTCACTCTGGGGTCCTGGGTATGGGTTGCAGGTCCAGTTCCTCCTTCCCAGGCAAGAGGGCAGCAGACAGCAGGTCAGCAACGCAAGGCAACAGCTACTTCAGAGTAGCAATCCAGCAGACTGGCAGTCCTTGTAGCTGCACAACAGTCATTCTTCCTGGTAGATTAGCCACATGCCAATTGGTACTGAATTGTGGACTCACACACCCACTATCTCATGTATACAGTCTCTTATATACCCAGTCACTCTTCAATACACCACTTACACACCTACCCACTTACCTACACAGGCACTTCCACAGCGACTTACCTGAGTATATCTGTTTAACACTCAGTAACTTTTAGAAAACACTCACAATCACTGGATGATGTCATCAGTGATGTCATCAGTGATGTCACTGACCATGTCATGAGTGATGAAATATGTGAGGTCATATGCAGTACATTGCAGGGGTGCAAGTTATAGTTATCTGAGCTAACTATAACTGCTGAATTGATCGGGTTTTGTATGACTGAAATGTCAGCCTAGCTACAACGATCCTTTAACCTTTGTTTTTTTCAGTGAATTTCTAGGTTTTAAAAAATATATATTTTCCAACTATAACATCCCTGTAACATTTATCTTTTTCAGTGAATTTCTAATTGTTTTTTTAAATAATTTTTTTATTGAAATTTTGCACATATACACTACAAAGAACAAATGGCATACAATACTCGCTGAGATACAGAAAGAAGGTGCAGCACTTAATAACAAATAATCTGATTAGAGCTAGCAGGGGTTATTTTATATCATTCACAGTCACATCACACATCTGCAATATAATGCATTTCGTACGTATTGCCTGCTGTGTCATTACAGCATGTAGGTTCCGCCCATCCCTCCCCACTCAAAAGGGAACAGAAAGTGAATTGTACAATGCAATGCCCAGTATCCACTTGGTAGGCCAACCACAGCCCAGGGGAGCACAGAACGACCATTCTATGATGATAGTTAGGGGGAACCTATTTGCAAAATGGATGTCATTATGGAGGTGCCTGTGCAGGGGAGCCGGGGCTTTGCTGGCAGAGCCAAGATGTGAATGAGTTCCAGATATCCTTAGGCTGGGATCTAAGTGGCATAACCTCCCAGAAGGTGGACAGTTGTTCTTGGCAGTACTTGACATCTCGCAGCCAAGTCTTAGTGTCGGGGGCAGGCCATCTGCCCCAATATATAGCCAATCAATGCTTAGATAGTAGGAGCAGCATGGGATTAGTTGCTGATTAGTGGGTGGGGCATCCTTAACATATCCCAAGAGGGCCACTGGTGGGGAGCAGTCTAACTCCTGACCTGTTATTTCTGTAATGTGTTGAAACACATCTGACCAGAATCTAGCGATCTGCAGGCATGTCCAGGGTGAATTTCCAAGGTTTAATTCCTAACTATAACAGCCTGGCAACCTTTTGTTTTCTCAGTGAATTTCAACTTTTAAAAAAATTCTATTTCACAACTATAATGTCCCTGTATTTGTTATCTATAATTAGATATTGAACATTACATCTGCATGGTATTTGTCATCTATTCATTTAAAAAGTACATTAATCATCTTATTTCAAGATATTTTTGATTTTTACAATGATGTCGTGATTGCCAAGGACAGACTGTGAATACAGTGTGTTTTTGAGAAAGTATAAAACACATATATAGACATATTTTGGATAAAGTTTCGGTGTAGCGTGTTTAGTAAGATACTAATTTAACTTTCCCCTTTGTATTCATTTGTCAAACATTTACATCAAAAATGCATTTTCCTTCTTCACAACAACATCGAATGTTGTGATGATGTCAGTAGTCACGAATACAAATGACAAAGTGTAAAACAGAGATATAGACATATTTTACACAACGTTTGAGTCTAGCTGTTTAGTAACATATTGGTTTAGCTTCATTTTAACAACACATTTGTAAAAAACAACAGTTTAAAAAAAGAACTTTCAACATCGAAACTCACAAATAGAACATACCTACCAAACACCCATCAAAATATCCCTTGTCACCCAAACTGTTTTTGAAATTGTGGTGGTTTTTTACTTTTTTTTAACTATTTCTACAAAAAATGGAATCAGAAGAACCAAAGGAAGAACTATGACTGGTTAAAATTGTTGAATACCAGGAGGACTCAGCTGCACATGAACAGTCTTCAGATGAAAAACCAACAATGAAGAAACAAAGTATATTTTGAAATTTATTCTCCATTAAATCTAAATTGAAGACCACAACTAAATTGGTGAGGTGCAGCAATGTGAGAAGACATTATCTCAGGTCACAGCAAAAAAATATTCATGTTGTATAACAAGCATGCTGTTCCACTTGAAAACATACCAGAAGGAGCTTAACATTCTACAGAGAAAAAAAAGGGAGGGATAATCAGTCTCCAGACCTCCAGCCCCTGAAAATAAAGTTCTATCTGAAGTGCAGAGAAGATGCAGTGAAATGTCACCACAACTAAAGCGTTTTGCTACCTTCTGCATGAACTATACCAAAGGGAGGGCAGCGAGCTCCGCTCCGCCGGCGGAGTTCATGGAGTTTTGTCCATTCCGCGCTCCGCTTGGAGCGCAGAGTTGAACAAAACTCCGCCCACCACCGGCGGAGTGGAGTTTGCCACTTACTGGCAAGCAGTGCATAGGAATGAAAGATAATGCTTCCCTTTAGGGGAGACAGAAGGGTTGTCTGTCGTGTGGTGGTCGGCATGGAGGCGCTGGCTATGCCTCTGGGCTGTAATTGGCGGTTGGCTTCCTATGCCCTTAGCCCTGTGCCTCGCTCACTTCCTGCTCCTCCTCGCAGGTGCGGCCTGGACAAGGGAGTTCCGGAGTCACTCTGCAGCCGGCATGATGTGAAGGTCAGGAGGAACACTCCCGGCCGTCACCAATGCAATACTCTGCTTTACACTGCTCTGGCTGCTGGGCTGGCTGGGCATCAGCTATGTACTTGGGGCGAGTCGCAGGATTCATGAGCAGTGGCAGCAACAACAATAGGGTAAGAGGGGAAGGGCTGGATATTGCAAGCCCATGTTTTCTTTATTCTGAATTTGGCAGGAGGATTTCTCAGTTAAATGAAGTGCGCACAATAACTTTCTCCTTCTCCTACGCTATGCTCTGCGCCGAGCCAACGGGCTGGTATAATGACAGTTGCAGGCATGCCTTTCATTTTTTCTTTCAGCTCCCTTTGTAGTGGTGCAAATGCGATCATTCTTGTCCCTTACTTGATGTCTTTAATTAGGCAGGCATGGCAGTGACTATACAAACCTTTCTTAAGCCCAACCCACTCTCACCAAGCAGGTGTGGACTGTGGACTAGGGCGGAGCAGAACTCCATGGAATTCCACTGAGTTTTTATGCAACTCCACAGAATTCTGTGTAGTGCAACTCTGCAAGCTCCGCCCACCCCTAACTATAACACCATCGTAACACCCGGGAAGCAGTCTGTGGATGTAATTTTGCAGAATGTGAAAAACCATACTTGTTAATTTTTTGTCTTTTTTTATTGCAGCAGTTCAAGCACTGTGAAAAAATGTAAACAAAGAAAAATGTATTAGGATTTCATTTTGAGCATTAGGCAACTAAAACAAGATACAATGGAGAAGAGACTTCTTAGATACAATTTAAGGCTGCTGGTATTATAGTAGCTCTGTTTAGTTTTTATCTGTAGTAATGGAATGTAGTCCTGTAATGTTTTATAAATTCCTTTCCTTCAGTTATAAACAGACTTTCATTTATAACAACTTGCTTTTTGCAATACCCCTAATAGGCTGAATAATGTCTCAGAAACTCATAATTCATATACATTTCAACATTATACCACATTTTGTTATCCTAAATTGTCTTTAGAACTTTGGTTCTAGAAATAGCAGATATGCGTTTGTTAACTTTTTTATGTAGTCTTGATTTAAATAACATCTCTATGTCATTGAACTCTGTCCATCCTCTTTGACATCTTTAATATATTGTGAAGTGTGTAGAGGTTATATTAACTCCTTAATGAAATATGTTTGCTATTGTTGGGGAACTTTTTTTTCAATGGAATTTTTGTCCGGCTACAAAGTTAGTAATTTCAGTTTCTAATTTACTTCCATCCACTCTGATTCATTGTAACATGACTATGACATATTTCCCAAACGTTTGTATAATCAATGTACAGGTATGTTCTAATCTGCAGTTTGTACAGATCTTTTCTTGATTGGCATTTTTGGTTACATTTTTAAAGGCCACAGCTTTACAATCTGGTAACGTCAAATAGAAGAATTGATCCGAATTATTTTCAGTGCTAGAGGTGAATTCACATTGTTCATAATTATTGTTCCATTTATAACTTAAACCAAATAATTCAATGATATTCACATCCTCTTCCTCTGATAGACCTAGCATTACCATTAAAAATTCTTGAGCATCCTGCTGAACATTTTGAGAAAACACTAGTAATCCAGTACACTTCTTTACCTTTTAGACGTTTCTGCAGCTCTTTTGGTGGTAACTTGCATGTCTATGGCTCCATACATATTATAGCCTGAAATGGAAGCATACTTTGGATAAGAATTCACTTATAAACATTTAAACCTTGAAGTCGTTCTGAAATGGCAAACACTACTAACTTGTTATGCACAGCTCTAGCATGCATTTTATTATCAACTAATTTATTGTAATAGTGGTTACATATAACTTGCTGTCTGGACAAGACAAAGCGTTCCTCTACAAATAATTACAAAGCAAACCTTTCTCAGTTACCATTATTTTCTTTTTCACTTTTTAAATACAAGTTAACTGCCCATATTTGAATCTTGTAGTGAATGTGTCAACAACTTATACAAACATATTCTGCTTTTTCAGAGCACTCTGTGTTAAATTTTGTAATCTCTTCTTCAAAGCTATCAGCTATAATACCTGTGTCCTGTTCTACAACTCCTCCTGTTATCAACTCTTCATTTTCCGTAGAGTCCTGCTCTGGACAAAAGAAACAAAACTGCACATCATCACAAACCTTTTCTACCCCTACCACGGTACCATACATAAGTTCTCTATTCATTTCTTCTAAACATAAAGCAGGAATTTTCACGTAGTACAATCTCCTAACTAAAGTTTG
The DNA here is from genome assembly GCA_963921515.1 of Calotriton arnoldi. NCBI lineage: Eukaryota > Metazoa > Chordata > Amphibia > Caudata > Salamandridae > Calotriton > Calotriton arnoldi. The sequence continues at coordinate 545,608 of CAWUFW010008693.1, read as the reverse complement.
CATTGTTGAGAGGTGCACAGCTTACATCCTGAAATTATGAAAGGTGCTTGTCACACTATTTTTGAGAAACAAACACTGAGCGTCCCTCTAAATTTGTATATTATCCAACCTTGCAAGGATCCAATTCTTGTAAAGTCCTTATTTTGTAATTTAAACTTCGCCTTGGAAAGATATGTAGATTGTTTTAGAATATCAATGGATTTCTGTTGAATACTACAAACACTACTACAATTCCATTTGTATACAGGGCCAGACTACGCCTTCCCTGTACCTCTTCTGCAATAACGCGTTCCACATTACTAAACACTATCACCTCTTTCGCTATAGGAGTGCCATTCTTCATTTCATAACATTGTTCTCTTTTATCAATAGCATGAACTAATGTGTTATCCTGGAGATAGCTTTTTTCATTAAAGAAAGGCTCTGTAGTAGATGTATATATCCATTCTCCACTAAAAACTGTACAAAGGTTAGTTCTATTGACTAATCTTTTCTTCTATTTTCATCTCCTTATGTACAACGCTATTTTGTCAAGAGTCTTCATTCTATTTATAATCAAAATGAAAAGCTTCTTCTTCAAAGCAAAGGTCTTATCAACTACTCCCTCAACTTTTCTTTCTGTTTTATTGCCTCTCTTCTTCTGTACTTCTTCATATTTCTCAGTAGATTTACAACCACTCTACTATGAAACATTCTGCCTCTGATTTCTTTAAACTGCTTCTGTCTCCTGGTTAAGGTTAAGTGGCAATAGTAGTAACTTTAGCAATGGGGAGCTATTTTTTAATTAAACTAAAGGTACGAAATCCGCAAGTCATAAAATATAGACTCAAATTCTGGAGTGGACAAGCATAGGCTAGTCATTTACGGACACGCAACACAAGGCCTGAATGACTATGCTGACAAATGATGTTCTGCATTCTATATCTAAAATATGGATAACTTTTATGTGCGGGTGGATAAATGGGGCCAGTGTGGGCTATTGCTTAGAAGATCCTGCAGTAAGTTGGTGTTTCTGTCACACATCCTCCCCACCAAGTAAGCGATCCATTGATGAAGTAAATTAAGCCGCAACTCAATAAATCACACAGCCCGGGGGAATAGGGTTAGGGGTTTGATGAATGTATGGGAAAGGGGATTTGGGGAAAGGTATGACAAAGGCAAACTTTTCACAAGAACACCATTCATCAGGGCAATGAGCAGCACATCATCGGAATGAGTATGACACAGTACAATTTAATGCATTGCAAACAGTCCTTCTGCCCCCAAGACTTAAGTTGTCATATATCTAAATGTTCTGTCTTCTAGGTTGAAAAAAATATAATTATGGAGGAGTGAATCCACCCACCCAGTTCTCAGAATATGATTGTTAAAAGAAAAATTATACTGTATTACAAAATTAGGTGGTGCATCTGCATTCTCCTCGGGAATGTCCACCACTCTTGGGTGCCTGTCTGGACTGCTCCGATAGGTAAGCAGGAGTGTTGACTCTGCTTTTACCTTTTGTTCATGCAGGAGACTAGAAGGCCTGTGTTGTAAAACAGAAACTGTATTTTAGAGTCAAGGAGATGGACAGAGGGAAGGTAAGCTTCATGAGGAGTGTACAAAGAAGGCTCAGAGGCAAAGCAACACTTTTGCCACCAGTGCAACACACACACACATATGCACACACACCCACATACACACACACCTACACACACACACACACACACACACACACACACACACACAGCAGCATTTCACAAATCAAAGCACCTCTCTCCATTCCACATAGCTGAGTACTAGGCTTCAGACTCATGGTTTCTCTTTGAAGCTGATAACTTCTGTTGATGAGGTAGTCCTGCCCTGAGTTCTTCCATCGTCCTCCTGATTCTGAGTAACTCCATCCAAGTCATGACCCGAGCAAGATATACATGTAGTCCACTGCTGTTGAAGAACAAGTAGAGAAACAGAATTGCAGAATTTTGTCTAGGTTTTTGTTTGTTAACAAAAGTGACTGTTTGCGTCTCTGAAGAACCAGAAAAATGGAGTGGACCCTGCAAGTAAATCCGGCTAAGTGTGAAAGGGCCAATCACCTCCAGGAAAAAACTTGATCGCCCATCGTTCAGGCCCCAAAGATTGCAAATCATCTCAAGCAAGTTCCCAGATTACAGTTTAACACCCTTACTCACTGTCTGCCTACACATGTATCTTCAATCATCATTCACAATCACTCAATATTCACTTGTTGGTACAATGGTTGCCTCTTCCAATCCAAGCACAGTGGTAGGTACACTATCTTCCCTTTGATGCAAGCAACAGATTTGAATTTGGCAGTCTTGTAAATCAAATGATCATCTGGGGCAGGCATTCTAAGTGATGAGAAAACATAAATCATAGAAGTGGACAGTGCAGGTTCATGTTCGCTAATTAAGTTTGTATAAGCAAATCACCTCCAGGAAAAAAATTATCACCCATCACTCATTCCCCAAAATTGCAAATCATCTTAAGCAAGTTCCCAAATTACAGTTCAACACACTCCCTCATGGTCTGCCACCACATGAATCATCAATCATCACTGACAATCACCCACTCACTGTTGCAATAGTTGTAGTTACCTCATTTAATCCAAACACGGGTAAGTTGGGTAGTAGGTACACACTTAATCTTTAATGCAGGCATCACATTGGAATTTTGTATTGCCACTCTTGTAAATCAATGACCTTCTGGAGCAGACGTGCTGATGCAAAAAAGGATAGGCAGACGAGGGAGGCAATCCTTGTCTCCAATGTCATGAAGGAATTGTGGAGGCTTCTTTAATACACACTGGTGCAACTGCAATCCGCCAATATATGAGGCTAAACAATAGATGAGCAGCATATATCTGACACAAAAATGATTATATTCCCCTAGCTAATTTTGTTTTGGGGACAGATAGAAGTTCAACGAGAAATAAAAAAAAATTCTATGGGGACACTGGCATTCTCAGTCTGGGATAAGAGTTCATCCTTAAACTCAGGCAAATGTGTGACACATCTGAATGCCTTCTTGATGGAATCAAAGTAAAAAACTGAAAGCATTTCCTACTGAGCAGACTGCAGTAAATGACGAAATTAGGAAACTTCATAACAAATAAGTCTCCCAAGATGGCCACCAGAGGAAAAAGAGCCCAAATGTAGCACAAATATCACCCAGATGTAGCCCACATATAGCCCAATGACAGAAGTGTGCAAAACACTTTTTATTTTTATTTTTTCTGCAGTTTTATATACTGCAAACTGGTCAGGTATTGGAGCGTTACATCTTACTTGGACCCCTTATTGCGTATTTAGCACGAAGTACATGAGATTGATCTTGCGAAACATTGAACTTTACGATTCTGTTAACCTGAAGTTGCTCTGAACCGGGCTTTGTAACACCCGTTTTTACCTACTGGTTTTAATTAATTCTCACTGTATTGTATTAGGAAAGAGGATTTACTGTTTTTATGTACACTTTTATAATCTATGTTTCTAAATCAGATCAAATAAAGTTTAATGAATTCTATGGCAGGACGGAGGCGAGGATTATGCATATCTTTCCTCACTTTATTTAAATAGCAGTTCAAAGAAAACGTAACACAACAATCATTAAACAAAAGACTACACAACCCATGAACCATTAGGGGGGTAGTCTCCAAGGCAACTATAGTCCAATCATATCACAGTCCATCGTATATAATATCGTGACGTCTCTTCCGCTTCCTCTTTCTTCACTGCTCGTCAGTTAAGTGCATTCCTTACATTCTTGGCTTAATCTGACGTTGTTGCTGTTTGTATAGCGGTTTCTTGTGCACGTTATTAGCATTATTGCCTTGGTATTGTTTCATATTCCCTGCGCAGCAGGCTCTTGCCCGAGCGCGTTCTCCCCTCGCAGTTTCTCCCGCTGTGTGCTCAGCGCGTGGTGAGATCCTGTCAGGCGCGTCTGGTCCGAGCGAGGCAGCTCCGTCGAGCGCTCCCGCTGGTCTTTACGCGCGTTTGGGAATCCGGTCACTCCTTTAGTGTCCGCTTGATTCCCGACCAACCCTTGCCTAATTTTGACACCGCTACGCAGTGATTTCCCCACACGGCCACGTTAGTGACCAGCGCCACCTGGTGGTGGTAATTGGTATTGCGCCTCAGTCTATTCTTATAACAGCTTCGGGGAAAGCCCAGCTGTTGGAGCACCGGCGAGGGGGCTGTCTTAAGGATTTTAAGGGCATTTGTTCTGTGCTCACACCCTCTGCTATCATGTCTTCTCCAGAAGACCATTTTTACTCCTACTACCAGGAAGTGGAGGAGGAATGGCCCCCCAACTTCTACCTCCAGCAGTGGACCAAGCCCTCTCTCTGGCTATTTCTAGGGCGCTGGCTCCTCTTAGGGATCAGGTTGATAAGCAGGCGAAAAGCATCCCTGGGGTGTTCAGTGACCCAGATCTGGTGGTGGCGGGTCCAAGTAGCTCCCAGATGGGGAATAAAAGGGCCGTTAAGCATAACGCGGGGCACTTGGAAGGATTTGATAAACTTACGGAGACCTTCCTCAAGAGTGCGCGAACGCTAAAACATGCACCCTGCCGGGAGGAGGAGGGGCCCGGAGAAAATTGCGACACTGTCACCACTATTGTAGACCCTGACGGCGGGTTTCCCTTAGAGGGAGAGGGTGTATCGGAGGACGATTTCTCCTCTGATGAGGATAAGGACTCGGGGTGTCCCTGGAGTCCAGAGTCCCACTCCTCTCAGTCCCCGGTTGGGGACGGGGTCCACTCGGACATGTTTGAGCCTACCCAAATTTACCATCCTAGGTCGGCAGAGTGGACACCTGACGCCAAAGTGGCAGAGTATGTGGTGGGGAAAATCCATCAACCCCTTGAAAGGGAGGTCAGGAATAGGATGAGGGGAGAATGCCCCAGGCCCTCACTGAAGGGGAAGGTGGCACACACGCCTGAAATTGATGAGAAACTATGTACCTTTTTCTCCAAGTATATGAGGGATCCCAAGAAAGGAATTGATAGGTCTTGGACGTGGTAGGGCCCTTGACCCAAATTATTCAATTGACGGAGCGTTCCAAAGAGTCAGGATCCCCTTTGTCCACAGATATTGTGCCTGGTTGGGCGCACTACCCTAAACCCTAAAACACTACCCCCTCCACTTCCCAAACACCACGGCACTACCCTAAACCCTAAAACACTACCCTCAGCACGACACCCTACACTACCCAAACATAACTGCACTACCCTAAACCCTAAAACACTACCACCAGCACGACTCCCTACACTACCCAAACACCACTGCACTACCCTAAACCCTAAAACACTACCCCCAGCACGACTCCCTACACTACCCAAACACCACTGCACTACACTAAACCCTAAATATACCCCCAGCATGACCTCCCACACTACACAAACACCACTGCACTACCCTAAACCCTAAAACACTACCCCCAGCACGACCCCTACACTACCCAAACACCACTGCACTACCCTAAACCCTAAAAACTAACCCCAGCATGACCCCCTACACTATCCAAACACCACTGCACTACCCTATACCCTAAAACACGCCCCCCTACACTACACAAACACGACTGCACTACCCTATACCCTAAAACACGACCCCCTTCACTACACAAACACCACTGCACTGCCCTAAACCCTAAAACACTACCCCAGCACTACCCCCTACACTACCCAAACACCACTGCACTAACATAAACCCTAAAACACTACCCCCAGCACAACCCCCTACACTACACAAACACCACTGCACGACCATAAACCCTAAAACACTACCCCCAGCACGACTCCCTACACTAACCAAACACCACTGCACTACCCTAAACCCTAAATCTACCCCCAGCATGACCCCCTACACTACCCAAACACCACTGCACTACCCTAAACCATAAAACACTACCCACAGCATGACCCCCTATACTACACAAACACCACTGCACTACCCTAAACCCTAAAACACTACCACCAGCATGACCCCCTACACTACTCAAACACCACTGCACTACCCTAAACCCTAAAACACTACCCCAGCACGACCCCCTACACTACCCATACACCACTGCATTACCCTAAACTCTAAAACACTACCCCCAGCACGACCCCCTACACTACTGCACTACCCTAAACCCTAAAACCCTACCCCCAGCACGACCCCCTACACTACCCAAACACCACTGCACTACCCTAAACCCTAAAACACTACCCCCAGCACGACCCCCTACACCACCCAAACACCACTGCACTACCCTAAACCCTAGTAAAGAAACCCCCACCCCATGCCCAATCCCCCTTACTTCTCACTCCTCATGGTTCCTCTCTCCTCGTGGTTCCTGCTTCACGTCATCTCTGAGGGGCGGTGCACGTCGTTGTGAGGAAACGGAACAGCCTCTGTTTCCTTACAACGACATGGATCGTCTACATGTTTTTTAGAACGCATGGTCATTTACCATACATACCTTTACAACAAAATTCGTTGTAAAGGCATGCGTGGTAAATGACCATGCGTTCTAAAAAAATGCGTAGTAATGACTTTGTGATTTACCGATCGAAGCTGGCCCCTGTTCTTCAGTGAGAAGTTTATTTGATTAATTAGGAGGAAGGAATGTGGTTTTTTTACCGAAAAGTGCATTCCCGGCTGTTGTATTGTGAAAGTGTCCGCGTGGCCTGGTTTCACTTCCGGTGAGAGAGTGGAAGAGTCTGTTTGGATCTAAAGGAGTTCTGTTGTTGGACGGGGCCGGCGCGACATGTCATCAGAAAACATAGCTAATGGAAAGCGTCCTCCCTGAAGTGTGGAGCAGTGCCATGAGAGGTCAACGAGTGTGCGTCCCACTGCAGTATGACCATACCGTGTGACCAATGTGCCGCCTTCAGGGTACGGGAGGCAGAAGCGGCATCGCAGGTCCTCTTGAAGACCATTTGAGATGTCATCAGTGATGTCATCAGTGATGTCACTGACCATGTCAAGAGTGATGTCATATGTGACGTCATCAGCAGTGCATTGCGGGGTGCGAGTTATAGTTAGCTGAACTAACTATAATGGGAGAATTTCTCTGGTTTTGTACGAGTGAAATGTCCAACTAACTATAACTTTCCCTAAAACCTATGGTTTTTCAGTGAATTTCTAAGGTTTTTTAAATGCTAATTTCTAACTATAACGTGCCTGAAACCTATGGCTTTTTCAGTGAATTTCAAAGGTTTTTTAAATGCTAATTTCTAACTATAACATGCCTGAAACCTATGGTTTTTTAAGTGAATTTCAAAGGTTTTTTAAATGCTAGTTTCTAACTATGCCTACAGAGGTAGGACATGTGAAGAAAGAAGAAGAAAAGCGCAGAAAGAAGGAAGACAAATGCAGAAAGAGGCAACAGAAGTCCAGAAAGACGAAGAAAAGTGCAAGAAGAAGGAAGAGATGTGCAGAAAGAACCAACAGAGGAGTAGAAAGTACTCCTGTGCCCCCAACTTTTTGCTGATGGGTACTGATGGTAACTGACTCTGTCTCTGGTGGTAAAATACACTTAGAATACAGTGAAAACACCTACATACACTAGGGAACACTATGCGTTGGGGTACCCCTGTGATTAGCATGACCTCCTCTGTATTTGCCATGAGTTAGTGCCTGGGTCATTGGATGAGTACATGGGTACTGACTGGATGATTAGAGTACTGCAAGGAGAGTGGATGGTGAATTTATAAGTGCTTGTGTTTTGGCGGAGTGATTGGATAAGTACATGGTGCTCGCTGGTTGATTGGAGGAGTGCATGGGTAGTGACAGGGCGATGGCTGGACTGCATCAATAGTGCTCAGGGTAAGTTAGAGGATTCATTCCCCTTGAATCCTGAGGGTCCCTATTTGATAAAAGCCCTGGCGGTGGCGGTCCCCGGGCCTTGGGGGGGCCTTGGAGGCCCCCCAAACATTAAAAAAACAAGCCCGGGAGGTGATGGTCCCCGGGGCTGCGGGGTCCCCCGCGGGCCCTGCATATATTTGTTGGCAATGCCCCCGGGACCTGGCCCACCCGGGGGTCTCAATTAAATGAAGCGCAGTATCCCGCGCTTCATTTTTTTTTACATTTCGGCGGGATTCGCGACCTCAGCGCAAATTTCACCAATTTTTTTTAAAAAAATGCTTTTTTTGGCCTTGGGGGTCCTTGTGGGACCCCCTGAGCAGGCCTAGGGGGTCAGGGTGTTTCTACCCTGCCCCCTTTTCTTCTTTTTCACCTTTGTTTCCCTGTTTTCTTGTGACTCGGTTCTACCGAGTCACAAGATGGCTGCCAACACTTCCTGGTTTGGAGCGTTGGCAGCCAATTAAAATGAAGCTCGTGGTCTGGAGGGTTCGCGGATCCACCACGCCTCTAGAAATCGATATTTGTTTTTTTACAATTTCTCAGCAACTACCGAACGGATTTACACCATTTTTAAAAAGGTCGCTTTCTGAGCCAAGTAGTTCTCAAATAGCGACAAAGCACTTTTGAATTATTTGTTATCTCTATGTTTTTTTATCCAGTTGACCACTTAATTAAATGTTACGCTTAGGGGAGAAAATGTGGTGTTACCAAGTTGGAGTTTCTGCTTCAGCTCGTCATTCTGTGATTCTGGTCAAATCACTTAATCTCCCCATGCCTACAGCCAAAATGAGTTTGTCCTTGTATGATGTAACCAATGCTCATGTAAAGCACTCCAATATCTGACCAGCCTGCACTATATAAAACTGCAAAAAAACAAAGGATAAAAAGTGTTTTCCACACTTCTGTCATTGGGCTATACGTGGGCTACATCTGGGTGATATTTGTTCTACATTTGGGCTCATTTTTCTCTGGTGGCCATCTTGGGAGACTTCAATTACATTCATTAAACTTTATTCGATCTGATTTAGAAACATAGATCATAAAAGTGTACATAAAAACAGTAAATCCTCTTTCTTAATACAATACAGTGAGAATTAATTAAAACCAGTAGGTAAAAACGGGTGTTACAAAGCCCGGTTCAGAGCAACTTTAGGTTAACAGAATAGTAAAGTTCAATGTTTCGCAAGATCAATCTCATGTACTTCGTGCAAAATACGCAATAAGGGGTCCAAGTAAGATGCTACGCTCCAATACCTGACCAGTCTGCACTATATAAAACTGCAAAAAACCTAATAATAAAAAGTGTTTTCCACACTTCTGTCATTGGGCTATATGTGGGCTACATGTGGGTGATATTTGTGCTACATTTGGGCTCTTTTTTCTCTGGTGGCCATCTTGGGATACTTATTTGTTATGAAGTTTCCTAATTTCCTCATTTACTGCAGTCTCCTCAGTAGGAAATGCTTTCAGTTTTTTACTTTGATTACATCAAGAAGGCATTCAGATGTGTCACACATTTGCCATAAATTCAGAATGTTAGCACTCTAGTTGCTCACTAGATCACTGTAGTAAAGCTACTGCTCACCAGGGAGTTAACTGGAAGTCTACTGCTGGTATTGAAAGTGATTGTTTCAGTCTGCATGTCAGAATGTTCTAATGAAACAGAAGAGGATTTGAGATCTCACTTAAAACATGCCCTAATTTTTCTTTCTGCAGAACTAACCATATTTTTTATGGCAAAATGAACCCCCTCATTGTTTTCCTTTTTAAATTAAATGTTTTAAGTGTTACCGGTTTATTCCAATCAAGATGGCTTCAGGTGTGCCATCATTTTGTCATAAGTAAGACTGTTAGCGCTCTAGTTGTTCTTTAGAACACTCTGGGAAGCTGCAGTAGAACACAAAGGAATCAATTGGCAGGCTGCTCCTATTGAAATATAACAGGAAGATATTTGTAATCTCACTTAAAACGTCCTAATTTTTCTTTCTACAGCACTAACCATAATTTCTATGACAAAATGAACCCCCTCATTTTGTTCCTTTTTAAATTAAATGTTTTAAGTGTTACCAGTTTATTTCAATCAAGATGGCTTCAGGTGTGCCATCATTTTGTCATAAGTAAGACTGTTAGCGCTCTAGTTGTTCTTTAGAACACTCTGGGAAGCTGCAGTAGAACACAAAGGAATCAATTGGCAGGCTGCTCCTATTGAAATATAACAGGAAGATATTTGTAATCTCACTTAAAACATGTCCTAATTTTTCTTTCTACAGCACTAACCATAATTTCTATGACAAAATGAACCCCCTCATTTTGTTCCTTTTTAAATTAAATGTTTTAAGTGTTACCAGTTTATTTCAATCAAGATGGCTTCAGGTGTGCCATACTTTTGTCATAGGTAAGGTTGTTAGCACTCTAGTTGTTCTTTAGAACACTCTGGGAAGCTGCAGTAGAACACAAAGGAATAAACTGACAGTCTCTGCCCTTGTTGGATGTACATGTTTTACTGAGAATGTCAGACTTCATTCTCACATGACTGAGAAAGATAATGTGAATTTACAGAAAATATGCTCTCATTTTAGCTTCTGGAGCACCTTCCAAACCTCTGTGGGACAAGCATGAGAACATTGTTTTCTCTCAAACATGATTCATGAAATCCCAGCAGAAGGTTTTTCACAGGGTAAAATCACCCTAGAACACACCACAATTCCTAAAATTAGTATGGTACCATCAACAAATGAATTCTAATGTAACTAAAGTCTGTTATCACCCTTTATAGTTCTCCTTTTGGTGACCCTCAAAATCTTCTATTCACTACAATGCATTTCATTGGGGTGCTATCATGTATATTGGTCCCAAGATGGCTGCCAACACTTCTTGGATGAAGTGCTGACAGCCAATCAGATCTCACGATGACATGTGTGGTTAGGCTCCGCCCAGATATATAAAGTTATTTTTCCTTTAATATTTAAAAAACTACTGAATGGATTTCCACCATTTTTGAAAAGGTCGCTTTCTGAGCCAAGCAGTACCTTTATGCCAAATTTGGGGTAAATCCGTTCAGTAGTTTCTGCTGTAGCCTTGCACAAAGTTCCCTATGGGAAATTGATTTTGTGACTCTTATTTTTGGAATTTCTCAGCAACTACTGAACGGATTTACACCATTTAACAAAAAGGGCTCTTTCTGAACCAAGGGCTACCTTTTTGCAAAATTTGGTGTAATTCCTTTCAGCAGTTCGGGCTGTAGCTTTGTCTAAAGTTTCCTATGGAAAATAACATGGAGAAAACACGTTTTGGGACCCCCTATTTTTCTCGGCCCCCGCTTGCCGAATCACCCTGAAACTTTCAAGATAGGAGCGGACCGGAGCGCCCCACGAGTTTTGAAAATTTTGCGAAGATTCGTCGACCGGCGCCAAAGTTATTGGGAATAGAATGTTGTGAATTTCCTTTGGAAAATAGGTCCTAATTATAACTACCTACTGGCGACCGCCAGTAGGTAATATATTATCTACTGGCAGTCGCCAGTAGATAGTTATAGTTAGGACCTAGTTTCCACAGGAAAAACGTTTTTTCTTTTCCCAATAACTTTGGCGCCGGATGACGAATCTTTGCGAAATTTTCAATACTAGTGGGGCGCTCCGGTCAGCTCCTATCCTGAAAGTTTCGGGGTGATTCATGAAGCGGGGGCTGAGAAAAAAGGGGGGTCCCAAAACGCATTTTCCCCATGTTATTTCCCATAGGAAACTTTAGACACGGCTACAGCCCGAACTGCTGAACGGAATTACAACAAATTTGGCAAAAAGGTAGCCCTTGGTTCAGAAAGCGCCTTTTTTTTAAAATGGTGTAAATCCGTTCAGTAGTTCCTGAGAAATTCAAAAAATAGAGGTCCAAAAATCAATTTCCCATAGGAAACTTTAGACACGGTTACAGCCAAAACTGCGGAACGGAATATCACCAAATTTGACAAAAAGGTAGTGCTTGGTTCAGAAAGCGCCCTTTTTTTTTAAATGGTGTAAATCCGTTCAGCAGTTTTTGAGATATTAAAGGAAAAAAATCTTTATATATCTGAGCGGGACCTAACTACACAAGCACGAGCTTGGCTCTAATTGGCTGTCAACACTTCAATCCAGGAAGTGTTGGCAGCCATCTTGGTGCAATGCTTTTTAGGTCTCGCCTAGCGACGCAGCACATGCGCTGCTCACTACACAAACACCACTGCACTGCCCTAAACCCTAAAACACTACCCCAGCATGACCCCATACACTGCACGAATACCACTGCACTGCCCTAAACCCTAAAACACTACCCCAGCATGACCCCCTACACTGCCCGAACACCACTGCACTGCCCTAAACCCTAAAACACTCCCCCAGCACGACCCCCTACACTGCCCGAACACCACTGCACTGCCCTAAACCCTGAAACACCACCCCCAGCACAACCCCCTACACTGCCCGAACACCACTGCACTGCCCTAAACCCTAAAAACCCCGTACACTGCCCGAACACCACTGCACTGCCCTAAACCCTGAAACACTAGCCCCAGCACGACCCCCTACACTGCCCGAACACCACTGCACTGCCCTAAACCCTGAAACACCAGCCCCAGCACGACCCCCTACACTGCCCGAACACCACTGCACTGCCCTAAACCCTGAAACACCAGCCCCAGCACGACCCCCTACACTGCCCGAACACCACTGCACTGCCCTAAACCCTGAAACACCAGCCCCAGCACGACCCCCTACACTGCACGAACACCACTGCACTGCCCTAAACCCTGAAACACCAGCCCCAGCACGACCCCCTACACTGCCCGAACACCACTGCACTGCCCTAAACCCTGAAACACCAGCCCCAGCACGACCTCCCTACACTGCCCGAACACCACTGCACTGCCCTAAACCCTGAAACACCACCCCCAGCACGACCCCCTACACTGCCCGAACACCACTGCACTGCCATAAACCCTGAAACACCACCCCCAGCAAGACCCCCTACACTGCCCGAACACCACTGAATTGCCCTAAACCCTGAAACACCACCCCCAGTAAGACCCCCTATACTGCCCGAACACCACTGCCCTAAACCCTGAAACACCACCCCCTGCAAGACACCCTACACTGCCCGAACAGCACTGCACTGCCCTGAACCTTGAAACACCACCCCCTGCATGACCCCCTACACTGCCCAAACACCACTGCACTGCCCTAAACCCTGAACACCCCCCTGCACGACCCCCTACATTGGCCGAACACCACTGCACTGCCCTGAACCCTGAAACACCACCCCCTGCACGACCCCCTACACTGCCCGAACACCACTGCACTGCCCTGAAACACCACCCCCTGCATGACCCCCTACACTGCCCAAACACCACTGCACTGCCCTAATCCCTGAAACACCCCCCCCTGCAAGACCCCCTACACTGCCCAAACACCACTGCTCTGCCCTAAACCCTGAAACACCACCCCCAGCACGTCCCCCTACACTGCCCGAACACAACTGCACTGCCCTAAACCCTGAAACACCAGCCCCAGCACGACCCCATACACTGCCCGAGCACCACTGCACTGCCCTAAACCCTGAAACACCACCCCCAGCACGACCCCCTACACTGTCCGAACGCCACTGCACTGCCCTAAACCCTGAAACACCACCCCCCTGCATAACCCCCTGCACTGCCCGAACACCACTGCACTGCCCTAAACCCTGAAACACCACCCCCGCATGACCCCCTACACTGCCCGAACACCACTGCCCTAAACCCTGAAACACCACCCCAAGCACGACCCCCTACACTGCCCGAACACCACTGTACTGCCCTAAACCCTGAAACACCACCCCCAGCATGACCCCCTACACTGCCTGAACACCAGTGCACTACCCTAAACTCTGAAACACCACCCCCTGCAGGACCCCCTACACTGCCCAAACACCACTGCAGTGCCCTAAACCCTGAAACACCACCCCCTGCACAACCCCTTACACTGCCCGAACACCACTGCACTGCCCTAAACCCTAAAACACCACCCCCAGCACGACCCCCTACACTGCCCGAACACCACTGCACTGCCCTAAACCCTAAAACACCACCCCCAGCACGACCCCCTACACTGCCCGAACACCACTGCACTGCCCTAAACCCTAAAACACCACCCCCAGCACGACCCCCTACACTGCCCGAACACCACTGCACTGCCCTAAACCCTAAAAACCCACCCCCAGCATGACCCCCTACACTGCCCGAACACCACTGCACTGCCCTAAACCCTAAAACACCACACCCAGCACGACCCCCTACACTACCCGAACACCACTGCACTGCCCTAAACCCTAAAACACCCCCCAGGCACCACTCCCTACACTGCCCGAACACCACTGCACTGCCCTAAACCCTAAAAAAACCACCCCCAGCATGACCCCCTACACTGCCCGAACACCACTGCACTGCCCTAAACCCTAAAACACTACCCCCAGCACGACCCCCTACACTACCCGAACACCACTGCACTGCCCTAAACCCTAAAACACTCCCCCCAGCAGGACCCCCTACACTACCCAAACACCACTGCACTGCCCTAAACCCTAAAACACTCCCCCCAGCATGACCCCCTACACTACCCAAACACCAATGCACTGCCCTAAACCCTAAAACACTACCCCCCAGCACGACGCCCTACACTACCCAAACAGCAATGCACTACCCTAAACCCTAAAACACTCCCCTCAGCATGACCCCCTATACTACCCAAACACCCATGCACTACCCTAAACCCTAAAACACTAGCCCAGCACGACCCCCTACACTACCCAAACACCACTGCACTACCCTAAACCCTAAAACACTACCCCGCATGACCCCTACACTACCCAAAGACCACTGCACTACCCTAAACCCTAAAACACTACCCCCAGCATGACCCCCTACACAACCCAAAGACCACTGCACTACCCTAAACCCTAAAACACGACCCCCGCACGACCCCCTACTCTACCCAAAGACCACTGCACTACCCTAAACCCTAAAACACTACCCCCTACACTACACAAACACCACTGCACTACCCTAAACCCTAAAACACTACCCCCAGCACGACCCCCTACACTACCCAAACACCACTGCACTACCCTAAACCCTAGAACCCTATCCCCAGCGGTACCCCCTACACTACCCAAACACCACGGTACTACCCTAAACCCTAAAACACTACCCCCAGCAGTACCCCCTACACTACCCAAACACCATTGCACTACCCTAAACCCTAAAACACTACCCCCAGCAGTACCCCCTACACTACCCAAACACCACTGCACTACCCCAAACCCTAAAACACTCGCCCCTACACTACATAAACACCACTGCACTACCCTAAACCCTAAAACACTACCCCCAGCACGACCCCCTACACTACCCAAACACCACTGCACTACCCTAAACCCTAAAACACTACCTCCAGCACGACCCCCTACACTACCCAAACACCACTGCACTACCCCAAACCCTAAAACACTCCCCCCTACACTACACAAACACCACTGCACTACCCTAAACCCTAAAACACTACCCCCAGCACGACCCCCTATACTACCCAAACACCACTGCACTACCCTAAACCCTAAAACACTACCTCCAGCACGACCCCCTACACTACCCAAACACCATTGCACTACCCTAAACCCTAAAACACTACCCCCAGCAGTACCCCCTACACTACCCAAACACCACTGCACTACCCTAAACCCTAAAACACTACCTCCAGCACGACCCCCTACACTACCCAAACACCACTGCACTACCCCAAACCCTAAAACACTACCCCCTACACTACACAAACACCACTACACTACCCTAAACCCTAAAACACTACCCCCAGCACGACCCCCTACACTACCCAAACACCACTGCACTACCCTAAACCCTAAAACACTACCTCCAGCACGACCCCGTACACTACCCAAACACCACTGCACTACCCCAAACCCTAAAACACTCGCCCCTACACTACATAAACACCACTGCACTACCCTAAACCCTAAAACACTACCCCAGCACGACCCCCTACACTACCCAAACACCACTGCACTACCCTAAACCCTAAAACACTACCTCCAGCACGACCCCCTACACTACCCAAACACCACTGCACTACCCCAAACCCTAAAACACTCCCCCTTACACTACACAAACACCACTGCACTACCCTAAACCCTAAAACACTACCCCCAGCACGACCCCCTATACTACCCAAACACCACTGCACTACCCTAAACCCTGAAACACTACCTCCAGCACGACCCCCTACACTACCCAAACACCATTGCACTACCCTAAACCCTAAAACACTACCCCCAGCAGTACCCCCTACACTACCCAAACACCACTGCACTACCCTAAACCCTAAAACACTACCTCCAGCACGACCCCCTACACTACCCAAACACCACTGCACTACCCTAAACCCTAAAACACTACCCCCTACACTACACAAACACCACTGCACTACCCTAAACCCTAAAACACTACCCCCAGCACGACCCCCTACACTAGCCAAACACCACTGCACTACCCTAAACCCTAAAACACTACCTCCAGCACGACCCCCTACACTACCCAAACACCACTGCACTACCCCAAACCCTAAAGCACTCCCCCCAGCACGACTCCCTACACTACCCAAACACCACTGCACTACCCTAAACCCTAAATCTACCCCAGCATGACCCCCTATACTACCCAAACACCACTGCACTACCCTAAATCCTAAATCTACCCCAGCACGACCCCCTACACTACCCAAACACCACTGCACTACCCTAAACCCTAAATCTATCCTCAGCACGAACCCCTACACTACCCAAACACCACTGCACTACCCTAAACCCTAAAACTCTAGCCCCAGCACGACCCCCTACACTACACCAACACCACCGCACTACCCTAAACCCTAAAACACTACCCCAGCACGACCCCCTACACTACCCAAACACCACTGCACTGCCCTAAACCCTAAAACACTACCCCCAGCATGACCCCCTACACTACACAAACACCACTGCACTGCCCTAAACCCTAAAACACTACCCCCAGCACGATCCCCTACACTACACAAACACCACTGCACTACCCTAAACCCTAAATCTACCCCAAGCATGACCCGCTACACTACACAAACATCACTGCACTACCCTAAACCCTAAAACACTACCACCAGCACGACCCCCTACACTACACAAACACCACTGCACTACCCTAAACCCTAAAACACTACCCCCAGCATGACCCCCTACACTACACAAACACCACTGCACTACCCTAAACCCTAAAACACTACCCTCAGCACGACCCCCTACACTACCCAAACACTACTGCACTACCCTAAACCCTAGAAAAGTAACCACCACCCCATGCCCAATACCCCTTACCTCTCACTCCTTGTGGTTCCTCTCTCCTCGTGGTTCCTGCTTCATGTCGTCTCTGAGGGGCGGTGCACGTCATTGTGAGGAAACGGAACAGCCTCTGTTTCCTTACAACGACGTGGATCATCTACATTTTTTTAGAACTCATGGTCATTTACCATACATACCTTTACAACAAAATTTGTTGTAAAAGCATGCGTGGTAAATGACCATGCATTCTAAAAAAATGCGTAGTAATGACTTCGCAATGTACAATGCATGCGTGGTAATGCATGCCTTGTAATGGTATCGCGAAGTAAAAAAGTCATTGTAACGGCTGTTTACCGATCGTAGCTGGCCCCTTTTCTTCAGTGAGTCGTTTATTTGATAAATTAGGAGGAAGGAATGTGTTTTTTTTACCGAAAAGTGCATTCCCGGCTGTTGTATTGTGAAAGTGTCCGCGTGGCCTGTTTTCACTTCCGTTGAGAGAGTGGAAGAGTCTGTTTGGATCTAAAGGGGTTCTGCTGTTGGACGGGGCCGGCGCGACACGTCATCAGATAACACAGCTAATGGAAAGCGTTGTCCCCGAAGTGTGGAGCAGTGCCATGAGAGGTCAACGAGTGTGCGTCCCATCGCAGTATGACCGAACCGCGTGACCCATGTGCCGCCTCCAGTGTACGGAAGGCAGAAGCGGCATCCATCGCAGGTCCTCTTGAAGACCGTTGTAGCACTAATTCTACATTTTGGAACTAGGGCATTTTAACCTTGTTGTTCCTGCCAGATACAAAGAGAAGATCCTGTGTTATTCAGTGCCCTCGTTACCTTTTCTGTGGGTAGTGGTGCTTGTCACTTCGCTGCCCCGCCGGTGCACATGACTGGGCTCCCCACCTCGTGTGCCATCTGCAGGGCCTCTGCCCTCGGATCACTGGTTTCGGTTTCTGGAGTGGCAACATAAACAGTTGCTCCCAAAGGACTAGCCTGAACACTTATGTGAATATCCCCTGCGCCAGCATTCCGGGGAAATTCTTTCCTAGCTCTCCCACGTCGACGACGATGTCATAATAGCACGGCTCCGCTCGCGACACCGTATGACGTCATAGGAGCCATAAGAGGACCTGGTCGGCGTGCTGACGTCAGTTCCACCCATTTTTACTGTGCCACCGAGGTAAATAGGTGGACCGACACATTTTCACATGTATACATAGTATACTAAATATATATATATATATTCACTGAAAAAACCATAGGTTTCAGGCACGTTATAGTTAGAAATTAGCATTTGAAAAACCATAGAAATTAACTGAAAAAACCATAGGTTTCAGGAACGTTATAGTTAGTTGGACATTTCACTCGTACAAAACCATAGAAATTCCGGCGTTATAGTTAGTTCAGCTAACTATAACTTGCGCCCCCGCAATGCACTGCTGATGACGTCACATATTACATCATTCATGACATGGTCAGTGACATCACTGATGACATCTCAAATGACATCACTGATGACATCATCCAGTGACTGTGTGTTTCTGTAAAGTTTAATTTTGTTTTATATATATGCCAAGCTGTATTGAGGAATGAGTGGGTGTATAAGTGTCTGTATGGAGGATTTAGTAGGTACGTGACTGACTGTATAAGTGAGTGATTAAATGTGTCTTACTGAATGCATGGGTTAGTGACTAAACTGTGTGAAAGTCTGTAACAGTCTGTCTGTTGTTGTGTAAGCTGCTGCATGGGTTGGTGAGTAGCTGCATGAGTGTCTATATGGGTTATTGATTGGTTGCCTGAGTATTTGTATGGGAGACTGAGTGTGTGTGTGGGTGGGTGGGAGGTGTGTGACTCTGTGCATAGATGTGTGAGTGGTTGATTCACTGGGTGTATGGGTTCAAGAGTGCATGTGGAAACAGCTGTATGGGCGGGTGAGTGTGTGTATGGGTGTGTTGGTGAGAGATTGGATGTCTCAGTGGTACATGTCCAAGTAAATACATATGTAAAAGGCAGTGTATGTGAGACTTGGAGTATATAAATAACTATACGTGAGAGTCAGTGACTGTGAGAGTGGCTGTATGGATGAGTGTGTACTTGTATCAGTGATTGTATAAGAGAGTAAGTATGTGTTAGTATATGTTTGAATAAGTGAGGTGGTGTGTGTATAACTGTATAGGTGAGGAAATGGGAGTGTGATTGATTCTTTGCATGACTGACTAGGTGTGTGAGTAACTCCATGGACGAGTGGCTGTGTGTGAGTGTCTGAATAGGTGTATGAGTGCATATGATAGTGTTGTATTGATGAGTGACTGTATGTATGAGTGATTGTATGGGTGAATGAGAGGATGTGTGTGTAGACCTAGGACTCAGTGAGTGCGTATGTAGTAACTGGTATTGGTGTGTTGTTTCGAAAATGGTAGTCTGTATTTTACAGTGGGTGTATCAAAGATTATATTAGAGTGTGAGGAGGTGCATCAGATTTTGACATGGATGATGTCATCAGTGATGTCATCAGTGATGTCACTGACCATGTCATGAATGATGTAATATGTGACGTCATCAGCAGTGCATTGCGGGGAAGCGAGTTATAGTTAGCTGAACTAACTATAACGGGGGAATTTCTATGGTTTTGTATGAGTGAAATGTCCAACTAACTATAACGTCCCTGAAACCTATGGTTTTTTCAGTGGATTTCTAAGGTTTTTTAAATGCTAATTTCTAACTATAACGTGCCTGAAACCTATGGTTTTTTCAGTGAATTTCAATGGTTTTTTAAATGTAATTTCTAACTATAACGTGCCTGAAACCTATGGTTTTTTCAGTGTATATATATATATATATATATATATATCACTTTCTTCTGTCGTCAAGCAGATTGCTCCAAGTACGGACACAGACACAAATTAAGTGAAAAATAGTTAGTCCTTAGTCGCCATAACGCGTTTTGGCTCCCGCGAGCCTTGTTCACATGACATGGCAGTGGTTAACTGTTTGGCATTTTTAAAGTGACAGTGCATAATAGGTGAACATCACGTGACGTTAAAAAACCATGGACATAGAAGAGAGATATCAGACACTTCTGTGCTGAGGCATTTCATGCTGGGATACATAGATTGTTAAAACATGTAAAATATAGTTGGCCTCTAGACGTTGCTAATATTGATTGCAATATCTCTTTTTTTGCCCTATTTTAAATTAATGTCAAATACCTGAATCTGAGTGTATCCAATGTTTTGGATATATATCGAATCAAATTTTGTGGTGGAGTGCTCCGATATGTCCTGCATATCTACATACATTATATCATGCGCAAGTCTTTAGATTTGAATTCTTTTACATGATGAGGATAAATCCTCATAGTAATTGCCTGCATGCAGTGTAGGTATGCCTTGAAGAGTTGTCTAAAATGTTTTTTACGTGTACTGCTAAAGTGCTGTCGTGACGTGAATAATAAATAATAAATTAAAAGAAAATGAATAATAAAAAATAATTAATGCTGGAAGCAATATTCCATCTCCGTAATGTTTCTATAGTTGTTGTTTCTATTCAGTTCTTGATATCATTCATGGAATCTTTATATCTCTGGATATGGATGGTGGTTGTCTTTTGTATACTTGATGTACAGCCAACACTGCGAGATCCTTTGGGACTGTTGGTACTAATGAATAATATGGTGTCAATGAGAGGGAAAAACATCTCGTAAGATGTATATATGTGCAATGGCTGCTGTAGGTCTTAATGGGTATGTGCAAAACTGCTATTAATGTGCAAAGATGCATATGATAAAATTGACATAAAATATGTAAGATTGCATAAATTAATACATCGAAATATGATATACATAGATATAAATATAAATATATAAATATATAACAGCATCTAACTGTACCAATGATATTCTATAGTAATACAGTCTATAAAACTAGTGTTGAAAACTGTAAAACCTATAAATATTGGCATCTGTAATAAAATAAAAGCAGTGCATAAAACCCATTTAAAATACTTTATAAACAGGTATATAAATCCTCTGTTACATTAAGACCTCCTGGTTGTTTGGTATCGAGTTCTAAAATGTATCTGGTCTAGGGGTGGGCAGAAAACTCCGCTCCGCCAGCGTAGCGGATAAAGCCAGCCACCCCCGCTCCCCGGCCCCTGCTTCTGAAAGCAGCCAGGCCGGGGAGAGCCTCCCCGGGCCCTGGTGGACCCCCGTCCCCAGCGCCCGGACCCTCGGCTGGCTTGCAGGACGGGGGGCTCCCACAGCCTGGGACCCTCAGATGCAGCACGAGCCCCGGGCCCATTCCCAGCTTCCGAACCCTAGCCAGGCTGGGGAGAGCCTCCCCGGGCCCCGGTGGACCCCCGACACCAGCGCCCGGACCCTGGGCTGGCTTCCAGGACAGGGGGCTCCCGCAGCCTGGGACCCTGGGATGCAGCACGAGCCCCGGGCCCGGTCCCAGCTTCCGAACCCTAGCCGGGCTGGGGAGAGCCTCCCCGGGCCCCGGTGGACCACCCCGTCCCCAGCGCCCGGACCCTCGGCTGGCTTGCAGGACGGGAGGCTCCCACACACCAGGGCCTGCCGGACGGAGCTCAAGCCCCAGGCCCGGTTCCAGTCCCTGCTTCCGAACCCTAGGCCAGGCCTGGGAGAGCCTCCCCGGGCCTCGGGTGGAACCACTCCTGTCCCCAGCCACCGGACACTCGGCCTGCTTGCTGGACGGGGGTCTCCGGCACCCCAGGGCCTGCCGGACAGAGCTCAAGCCCCAGGCCCAGGTCCCAGTCCCAGTCCCAGCTTCCGAACACTATGCCAGGCCTGGGAGAGCCTCCCCGGGCCCCGATGGACCCCCGTGCCCAGCGCCTGGACCCTGGGCTGGCTTGCAGGATGGGGGGCTCCTGCACCCCAGGGCCAGCCGGACGGAGCTCAAGCCCCGGGCCCGGTCCCTGCTTCCAACACCCAGCCAGGCTGGGGGGAGCCTCCCCGGGCCCCGATGGACCCTCTGTCCCCAGCACCCAGACCCTCGGCTGGCTTGCAGGATGGGGGGGCTCCCGCACCCCATGGCCTGCCGGACGGAGCTCAAGCCCCGGGCCCGGTCCCTGCTTCCAACACCCAGCCAGGCCGGGGGGGAGCCTCCCCGGGCCCCGATCGACCCTCTGTCCCCAGCACCCAGAACCTGGGCCGGCTTGCAGGACGGGGGGGCTCCAGCACCCCATGGCCTGCCGGACAGAGCTCAAGCCCTGGGCCCGGTCCCGGGCACCCTGTCACTTGGCAGGCCCGAGGACGGAGCCCGGGTTGGGGAGGCCGCCCTCCCCAAGGGCCCCGGCCGGAGCTCCTGAACTCAGCCAAGCAAGGGGAGGCTCCCTGGGCACAATGGAACCCCGTCCCCGTTTCTTGGCAGAGCGGCAGGCCGGGTGACTGGGCCCAGGGCCGGAGCACCCGACCCGGGGCCCGACAGGGCCCCTGGACCCAGCCGGGGCTCCCAGGCCCAGAGGCGCAGGGGAAGCCTCCCCGGGCCCACGGGACCCTGTCCCGGGCACCCTGCCACGCGGCAGGACCGAGGACAGAGCCCGGGGTGGGGAGGCCGCCCTCCCCAGGTCCCTCAGGGGCCCCGGCTGGAGATCCTGAACCCAGCCAAGCAAGGGGAGGGTCCCCGGGCACAACGGAACCCCGTCCCCGTCCCTTGGCAGAGCGGCAGGCCGGGGGATGGGGCCCAGGGCTGGAGCACCTGACCCGGGGCCCGGAGGGGCCCCTGGACCCAGCCGGGGCTACCAGGCCCAGAGGCGCAGGGGAAGCCTCCCCGGGCCCACGGGACCCCGTCCCGGGCACCCTACCACGCGGCAGGACCGAGGACGGAGCCCGGGGGGGAGGCCACCCTCCCCGGGACCCTCAGGGGCCCAGGACGGAGCTCCTGAACCCAGCCAAGCGAGGGGGGGCTCCCCGGGCATGACAGAACCCTGTCTCGGACGTTTGGCATAGCGGCAGGCCATGGGACGGGGCCCAGGGCTGGAGCACCCGACCCGGGGCCCAGAGGGGCCCCTGGACCCAGCCGGGGCTCCCGGGCCCAGAGGCGCAGGGGAAGCCTCCCCGGGCCCACGGGACCCTGTCCCGGGCACCCTGCCATGCAACAGGACCGAGGACAGAGCCCGGGGTGGCGAGGCCGCCCTCCCCAGGGCCCTCGGGGGCCCCGGACGGAGCTCCTGAACCCAGCCAAGCAAGGGGAGGGCCCCCGGGCACAACGGAACCCCGTCACCGTCCCTTGGCAGAGCGGCAGGTCGGGGGACGGGGCCCAGGGCTGGAGCACCCGACCCGGGGCCCGGAGGGGCCCCTGGACCCAGCTGGGGCTACCGGGCCCAGAGGCACAGGGGAAGCCTCCCCGGGCCCACGGGACCCCGTCCCGGGCACCCTGCCACGCGGCAGGACCAAGGACAGAGCCCGGGGTGGGGAGGCCGCCCTCCCCAGGGCCCTCAGGGGCCCCGGCCGGAGATCCTGAACCCAGCCAAGCAAGGGGAGTCTCTCCGGGCACAATGGAACTCCATTCCCGGCCTTTGGCAGTGCAGCAGGGTGAGGGACAGGGCCCAGGGCCGGAGCACCCGACCCGGGGTTCGACGGGGCCCCTGGACCCAGCCGGGGCTCCCAGGCCCAGAGGCGCAGGGGAAGCCTCCCCGGGCCCACCAGACCCCATCCCGTGCACCCTGCCATGCGGCAGGACCAAGGATGGAGCTCCAGGGTGGGGAGGACGCCCTCCCCAGGGCCCCTGGGAGCCGCTGAACCCAGCCGAGCAGGGGGAGGCTCCCCAGGCCCGCAGGACCTCGTTCAGGCATCCTGCCACTCAGCAGGACCGAGGACAGACCCTGGGGTGGGGAGGCCGCACTCCCCGGGGCCCCTGGACCCAGCCCAGCAGGGGGAGGCTCCCCGGGCCTGCCACGCAGCAGGCCCAGGGACGGACCCAGGGCTGGGGCGGCATCCTGGCCCACCCAGCTGCCGGCTGAGGACCGCTAGGCCGAGAGGGGTCCCAGAGTACCCTGTCCCTAGTAATCCGGAGGAAGGCTATTCCGCTTTCTGGGAATCCGTGCACACCGCGAGGCTCAGGGGACCCTGGGCGCGAACGTGCCCGACCTCCTGGAGCCCTGGCTGGGATCCGAGAGGCAAATGATCCCTCATCGGGACTTCCAGGGCGGCCCGGCCATCTGGCCGCCCCATTGGAAAGCATTGCGTGTGACCAGATAGCTGAGGGGAGAGGTGCGACCAGATGGCCGGGACCGAAAGGACTGCCATCTGCCCGCCCCGAGCTGAGCCATAGCGGTAGGGCTCCCACCTGCCCTTGCAGGTCTCCGGGGCTCTGCACCAGGGACCCTTGTCCCAGGCAGATGGACACTTGGCAGGCAGCAGGACGGGGGCTCCCAAACCCCAGGCCCTGACCGAAACGCAGTCCCCGGGGCCGGTCCCTTCTTCTCAACCCAGCCAGGCCGGGGAGATCGGGGATCCTGCCCAGGCACGAGGGACCCCTGTCCCGGGCACACGGACCCTCAGGACGTGCACTCGTTTTCCACACATTTTTTCCAAAATTCTGCGTAATGGCGCTACGCCAACTACGCCCAGCCCTAACCAAACTCTTACTACACAGTGGAAAGGACTTAGCCAGCCACCCCCCCACCTGGCCCGGTCCCTGGCCCGGTCCCTGCTTCTGATCCCAGCCAGGTTGCGGGAGCCTCCCTTGGCCCGATGGACCCCGTCACGGGTACCCGGACCCTCGCCAGGCCGCAGGACGGGGGCTCCCACACCACAGGGTCGTATAGGGGTGGGCAGAAAACACACCTCCGCCAGCTTAGCGGATAAAGCCAGCCACCCCCGCTGCCCCGGCCCGGTCCCTGCTTCTGAAAGCAGCCAGGCCGGGGAGAGCCTCCCCGGGCCCTGGTGGACCCCCGTCCCCAGCGCCCGGACCCTCGGCTGGCTTGCAGGACGGGGGTCTCCCACAGCCTGGGACCCTGGGATGCAGCACGATCCCCGGGCACGGTCCCAGCTTCCGAACCCTAGCCAGGCTGGGGAGAGCCTCCCCGGGCCCCGGTGGACCCCCTACACCAGCGCCCAGACCCTGGGCTGGCTTCCAGGATGGGGGGCTCCCGCAGCCTGGGACCCTGGGATGCAGCATGAGCCCCGGGCCCGGTCCCAGCTTCCGAACCCTAGCCAGGCTGGGGAGAGCCTCCCCGGGCCTCGGTGGACCACCCCGTCCCCAGAGCCCGGACCCTCGGCTGGCTTGCAGGACCGGAGGCTCCCGCACAGCAGGGCCTGCCGGACGGAGCTCAAGCCCCAGGCCCGGTTCCAGTCCCTGCTTCCGAATCCTAGGCCAGGCCTGGGAGAGCCTCCCCAGGCCTCGGGTGGAACCACTCCTGTCCCCAGCCACCGGACACTCGGCCTGCTTGCCGGACGGGGGTCTTCCGCACCCCAGGGCCTGCCGGACGGAGCTCAAGCCCCAGGCCCAGGTCCCAGTCCCAGCTTCCGAACACTATGCCAGGCCTGGGAGAGCCTCCCCGGGCCCGATGGACCCCTGTGCCCAGCGCCCGGAGCCTGGGCTGGCTTGCAGGATCGGGGGCTCCTGCACGCCAGGGCCAGCCAGATGGAGCTCAAGCCCCGGGCCCGGTCCCAGCCCCAGCTTCCGAACCCTAGGCCAGGACAGGGAGAGCCTCACCGGGCCTCGATGGACCCTCTGTCCCCAGCGCCCAGACTCTGGGCTGGCTTTCAGGGCTCGGGGGCTCCGCTTCCCGGGGCTCGGGGACCCCGGCTGGGCCTTGTGCACGGGGAGGCCCGCAGGAGCTCTCGGGGCCCAGACTCCCGGGGGAGGACTGCCCAGGACCTGTGGAGCCCGTCCCGGGCACTTTGCCGCGCCGCGGGCTGGAGGAGGGAGCCCCGGACGCTGGGGAGGTGTTGTCCGGGCCCAGCCCGTCTGGTCCCCGGCTGGGAACCTCCAGTCCGGGAGGGGTGTCCCGGAGTACCCTGTCCCTAGTAATCCGGAGGAAAAACACCCCCCTTTCTTGTAATCCGTGCGCACAGGGTGACAGAGGGGACCCAAGGCGCGAACGTACCCGACCTCCTGGAGCCCTGGCTGGGATCGGGGAGGCAAATGAGCCCTCATCGGGACTTCCAGGCCGGCCCGGCCATCTGGTCGCCCCATTGGAAAGCATTGCGTGCGACCAGATGGCCGAGGGGATAGGTGCCACCAGATGGCCGGGACCGAAAGGATGCCAATCTGCCCGCCCCGAGCTTTCGCCCTGAGAGCCTCCCCGGGTCCCGATGGACCCCCGTGCCCAGCGCCTGGACCGTCAGCCGGCTTGCAGGACGGGGGGGCTCCCGCACCCCAGGGCCTGCCGGATGGAGCTCAAGCCCCAGTCCTGGTTCCAGTCCCAGCTTCCGAACCCTAGGCCAGGCCTGGGAGAGCCTCCCCGGGCCTCGGGTGGAACCACTCCTGTCCCCAGCCACCGGACACTCGGCCTGCTTGCCGGACGGGGGTCTCCCGCACCCCAGGGCCTGCCGGACGGAGCTCAAGCCCTGGGCCCAGGTCCCAGTCCCAGTCCCAGCTTCCCAACACTATGCCAGGCCTGGGAGAGCCTCCCCGGGCCCCGATGGACCCCCGTGCCCAGCGCCCGGACCCTGGGCTGGCTTGCAGGATGGGGGGGGCTCCCGCACCCCAGGGCCCGCCGGACGGAGCTCAAGCCCCGGGCCCGGTCCCAGTCCCAGCTCCGGAACCCTAGGCCAGGATGGGGAAGAGCCTCACCGGGCCTCGATGGACCCTCTGTCCCCAGCGCCCGGACTCTGGGCTGGCTTGCAGGACGGGGGGCTTCCGTACCCTGGGGCCCGCCGGACGGAGCTCAAGCCCCAGGCCCGCTCCCTGCTTCTGACACCCAGCCAGGCTGGAGAGAGCCTCCCCGGGCCCCGGTGGACCCAGGTCCCCAGCACCCGGACCCTCGGCTGGCTTGCAGGACGGGGGGGCTCCCGCACCCCAGGGCCTGCCGGACGGAGCTCAAGCCCCGGGCCCGGTCCCTGCTTTCAACACCCAGCCAGGCCGGGAAGAGCCTCCCCGGGCCCCGATGGACCCTCTGTCCCCAGCACCCGGACCCTCAGCTGGCTTGCAGGACGGTGGGGCTCCCGCACCCCAGGGCCCGACGGACAGAGCTCAAGCCCCAGGCCCGGGCCCAGCTTCCGAACCCTAGCCAGGCCGGGGAGAGTCTCCCCGGGCCCCAGTGGACCCCCTGTCCCCAGCACCCGGACCCTCGGCTGGAACCAAGGAGGGTTAAGCCCAGGCCACGGCCTCTCCCTGACAGCCTGCCCGGGGAGCCCATTTTTCTCGACTATTAAGCCCCCACATAGTGGGGGCTTACAGAACGCTGTGGGAAGGACAAAAGTTGGAACTAGCCCGGCTGGCCGGGAGGCCGGCCATCTGGTCACCCAGCCCACAGGGCCATCTGGTTACCCGGGCGGGCCCAGGTGCTGCCTTCCCCCGTCTCAGCATCGCCGGACCTCACGGTGGTCAGACTGGGCAAACTCGGAGAAAAAGGACCATCGGGAAGTGGCTGAGAGGCAGGTGCATACCCGGGCCCCTGGGGGCCCTGGCGGGTAGGCCCGGGTGCTGCCTTCCCCCATCTCAGCATCCCCGGACCTCACGGAGGTCTAACTGAGCAAACTCTGAGAAAAAGGACCATCGGGAAGGGGCTGAGAGGCAGGTGCGTCCCCAGGACCCTGGGGGCCCCTGCGGGTGGGCCCGGGTGCTGCCTTCCCCCGTCTCAGCATCCCCGGACCTCACGGAGGTCTGCCTGAACAAACTCGGAGAAAAAGGACCATCGGGAAGGGGCTTGTCAGGTGATGTGTTAGGAAATTAGATATACAGGCTAACGTTAATGGACAGGACTGGTGAGTCTTACAGGGAAAGTGCAGAATATGACATGCTGCGGACATTGATTACTATGGGCCCTATTCTCAAGACTTTTGCTATGAATGGGTGTGATTTCACTTATAGCACTCCTGGTTCACTCTTGAATTCTCCGAGTAATCTTGGAGTATTCCTGGTGTACTTAGGGACGTAATGAGAAAGCCAAGAATATTACAAAAGTATGCAATAGCAAAATCTCGGAGAGTCAGGCCTTATGCGGGTTTGGTAGTTCATTTTAGCAGTAGTAGGGTGTACAACACCTTCACATTTTTGCTCTTTCACTGATTACATGTATGTAACTTTTCCAAGTATTGCAGGTAGGAATTATGACCCTATTGATAAGGTAGTTACTTTGATCTGTTCATGCTTTGATTTTGTAGCATTCCTGCCCTAACATTACTCTTTTGCCTCCTGCACTGCTTCTAAAATAACATGACCCCACCTCAAAAGAATCGTTTGGTTTGCCAATCGTTTTATGTCTTGGAAGTCATATTATGTGTACCTTTTAGTAGGTTTGTGAGGTGTGAAACACGTGAAAATATACTGTTTAATTGTAAGTTGCAACTTTTCATTATAATCAATTGGGTTTGCATTTAAATTATAGGATAATAAGCCACTGTTTTCTCACATCTTTATGCTATAATTTACCTATGAAACCCAAGACCAAAATTATGCATTCACTAAACGAATAGCACTTTTGCTAAGTGAAAAGTTACAACCATAGTCATTTTTATAATGTTGCTCTGTTTTTGTATACTCACTATTTTGCAAATGCATGTCACATTTGCTGGCCCTTCATATAATCTATTTGCATTGATCAAATGGCATGCATTGTCAAAATAGAATTACAAATAGACATGCATAACACGTATGACTTGTTCATGCATCGTATATGTTATTTCTCTTTGAGAGGCTGGGACAGTTTCAGGCATCAATAACTGATGAATCAGGCACACATTATCACACATCTCAGTGGAATGCGATAGTATTTGAGTCACCTAAATCTGACTGCTAAGAAAGGGGTTAAATGTGCAATTACAGCAGGATTAACAAGCATTGGAAATGCAATAGGTCTCACATTTGTTTGAGTTAGAGCTCTTGGCATTGTAAATGGCAATGTATTTCTGCTATGTGTTATGGAGTGTGTGTTTGTGGTGTGTAGTAGTATTATGTGAGTTGTATTATATTAGTTTGTTGTGGCATTGTGTGTTGTGGAATTGTGTGGAGTGGATTTCTGTAGTGGAATTATGTGGTATGGTGTGCTGTAAAATTATGTGGCTAGTGATTATGTGGTATTGAGTGTAGTGGAATTATGTGGAGTGGTATTGTGTGTTATAGAGTGTAATTATGTGAAATGGTATTTTGTTTTGTGGAGCAACTTTTTTTAAAGGGCACTGATAAAAGCTATTCAGAAGCTGGAGGTGAGCTGTAAGCCCTCTGAGTGAATACAGCATGTCGAGAGACAGCCTGTGCGCCTCCTAGGCTCAACCTAAAAAGGAAGGTTTGGCACTGGCAAGTAGGTTAACTTGCCAGGTCGAAATGGCAGTTTAAAACTGCGCACACAGTGTCTGCAGTACATAAAGATTATAAGAGAAGGAGCACCGAACGATTAGCTAGTCTGTCATAGAAAGATCTTTTGATTAAATCACTTTGGCCTCAATGCCTATAAGTAGCTAAAAATTCAGATGGGTAAATATGCACTTTAGCACTAGTTAGCAGTAGTAAAGTGTTCAGATTCCTAAAGCCAATAAAAACGAATTCAGCAGCACTGGGTGGAGGAATGCAAAAGGTTTGGAGGTAACCCTGCAGAAAGGGTCATTTCCAACATAAACCCTATAACTTTAGGAGGCATTTGACCTAGTTGCTGTCAAAAGCACAGGAATTTCAATGGTGAAGGACTGAGAAGCGCTTCAAATCCAAGTGAATGATGTGCTGAAAAACAGGACCTGCCATCAGCATGCCAGCTGGTGCTTTTCTTGTCCTATTGTCATATAATGGGTAGGCTTACGCAGTGGGACTAGCATGTTTGCCATGATTTTTAGACAAATTCTGAGATGGCTTCTTGGAAGAAAAACCCAATCAATAAAACAATCAGTCATCGCCAAATCTAAAATCAGATGCAAATACAAGACTGCTCCCATGGTAACCCACTTATTAAACAACAACTCTAAGAAGGACCTAAAGCGCAGTGTCCTTGAACATTTGATACAGAGAAGAAGAGATGGTAACCTTGAAAACACATTACAGAGAAATGAAGCCAGGATGATTTTGAAATAGCACTGTGTAAAAGACAAAAATAACTTTATGTGACTAATGCAAGTACCAACAGAGCTTACAAACATTCACTGTTGTAAAACCCAGTAATTATTGATGTTTTTTCCTTAGTCAAGATTTGAAGACATGATAACAGTTTAAGTAGCAAGTGTATGGAACCTTTGCAAAACACACATTAATTAATAAAAATAAAACGGATGAGAGCACACAAGTAGTCCAAACGAATCACTGTGCAACTTCCCTAAACCCACAAGTGCGACATTTCTCAACGGCTGGGGCTACTGCAAAACTCCATCTAAAGTGGCCATAAACTCACGAAATATGCATTTATTCCAAAGAAAAACTGGGATTTTGTTTTATAGCTAGATAGGTTTTCAACCAAGCGACGTCACACAACACCGCCCTCCGTAATTAAGGTTAATAATCTTAATTAGTGCTGTATTTTAACAGAGCTAGTTCAAAGATGCGTCTCTGCAGAGGGAGAACTGGCAGCTGGGCGCAGGTGTGACAACGTAAGGATTCACACAAATGTAAACAATGTGAACAACCGGAAACGGGAGGATGGCAGAGGGTGGCGGTGGTATAGCGAATGCGCCAGTCGAGAGTGTTGAAAGTTGGTGCAAGGTATAGGTGCAAGGTCACAGAGGGAACGGCGGCTGGCTGGGTGGAATGACAAGTTGCAGGATGGTTTGGGTAGGGTAAAGGAAGGTCATATGTCCAGGGAAGGGTCGGACATATAGTGGGAAGGAAGGAAGGGTGGCACAAGTAAGAGACAGGGGCATATACTGGAATGAAGGGTGGCACAAGGAAGAGACGGGCATACAGCGGGAATGAAGGGAGGTACAAGTAAGGGACAGAGGCATATAGTGGGAAGGAAGGGTGGCACAAGTAAGACACAGGGGCATATACTGGAATAAAGGGAGGCACAAGGAAGAGACAGGGGCATATACTGGAATGAAGGGTGGCACAAGGAAGAGACAGGGGCATATAGTGGGAATGAAGGGAGGCACAAGTAAGAGACAGGGGCATATAGTGGGAATGAAGGGAGG
Source organism: Calotriton arnoldi (assembly GCA_963921515.1). Taxonomy (NCBI): domain Eukaryota; kingdom Metazoa; phylum Chordata; class Amphibia; order Caudata; family Salamandridae; genus Calotriton; species Calotriton arnoldi. The sequence goes on along the minus strand of CAWUFW010008693.1, from coordinate 514,145 downwards.
CACAAGTAAGATTTGGGGGCATATAGTGGGAATGAAGGGAGGCACAAGTAAGAGACGGGGGCATATAGTGGGAGTGAAGGGTGGCAAAAGTAAGAGCTAGGGGCACATAGTGGGAATGAAGGGTGGCACAAGAGATGGGCATATAGTGGGAATGAAGGGTAGCACAAGGAAGAGACAGGCATATAGTGGGAGTGAAGGCTGGCACAAGGAAGAGACAGGGCATATAGTGGGAAGGAAGGGTGGCACAAGTAAGAGACAGGGGCATATACTGGAATGAAGGGTGGCACTAGAGACAGGCATATAGTGGGAATGAAGGGTAGCACAAGGAAGAGACGGGCATATAGTGGGAATAAAGGGAGGCACAAGGAAGAGACAGGGGCATATAGTGGGAATGAAGGCTGGCACAAGCACTATGGGGTGGCGGTACTGCGAGGAGGGTGTTAAGGAGAGAACATAAATGGCACAGACTGGAAGGAGAGTGGTGGTAGAGGAGTGAAGGTGGCAGTTTGAGCAGAGTGAAATGGGCAAGAGAAGTGGTATAGACTAGCAGAAGGGTGTTACAGGAGCTGGCCATGTACAGGGAGTGAAGTGGGGGCGGTGGCGGTATAGGTAGGAAGGTGAACAGTACCGAGAGATGATAGATGCAGAGGACACAGAAGCAGAGTGATTTGGCAAAGGAGGGCTGTATAGACAAGAGTGAGGAAGGTACAAGGAGCAGGACTGCAGAGGTGTTAGACAGAGAGGAGGACATGAAGCAATGCGGTCTGTGGGGATCGGACAGGCTGGGGGGGCAGTGATCCAGGAACAAAAGCGAAGGGGAAGGTGCAGATCAGAGTGTCAGGAAGTGAGAAAAGTGGGAGAAGCCAGATGGAGGGTAAGGGACAAAGCAGGTTGGTGCAAGGTGGCGGTAGGAAGATCCTACACACAGGTAGGAGAGTCCTATACTTGTAACAATGCAGTCAGGAGATGGTGCAAAGACTAGGGCGGCATTAAGAGCACAGGTGGCACCAGCAGCAGGGGCAATAGAGATATGGGGCTACAGTACATAAAGGGAAGGGGTGGCACAGGTAGTAGAATAGGTACAACAAGGGCAGCTGAGGGCCCGTGCAAATAAATGCCAGCGGATAACGGAGAGCTGTTGGGGGGGTACAGGGGTTTGGAGGCATGTGGAGGGTAAACGTGCAAACAGCAGTGCATAGAGGGAGACTGGCCCTGCAGAGGGGAGAGGTACAGACAAGAGGATGCTAATGTACAGGCAGGATGGTGGACGGAGTAAGAAGAGGAATGATGGGCAGGAGAGATACAGCATAATAAAAAGGAGGACTGCCAACTTTGCAGAGGAGGAGACAGGAGAGGGTGACAACATCCGCGTGTTGAGGGGGACAGACAGTGGGTCAGCCAGAGATGGGTCGGGTGAGAAGAGCATGTAGGGTACAGTGAGGACAGGAACGGAGTAAGAAGAGGGGTGAGAGGCATTGGGCACCCAATCACTCACCACGTAGGCGGTGCCGTCCTCCCCGCTATGGGTCTCGGACTCTCGGTCTCCGGGATGGAGAAGTGCATGTCCCCTGTCTTGCGCGCCCTGCTTCTCTCCAGGCACGGCATGCACACCCTCTCCAGGCACGGCACACGCTCACTCGGACTCTCGGTCTCCGGGATGGAGAAGTGCATGTCCCATGTCTTGCGCGCCCTGCTCCTCTCCAGGCACGGCATATGCACCCTCTCCAAGCATGGCACGCGCACCCTCAGACTCTCGGTCTCCGGGATGGAGAAGTGCATGTCCCCTGTCTTGCGTGCCCTGCTCCTCTCCAGGCACGGCATGCGCACCCTCTCCAGGCACGGCACATGCCGTCTCATGCCTGCCCCTCCCACACCTTCCCCTCTCGTGGAACCCGCCGCAGTGCCCTGGTGTAAACAACTTCTTGCCACTAAATTTCAGTCACCATTTTGGATTGGGAAAGGGATCCTCAAGGCAGAGGTGGCACGATCTCAGTGAATATTAACTGCACTAGAGATAGCATTTGCAACAAAGAAGCGAGTCACGAACATACAGATTTGTAATCTTGCAGGCACATTGTGCCGATCGGATACACGTTGGTTGTGTTGTATTCTGACATTATGGCTGCATTATGTATTACCCAAAGTGGAGAACAGCTTTGAAAAAATATATTTGTGCGACCTCACACATCCTCAGATAAAAAAAAAAAACGATACCACGCCCCCCAACGGGCAGTAGGAGAACCTCATTAAGGAAAATTGTGCTCACAGTCTAAAACAAGCCCAATCCTCCTTTAAACAAAGCCCAAAACCAACTAACATCCTACTAAAAAAAGCCCAAATGACGGTCGACAGCGGAAATTACTAAAAGCCTAAAAAATATAACCAACGAAGAAGGAGGCATGGCAAAAGACGTACCCCCACTACAACTGTGTAATTAGGAGGAGGTGGGAGGGAGTAAAGCTATATTTAAATGTAATCAGCTATGGTGCCGAAACTACACACAGGCAAACAGAAACAGAGCAGGAAATCATGAAAAAAAGTAGTCCCCCAGAGAACAGACAAAGAACTGTAGTGTGATGAGACAGTACTTAGGGGCTCATTACGATGGCGTAACGATCGCCACCGCCGGGCCGGCGGAGGCGATCGTTGCGCCATCGTACTGTGAAATACCCCCCACCATATTATGATGGCGGTGGGTATCGCGGCGGACGCAAAGTCCGTCTGCCGCTTTTCCGCCGGTCGGCAATCCTTATGATTGCCGTCCTGGCGGAGCTGGGCCACTAATATGGTGGCGGTGCCTAGCAGGCTCCGCCCGCCATATTAGGATGTGGGTTATGTATAGGCCTTTCCATGGCGGCGATGCCGCCATAGAAAGGCTGGCGGGGATTGGCTTTGGGGGCCCGTTGTGGGCCCCCGGGGGGTGGTGCACTGGGACCCCCCTGCAGTTCCCTGCACCAAGTGGCAGGCACGGCATGGTGCCTGCCACGTGGTGCAGGGAAATGCTGTGCATTCCCTTTTACCATTGCGGACGGTGCTGCAGCCAGCAGCACCGTCCGCAATGGTAAAAGGCCAGGATGTGCCCGCCAATATGGCTGGCGCATCCTAATTGGGCCGGTGGGACCGCCGCACTTCTGGCGGTCGGTCCCATCACCGTTATGATGGCGGGCGGACTAATGTCCGCCCACCATCATAATGAGCCCCTAAGTCCCTGCTGCATGGGAGGAACGGATTTTTGAAGGACACTCAAACAAACAAATCAAAAGCTGGGCGATGGCTTTAACCCAACATAAGAAATTACAATAGGTTTCGAATGCTCGACCTAAAAAGTACCTAAAGTGCATTTTTTTTACAATAACATTTGGTATGTGTTATCCTATTGCACTAACAGGACTCCACCTAAAATATGAGACATAATGACTGAAAGTATAAATAATGGTGGGCGATAATCTCCATTCGGCCGGCAGAGTTCACTGAGTCTTGCCCACTCCGCTTATGCTTGTAACGAGAAGTTCCAGCCAAACTGGCAGAATATTTTCTCACATGCATCTCACCTGCATTAAGTTGGTGAGCGTGAGCAAGAAATTTTGTCCCCTTTGCGATTGTCAGGCATTTAGAAATCTGCCACACAAGTAAAAAATCTACCTTGGTGCAGAAAAGAAGCATCGCTCTCTGGCGTGCCACAAGGTGCTGTTCGCTCTGATTTTAAAGTGTGGAATATGCTCCCAGCACTAAAAATCAGTGTGAGCGGCGTGACATGCCGAATTCTGTTGCCCACGGAATTCTGTGTAATCTTGCAGAGGTTTTATGCAACACTGCAGAATTCCGAGGAGGGAAGCTCCGCAAGTTCTGCCCACATCTAATAAATAGTCATCCACTGTTATATTTTTTTTAGTTCAGCTTGAATTTTTAGACTTACAATGCTGTGCTCAATGCTGGGTTTGGACTTGAACAAATCAATAAACCTTATATCAAAGGCCAACAGAAAGAGGTATCTTGGTGTAACTGTTTGGATTTTGTGTTAAAGTATATAGATGCTTCTGTCGAAAGGTCTGTATACACATTTAATGGAAACATTTATTTGGTGTGGGTGAGGGTAAAACTAAAGGCTGTACCTTGCTTGATAGCCTAAGCTGGGCGCTCCGATTGAACAGAATACCTTGGTGTTAAAAAGCTACAGTGCACACTGATTCAGGACCGAAGCATGCCAAATTCTACTGAGTTTTTGTCTTGATCAGTTCTTCTTTTGTGGACTTCCTGGCACTACCATCTTTTGCTGGATGACTTCTGGAGAGAAGGATGTTACCTAATAGAGAGAAAGCACTTAATTCTACTGGAGAAATATGCCTTTCTCTCATGGATATCTCAGGTCCCCCACCGTCATAAAATAGCTGTTCTCCAAAAGTAAAGATGCCATGCTGGTGAAGGAAGTGGCCCTTAGGGGCCACCCAGGTTATTTACAACCACCTGCTAGGCCTTCCCAAGTAATGAAGAGTCAGTCAGACAGTAGAGAATACAACATACATTTTATTAGCAATACTCTGCAGAGGAGTCCAATCTGACCTGCACACTAAGATGTCTGCCGAGGGACTAGCTCCCCCACGGCCGGCAGTGCATTATCATTCTTCCAAGAAGCCTCCAACCACGCCCAAAGTGGAAAGTTACCGGCCTAAGCCGAACATGAACAAAGAAGGCACAGGAGGATGGGATACCACCTGCCAGATGGGTACATGCTATCTGCAGCTCAAGGCCACAGCGGCGAGTCTCAGCGTCTCCTAAGGTGGGAGCAGAACTACACACTCGGATAGGCATGCCAGGGCAGAATGGCCTATTCATTAGTAAGTCGGGAAGCAGCCTTAACCCGTTGCATGCGCCCGTCGGCCAACGGCCGTTGCGAGCACTACCTCTGTAGTGCTGCGAACGTCCGTTGGCCGACGCGGCACCACCCACTCCGCTAAACCGCCGCACCGCGGCGGAATTGCCGCCGCAGTTAAGCGGTTAAACAGAGAGAAAATAATAACGAAATACAGTGTTCTGCTGAGGCAAGCAATATGAATGATGAGGCCTAGTTCAGACACGGCCTAAGCAGCCTAATAGGGATTACGAAATACAAAATGGAGTCACATTGGCTAACTACAGGAAAGCTTGCACGTTGCAGGGATAACTCAGTGGGTTGCATAACGTGCATACAAATGGCGTATATTTAGCCACACACTGCTAACCTAATATGGCATAAAACGAGTGCTTTGTAGGAATGGGATTTTTAAATCTAACACTGGTGATAAAAATGATGGCTGGTCATAATGCCGGTAGCCTAGTTTGGTTCTGTTAATACTTCAGTACTGCTTCTATAGCACACAGTCAACTTAAGCAGAGTTTCTTTAAGGTCCCTAGAAGCAGCACAATAGGCCCAAATCATTCCAATCTTCGATCAACTCAGCTGTAGGAAATATTTCTGGGGGTTCCAAACTTTCTTTCCAAAAACTTTCAACTCCTGTGCTCTTCCAGAGTGATAAGGCAAGCTCTCATGGTCGGTTACAGATAGTACAGCACCCAATAGTTTCCACTGGCCCTTGGAGTTAATAAGGAGGCAATCATGCTTAGCATTTGTCCTACAAGCATCGATTTAGGCAAAAGTCATGTACAACCTCCAGGTGTTTCCTCAGCTAATAACGTAAAAATGTGCCATCTCGCTTTCTTCAAAGGAAAGTGAATCTATCTCTTGTACCTTAATAAATGCCAGATCCTTGGTGAAAAATAAAATTGATTTCTCGGATTTCTTAGAATCCCACAAACTAGATTTGTCATTCCTATCAGAAACATGGGTGGACCCTTCCTCAGGTCTAGACTTGGTTTCTGCAACTTAAAAAGAGGGGTGGAGGACTGGTGATAATTTATTGTGTCCTGTTGACTGCCAACTTCCCGGCTGTTTCCACAGCTTTCGAGAATGAAACACTTTCTTTCAAAATTAAACCTGATAAAAACATTACCTTTAGTGGACTTTCAATTTCCCACCACCTGGCCCTAGATCAACTTTTACTCAGGCTATCAGCCATTTACTAGAATCTAAAGTTATCTTTGGAGACTATACAGAGGTTTAAATTTCTATTTGGAGAACTTATTAGATGAAGACTCTGAACTACTAAATGATATCATGGCCAGCCTGGGCCTAGTTCAACTGGTAAATACCCCAACTCATGTGGCAGGTCACTTGCTGGACGACATTTTTTCTGATAATCCTTTTCTCAATTCTACGGCATTATTGTCACTGACAGGGTTTGACCACAAGGTGGTCATGTTTGATTTAAAATACAGGTCAAATCACTGATGGCTAACACTTCCCACCAGTTTAGAAGCACTATCTTCTTTCTCATCACTCATGGCCGACCAGTTTCTTGGCCTGCGTAATTCTATTATTTTATTGAGTTCCCCATTGGATCCATGTCCTTCAAAAATAAATCAACTGGCCCCCAAGATAATGGGTCTGATTACAAAGGCGGTTGGATGAGCATCCCACCTCCATCGTTGCATGAACGGTACCAGCCGACAGGTAGTAGGTGGTCCTACCTGCAAAATTAGGATTCGACCACTGTGGAGGTGGTCGGAAACATGCCACTTTGCATTGAGGGTTGTGCTGCGGCCTGGAAAAGGGCCACAGTACAAGCCTCAATGCAAAGAGGCATGATTACAAACATCCCAGCACAGTGTGGCAGGCACCATGTGGTGCCTGCCACACAATGCAGGGATGTTTAGGTGGGTGCCCCTGCGGGCCCATAGCAGAGGGCCATGGGGTTCTGGGGCTAGAGGCCCCAAAAAAGCCTTTCCACCAGCCTTTTCACATCTTAAGAACCAACGTGCATGAGAAGGCACCACCCCCATTGTGGGGAATGCGATCCGACCGACTGCCTGATGGGCTCCTTGAGCATGTCAGAAGCTTTCGTTCGGGCCCTGAGATAATGGGGTCAGATTGACTGCATTGTAATGCGGCGGTCTAACCGCAGTTATAGATGTCAGTGGGACCGACACCGATGTGCCGTCAATGTCCGTCCCACTGACATCGTAATTGGCCCCATAATGTATGCATCTGACTGAAATTTTTATTGGAATGTTTAGCTCTGGCTACTTTCCTAAGGCATGGAAAAAAAGCTGTAATCCTTCCTTTATTAAAAAAGTGCAACCTTAGTCCCTTGGATGCTAGCAATTAACGACCTACTTCACGACTCCCTTTTCCAGCTAAAATAGTTGAAAAGGCTAAAAATCGTGAGTTAGCTTCTTTTATAAATACCAACCACCTTCTCGACCCCACTCAGTTTGGGTTTGGGAGTGAAACCAGCACTGAATCATCCCTGATCGTTGTGTCGGAAGACATAAGATCCACCTTAGATAAAGGAGGAAATGCAGCCCTGATTCTTTTAGATCTCTCAGCGACATATGGTACGGTCAATCATGATTTGTTTATTGACCATCTCCATTCCATTGGAATCAGGGGATCAGCACTTGCTCTACTCAAATACTTTCTGTCGGAATGAGAACAGTTTGTTAGTTTGGACACATTTTTCTCCAACACTTTTTTCCTACCGTGTGGTGTCCTGCAGGGATCTTCCTTGAGTCCCATGTTTTTTAATTTATATGCTACTCCTCTGGCTAGGCTCATAAAAACTTTTGGCTTCTCTGTAATATCTTACACTGACAATACCCAAATTGTGGTCTCAGTGTTTAGTAATCCTGATGATACCGCATCCAGATTTCAAAACTGTATGTTACATATAGGCAAATTGTTGAACAACAACTGCCTTAAATTGAACTTGGGAAAGACCCAGGTCCTGGTTTCCGGTAACAACATCTCATTTTGGTCCTCCAGTTGGTGGCTGCAGGAATTGGGCACTTTGCCAATCCTTGTTTGAAAAGTGAGGAACTTAGGAATTCCCTTCGATGACAAACTGTCTTTCAAAAACCAAATCAATGATGTGACTTCATCATCTTTTTTCACTCTGAAAATTCTCAGGAAAGTGCTCTCTTTTATTCCCTAGGAATTGTAGAAGACTGTTGTCACTGCTCTTGCACTATCCAAATTGGATCATTGCAATGCCCTTTTATACTAACATGCAGCAAAGGCTTTTAAATAAACTGCAGATCCTGCAGAACTCTGCAGCTCATCTGCTGCTACAGATCCCTAGGCACCAGTCAGCCTTGCAGGCCCTACCTCAGTTACACTGGCTGCCTATAAGGAAGTGCATTGAATTCGAACCTTTGTGCACTGCTTTTAAAGCACGCCATGACTCTGGCCCTGATTATCTTAAATCCAATTTTTTCTGGTATACTCCATCTTCATCATTGCGTTCTTCTTCTGCCAATAATGCTGTTGCTCCCAAATTCAAAAGGTTTCATTAGGACATCAGAAGCTTTATAATTTGTACTGACAAACTTTGGAACGCTATTCCTCTCAGTATGAAAAAAAATGACAGGTTTTCTTCTTTTCAGAAAAGCATTAAAACATTCCTTTTAAGCAATAGGTGTTCATCCTTGTTAATCCCTGTTTTTCTTTCATGACAAGTTTTTCTCTTTATATCCTTCTTTTGTAGTAGCACCAAGATGTCTCCGGGCATTAGAGCACTTTATAAAAATAAATTCAATTTCCTCTACCATTATATTTTAGGGTAGATATACTAAGATGCTTTGCATGATATGGCTCAACTAATTTTTATGTATTTCTTTCCATGCTGATCTCTTCAATTAAGCCTATTCTTTCAAATTCATATAATAAAAATACCTATGGTACAATACTAGGTCAATGAAATCCCATGAGCTGTATGGTATTTAGACAAAACATTGAGTTAAAATATTGGCATACCAGAATATCGAGTCTAAAATATTGTGATATGAAAATATCGACAGCAAGAATATCGATGTAAAGAATATCGATTTTAAGGTAAGTAATATGATTTTAAAATATTGAAGTCATTTATATCATTTGAAAAAATATAGTTGTTTAAAATAACGTTTTTTAATTATTATTATTATGTAATTTAGTATATATTTTAAATGTATATGATGTACATATTTTGTATAATTATTGTATATTTTTAAATATATTTGTTACATTTTTAGTAGTTATTAAATTTAATGTAATTACATTTTGTGTTTTTTAGTTCTGTAGCGGGTTGTGGGTTTATAGGGGTTTAGCTTGGGCAGTATTTTAATTATAATAAATGTATGATTAATTCTTTATTTAATATTATTTATTTAATTGATATATAATCATGTTAATTGTGTTATAATTTTGTTCTGTAAGTACATTATCGGTGTGGGTTGTTGGGTTTATAAGGGTCAAGGGTGGGAGCTAATTTATTTTTCAATAATTATTAATTAGTTTTTAATTGATATTAATTAATTGATAATCAATTATGTTGTGCAGCCTTGGAACTGAGCATCATGGGGCCTGTGTGCCCCAGGAATGGAAATGGGAACCTGTTTGAAGAAGTATATACCAGGGAACAAATGAAACAAATAGAACAAAATATATTAACTGGCCTCAGCAACTGCTTTCACACTCAGGGGCCGATTCCGATTCGGGCCGGAAAACGTACCGACCGACTCGGTACGGGAATATAGTCCGACCGACACGTACCGGCGCCGTCCGACCCGGGTAGTACGATGAAATGCATGTGAATCACGACCGACTCGTACGGAACTCAAGCCGAACGACCGACCCGGACTGAAACAAGCTATCCGGCCGGGAAACCACGCGAATAGAACCGACTGACACGCACCAGGAATGAACCCGAATTCCGCGAACTCCGACCCGTGCAGTACGATGCAATGGGTGCAAAATCAGACCGATTCGCACGGAGCCCAAGCCGTACGACCGACACGCATACAAAAGCCAGCCGAACAAACACAATACTCCGCGACCGACGCGTACGCCGCATATGAAACCTAGCTGAAACACAGCGGGAACGACTCGGAGAGGCGCGCACGAGACAACTGCAACGTCCTACTCGGTCAGAAGAACGTCTCCTACATGCACAATAATTACAAATGAAAAAATACAAAAAAAGAGGGCCAAACAAGCAATGACAAAGCCAATAAATACAGGGGGAAATGGAACAAGGACACACCCCCAACTCCACCTACATAAAGGCCACAAATCCCTACCATGATCCTTTGCAAATTCCACTGACCTGCCAGCACAGAACACCATCAGACAGCAAACACAGACACACACACAGCTCATCCAACACAAAAGCCACACACCATTAGCACCTCAACAAATAGCACCCTCACACACACCCAGCAAAACCTACACTCACACACCCTCACTTGCACACACACACACATCAATCACCACCACCACCCATCACCATGCCCCCAAAGAAGAATCCAAAGTTCCTAGATAGTGAATTGGAAGTCATGGTAGACGAGATCCTGAGGGTAGAGTCACAGTTGTTTGGCACATTGGTCCAACAGACCCCCATGGCGCAGAAAACCAAGATGTGGGTGAGGATCGTCGACAGGGTCAACGCACAATCACCATGTTTGCGCACAAAGGAAGACATCCAGAACAGGTGGTATGATGTGCGCAGGCGGGTCAGGGACCTACTGAAGAAGGATTACATCCTGAGCCAGCACACCGGCATTGGCCCTCCTGCCAAACCACTATACCTCAGGCCCTGGGAGGAGAAGGTGCGGGCCATCCTACCACCAGTGAGCGTATATGGACTAACAAACATCCCAGAGCCTGGTGCGTACACAACAAATATACACAATATTGTGTGACAATACACACACATCACTGTCAAGGGGATAGTCAAACCATGCACCCCTAGCAAATCCACAGCAACCAAAAGATAATCATCCCAAGATGTGTATGTTAGTCAGATAAACACAATACATGCCATGTCATAATGATATGTAACTGTGTCATGACATGTACAAACCCAACAACAAATAGAGCTAGGCAGTGGCACAAATCTAACCAACAAACACTGTCAGATATTTTGCCACCACTAGAACACCACCTCACAGGGAAGCTCACTGAAAGGAAGGAATCCTGTGTATGCTGGTGAAGTCAGTGTAGCCAAGAGCATGATGGGAGTCGTAGTAACAGATAATGGGCAGCCTCACATTTGGCCCATCAACACCACTCTGAACCATGCTCACAACACAGGGAGTGGAAAAGGACTGACAAGATGGCTGACACTGGGTACTGCTGTGGGGAGCACAAGGCCCTGCTGGGAACTGTGCACCAACAAACAACAGGACCGCACTTTCAGCCATCTTGCCATTGCTGTCACACTCACACACAGTGAAGTCCACTCAAAAGGAAGGAAGTATGGGCATGCTGGGAAGGGGGTGTAGGTAATAGCATGATGGGAGTTGTAGTCACAGATATTGCTCACCCTCACAATTGGCCCATCAACACCACTCTGAACCATGCTCACATCACAGGGCGTGGATAAGGACTGACAAGATTGCTGACACTGGGTACTGCTGTGGGGAGCACAAGGCCCTGCTGGGAACTGTGCACCAACAAACAACAGGACCACACTGTCAGCCATCTTGCCATAGCTTTCACACTCACACACAGTGAAGTCCACTCAAAAGGAAGGAAGTATGGGCATGCTGGGAAGGGGGGTGTAGGCAATAGCATGATGGGAGTTGCAGTCACAGATATTGCTCACCCTCACAATTGGCCCATCAACACCACTCTGAACCATGCTCACATCACAGGGAGTGGATAAGGACTGACAAGATGGCTGACACTGGGTACTGCTGTGGGGAGCACAAGGCCCTGCTGGGAACTGTGCACCAACAAACAACAGGACCACACTGTCAGCCATCTTGCCATTGCTGTCACACTCACACACAGTGAAGTCCACTCAAAAGGAAGGAAGTATGGGCATGCTGGGAAGGGGGTGTAGGCAATAGCATGATGGGAGTTGTAGTCACAGATATTGCTCACCCTCACAATTGGCCCATCAACACCACTCTGAACCATGCTCACATCACAGGGAGTGGATAAGGACTGACAAGATGGCTGATACTGGGTACTGCTGTGGGGAGCACAAGGCCCTGCTGGGAACTGTGCAACAACAAACAGCAGAACACCACTGCCTGACATCCTGAAAGCCAACTTGCACTCCCTGCAATGCAAGCACGTTGCATGGTGGGATATCTGGCTGGGTGGGAAGGAGGACTGACAGCACTGACCATAGTCACAAGCAGCTCTCCTCACACCCCCCCTCAACACAAACTCCACATAACCCACCTGGGAGAATGCAATGCCTCACACTCCAAATGAAGATCCCACAAAGAACCACCACCCTGGGTAATGCTGTGTGAAGCACAGGGACACTCTTGGGACTTGTAGCCAAACAAACGCCAGGACAACACTGTCAGCCTTTCTGTCAGCACAGGCACACTACCCCACAGGGAAGCAGAGTCAAAAGGAAGGAAGTATGGGCATGCTGGGAAGAGGGGTGTAGGCAATAGCATGATGGGAGTGGCAGTCACAGCTCAACATCCCCCACCCACATGGCCCAGCAAGCTCACACTGAAGCATGCACACCTCACAGGGAGTGAAAAGCCACCTCAAAGATGTCTGACACTGGCCTCAGCTGTGGGGAGCACAAGGCCCTGCTGGGAACTGTGCACCAACAAACAACAGGACCACACTGTCAGCCATCTTGCCATTGCTGTCACACTCACACACAGTGAAGTCCACTCAAAAGGAAGGAAGTACGGGCATGCTGGGAAGGGGGGTGTAGGCAATAGCATGATGGGAGTTGTAGTCACAGATATTGCTCAGCCTCACAATTGGCCCATCAACACCACTCTGAACCATGCTCACAGCAAAGGGAGTGGATAAGGACTGACAAGATGGCTGACACTGGGTACTGCTGTGGGGAGCACAAGGCCCTGCTGGGAACTGTGCAACAACAAACAGCAGAACACCACTGCCTGACATCCTGAAAGCCAACTTGCACTCCCTGCAATGCAAGCACGTTGCATGGTGGGATATCTGGCTGGGTGGGAAGGAGGACTGACAGCACTGACCATAGTTACAAGCAGCTCTCCTCACACCCCCTCAACACAAACTCCACATAACCCACCTGGGAGAATGCAATGCCTCACACTCCAAATGAAGATCCCACAAAGAACCACCACCCTGGGTAATGCTGTGTGAAGCACAGGGACACTCTTGGGACTTGTAGCCAAACAAACGCCAGGACAACACTGTCAGCCTTCCTGTCAGCACAGGCACACTACCCCACAGGGAAGCAGAGTCAAAAGGAAGGAAGTATGGGCATGCTGGGAAGGGGGGTGTAGGCAATAGCATGATGGGAGTTGTATCACAGATATTGCTCACCCTCACAATTGGCCCATCAACACCACTCTGAACCCTGCTCACATCGCAGGGAGTGGAAAACGACTGACAAGATGGCTGACACTGGGTACTGCTGTGGGGAGCACAAGGCCCTGCTGGGAACTGTGCAACAACGAACAGCAGGACACCACTGAATGACATCCTGAGAGTCAACCTGAACCCACTGCAAGGGTGGCATGCTTCATGGTGGGATAACTGGGCTAGGTGGAGAAGGATGGCTGGATGTCCACCAAATACAACCAATGCTGGCCATGCACACACCTCAACATTCACATTGAAATGCCCCAGGTATGCAGGACAATGTGCTACACCAATATCAACCTCTTACTGTGATAACTTAGGACAATGCAATGTACAGGCCCGCATCCAGAGGTACAGTCACAACTGTCAGGTGTGTGAACCATTGATGCCTGTAGAAACATAACATACAATGTGTGTCTCTTCCAAATACAGGTGATGATGGGGACACAGCAGCAGGCGAGGAGGAGTCCCTGTCCCAGGCTCCGGGGGACACTGAGCTCACTGGTGTGGAACAGCCTCTGCCCTCCTCAGATGGCGAAGACCTACCTGGCCCCTCCGGTGTGAGTCATCATGCAGCACAAGCAGGACCAACATCTGCACCCCCTGCACCCACCCCTCCAACAACTGCCAACACACAGACCACCCCCGCCGACACGGACAGACCAAGGACCACTGATGACAACAGCACAGGGCCCCAGGCCCACCGTGGAGCAAAGGACAACAACACCACTAACAACCCCCAAGGGGGCCTCGGGTCACCTGTGCGTGCCACCGCAGGTCCTGCACATGTCGCCAGGGGTGGTGGGAGGGGTAGTAGACATAGGTTGCTGTTTGCAGAGGGGTCTGGACTGCATGATGACCCACAACTGGCACGCATTGCTGATGCGTACCAGAATAGCACCGGAGAGGTCAGACAGGTAGTGGGGATCCTCAAGGACATACAACAGCAGTAGGCTGCCCATCATGCCCGCTTGGACTCCCACATGTCCCGTGTGGAGACACACATGTCTCGCATGGAGTCCAAGTGGGACACATTGCAAGAACTCACAGCGGTGCATAGGGACATATTGACATGCCTCTGCCAGATTAGCACCAACATGGCCACACCTCCCTGTGTGCCCACAACATCTGGTGCTGCAACAACTGACACTGCCACAGGGAGGGAGGAGGACTCTGGCGGAGACTCCCCTGCACCGCAGCAGCCTGCACGTGAGGGTCCCCCCCCAAAGAAGAGGGGTAGTCCGAGGAAGGAAAACTGAGAAGTTGATGGCCACGTACATCCCCCAGGAAGCCAACACTTGTTCCGGAATTTCTCCTTTGTGTGCAAACTGTTCACCCTGTCGAATGCAACACAACTCTCCCACATGACATGGGGAGTTCAAGTTGGACTAATGTATCATATGACTGTGGACTTCACTCAGGACATTTCTGCTACCAAGACTTGCAACTCATCTGGGAACTTTGGATCACAATCCCAATGTACAGCACCCACCATCCTGTGCACTATACACACACACAGTTTTTAAAATAAAATCACTAGTACACCATACTTGCCTCTGTTGTTATTCCAATGTGGATACTGTTATGGGGATGATGATCTGCTAAATTACACTGTGTATGCTAACTGCTACAGCAAGTACAACACCGTCATGTGAGTCATGGTGACGTGACACATATGAGGGAGACACAACACTAGGGCTACACAACACAGAGACACCAGGGCCATCGGACTCATCGCCTACAGTGATGTTGCCAGGAAATACTGTGGAATGCACAAACACCACACCTATTCAGAGTCTGTATCAACTAGCCCACAGGTGCAGTAAGCAAATGTCAGTCAGATGTGTGACCACAGACAACGCACATCCCAAAGTGAAGCACATGTTTATTACACATTTGCAACATGTTGTTTGCACTACAAATGCAAGGTATTCCCCGGTACCGTTGGATGCTGTCACGTTCCACCATCGTTGCCAGGTCAGGGAATGGTCTATGGACAGCTGGAGCCTGCAGTGCATAGGTTGAAGAAAGAAAGATTGTCAGTCACCCCACATATGTGCCATTCACCATACTCAATTTCACATGATACATCATTACGAGACACAAGTACTTGATGTGTGTGCCGT
Source organism: Calotriton arnoldi (assembly GCA_963921515.1). Lineage (NCBI taxonomy): Eukaryota > Metazoa > Chordata > Amphibia > Caudata > Salamandridae > Calotriton > Calotriton arnoldi. The sequence continues at coordinate 498,614 of CAWUFW010008693.1, read as the reverse complement.
TCTGTTCGGACATAACTGGCACCTACATGGCCATCATCTACCTTCTCAGTACAACATGTGTGGACAACAGGTTCCAGGTTGTGCTATGGGAAACCATTAGGCTGTGTCACAGTACCCATTTACTGCTGTCACGTTCCACACACACACCACAGTGACATGTCTGGACAGATGCGCCACAGGCATCACAGCTCATTGACAGGTAGATTCCCAGTGACCCTGTCTTGCCACATGGACACTGGCATGACATGGCGTATCATGTACACGTCAGAAAATGAAACATGACTCCCACAGGTAGTGGCCCCTGTCGCCTCCGCAGGATCGGACATGGACGCCAGTGACGCACAACACCAAAGTCCATGCACAAACAACGTTGATGTGGAGACTGTCTCCCATCGTGCACATGGAATCAGAGACATCGGAAACACAACATGCACACAGACTGTGGAGGGCCATCACTATTGTAGCAATGGGTCACCCTGTGACGTACATGCCTTCCCCCATGGGACCCTGGGGGTATGTGACATGTCATACACATACACAACCTGGAAATGTGACCATGCCACATGCTCCAAAATGAACTGTTGCACATCACAGTGGTCATGTGCACAACACACAAAGGACCCTGTCCCCATGAACACATGCACAACCTGGGTGTGGCTGCCCACAAGTGCCACCACAGAAACCACATGTTTACCCCATACACAGAAAAGGTAATGCAGCCTTACATGCCTTAGGAAACAGTGTGGACTGGATGTGGTGTTGTAGGTGTGCCCCTGAGTCTCTGGCAGGTATATGTGGCTGGCATACGTTCACCAGTGACAAGCATGGTGACATATGCGAGTGACCTGTACAGGGACGCGTTGTACAGCAATGGACTGATCGGTGTGCCCGGCCGGCCCATTGCATCTGTTGGGAGCGGGTACGCGTTGTACAGCAATGGACCGATCGGTGTGCCCGGCCGGCCCATTGCATCTGTTGTGGGCGGGTACGCGTTGTACAGCAATGGACCGATCGGTGTGCCCGGCCGGCCCATTGCATCTGTTGGGAGCGGGTACGCGTTGTACAGCAATGGACCGATCGGTGTGCCCGGCCGGCCCATTGCATTAGTTGGGAGCGGGTACGCGTTGTATCCCGACATACGCGTTGTACAGCAATGGACCGAACGGTGTGCCCGGGCCGGCCCATTGCATCTGTTGGGAGCGGGTACGTGTTGTACAGCAATGGACCGATCGGTGTGCCCGGCCGGCCCATTGCATCTGTTGGGAGCGGGTACGCGTTGTACAGCAATGGACCGATCGGTGTGCCCGGCCGGCCCATTGCATCTGTTGGGGGCGGGTACGCGTTGTACAGCAATGGACCGATCGGTGTGCCCGGCCGGCCCATTGCATCTGTTGGGAGCGGGTACGCGTTGTACAGCAATGGACCGATCGGTGTGCCCGGCCCGCCCATTGCATCTGTTGGGAGCGGGTACGCATTGTATCCCGACATACGCGTTGTACAGCAATGGACCGAACAGTGTGCCCGGCCGGCCCATTGCATCTGTTGGGAGCGGGTACGCGTTGTACAGCAATGGACCGATCGGTGTGCCCGGCCGGCCCATTGCATCTGTTGGGAGCGGGTACGCGTTGTATCCCGACATACGCGTTGTACAGCAATGGACCGAACGGTGCGCACGCATTGGCTGGGGCCTGGCATGGCAACGGACGTGTTTTTGAAGCTTCAACGAGTCTGATGCAGTGAATTCAGTTGGCCAGCCACAACAATGTTGCAAAATCATGGGTGTCATGAAGTTGAAGTTTTGAAGGATGCTGTGGGCGTGTATTAGTGCTGCTATTCCATGGATTGGTCAGATTCAGAAGATGCAAACGGCTTGGACCTATCACTTTGGACACATGGGACAGTATCTGCCTCTGCAGCACACATATAATGCTGGCTGTTCCCCTGAGAGCTCACTTGCCTGCACTACATGCTCCAGGACGACATCTGCCACCAACACTGCTGCTGTCTCTGCATCCTCTGGCTACTGCAATGGCACATACTGTGGAGAGAGCCCCAGCCTTCAGCCTTGAGGAGAACCAGGCCCTGCTGGATAGCCTCCTTCCACAGTACAGCAAGTTGTATGGGAAACCAGCGGAGCAGGTGAGTGTGCTGTCCACTGCCTTACTAATTTTGCATGTTGTCTGACTAGCAGGACTTACAGTGTGCACACCACTGGCTAGCATGCTCACTGAGTAGTTCTCACCCCCAAAGTGTGTAGTTACATGCACTGAACAGGTACATTGCAGTAACAGTGCATTCCAACAAGGTTTACTTCCCATGCAATGATACCATGTAGTAACTGCTGGCAAACTGATCATAGCCATCGTTGCACTGCCTGTGTACATCATATGCCCCAGTGATTGAGACATGAATATCCAACTGTATGATGCACGTATATGTTGCATGTGTAGTAATGGCATTTTCACTTTGTCATCCTCACAGGTTGATGCCCACCAGAAGCAGGAAATCTGGCTGACCATCGCCCGGGCAGTAAGATCCGTGGGGGACTACAAGCGCCGGATCCGCAACTGCCAGAAGAGGTGGCAGGACCTTCGAGGCTGGACCCGGAGGATCGCAAGGGTCCAGCTGAAGCTGTTGCCTCCTCGCAGGAAAGGCGGACACCGGACCCTGACCCCCCACATGCTCAGGATCCTGGCGGTGGTCTTCCCTGACCTGGATGGGCAGCTGAAGGCCAGACAGCAGCAAGGAGGGGGTGAGTCCATGACTGCACTGTGCACTTTGTCTGACATGCTATGTGCCCTCCTCTGGCCTGGTTAAACTTCCACAGTACATCAGTCTTGTGGTCCAGGACCCATGTCCCTCAATTGTGACATGCCCACTCCTCATCTGATACGCATATGTGTGGCCCTTACAGTCAGGAAATTGTGTCACTTGGGGACTGTGTCATTGCATTTTGCTTTGCTCAAGGTGGGGGACAGCATTTGTTCCCGTGACTATGTTGTGGGATTCATGGGTGGGTCAATTGCTTACACAATGCCCAAGTTCTGACATGTAATCTGGGTGTAACTTTGATATGTGGTCCACTTGCTGATCTGATTCACCACATGTCCCTGGGGTATTTAGCACACCCCCATGCTGCGGGTGGGAAGAATGTTTGGGCCTCAGGAGTATGTATATCAAGTGTGTCACACATGCTTAGACACCTGCCTACTGTCCAGGACTCATCCCTCTTACAGGTGGAGCTGGACAGTCATGCCTACTCCAGGGCATACAATACACTCTGTACTCCCACTCCCGTGTATCATCTGACATGTTGTGATCAGTGACATGTTCCCTCAGGTGTCTGCCTCTGTGTCATTGTGCTGTGGCTTCGTTGTCAGGACTACTGGGATGTTTATCGGTTAGGGCTCAGCATGCCATCTGAGATGTGACCATGAGAGACGATACTTCTGTGACTTATAGGTGTTTGATCACTTGACTGTGCACACAGGTGTATGCGACTGTGACTTTCAGGCAGCTGGTATTCATTCACAGCAAACTGTGAGGTGTTCAGGTTCTGAGAGTTGTGTTTCATGTCCCCCATATGTCCAATTGGCATGACGTGGACAAATACTAGTTCAGATGATGTGGTGTGTGGGGGACGGACATGTGCACTTGTCAGTTACATAACTTGCATTCCCCATGTCCTAGGATTGTGACACAGTGCAGACTGTTGTTGGCTGGCTGCCATGGCCATGTGAATGGAGACAGTGATGTATGACTTTTCACGCATGCCTGTGTCATGGCATTAAACTTCTTAAGAGTGATCCTGCAGGGGAGTGACATGTGCAACATGCACCCCATTGTGGCATGGACTATCCGGACATGGGTGCATCATGGTGTCTGGTGCTGGTATGCATCACATGCATTTCTATTTAAACTCTGGCCATCCCTTTCTCCGGACACCTGCACTGACTCAGTGGCAAGAGATGTGATGTGTGCATGTTCACATACTTCACTGTGTTCCCTGCAATGTCCAACAACTGTGTAGGTGGTGCATGTGTCCACACTGGGGTCTTACCATCAGACAGGCACCAGACAGATGGGTGCAAGGGCAGGAGGGGTGTGAGTCCCATGGTTGACCACCAGACTGACAATTGGCTTCTCCAAATCTGTGTGAGGAGTTTTGGCAATGTTCAACTAAGGATGCCAGGGCTGGCTCTGTAAGTGCTGTACTTACTGTGGTGTGTGCGGTCAGTGCAGGTGACTGATGTTTGTCTGTTTCCCTAATTGTTTGCAGATACATCCACGGCCACAGGAGGGGACAGCTCCACTGACCAGGAGGAGCTGTGGAGCCAGACTGGGTCAGCATCCGATGAGTGGTCGGAGGGACCCAGTGGCACGGAGGGCGAGGGGAGCCACACCGAGGAGTCCTCAGCACCATCCACCTCAGCTGAGGACCACAGCAGCTCGGAGGATGACTCCCTTGTGGAGGCGGGTGTCAGCAGCCACCACACCCCAGCTAGTCTGTCTGGCCCCGCCACTACCACCACCAGCACCGCCCTCCCATTGGCTCCAATTCCAGAGGTCCGTGGAGGCTCCCGTGTTCGGGAGCGTGTCTCCCTCGTGCCAGGCACCGCACCCCTGCCCCTGTGTCCCCTGCTGCCCTGAGTAAGGAGTCTGTGTACCTACTTCGGCAGCTCCATGTAGGGCAGACAGGAATGCTGAGTGTCCTCCATGCACACACCACTCTGTTGACACAGCTGGTGTCGTTCATGGAGGGCATCTCGACGGGTATGTCTGCCCTACAGAGGAGCAATAAGTCCATGGACTCCTCCCTGACGGCAGCAGTGTCCCTCCTCCAACAGTCCCTCCCCTCCTACCTCTGCCCCATCCACACTTCCTGGCACCCTACCTGTCCAAAGCACATGCACACCTGCACAATCACCCAAACACACAGACACGAGCAGCACAGACACACCCAAAAGAAAGGCAAGACGTGCACACAAGCATCCTCAGGGGACAGATACCACACACACAGGGGATGGGGAACTGACACACACACAGGCATCCACAGTCACTCCGCAGTCCTCCAAATCCTCTCCCTCCAAGACCCCTTCCCTTGCCTCACCTGCAACCCCACCTACACAGCAGCTCTTCCTCTGTGACCTCGGCCTCTTCCCCTCCGATCCTGCAGATCCGGCATGCTGGGGGAAGAGGAAGTCCACCCACACAGAGGGGAGTGCCCTCGCCCCCGGACACCCTCCCCCAGGTGCAGGCAGACTGAGGACCCCATTCGGAAGTCCCCCCAGACCAGGAAGGGCAAGACCCCTCCACCACCACCATGCAGCTCCACCACCCAGTCTCTCTCCTCCATCCCCCAGGCCACCACTCCACAAGTTCCACCGCCACACCCTGCCCCAGGTTCCCCCACACACCAATACCACATCCCCAAACTGCTTAGGCCCTCCCCCCTGCCACTTGCTCTTCCACCCCCAACCCAGACGCTCTGCCTGTTTGTGCCACTAGTGTGGAGACCGGGTCCCCCCCTATGTCCTGCCCACCTCATCTGCCCCCCCTTCCACTCCCTTGGAGGCATGCACTGCAGTGGAGTCCACAACCACCCCGTCTGACTCGGGCACTGCAGTGGGGACCCAGTCCACTCCATCAGACCAGCCCACTGCAGTGGTTGCAGCACCAACACCATCTGACTTGTGCCCTACAGTGGTGCCGGCCCCCTGAGTCAGACACCTCCACTGCAGTTGCCGGTGACACTCCTGCACCCACCACCCCTTCACTGCCTCACTCTGGCATCCCCTGATCCTGTCCCTGCAGTGCCTGGCCTGCCCATTGTATGCCCCTCCAAGGGGATGTCCCCTGTCCGTACCAGTGCAGGCAAGCAATGGGTGACAAGTTGTCACATATCACCCTGTTGGGACTGTGTATTTGGACTGGCCATTGGCCTTAGTTTAATTTGGACTTCTGATTTTTGATTGACATTTGCTGAATAAAGCCTCTTTTTGTTTACTTGTGGTTTTTCTTTTGTTTACATGATGTAGATGAGTATCATCATGCATTTGCAGTTGTAATAGTGTTCAGATCAGGAAAATGAAGTGTTGCTGTGATGGACTCCATGTGAGGCCATGGGATATGTGTCCTGTTGTAGTCTGGATCTATAGCATCCTCTGCTGCAGTCTGAGGGTGTGATGTTCAGCATATGACACAGGGATGTACGTTTTGCATTTGTAAATTAACATCTTTGTCTTACAGTGATGCACATCTGGTGGGCTTACCACTGTTCAATGTTTCTATTTCCTGACTGTGTGCCCATCTCCACTGGACATGCAGTTTAGCACACCAATGTTGAAGGACTCATCAGTGTATACAGTGCACCTTGCTTGACACGTGTTTTGGGTGTATGCAGATGACTGACGTGACACTCCCATACCCAGGCTGATGTGAGCAGAGCCTTCGGTGTGTTGTAGTTGTTGACTCACTGACCGAGTGTTCTGCTGACATGTTTGAGTCGATGCACAGACAAGGTTTGGCACAGCGGACCTTCCACAGGAGTGGAGTGCCCTATGGCAGTGTGTAATCCCGTGACATTGCCTGGGCCCATGTTGTGTGTTGTGTAAGCATGTCTGTGCGTGTTCCCTTCCCTTTTCCTACACAGGCTGTGTCCCTACGGATGTTCCTGTTTCTGATGCTTGCTGAGTTGTTCTGTGATCATCCAGCATCTTGGACCTGGTTTCTCCGGGATGTGGGTGCATGGCAAACTAATGTTCATCAGGTTGTCATCCCAGGTTGTCTTTGTTGTCAGGGCTGGGGATGTGGGCAAACGCAGATGGGACACATTCAGGATTCCCTTGGCACTTGTTGGTTACACAAGTCATGTAATTTACAGTTTGTGGTAGCTTTCAGTGATGGTGACACGTTGTGTGTGTGACTGCTGCCACTCCTCAGGGTCAGAGCTGCAATGTTGGAAGTTGTGTACGTGTGTTCTTTGTGTGTCACCTTGTCTTCTTCATTGGTGTGTGACTATGGCCGGGATCCCATTGATTGTGGTGGATTTCACGTCATGCCCATGTACCTCGTAGTGTGCAGTGTGTCAGACATTCACGAGTCTTGTTGACTGGCCATGTGTGATGGGTTTCTGCACCTTAGTTCCCACCACCACCACTGGGATTGTCATGGGTGCATGTGCAATGTCACCAGTCCATGTGAGCTTCACTGCTGCACATTGGTGGAGATCAAGGTGTGTGGTGTTGAGTGTGTGCAAATGTGAGTTGTTGCACGGCTAGACCCCTACCTCCATATTGGCCTTGGCTGGCAGGCCGTGCTGATTGATTTGTGCTTGTGTAGGTGTGATGGTAGTTTGTTGCTCAGGACACATGGCTGTGGTTCACAGTGTGAATGACATCTACCTTTGCCATCACAGTGGGATTATCATGCAGGCTAGTGTCACCACAATGTGGGGTCCCTGGGGGTAGTGCTGTGGTGGGTCTGTCTCTTGCTGTGTTAGTTGCTGTTCCTACAAGCTTGTGTGACATGTGTAATTTGGGCTCCCTCTCATCTAACAATGCCTGTTTGCCCACATAGGGAATCCGATCCATGAGTTACTTTTGTATGGCACTGTATACCCATCTGTGTAATTGGAATTCAGGCCTCCTCATGTGTTGTGTGGTTGCCTGGGGACACTGGCACACACCCCCATCACCTGTTGTGTTTGATATGCAGTGTGAGTCTGCCTGTTTGTGTTTGTGCATTTGCACCACTGCATTGGCATATCTTGAGTGTACCATTGGCTGTATGTTGTTTGGTGGCTTTCCCCTGCTGTCCCTGGGACTCCTAAGTCATCAGTCAGCACAATAATCATGGTTTGTATGTCCCATTGCTGCCATGGTATGGTATTTGTTCACCTGACATCTACAGTCTCCACAGGATATCTACATTTGTGTGTCCATTGGTGCAGATATGTGGGTCTGCATTATGATGGTCACTTCTGTCATTGTGTTATTTGTGAATGTTGACAATGTGAGCCCCCATGGGTGATGTTTGTATGCACATGGCCAAAATGATGTTTTATTGCCACTGCACTGTTTGCCTCACCCAATCTATGTTGCTATGGGACACAAGCACTACTATGCCACTGATGTGTTTGTTGTTGTGTGACCAGGAATCATCCATGCAGTTTGGCTTTGGCAGCTTTTACCATGACTACACTTACCTTTTGATCACTGTGGTGATGGGGCTTTGGGCCCCATTGCCACACTGTTCAAAAGGTGCATCAGCTATGGACCCCACACTTACCTTTTGGTCGCTGTGGTGATGGGGCTTTGGGCCCCATTGCCACACTGTTCAAAATGTGCATCAGCTATGGACCCCACACTCACCTTTTGGTCGCTGGCATCCAGCCCCCCCTGAGTTGGGGTGGTGGTAGTGGCAGGCATCCAGCCCCCCCTGAGTAGGGGTGGTGGTAGTGGCAGGCATCCAGGCCCCCCTGAGTAGGGGTGGTGGTAGTGGCAGGCATCCAGCCCCCCCTGAGTAGGGGTGGTGGTAGTGGCAGGCATCCAGCCCCCCATGAGTAGGGGTGGTGGTAGTGGTAGGCATCCAAGCCCCCCTGAGTAGGGGTGGTGGTAGTGGCAGGCATCCAGCCCCCCCTGAGTAGGGGTGGTGGTAGTGGCAGGCATCCAGCCCCCCCTGAGTAGGGGTGGTGGTAGGGTGGTGTTAGTGGTAGGCATCCATCCCCCTATGGGTGTGTATGGCAATGGTGATGGCCATCCCACCCCTATGGTTCTGCTGTTGCTAGTGTACGTCATTTGTGCATCCCTATGTGTGTGTGACATATTTCGGGTACGTGTCGTTTGTTTGTGTTGTTGGTGTTTGACTTACCGTCTGCGCCGTACGCGTCCGTGCCGGTCCCGGTAATAGATGTAGAGTATAGGTAGGACCTGCGCAATGGGATTCATGCTTGGGTCGTCTCGTTGGTGTTTCTCGTGTCTTCGACTCGTACTCGTAGCAGGCTTGTTCGTCTCGTAGCCGTGGATCATCTTGTGGCGCGAAACGGAGCTTATGTACGGCTCGCCCGGATGCTCAAACATCCCGGACGTAGCGATGGGTTCGGCGCGTACAGAGTGCGCATCGTACTCGTCCGGCCGGAAGGTGCTGTGAATTTGCTTCCGTACGACTCGATTCGGCGTTTACGGATCCGGCTCGGGCGGGGAACAGGAGCTGGATTGGGTAAGTACGGCTCGCTCGGAATCTGGGTTGTTATGCGCATCGTACTTGTTCGTTCGGACGAGTGTTCGAATCGGTCGGGAAACACGCACTCGGCTGTTTTTTTTTCCGGACGAATACTGTTAGGTGTGCTTCCGGCCGAGATCGGAATCGACCCCTAAGGGACGTATTTATGAGAGCCCAGCATCACACACTCAGTCTGATTTATGATGACACACAAAAGCCACCCTTCGTGGCTTTGATTGACCTCATAAATCATGATTAAAGCAACGCAGCGCAAATCACTGCTCCGCCTTACGCTGTGCCCGGGAAGCTTTAATTGGGTGTTGCAGTGAGTTTTCCCACCTAACACCCATGGAATTTGACACTGCCCCAGACTTACAAAAAAAATGTAAACCTGGGGAAGTGCCAAATCCATATGCCTCCCGAGGTGAGGCGTAACGAGGAGAAATATGTTTATTTCTCCTCGTTTCATCCTCTTTCTATGTGTGCTGCATTTTGCCACACACATACAAAGAGAAAAACACCTCTTAGGATTGTTTTTGTGCAGGAATGTACCCCGTCCTGCACAAAAACAATCCTGCATGCAACAGAGACACCCTGACACTTAGTTCAAGGGTGCCTACATTGGCGTTTGGCTGCTGAAATGGCACCAGAGCAGCAAAAAAGGAAAGGAATGCACTGTATTGCTTAAATGTTAAATGCAGTGCATTCCTGCCCTTTCACTTTGGCGTAGGGCAGCGCAGCAAGGTGCCTTGCTGCACTGCCCTATGCCAAAATCCCATAAATGAGCCCGTAAGTCACCATAATCCACTGTGGCACAAAAGACATTTACATATTTTTTTGCACAGCACTCACTGAAGGGCAGAGGCACATCAAACGTACTGAATATAGGGACTCATTACGATGGCGGAACGATCGCTACCGCCGGGCCGGCGATCGTTCCACCATCAAAGTGAGAATTACCCACCGCCATATTAGGATGGCGGTGGGGATCGTGGCGGACGCAAAGTCTGTCCGCCGCTTTTCCGCCAGTGGCAATCGCATCGATTGCCTGGCGGGCGGAGCAGGGCCACTAATATGGTGGCGGTGCCTAGCAGGCACCGTCACCCATATTAGGATGTGGGTTTTAGGAGGCCTTTCCATGGCGGCGATGCCGCCATGGAAATGCTGGTGGGGATTGGGTTTGGGGGCCCCTTGCGGGCCCCCCATTTGGGGGGAGTGTCGCTGCACTGGGGGGTACCCATGGTACCCCCCTGCATGTACATGCACCAAGTGGCAGGCACCGCGTGGTGCCTGCCACATGGTGCAGGGAAATGTGGTGCAAGCATCTTTGACATTGCAGACAGTGCTGCAGCCAGCAGCACCGCCCGCAATGTTGAAAGCCCAGGATGCGCCCGCCAGTATGGCGGTCATATCCTAATTGCAGTGGTGGGACCGCCGCATGTCTGGAGGGCGGTCCCAATCACTGCTACGGTGGCGGGCGGACCAAGTCCGCCCGCCATCGTAATCAGCCCCTAGGTTCGGAGTACTGCCTGGAAATGCGGCAGCCCCGACAAGTGCCTCTTGAGCAAAAGGTATAGTCTCACAATAAAGCCCTGATTTTATATGTTAGGTGGAATCCATCCTGAGATACCCAGTGGCTGCAATAATTGTGACCAGCTGGTATCTCCACCTCATATTCCACCAATTACAAGAAGAAAGGATAACTATACAGACATGGAATTACCATGTGGAATTCTGCAAATTGTTCCCTATTCTGACGAGTTTAATGCTCCCATTTACTCTGCTCTGAGCAATTTATTGTCCTATGGTATCCCAGGTAGATTGCAAGGACATTTTAGGAGCTATTTAAATATTTCCGCCTGAAAGGTTGTAAGTGTTTTTAATGTTTTGCATTACATTTACTTGTGCATTAAAGTACGTTTGTTTTTAAAAGATATAGAGGATCATTATCTTTTTCAGTGCTGTTTGATGCATTGCCTAACGTTCCTGTCTTAGTCAGCCTTGGACAAGTCTGCTTTGTCACGCTGAGAGTTAACTGCTAAAAAGGGTGCTTGGGCCCTAGTTTGAGGGTTCAAAGCAAGGGGGCATTAGGACACCAAAGGCGAAAGGCGAGAATAACCTTGAATTGAGACCGCCTGACATGGATTTCTCACAGAAGGAATGCTTTCAAAAGTCCAAACCATTATTCATATTGCCGCATGTCTGTCCCTTACTTTATTGTCTTTGCGCCATACCAGGCAGAGTAAATCCATATGCAAATCAGTCATTCTCATAGCGCAATCTCTAGCCTAAACTGTTAGGCCACGTTCCACACGAACTGAAACAAGAGCAACCACTGAATACTCTCGGTTCTGCTGGGTCTCACAGTGCAGCTTAAAGCATATTACACAGTGAGTGTGGGACCTATATCATTGGCTGAAAATGTTTGTTATTTTTTTGTGTTATTTAATGCGTTGCTGAGTTGTACATTTCTAGCCTACAGCCCCGCTGTTAGTTAGCCTTGGACAGCTCCCTCGCTATGCTGTGAGTCAAATGCTATAAAGGGTACTTGGTCGCCAGTTTGAGGGTTCAAAGTACATGGGCAAAGGACACCAGAGTTGAAAGACTGTTTCAGTTGGTGTAATTGGGCCCCTATAACTTCTAATGGCCCTGAGTCCTTCTGACATGGATTTCCTACAGATGGAATGCTTTCAAAAGTCCAAAACATTGGCATTAATTCAGGCGCATTTCTGTCCATTGCTTTATTGCCCGTTGCGCTATTGCAGGCAGGGAGAACCCTTATGCAAATCAGTCTTACAATATAAGAGCCTCATTTATGAGGTCCCTTGAGCCTTCAGAACGTCACTTTTGTGATGTTCCGTGGCGCAGAAGCTTGCTCCATATTTTCGAGGCAGCACTAAGGCACTTTGGGCCAGATGTAGGTAAAAGCATTTTTGCGATTCCTTAATAGCGATTTTTAGGGAATCGCTATTAAGGACTCGCAAAATGCCATGTAGGTAGGAATCGCAATATTTTTTGTGATTCACTAATATTCCTTAATTGCTAATCGCAAATTGTGATTTGCAATCAAGGAATACCTTCCCATTCATTCCTATGGGCCTAGAGGCCCATAGGAATGAATGGGAATTGCGCACGCAATTTGTGAGTACCCAATAGGTACTCGCAAATTGCAGGCGCAATTTCAAGGGTGCAAGGGTTCCAGAGGGACACCCTGTTGCACCCCTGAAATGTGCATGTGTGCACATGTGGCGCACATGTGGCGCACATACATGCCCTAAGGGCATGAATGTGTGCCACATGGCACTTTTAAAAAAGCAAAAAAGTGTTTTTTTAAAGGAAATCGCTAATTACCACCAACTTCAAGTTGGTGGTAATTAGCGATTCCTTAAGGCTAAAGTGCACTTTCTTTTGTGCTACTTACATTGCATTTAAGGAATCACAATTTGCGATTCCTTAAATGCAATCGCAAAATAGGGAATCGCAAATTATGCGATTCCTTATTTTGCGAGGGGCTGATTGTGTGCTACATTACACACTGCTAATTTGCGATCGCAAATGCTGAAATTCTGCGAATTTCAGCGTTTGCGAGCGCAAATTGGCTTCCTACATCTGGCCCTTTATTTGGCTTAATGCTGCCTTGTAAATATTGTCCCCTTTAGCGCAGTTTTCTGCGTTAAAGGGGCATGCAATGGGTGTTGCTGGGGTCGTTTTGAAATTGGTGGTAATTTGCAATTCCTTAAGGCCAAATAGCAAATTTCTGGTGCTTCCAGAATTGCATTTAAGGAATTGCAATTTGCAATTCCTTAATTGCATTTGCAAAATAGAGAATCGCAAATTTTGCAAATCTTTATTTTGCGATGGCCTTTTGGGATGGTACATCCCAAAAGGCTTTTTCCAATTTGCAAATGGGCCGATTCTGAGAATCTGCCTGTTTGCAAACGGGAAAAAGGCTTGATACATATGGCCCTACGATGTGTGTTACCTGTGACCATTTACGTTTAAACGTGCCAACAATGCATGGTCAGTTTAGCCACCACTACAAATAAAGGAACATTTGTCAAAGGGAATATGCTTACTCTGTGTCCATGATAGGCATTGTGACCAATGCTCAGAACTGTAAGACAACACTGTTTCAGCTACATAAAAAATACTCTATGCCCATGATGTTGATCGTGACTTGGAACAATAATCACGTCAGTGTAAAGCCACATGAAGGGGCCGATTCCGATCTCGGCCGGTAGGGCTCCGAATCGGATTCGGCTTTACCGGATCCGATCCGGAGCCCTGTTTCCCGACCGAATCGTACGCGGGTCCGGCCGAGCGAGTACGATGCGAATTCGCCGACCGACTCGTCCGGGCGTCCCGACCGCTCCGACCGACTCGTTCCCGGCTCGAACCACACCGACCGACTCGCTCGGACTCGACTCGCACCGCGCAATGGAGACGTTCCCCGGCCGGGTAAGTACGATGCGCGCCGCGAGCAGTCCGACCGAGCCGCGCACTCCGGCTCGAAAGAGCTGTCGGAGCCGTACTTTGGGGGTCCAGGTCGGACCTCCTGTACGCGTAGCCGCGCGAGTCGCACACAGGGGGACCCATGGGTCCCCCTACCTGTGCGTGTACGGCGCGAATCGCTTCGCCGCGTACCCGCTGTAGGGGGCGCACTTGTCCGACTCGCACCCATTGAGTCAATGGGAGCCCGCGTACGCGTTGTGACGACCGGCTCCCATTGACTTCAATGGGAGTCCGACCGACTCGAGTCCGATAGCATACGGACGCATCGTACTCGTTCGGTCGGACTGCACTGGTCCGATTCGGTCGGAAATCTCTCCGGGTCCGGCTCGGTCGGAGAAATTTCCGGCCCGAATCGGAATCGACCCCGAAGTGTCTCTAAAAATATATATTTTTAAAATACTTAGAACAAGTACTCATTGTCAATGTGGTGGACAATGTTTGAATAGATGTGTGTCATGGCATGACACATGTAAAGACAGTGCCCTCTACATGTCACATTTGCCAAAAAATCTACCTAGCTGAAAGAAGACGAATGGTGCAGGAAAGTATATGTCAAAAATTGTTACTAGTTCAATTCAGCGCAGTTTTGCTGTAACACACATCATAACATCCCTTGCCCTACACTTGTATGCCAATTTGTTCACCATGTTGTCCACAATGTACAAGGCTGTGTCTACAATGCACAAGTCTGTGTTGAAACACATACAGAAACGTTAGGATGACTTGTAAATAATGCAAAGCATACATCCCCTGCACTCCCACGTGGAAAGTGAAGCTGTTGTGGGGACCGGTGTAATCAAAGATGACCCAAAGTATCCTAACACCATACCTACAGCATGTAACCAATGCTGTGTGAGCACAATGCCCACAGTGCATCCTGTGAAATTCTGTACTTGCTAAATAGTCACATATGGATAAATATTTCTCAGACCACTCCAAAACATTTTCCTAACTGAACTTTGTTACCCTAAACATCAATCAGTTTGGTTCAAACACACTTTAAATGAAGGTTGATGGTAGACTGTCCCTTGAAGATAGTGTAATTACATTTGTAGATATTCAAATTGATTGTGTGGGTGATGCGTCTGTCTTAATCCACTACCAATTTAACAGTATATGTCCACACAGCAACAATCATTGGAAGCACAAACCATCAACCATTAGCAATTTATTCTTACAAAATACAATCTTAACAAACTAAACTAATAATACTGACTCATCCTAAATGGATCACTGATGGAATATCGATGTAACAAACATCTATGTTCTAAATATCGACTGCAAAAATATCGACTCCAATACCTTAACCCGTTTGCTGCTCCGAACGTTCCGCGCCAGTGCGGAACGTTCTATTAAATGGGCGGGGCCGCGTCGGCCAACGGACTTGCGCAGCACTACCGAGGTAGTGCTCGCGACGGCCGTTGGCCGACGCACGCAGCAAACGGGTTAACAGGTAAGTACAAAAATATAGAATCAAAAATATCGAGGTAAAAATATATATGAAATAATATATAGTAAATCTATTAAATATTAATATTATTTTTAACAAAATAAATTACATTTAATAAACATTTTAACTAAATATAACAAATAAACTTAATTAAAAAAATATAAACACACAAACATAAACATTTATACATATACATATATTTACTTTAAAATAATTTATTAACTATTATCTTTATTTAAGTTTTTAAACTTTAAAATTATATTAACAAATATATATATATATATATCAATAATTTAAAATAAAAAAACATTCTATAATAAATGTAACAATTACACTATTAAAAAAAAAAAAAACTTACATTTCCCGTTACAATAAGTGCAACAGTAGGGAAAGTGTTGAATAGCAGAATAATTAAACTTACTATTCCAACTCCAGTGAGCGCAACAGTAGGGAACGTGTTGGATAGCGTAGGGGTAAAAATTACTATTCCCACTCCAGTTACAGCAACAGCAGGGAAAGTGTTGGATAGTGGAGGGGCAAAAATTACTATTCCCATGCCAAAGAGTGCAACAGTAGGGAAAGTGTTGGATAGTGGAGGGGTAAAAAATACTATTTTCACTTCAGTGAGTGCAAAAGCAGGGTAAGTGTTGGATAGCGGAGGAACTAAATTTTCTATTCCAACTCCAGTGAGTTCAACAATAGGGAAAATGTTGGATAGCGGAGGGGTAAAAATTACTATTCCCACTCCAATGAGTGCAACAGAAGGGAAAGTGTTGGATAGCGGAGGGGCAAAAATTACTATTCCCACTCCAAAGAGTACAACAGTAGGGAAAGTGTTAGATAGCGGAGGGGTAGGAATTACTATTCCCACTGCAGTCAGTGCAAAAGTAGGGTAAGTGTTGGATAGCGGAGGGGTAAAAATTACTATTCGCACTCCAGTGAGTACAAAAGTAGGGTAAGTGTTGGATAGCGGAGGAATTCAATTTACTATTCCAACTCCTGTGAGTAAAACAGGAAGGAAAATGTTGAATAGTGGAGGGGTAAAATTACTATTCCCACTCCAGTGAGTTCAACAGTAGGGAAAATGTTGGATAGCGGAGGGGTAAAAATTACTATTCCCACTCCAAAGAGTACAACAGTAGGGAAAGTGTTAGATAGCGGAGGGGTAGGAATTTCTATTCCCGCTGCAGTCAGTGCAAAAGTAGGGTAAGTGTTGGATAGCGGAGGGGCAACAATTAACAGTAGGGAAAGTGCTGAGCAGCAGAGAGGTAAAAATTACTATTCCCACTCCAGTGATTACAACATTAGGGAAAGTGTTGGGTAGCAGAGAAACAAAAATTACTAATAACACTTAGGGGGTGATTATGATGGCGGGTGGATCGCCACCGCCGGGCTGGCGGTGGCGATCCGCCCACCATCTCAACCTGATTTACCCCCGCCATATTATTATGGCGGGGGCAGCACGGCGGACGCACAGTGCGTCCGCCGGTTTTCCGCTGATCGGCAATCATTCCGATTGCCGGCCGGGCAGAATTGGGCCTCAATATGGTGGCGGTGCCTAGCAGGCACCGCCATCCATATTAGGATGGGTGTGAATAAAGGCCTTTCCATGGCGGAAAGGCTGGCGGGGATTCACTTTGGGTGCCTGTTGCGGGCCCCTGGTGGGTGTGGGGGGGGTTGCACTTGGGGGGTACCATAACATTGCCATGCACAAGGTGGCAGGCACCGTGCAGTGCGGCCTTTTCACCATTGCGGCGGGTGCTGCTTACAGCAGCACCTGCCGCAATGTTGGGAATGCGGAATGCGACCGCCAGGGTGGCGGTCGCATCCTAATTAGCGGTGCAGGACCGCCGCACGTCTGGCGGCCGGTCCCAGCACCGCGAGGATGGCGGGCAGACTAAAGTCCGCCCGCCATCCTAATGGGCCCTTTAAACAATTGGAAAAAACAATTGGAAAAAAACAAAAAATATTACACAATTTTAAAAATCATAAAAATAAATAAACAATATTTTAAAAATATAAAATTAAATATATGAAACATATAAAAAGAACACATATTATAATATTTAACAAACATAACAAAAACCTACAAATAATATATAAAATAAATTAATAAATACATTTATAAACAATAATTATTTAAAAGTAGCAAATATTAACAAACAAAAAATGAATTAAAACATAAATGCATTATTTTATTTCCTACCCTATAACACCACACCAATAACAAAACACTTCAACATTTTTAAATAAATGTATTTCCATAATTAAACAATTAATAATCAATTAAAAAAATCTTATTAATAAAAAAAAATAAACATTCAATGAGTACACTATAATATCCACAACACACACCTAAATTAAACTGTAAAATAATAAAACACAATTAAATATTATTTTTTAAAAACGATTACTATTAACACCTAGAGGCCCATTAGGATGGCGGGCGGACTTCCATCCGCCCGCCACCCTAGCGGTGCTGGGACTGGCTGCCAGTGGTGCGGCAGTCCCGCACCGCCGATTAGATGCCACCGCCACCGTGGCGGTGGCATCCTCCATTCCCAGCATTGTGGCGGGCGGTGCTCACAGCACCGCCCGCCACAATGCTGGGAATGCACTGCGTGCATTGTCATGCACAAGGTGACAGGCACCGCGAGGTGCCTGCCACCATGTCCATGACAATGCAGGGGGGTACCATAGGTACCCACCATGTGCACCCCCCCCCCCCCAACATCTTGGGGGCCCGCAACGGGCCCCCGGAAGAGAATTCCGCACCCATGCTAATATGGATGGCGGTGTCTAGCAGACACCGCCACCATATTAAACCCTTTTCCGTCCAGTCAACTTGTCGACCAGGCGGAAAAGCGGCGGACGGTCTTCCCGTCCGCCGCGGTCCCCCCGCCATACTAATATGGCGGGGGGTAAATGGGTGGCGGGCGGGGAAGGATGTAGGGCAGATTGCCTCCGCCATGCAGGCTGTGGCGATCCGCCCTACATCCTAATGGGCCCCCTAATAATTAAATATTTAAAAATGTATTTAATACCCACCTTTTACCCCTCTAAAAGTAAAAACAACACACAAAAAAATAAACAATTGCACAAAATAAATATCAATTAACAACTATATAATAATTAAACACAAAAAACTTACCACCCTTTACTCCTGTAAACACCACAACACACACCTAAAATTAATTACACAATTACCATAATTAATTACTAATGAATTAATTAAAATTAATTAACAACTAATTATTAATTCACCAACTAAAAATAAACTACTTACTACCCTTCCCACCCTTTACACCTATAAACACCACAACACACACCTAAGATTAATTACACAATTACCATAAGTAATTACTAATTAATTAATTAATTAATATTAATTAACAACTAATTATTAATTCATCAGCTAAAAATAAATTACTTCCCACCCTTTACACCTATAAACACCACTACACACACCTAAAATTAGTTACACAATTACCAAAATTAATTACCAATTAATAATTAAAATTAATTAACAACCAATTATTAATTAATTAATAATAAATTACTTTACCCATTTAACACTATAACATCTCAATTAAACAAATAATAATAATTAAAAATATTCAATACATTTAATATAATTAAATATAATTAAATTACTTCCCAACCTATTCCCCTATAAACCCACAACCCGCTACGGAACTGAAAACGCAAAAGTCAAATTAAAAATATTAATAACTACTAAAAATAATCAATTAATTTTATATAATTAAATTACTTCCTACCCTATTCCCCTATAAACCCACAACCCGCTACGGAACTAAAAACGCAAAAATCAAATAAAAATTATTAATAACCACTAAAAATGTAACACATATATTAAAAATACAAACAAATCTTATACAAAAAAATACATCACATACATATGAAATATATACTAAAATACATAACATTAATACAAAAATCGATATTTTTAACAACTATGGGGCCGATCACGATGGCGGGCGGATCGCTTCTGCCGGGCCGGGCGGTGCTCACCGCCGGCCCGGCGGGGGCGATCCGCCCGCCATCCAGACAGCAAAGACCCCAGCCATATCATGATGGCTGGGGGGTCCGCGGCGGATGGAAAGACCGTCCGCCGCTTTTCTGCCGGTCGACTCGTCGACCGGCGGAAAACGTGTTTCATATGGTGGCGGTGTCTGGAAGACACCGCCATCCATATTACGATGCAGGCTCAGAGCAGCCTTTCCATGGCTGTATTGCCGCCATGGAAAGGCTGGCAGTTCCTGCTGTTGGGGGCCCATTGCGGGCCCCCAGGGTGTTGGGGGGGTGGAGGGTGCACATGGGGGGTACCTATGGTACCCCCCTGCATTTGCATGTACAATGTGGCAGGCACCGCGCGGTGCCTGTCATGTTGTGCATGTAAAAGCACGACATGTATTTTTTACAGTGCGGCGGGTGCTGCTTGCAGCACCGCCGCCGCAATGTAAAACATACGGGATGCGTCACAATTCGTGTGGTGGGACCGCCGCACCTATGGCGGGCGGTCCCTTTTGCAGCTGCGATGGCGGGCGGACTTTGTCCACCCGCCATCGTGATCGGCCCTATATTTTTGCAAACAATATTTTACACTTCGATATTTTTAACATCGATATTACTTACCTAAATTCAATATTCTTGACCCCAAGAATTTGTCGATATTTCTGACCCACAATATTTTTAACTCGATATTTGTGTAAATCGATATTTTTGATTCCATTTTCTGTCTCTGCGCCATCCTAAACTACACTAACCTTACTTGTACTAATGTTAAACTATACTAAACTAACTGGCTTACCTAAGACTATGCACATAACAACATATATAAAACATCAAACCCCCTTACAGCACATCCAGGGATGGGAAAAAGAGAGCTTAACCTATACATCAACTAACTAAACATACATACTAAACAAATATATATATATATATATATATATTTTTTAACAAGTCCAAAAACACATCAATCCCCACCCTAAGGAAAAGGAAACTTAATCAAAAGCACTTAGGGCCCGATTCCGATCTCGCTCAGAAGGGCTCCTAGCGGCATCCTTCAGTAGCGAGTCTGAGTCGTACGCGTGATTTCCGTGCGACTCGTTCAAGCCTCGCACTACAACCGACTCGTACCCTTCAGCGATGCCTCCTGAGCGACTCAAATCAGTCCGACGCGTACAGTGCAATGCGTATGGTTTCCGGCCGGCCAAGTACGATGCGCATTGCAAGCAGCCGGTGCGAGTTGGAGCCTCCGGCTCGAAAAAGCTCAGAGAAGCGTACTTCGGGGGTCTGTGCCGGACCCCCCTTCACCTGGGGCCCTGCGACAGCGGGGGGACCCAGGGGTCCCCCTCACCCATGCATGTACGTTGCGGGGGGCACCGACACGGAAACGCGACAGGGGGGCCCTTTTTCAAGACGTATATTTTTCATGATGAAAGCCTATGTACGCGACATACAACAGGCTCCCATTGACTTCAATAGGGCTCTGAGCGACCCGAGTCCATCAGCGCTGCAGCTCATCGTACTCTGTCGCTCGGAGCCCTGGAGCACGAGTCGGTCGGAAAGCTCTACGGACTGAGTCAGTCGTAGGGCTTTCCGAGCGAGATCGGAATCGGGCCCTAAGTAGAGAATATCAAAAGAGTAAGAACTAACTACACCTAACACTGTACGAGCCCTACACTAAAACTACCCTTAACACGAAATAACAAAATATTCTAGAAAAGGGATGGGAAATAGGTGAGGGGAAACGGGGGACTGTACAGGGTGGTAAACAAAAATACATTGCACATCAATAGGGGAGCCCCAGAGCCCCATTAATGTCCATAAGGTGGCCCTTGAATTCATCATTGTCCCGTTCCAGAGCGGTCACCCAAACGTTCAAATTGTACAATGGTAAACAGACATAATATCGAGGTTTTTTTTTCGACCTACAAAAATATCGAGTTGTTAATATCGGAGGTACAGAATATCGACATCAAGAATATCAGTGACCAGAATATCGACATGAAGGTAACAAATATCATTTTTTTTAATATCTAAGGGGCCCATTAGGATGGCGGGCGGAAGCACCACCGCCGTGCTGGCGGATGCAAAAAGCACCAGTTACCGTCCGCCCGCCACAGCACACACGCCCGCCCAATTAGGATGCGAAAAGACAGCCAAACACCGCCCGTAAGCCAGCTACGCCCTCCGCCATCAAAGTGCGCCCGTCCATGGAGCGGCGCGGCCCAATGGAGACACAATGCCCGACGAAATCACGTACCGCCCGGCCTACAAATTACGATGCCAGAACCAAACAGTTCCCCCGGCTAAGAGACACCGCACGTGAAAGCAAGGCGGAAAACCGAACGCACAGTACGGATAGTAAAGAGGCGGACCCCCGAGCATGAATCCAGCACTGCAGGCCCTCCCCATGCTCTACCTGATGCAGCACCCAGGAGTCAACGCACCGCGGCGACGCAGGTAGGCAGACACACAACAGGGGCACGCAAACAGCGCACACAGCGCAAGGGCGGGAAAACTGTATATGGCCCCCCGACAACCCTGCGTGGACACGACACATCCACCACTGCACCCACACATGCGCACAACGCAGAGGCCAACAGCAGCATAATGCATGCGCCGCACACAAACACAGGGTCACAACCAAACACCACACACACCAGCACCACCCAGAACGCACATGTCACGTGAGAGCCCTGCCACAGTCATGTCCCCAACCGGCAATTCACTGTTGCCAACCTGACGTCACACAAGTGACCCGAACATGTCAGTGACGTCATGCCACATTAGGACACACCCCTGTGTGCAAAACACGGCGAAGCACACAGCGGAGGCAACATCACCCAGCAGAATATGGACCCCGTCGGGAAAAGGTACGCCAGTATCACACAGAAACACCGATGCCACCCTGCACCCAATAACAAGACATGCAATACGTAACATCAAAGATACCGGGGACAGACAACAGGTGGGACCAATTATAACACAAGGCCCAACGTATAGCGGAAACAAAGCCTGCTGCCCACACACGGGAGAGGAGACAGCACCGAATGACCTTCCATTCCCACTGTGAAACCACATCCCGACTAAACAAGCCGGAGACAACAGTCATTGCACCAAACAAAGCCCAACACAGGCATGCAGAGGGAAGCGGCCACAGGGCAGATAGCGCATAACACCAAAGAACATTCAGAACGGAAAGAAGAAATGATAACACTCCCCCATGTGGTTCACATGCAAGTTATCTGGAAGGAGTCAGACACCACTGACCTTGACCATTCAGAGAAGCATGTGGGATGAGGGCCCGTGTCCTCCGCACAAGCCAACATAACACAAGTCCTGCCTCCCTACGACCATTACAGAATACCCAGCAACATCGGAGGTTGCACTCTGCAGACTGCACAGACAGCCGGAGCACGCCACCACAGCGCCCTGCAGCAAAATGGCACTTGCACCACACCTACCCAACTACGCCGGACAGATCAAGCTGTACAAACATAACCTGATACAGATATTGGGATGTGACGATCTGGCCTTGCTGAACGTAAGTTACCGACTAACTTACCGCATCGCATTGTTCAGCTGCGTCATCCCCGTCTTCTACTGTCGGAGGTGTCCCTTCTACTATCCTGTGGAGTTATGTCTCTCCAACCCAGCATGTCCAAGGGCGGACCTGCTACAACTATTCAACCCCCTGGACGCCCACGACAGGGTCTGTTCAGCCTATGGGGGCATGGCGTATGTGGCGACTATCGGACCAACACTGCAATGGGACCACTGTGCCTCCACACGACGGATAATGGATTACAGTTACATCGAATGCCATCCAACATGTCCCATCATGCTCCTACAAGGGACAACTCACGACCAACACCTTGACAGCCACCATCCGCTACATTGGATGGCAACCATGTCCACCACCAATGCCATGGAAGCCCTGCTGGAAGGTATTGCATTCCTGACAACCTGTCAATTCGTCGGGCCCCGTCGCCATACCCCCAATTGAGCAATGATGTCCCACACCGTACCCATGCTTGGCTTACGCACCGACTAGGCAGTTACCAGTACAACAACTATACCATGCAACCTGCAACTGACACCACAACAGCAACTACACTGCCATGACATCTGATACCATTTGGGAAATGCACCCTGTTCCTCATCACATCCAGTAACTCTGCATGAACAGGGGGAGGCAGAGGCATGGGATTTGTGTATGGCAGCCACATGGACAGAACTGCACGTACAACCATGCCATGATATGGATCCTGCGCCCATGAACATATGCACCGGTCAGTGGACAGCAATCGTCCTGCTGTAGTATGTGAGAGCTGTCACCACACCTCCCTCTGAACGTCCGTGCCAGGACCTTTGCATGGACACCAAGTGCATCCAGCAACAACATGAGCCCAGTGACTGTGACATGGCCAGTACCCACCACATCGCAACAACAAGTGGGATGCCGTTGCATGCACGTAAGCCCATGCCCTGATGCCACCTCCACGCACGTGTGTATTAGTAACTATAGCAGCAAACCTGTAACATGGAACTGAGATGCACTGTGCCCATGATGACAAGCGGACTGGTAGGCTACATGTATACTGTCTGTGTCAAAGTCAGCAGCACCACAGTAATTAGCAGATGTACATTAGCACACCAACGGCTAAGCAGTTGTAACTCTGAAGCCCACATCCCACAGTCAACAACTAATCACTGTACCCCTACACCCTATGCTATGTGTAATCATGCTGAGTATATCCTCCACATGCACTTCGCTGCCAGTAGTGTTCACTATACTGCATCACAGAGGACATAAGTCCCAATACATGGCTTGAAGCAACAATGTGTCTCTGCTGATTCATTTCACAAGTACGAATGAGAGAGGATGAGAGTGTGTGAAGTACACGGCAGTCGTGAGATTACCATGTAGTCCACTGTCATTGGATGTCAACGCAAATGAGTAGCACAGCTGTGGGAGACACACATGTGTCATGTGAAGCGGGAGTTACGCATGGCTCAGGTGGGTGGGTGTGACGGGTAGGTGCGCACATGCAATGTTGAAACACGCTGTGTTGGGAGGACTCAGGAACAGTACATTGGCGCACTCCTGGGAATCTGTAAAGACCACCTGTCTGGTGACGATTGTGAACTCGTGTGTGCACAACAGGCGGGCACACGAACAATGCCGCATCAAGTGTAGACGTCAGCCCACCCTCCGTGGACATGCCAGATACTGCTGCGCGTCCGCCAGGCCCTTGCCAAGGCACTCACATCCCCTGTCGACATGGTGTATCCCCAACATCGTCCACTTGCACAGGCAATCCAGGGCACGGGATGGCAGTAGAGCATGGTGGGTGAGAGATCATGGCGCGCTCATCCTTGTCACATCATGCAGGCAACACATCCACAATGTGTAGTATGGCACAAGTCAAATGGAAGTAGTGGGGGGACGCACACATCACAAGCAGCAGTGACGTCACAGAAGGTGGCTCGCACCATCCCACCCATTGACAATACACCCACACACGTTACATGCCATTGCAACAGAGAAGCCAGCGCGTGCACAAACAGCTCCAAGCTCGCCCCAGAGAGGCCAAAGAGTGAATGTGTGGGGCCATGAGCCCCAGTTGGATGCGGCCTGGCCTGCTAGGGCAGCTACAGCCTCTGTGTGTTGCAGGTGGTGTATCCGGACTGTGGAGCCTGTCAGGCATTGTCAATGTTGCCCGGGTCTCGAGTCGGGGCACCACGCATGTTGGCGGCGTCCCGCCACTAATTATACCGTGAGACAGACCACTTGTTCAACTGGACCCACACATACACTCCTTGGCCTCTCTGGGGCGAGCTTGGAGCTTCTTGTGCATGCGCTAGCTTCTCATGTGCAAATGCATATTGGTGTGAGCGAGGGGAGGCCATGAGGACAGTGTAAAAGATAACTGTTTGACTTTCAGTTAGTTTAAGGAATGCCCCTGATGTGGTCAGAAAAAGACATGTCTCGTGTGTATTGCAACTAGTAGATAAGCCGATGACCTTCCCAGGTCTTGCATGTAGCCCCGCACCTAGCCCCGCACACTCGACACATCAAAAAGAGTACCAGCACCACATACTTCCCATTCAAAGCACTGACTGGGGGTGACAACCATTGGACAGTCTTGTGTAGTCCACCCACGCGTACATGTGGGCCCTCCATGATCCATGTCACCTGCGGCAAAGTGATGTCATGGGCAATGACGGAAGTGAGCAGAGCTGTCTGCCCCACGCACAGACGGTGCATCAGCTCAACAGACCCAGCACTGAGTGCAGCAGGGGTCACATGTGCAGGGGCAGTTGTGCCTGGTGTGAATGCACATGCACATAGACAGCACATCGAGCAATGTGTAGCCTGCCCACATCTACTGTCCATTGTCAGGCTGACCTAGAAAAAGATCACAAGGCAACACATCTGTGTGGGTGTACCCACTGTAACCAACACTGCGCAACCATCAGCGTACTCGCCCTGTGCATGGCCCACCCCGCAACGAAGGTCACATTCAGTGCCACTATCTCTCACACACATCCCTATCACGAGTCATGGTGTGTCCAATCGACAGTGCAGAGTAAGCGCTCATCCGGGGGTCCTGAACAGGAGACACATGTAACCCACTAGGCAGTCTGTGTCGGCACCTACTGGCATTGTGCAGTCAATGTGCAGGCCAGGCCTGCTGGGACTGAGAAGGGCAGCATGGCCCCAGCCTGACTTCCACATGACCGACAAGTGCACTGAGACCTGCATTGCCAATTGTCTGTGTCACTGGATGTCTGACATGAAGTTGCCATGTACCACCACTCGGGAGGGACAGACAGGTCAAAGCGCCCGAGAGCTCACATACCCATGCCACCTGCAGCCAGCATGGTGAGCAGTGCATGTTTGTACTCCACATGCTCTGACTCATAGTGCTGAGGAGCAACGACATGTGTGTCCCCCACATGCACACCCACACACACTGCAGTTGTCTCTCACACACAACGTTCGCAAGGAATAGCCATGTGCAGTGTGCGTGGAGCACGGAATCCAGGTTCTCCAGCTCCTCGCCGGTGAGTGGACCTGGACATGTCCTCAGCATCATCCACGTGTAGGTGGAGTGGTGGCAGCAGCAGGTGTCTTCGAGGGGTGCCAGGCTGCAGTGCCAGGTAGCTGTGGTTATGCCTGTCCCACTCACACACACATATTACCCCCTGGGGCCGTTTCAGTGGGTACAAGCTGCTGCGACTCGTGTACCATGTCTGGCAGCTTCAATTGCAGACGTTGGCCTGCTCCCAGCTGGCCATGGACGCCTACCTCCACAGTGGAACACGCAGGGTGCAACCGCGAGGGTCATTGGAGTTGCCCGTAAGGGCCTGGCCCATGCCGGGTACAGTCCGCGGATGCCATGTGCACCACACAGTATAATGTGCGCAGTGCATCTGCAGGTGTGGCCATGATTTGCGTGTGGGTGCAAGTCCACAATGGACAGGGCCACAACATGCTGTGTGCATTGGCAGGGATGGCCAGTGCTCAGCCTCCACATGTATGTAGGAACATCATCATGTACACATTGGCATGGGAGCATCGGATATGCATATGCACACACAAGCCATCTTTCACTATGTACATCTGCCACTTGGCACGTGCAATGTTACGTGTCACTTGTGATGTGTAGTTGCAAGCACACAGCCGTGTTGGCATGGGGCTGCCAATGTGTACACCTGTCAATGTTTCTGGAGGTGTGATCCGTACAGTGCTGTACATAGGGTGCAGTAGGGACATCAATGACTGTCTCATATCCCCTCGTGCCACAGGTCCCAATTGTTTTGGCCGCTCAGCCTGTGTCCATAGCGTTGTTGGTGTGTGCCCTACACACCCAGCCTCGGAAGCAGTGTGATGCACAGCAGCTAGTCATGTTGCCGTGGTGTTGCAGTTTACCGAATATGCAGTCTGTTACCATCAGCATGCCTTACAAGTTGTTAAGGCCTAACTCCCCATGTGCATGCTCATAGCAATGGTGTGTGTCACTGCCCATTGCTATTGGCAGGGGACCTGTGTACGTGTATTGTGGCTTTGCTGTCCCTACTTGTCAGCCGTTCTGTCATTCAATTGCCTGCTCAGTCATTTATGTTTTGTGTATGTGAATATGCCATGTGGCGTGTTGCTTTGACATGTGTTCACTTCCATCTTTCCTAGGCGTAGACCAAACATTCATCGCCGCTACCAATTGCTGTCAGACATGGTGGATGTGGAGGTCATCCGCAAATATCGTCTGGACCGATCCACCCTGCATCGCCTATGTGCCTTGTTGGAACCCCACCTCCGTCCTCGCAGGGTGTATCCAACAGCATTCACCCCCACGGCTAAGGTGATGGCTGCACTGCATTTCTTCGCCACTGGGTCATTCCAGCACACAGTGGGCAGTGGAGGTGGGATGTCCCAACCCATGTTCAGCATGGTGCTCAGAGATGTACTGTCAACAATGATGCTGTACAGGAACAGATACATCCGCTTCCCCAGGGCTCGTGAATTGGCGGCAGTGAAGGGTGCATTCTATGCTCTTGGACGAATCCCCCACGTCGTTGGTGCAATAGACTGCACCCATGTTGGCCTTGTTG
Source organism: Calotriton arnoldi (assembly GCA_963921515.1). Classification (NCBI taxonomy): domain Eukaryota; kingdom Metazoa; phylum Chordata; class Amphibia; order Caudata; family Salamandridae; genus Calotriton; species Calotriton arnoldi. Next base: position 470,782 of record CAWUFW010008693.1, on the reverse strand, counting down.
CACCACAGGCCACCGAGCACCTCTACCGCAACCGGAAGCACACGCACTCTCTGAATGTGCAAGTGGTGTGCCTTGCGGACATGGTGATTACACACGTGTGTGCGAAATTCCCAGGATCGGCCCATGACGTGCACATCATGCGCAACAGCATCCTACCACGTCTGATGACCAATCTGCAACCGGACCGTGGCTGGATTGTTGGTGAGTATGTGGAGTAGTGTAGCGTGCTGGCTGTGCGATGCTGTCTTGTGTCCAGTTGGAATTGCAACGGTTCTCTGTGTCCCTCACACCCAGGTGACTCTGCTTACCCGAATGGACCCTGGCTGCTCAGCCCATTACGACGTCCTGGGAGCCCAGCTGATGTCCGCTACAATGAGGCACATGGGAGAACCAGACGTGTGGTTGAGCGGACCTTTGGCCTCCTCAAGTCCAGGTTCAGATGCCTGGACCGCACTGGGGGCGCACTGGCATACTCCCCACAGAAGGTGTGCCAGATAATTGTGGCTTGCTGCATGCTGCACAATCTGGCGATCCGCAAGCAGATCCCCCTAATTGTGGATGACGGAGATCAACCAGGGCCCCAGCCTGCACACCAGGACAGCTCCAGTGAAGAGGACAGTGGAGAGGATGAAGCTGTGACTGTGCGTCAGCAGCTCATCGCCCGCTACTTCACTTGACGGTGAGTGACCATGTACGATGGCTGATGTAGCTGTAGTTGTGCAGGTGTATGTGTGCTCTGTTACGGGGGCCTTTTGTTCACTGAGTGCTGTGTGTCAATGGTCCATGTCCAGGTTGGTATGCCACTGTCAGTGGCTGTAGCATTGTGCCCTGTTGCTCTGTGAGATGTGTGTGCATTGCTTGTAGTTGGTGACAAGTACTGTGTGATGAGTGTGTGACACACTCATTGAATGTACTCTTGTTCTGTTTTTCACCCCTAGGTCCCTGCAGCCTCTCCTGTCCCATCGACATGCCACACAGCAGATGCATTTCTGCTCATGGTGGCGATTGCACATCGTGGAATAAACCCAGGACACATTAAGCCGATTGTGAACAAGGTGTATTTATTTACAGCGGTGACATGTGATTGTGTGCAAGGTGATGACAAATGTGGTGCATGCTGTGACAATGTGTTGACGGTCATGGCTGCGTGATGGTCAAGGTGTACCCATGGAGTTCTATGTCCACAGTCCAACAGGCACATGCCATTCACATGGCAGTGTGGGGTAGGATCGTATTACAAGTCAATGCAGTAGGTGGTCAAGGTGGCTGGCTGACTCACTGGCATTTGGTGCGGGCGAAGTCCTCTCTGGACACCTGTTTCCTCTTCGGACGGCCCCTTCCACGTTTGGTAGGGGGGGGTGTTGATGTTCCGCTGTTGATGGTTGAGGAGTGCTCACTCGCTGTGGACGCAGGGGAACGCGATGCTGCACGAGCCTGCGCCACAGCAGGTGGTGGCGGAGGTGGTGTTGCTGGCCTTGCTTGTGCCCTCCCCTCCACCACCAGCTGGCCCATGAAATGAAATGAATGAAATGAAATTTGTACTTGTAAAGCGCACTGTTACCCTAGGGTGTCCTGGCGCTGTACGCATACCGCTGTGGAACCCTTCCTGTCTTTTCCCTGTGAAATGTCCACTCCTGGGCACCCCCAAGGTGAAGCCAGGCATCCCAGCGCTGGTGGGGCCATTGTGGAGATTAAGCAAGCTATTGCCCAGAGTTGCAGAGTGGGACCCATGATTAGAATAGGCACCGAGGCGAGAATTATCAGGTCCAAGGAAATTGAGCCCAAGACCCGCCGAGGCGGGAATTGAACCCTGGTCCCGGGCCAGATCTCTGCATCAGGGTCTGCCGCTCTAACCATTGAGCCACACTTCTCCTTGAGGGCTGCGATTTGGGCCATATGGGCGTCCATGGACCTCAACACCGCAAGGACCTCCCGCGTGTCGCTTGCCGACCTGGCCCATTCGCCTTGGGCCTCTTGATAGGCCCCAAGGACTCTGTCGATTGGCGGCAGGGCTTGGCTCCCAGGCACAGTTGGCGTTGGCCGGCCCCTGCTCCTCCTACCAGTACTGCTGCCACCGACCTGCCCACTAGCCACATTGCTCACCACGGTCCTCGCTCTGGCTCCCAGGGTGGAGCCCGACGGCCGTGCCGACCCTTGCGCAGGGGCTGTGGCGAGGGATGGCGTGGTGGTGGTGGTTGCGGCGGTGGTGGTGGTTGCGGCGGTGGTGGTGGCTGCAACGGCTGTGGCAGCAGGGGTCTGTGACTGGTCAGCAGCCCTGGGTGATGTGTTGGTGGGCAGGAGGGGCCCTGGGGAGCGGTTGTGCCCTGCCACTCCAGATGGGCCTGCTGGGTGGTCCGTGTCCGGAGAGGTGTCCAGCTCCTCTACATCCGTGAGTCCGGGTCGGGGGCTTGCGGACTGGCTGTGCTGGCTGCTGTCACCCTCTCCAGCATCCAGCAGTTCGGCACCTGTGGGGAGAATGAGATGGGTCATTGTGTTGCACCTAGCAAAGTATGTATTGGTTGTCTGACATTCACAGTTCGTGCACTGTCGTGCACAGGTTTCCCAATGGCGTGTGTGTGGATGTACGATGTGTGTATGCGTGGGCTAGGCAATGGGTTTGTGTGATGTGGACATGTGGCATGGGACGGATTAGCAATGCCGATGGGTGTGTGTTGCTATGCTCCTACATTTTGTGGCTCGTGTGCATGCGTGCTCCAGGACCATCGACGATGTTGGGTTGAACGATGGTTTAGGGGAGGGATGGAACGCTTAGGTACGCTGATGCCAAAAGGGGTACAGCCCCTAAACGCTCTTGGGTTGAAATATGCTTTTGGGGTACATGCTGTGGGTAATGGGTGCAGAACGTGACATGTGTTCTGGCAACGTGACAGTGCATAGACAAAGGTGTGTGTCTGTCTCACATGGCCGGAATATCTGCTGACTGTTATCATTCATGGACATCACATTGGTAGCAATGTTGTGAGTTCGTGCTTGTTGTGTGCCACACGACGTATTGCAGATGGGCCAATTCCTTTGTGTGCGTGCTGCCCTGGTACATGTGCATCAGTGCTGTGCTCTTGGGGTGTTGACTATATTATGTGTGTCATTACTCGCAGTGTGACGTGCGCTTCGGTCACTGCAGCCACTTGATTTGTCATGGGCAGGTATCTTTGCATGTCTACTGTATGAGGGACAGCTGTTCGGATGTCATACCTTTCATGACACTGTGGCTGAGAGGTGAGATGGATGATATGTTGAATGTGCATTGTGTGCCTGTGTGTTTCATGGGTCCAGTTGTCTTTGTGTGCAATATTGTGGTTCCAGGCTGTTACTTCTAGTACGGTCTGTCTTACATGGGCGTTGTTGTACGATGTGTGGGTGACAGGCAGTGAGGACTACATGGACAGGACTTCGATGGTGTTGCTGATGTGTGTGATGGGTGGCACAGTGCCTGCCGTGTGGCTCTGTGCTCCAGTGGGACTTGTACGTGCAGACGTGGCTCCTTAGGTGTTGCTGTATCTGTGATGGGTCATGTGGGGTTTGACTCTGTTGAACATGTCCATGTGCACATTGGTCTCATGATTGTGACTGGGAGCAGTGCTGCGTGTTCCTCTGCTACGTGACATGTCCCATGTGTCAGTCGTAGTACAGTCCTCATGCCTACAGACGCCCCGCCCTGTACTTTTTCCCACCTACAGGTTGTTTCTGAGTGCGCAATGCAATGGATGCCACATGGTACTGGGAGGGAGGGGTGCTCCACCTTGCTGGTCTGTGGTACTGGGGGCCTGGTGGGTGTTTTACTTCAGCTGTCCCCCCTCTGAACCACTGTCTTTGTGTTCCGGCTACTTACCTGTTACTTGTCGGTCAGTGCAGCTATGGCGGACACATGGATGTGGGGTGTGCTCCACCTTGCTGGTCTGTGGTAGTGGGGGCCTGGTGGGTGTTTTACTTCAGCTGTCCCCCCTCCAACCCACTGTCTTTGTGTTCCGGCTACTTACCTGTTACTTGTCAGTCAGTGCAGCTATGGCGGACACATGGATGTGGGGTGTGCTCCACCTTGCTGGTCTGTGGTAGTGGGGGCCTGGTGGGTGTTTTACTTCAGCTGTCCCCCTCCGACCCACTGTCTTTGTGTTCCGGCTACTTACCTGTTACTTGTCGGTCAGTGCAGCTATGGCGGACACATGGATGTGGGGTGTGCTCCACCTTGCTGGTCTGTGGTAGTGGGGGCCTGGTGGGTGTTTTACTTCAGCTGTCCCCCTCCGACCCACTGTCTTTGTGTTCCGGCTACTTACCTGTTACTTGTCGGTCAGTGCAGCTATGGCGGACACATGGATGTGGGGTGTGCTCCACCTTGCTGGTCTGTGGTAGTGGGGGCCTGGTGGGTGTTTTACTTCAGCTGTCCCCCTCCGACCCACTGTCTTTGTGTTCCGGCTACTTACCTGTTACTTGTCGGTCAGTGCAGCTATGGCGGACACATGGATGTGGGGTGTGCTCCACCTTGCTGGTCTGTGGTAGTGGGGGCCTGGTGGGTGTTTTACTTCAGCTGTCCCCCTCCGACCCACTGTCTTTGTGTTCCGGCTACTTACCTGTTACTTGTCGGTCAGTGCAGCTATGGCGGACACATGGATGTGGGGTGTGCTCCACCTTGCTGGTCTGTGGTAGTGGGGGCCTGGTGGGTGTTTTACTTCAGCTGTCCCCCTCCGACCCACTGTCTTTGTGTTCCGGCTACTTACCTGTTACTTGTCGGTCAGTGCAGCTATGGCGGACACATGGATGTGGGTGTGGGGAGTGCTCATTCTGGCGCATCTGGAGTACAAGGGGACTTGGTGGGAGTTGCGGTGCTGGCTGACTGTACACATGCCCCCATGGTTTTGTTAGTTGGTAGCTTTGGGCTGAGTGTGTGTGAGTGTCTGTTGCATGTGTGGGTGATGTCTTGTGTATTGTGTACTGGACATGGGGGTGTTTGTCCCTAGGAGCTATGGCATGGTGGTAGTGCATGTGAGTACATAGCGGTGTGCTGGTATACGTTTGTTTGTACTTACCAGCCTCCACTCCCCTTGGTAATCCGGTGAGGATCTCCGGATGTATGATAACTCACACCTTCTCCTCCCACGCCTTGAAGGTCTTGAATAGCGCGGGATTCCCTCCGCCAGTCCTGGCAGCCAGCTCTCGATTTTTGCTCTCCTTCTTCTTGACCACGCTTTTGAGGTCGTTCCACCTTTTGTTAATTTCTCCTCTGTTGCGTGGAACGTTCCCGACTGCATTGACCTGGTCTACGATCCTGCTCCACAACCGGTTTCTGGTGGATAGTGGTGTCTGTTGGACCTGGTTGCCATAGATTTGTGGGTGCACCTTGACGATCTCGTCGACCATGACCGTTAGCTCGGTGGGAGTGAACTTGGGCATTCTGTGTGATGCCATGGTGTGTGTTTTGGTGTTTGTGGTGCTGGTGCGGTGTGTGGTGTGTGATGTGCAGGGGGTTTGTGGGTCAGGTGTTTGGTGGTGGTGGTGATGGGTGTGATGGGTGCGTGTCTGTGGTGTGCTGCTGTCCTTTCTGTCTCGCTGTGTTGTGTGCTTTCGTCCTCAGTTTGTAATGTTGCAGGGGGTTGTGGTCTGTGAAGGGGCTGGTTTTGTACTTACCTATGTGGGTGTGTCATGATGGTCTGTTGTTTTCAGGTGTGTTGTGGCTGGTGTTCTGGGATTTGTAGTTGATTTGTTTGTCCGGGGGGGGTGTGTTTCAGGGATGTGTACTGTATTTGGGTTTTTGTGCGTGGGTTGCTGTGTGGACTTGTTAGCCATGTTGTGTGTGTTTGTTTTCATCAGCGGATGGTTTCTGTGCATGGACGTCGCCGCCAGGGCTTCTGCCGTGTCCATTTTCGTCACTGTTGTTTGCGCTGGCGGGCGGTGTATTTGTGGATTTCCCGCGCTCATGTCGGTACGATCCTAATTTAACGGACGGTGTCTCGGTCGTCAGGGCGGGCGGTTTTGGCTTGTCGTGCGTCTTTCCGTCCGTGGCGGGCGGATGGACTTGGACTCGGACATGGGCGGGCGGTTTTTTCTGTTTATTTTCCGCCTCTGGCGGTTTTCGGTTCGCGGCATCGTAATTGCTCGGTCGGTATTCAGACGGTGTAGGCGGGCGGATTTTCGCCACTGTGGTTGTTGGCGGATTTTTCTCCGCCCGACATCGTAATGGACACCTTAGTTAGTAATATCGTCTGCAAAAATATCGTTGTCAATAATATCGATATTAATATTAGTGTTGTGTATTTTAGTGTGTATGTTAATAGTATGTTATTTAATGTTTTTTGTAGAAGTATATCTGTTTTTTAATGTATGTGTGAAATTTTTAGAAGTTATTTATTTTATGTAAAATAATTTTGCGTATTTTAGTTCTGTAGCGGATTGTGGTTTTATAGGGGAATAGGGTGGGAAGTAATGTAATTATAATAAAGAAATTAATAAGTTTTATTAATTAATATTTATAATTAATTTATTATTAATTAATTATGAATTGGTTATTAAATTTTATTAATTAATTGATAATTATATTAATTTCGTTATTTTTTTTAGGAGCGGGTTGTGGGTTTATAGGGGAATAGGGTGGAAGTAATTTAATTATAATAAAGTAATTAATAATTTGTATGTATTAGTATTTAAAATAAATTTGTTATCATTTTTTTTTTTTTTAAATTAATTAATTGATAATTATATTAATTGCGTTATTTTCTTTTAGGAGTGGGTTGTGGGTTTGTAGGAGAATAGGGTGGGAAGTAATTTAATTATAATAAAGTTATTAATATTTTTTATTTATTAGTATTTATAATTAATTTATTATTAATTAAATATGAATTGGTTATTAATTATTATTAATTGATTAATTGATAATTATATTAATTGCGTTATTTTTTTATGAGCGCGTTGTGAGTTTATAGGGCAATAGGGTGGGAAGTAATTTAATTATAATAAAGTAATTATTAATATTATTTATAATTACAATATCATTAATTAATTATTAATTGGGTATTACATTTTATTAATTTATTAATTGATAATTATATTAATAGTGTTATTTGTTAAAGAAGTGGGTTGTAGTTTTATATGGGAATAGGGTGGGAAGTAATTTAATTAAAATAAAGTAATACATATTTTTTATTTATTGGTATTTTTTTTTATTTCTATTTTATAGTGTTGTTTGTGTTAATTTATTTATTAATAATTAATTATTAATTCTTTGTAAATTATAATTCATTAATTTTTAAATATGTTAATTGTGTCAAATATGTAGGATTTTTACCCCTCCGCTATCCAACAGTTTCTCTACTGTTGCACTGATTGGAGTGGGAATAGTAATTTTACCCCTACGCTATCCAACACTTTTCCTACTGTTGCACTCTCTGGAGTGGGAATAGTAATTTTTACCCCTCCGCTATCCAATACCTTCCCTACTGTTGCACTCTCTGGAGTGGGAATATTAATTTTTACCCCTCCGCTACCCAATACTTTCCCTACTGTTGCACTTATTGGAGTTGGAATAGTAATTTCTACCCCTCCGCTATCCAATACTTTCCCCCCTGTTGCACTCTTTGGAGTGGGAATAGTAATTTTTACCTCTCCGCTATCTAATACTTTCCCTACTGTTGCACTCACTGGAGTGCGAATAGTAATTTTTACCCCTACGCTATCCAATACTTTCCCTACTGTTGCACTCTTTGGAGTTGGAATAGTAATTTTATTCCCTCCGCTATCCAATATTTTCTCTACTGTTTTAGTTAATGTAGTGTAAAATGTATTTATAAAATATTACACATATTTTAATATTTTGATTTATTATATATATATATTTAATTTTAATTTTATGTAATTGGTGTATGTGTATATATATGTATTTATAATTTTGAATATGTTTGTAATAATTTATAATGTATTTAAATAATTATTTTTTATATTATTAAGTTAATATATATATATTATAATTTATATATATGTATGTTTATTTTTTTACATTATATGTATTACTTATAATTTTAAACATTTTGTAATAATTCTAACTAATTTTTTTTAATTATATGTATTATTTACTTTATTTTACATTATTTTTAAACAAAAAAAACGATATTTTTAACAACGATATTTTGTTTTCGATAATTTTGTACTTACCAATACGTAGATAGGACTTCGACATTCTGGACATCAATATTTCGTGTCTGATATTTTTGTCGTCGATATTCTGGTCGTCGATATTCTGTCAGTGATTCTTGTACGATAGCCTACTCTCCCTCCTTGTCAGGACAGACCTCTATTGGTGTCCTGCAGCTCTTGATGATGTGCCCGATTGAGCACTCTGTGAGGGGGCTACAATTCTTGTAGTAGAGGTAGTTTCAGCACGTGGAGCACTTCTTGATGGTCCTGGAACAGCAGAGGTTTTTTATGTGTGCGACAATGTAAGCCTGAAGGGCTTGGGATTGGCTGGGTCTGGCCCTGGTGTGTTGTGGTGATAGGCAGGTTAGCATGTTGTTTTTTGCACCTTTCTTCGTGCTGTCTGATATGGACTTCCACTTGCCCGAAGCCCTCTCCTCACGGTACCTTTTTGCCATCTCCTTATATCCCTTTGCACACTCCTAATGTGCAGGTTTTGTTCCTCTGGTGACATGTTGTCTGAAATAAACAAAAACATGTCATGTTTCCTGACTCCAAAAACATGATGGCATCATGCATATTTGGCACACCCCAAAAAAACACAATGGGGCCGATTCCGATTCGGGCCGGAAATCTCTCCGATTGAGCCGGACCCGGAGAGATTTCAGACCGAATCGGACCCGTGCAGCCCGACCGAACGAGTACGATGCGTCCGTATGCTATCGTGACTCGAGTCGGTCGGACTCCCACTGATGTCAATGGGACCCAGTCGTACAACGCGTACGCGGGCTCCCATTGCCTCAATGGGTGCGAGGCGAAAAAGGGCGCCCCCTACAGCGGGTACGCGGCGAAGCGACTCGTGCCGTACATTCACAGGTAGGGGGGACCCATGGGTCCCCCCTGTGTGCGACTCCGCGTGGCTACGCATACAGGGGGTCCGACACGGACCCCGGAGTACGGCTCCGACTGCTCTTTCGAGCCGGACGGCGCGTGTCGGTCGGACTGCTCGCGGCACGCATCGTACTTACCCGGCCGGGGAACGTCTCGATTGCGCGGTGCGAGTCGTGTCCGAGCGAGTCGGTCGGTGCGGTTCGACCCGGGAACGAGTCGGTCGGAGCGGTTGGGACGCCCAATCGAGTCGGTCGGCGATTTCGCATCGTACTCGCTCGTCCGGACGCGCGTACGAATCGGTCGGGAAATAGGGCTCCGAATCAGATCCGGTTATGCCGAATCCGATTCGGAGCCCTACCGGCCGAGATCGGAATCGGCCCCAATATGTTCTATTAACACCATCATAAAAAACACGCAATAACACAAATGACCTGACAACTCCTAAATACATTATAGCAGAAATCAGAATAAGATGTTCATGACAACATGGTTATTCCTGATCTTGTGACAACAGTTGTAGAATAGCTGTTTGTAATTAGGCTGTGCAAATGATCAACAAGTGAGTCCAACAGGAGGAGTTCTGTAAGTATGAAGTTTAACAGGCCCATAGCAGACACTGCCATTCCAACTACACAAAGACAGTACGCTGCACTGTCGGCAATCATGTCAGATGACTAATCACAACAGTGATAGTCATGTGGTACATTTTAGGAAATGGAAAGTTATTTTTTTGGGACACTTTGGAGGTGTCAACACAGCTACACATCCATAATAGATTATGTATACATTTACTTGCAAATCTGTGGAACTCTGCATATGATTTGACATGAATGCAAGTAAAGAGGGCATATGTTGCATGAATCATTGTGTAGCAGTATTAACCCGCTCTTCACCTTTCTGTGCTATGATCCAATGGGACAGCAAAGCTGCTGCATGTCAACAACAAATTTGGCTGCACTGCTTTTGAACCAGTGTCAGTGTGAGCACATTCATGCCAGTGCTAAGAAGAAATGCACCCTCGCCCAACAGTGCTATGTTGTCTGACTTGGGCACATGTTAGTCAACATGATGCAAGGATCACTGTCAATCACTCAATCAATCATTGAACTATAGGTTTTTTTCATGTGTGACACACTCTAATGACCAACTTGTAACATATACATTGAAGAACTGGTGAGCATGTCACCGTAAAGAGCATAGTTAAAAAACATATTGGACACAGTCTAAAATTGTTGGCGCTCCACAATATTCAAGGTGCTCCTGTGGGAATGGTTCTGTGTGATGAAGAATGGGCTCAGCAGTGTAACAATGGCAACCCCTCATCACCTAAATGTAATGTGATAGGGTGTCTAATGCATGATTTGATGTTGTCCTACATTGAGTTGATTATCCCTGCTTTGGCACTGAGTCTGAGATAGTCTTTCCAAGAAAATGTTGTGCCACCAAAGTTTGCATTGGCTACAGAGGCCTTCTGACTTACATCAGCATGGAATGGATTCACGAGAATCATCATCAAATCTGAAAGTATTCTATGGGACAGATTTATGTACCAACAATCTGTGTTACATTGGACAAGTTTTTTTCTCCAAACTTGTTGATGTTTCATCATGTCAGTCAGCCCTTTGTGAGACGTACTCACCTTGTTATTGTGGTCATGTGACCTGCTCGTTGGACAACTAACTGTCAATGTCAACTGTAACTGCTATAAGACTTGACAATTACCAAGATGCACATCAGTGCTGTGTGTCAATGTATTCCAGGTCTGTTCATACACATCAACATCATTACTCAAATGTATCCTCTGAAGTATGTACACTCTGAGATGTACCTGCAATGGCTGGCGTGATGTACAAAGTTTGTATTAATGGGCTCCGAAATTCAGTATCCGAAACTATACTATATTCATGTGACAAATAATTCCATGCTCAGGAAACATATTTAACTTGATGTAGAGTGGACATGCAACATGTCCCCAGGCTGACCTGTACACATTATACCATGTAAAGGAGCCACTATCATTTTGAGTTTTGGATGAGATCATGCACAATACATCACATATGTGTCTGTCCATTGTTCACAAATAACATATCCCTTTGAACGTGTTGTGAGTACCCACAGACACAGCTTACATCAAATCATTGAGTTGTGGTGACACAGTTGATACCATGTGGGCAAACATCATATGGTAATGGCAGAACATTCTCAGATCGACTTAAAATAAGTCTGTATTTTCATTGTTGTCACAACTTCATGTCAGAATGCTTCATCACGTAGCAAATGATACTCAACAACAGATGTGACATGCTCAGTGATGGGAACTAATCAGCATTTACAACAGTCTACACTTGAAATAGCCAGCACCACATCTGGCCCCCTTGCACAATCATGTCAGGGTGAATAGATGTTTGGGATGCTGCGTGATCGGCTCTATGACATTGCAATGACATCATCAAAAACATGGACTATTTGCTTGTACTTAGCTAGGATGTTGTGAATCATATGAGGAGTTGCAATATCAAGTCAAGAAGGGCAATGCTGTCCTCCAGCATCACATGATGCTGATGTGCATGACTCTTGACTTGATGCAGCATCATCACACCAGAGGTGAGGTCTATGTGATGCACATCTAGACTGTGTATAACAACATACAGGGCTTGTGGCATGACTTGATTATGTCAACACATACAATCCAAATATAGGGGCAATGCACTCACCAGTGGTGTGTGGGTCCATGAAGGCATCCACATCTCCTTGTGTGATCAAGGGTCCTCCAGCTGTGGAAAATGTATGAGAAGTATGATTAATGTCATTGATATCACATTTCACAAGACTCACGTACATCATTGATGGTTTCATGATACAATTTCATTCATTGTAATAGTCAGGTGTGTGGCCACATTAAATACATGTTGCAATCTGCTTTTCCTGTCTGACCCACAACACATGTCAAATTCAGCCTTCTGGCCTAATGGACATCCCTGCCACAATCTGAGTGACGTAACATATTACAACTTGTTCCACAGCTTCTTGATTAACGATTTTGCTCACCAACTTCAATAGACGTGAGGTTGTTAGGTCAAATCGGTTCTTTTTACTACACACAGGTATATCACGACCTTTGACATGTTGATGACCCACATTGTGTACCTCACTGAGATTGACAGCCAGTTGATCATGTGAAGAGTACCAATATCAAAGCACGTAGTGGTGGCACAGTATATCATGACAGGCGTGTATTTTTTGACAGATAGCACATTCCAAGAGGGGTGCATAGATGTTGTCCTGAACTTTTTAGTGCCCAGTTGATTCATCCTCCGATGTGATCCAAAGTTGGTCATGTACTTACCACCTTGCCTGCCGACGATGAGTCCCAGGTGATCAATGAGGTCCTCCTCACGCCCCACGCAATCCTGCCAATGGTGCTTCCACTGCTGGACAGTCCTCCCAACACCAAACATTTTCAACATTTTCTCCCTATGACAAATTACAAAGATAACCCTGAGACATACACCCGACCAAATAGTCAGACAGTCGCAAAAAACACGTATGGACAGTGACACAGGACTCAACAAGGACAGTATGGGCAGTACACTACACACAGAAGTCTCTCAAAAACACAAAGACTAGAAGACACCTTCCAACACCTCTACAACTCACAAAAGACACTAACAGTGTGGTTGAAAGTGAAAGTGTACTGTACTCCTCCATGGAACAGGATGCAGACTGACATCACTTCGTGGCCATTTGCGGCCCGTTTTCAGAGTTTGCAAGAAAATTTCACCCGCCTAGGGGTAAGCGGGAATATTTCATGTGTATACATGTATTTTGCAAGCTTTTTCTGTGGTGGATATGAAAAATATTACTGCAAACATGGATTTGGGTCGAAATTTTAACCGCTTATTGCTACTTGATCCGTGTATGTACCATTTTGCCAGATTTGTCAGGCCTAACAACACAATATGGATATGTGATGTGATCTGTGTGTTGTACTGTTGTGTAGTCTATCTGAACTGTCTGGATATGAGTGATCCTGAGCTTTCAGGCGTCACTAGTTACTCGCATTGATGTCTGTTCATGACTGGTCATATGTGCACATAAAAACATGCCTCAGTGTCACACATTAGGGTTAGCATTGATGGTATGTATCACTACATGTGAGACTCTTCCATCACACATTGCTTTGATGTCTGTGCTAGTTAGATGGGCTTGCTACACACATGTACTTAAGCACCAGGCAGTCACTATGAGTCTATGATATTTGCAATGCAGCATACAATGCACAGCTATAACTGCACATTAACATTTGAGTATCTGATTAGTTGGAGGCACAGAGGGGCACATTGATGACAGTTTGTGATAAGGCACTCATGCCTTCATGTTCAAAAGATATGTCTATGCATTTCATGCTGTGCTATGCATTACATGGTATATGACCGGTGTCTAATGACCATCTCCATTATCAACATTACAAAAAATGCTAAACCAGGTGTTACAGCAAAGAGCAAATAGTAGCTGGCATGGACAATTATGTTAATGCTGGACAGATACCAGTACAATTTGTTTTTGTCATTGTGTCATCACATATTTTGAATACCCAAAGGGCTACAAGAGCTTACAGGGACACCTCAGATAATGCATAGTGAAATGTGTGTGACGGATAGCAGAATGGAGCTGAAAAATCCCAAGTATGCATAGATCAACATGCCCCACTCAGCCATGTACAAGCATGTTGAATACCCAGATTCACATGTGAACATGTCATTGTTTCTTTGGAACAGCAAAGCAGCACTTTGCATGTCACAATCCTTGCAATAGCGAAAGTAACGATGCCTGTAAGTGCAAGCAGTCCGCATGGCATGGAGACCATGCTTTGCTTTTGAATGAGACCCATGTGGCTAGACACAGATACTGCTGCGTTACAGCAGACTGACGTGTATGTCAATGCCTGCGTTGTGAGTGATATGGTGGACCCAGTCTCTTGCAATCGGGGCAGGAACATTACCTGATGACAAGGAATGGCATGTTATTGCTTTAACATAGGTGACATGAGAAGTATGCATGGTGCAACGTGTTGTGTTGATCATTGAAGGTGCTACTGATCATGTACAAAGGGTGATGTGCATTGAATGACACACACCAAGAGGACACTGGTCTGACAGGGGAGACATCCTATCTTTTTGAATTGACTCTCAACGTCATTAAGCCTGAGTAGGTTGCGCTGTCCATCAATGTCGAGGATGAGGCACATGTACTCTACAAGATTTGTGATGCGGGGGACCTGTGACTAGGCTAAAAAGAGTGTCCACTTGCTCTCCTGTATTAGTAGTTTCAAATGCATACTTAGCGTACCATGCTGTACCCAGGCTTGTATGATCTGGACTCACCAAGGATTATGCTGGCTGAGTCAGTGACTCAGAGAGGATGTTGTGATTTATGGCCTGGTGTAGTATTGAAGTTTGAGAGATGGTTGTGTGTGAAGCAGAGGAGGCTCAGGGGTTGTATCTGCACATTAGCCGTAAACAGACTGCTTGTAAATAACAGTTTTCCATGGACAATATGGAACATGATCTGCTTCCCACTGTTGCCATTCATGAGGGAAACATGTGGTGCAGCCTATCTTCCACACATGTTAGGGAGCACCTTGGTATATGATGGAGTTCTATGGATGCTTTTCGGACATATATGTCTGTCAGGCATACTCCAGACTGGGGTCGAGTGTCTTGGTGTCAACACTGTACTGTTACATGAACCATACATGATAGCTGACCAGCTTGCACAACACCATTTCATGATGAGTATTTGTACATTGCTTGTGAGATGCAACATTGTGTGACATTAATAATTCTTCATAGAAGCATACTTTTCTATGTGTTCAACTGTTCCTGCAGATGTGTGGCTATTTTGAGTGTTGTAGTTGTGCTGAAGAGCAAACGTACACACATCATGCAATTGACATGTGTAAACTTGTAGTGATATTCGAGATCTAGGTGGTGAACCTTCTGGGGGCTTTAATGTTTCATTTCATATCCGTATGATCCAAAACAATGTCCATTCCTGTTGTCATAGGTTGCATGTTGTTGGTATGTTGGGGCTGTACTGATTGTATTCCCTATAGCACTTCACTCATGTATATGTCTGTTCTCTGTTCTGGGGGTGTGAACACTCAGCGAGAGTTATTGGATGAGGTTGTAGCCCAGTCCACCCCTTCATTGCCATGATGCAATCATGTTGTGGTGCATGTTACATTGACAATTTATTGACATTGCATTTGCAGGTGCCTATTCCTACATACACGTTGTTGTGTGCTGCTGTATTGCTATTTGTCCCATGTCTGACATATGTGTCATTGTTTGTGCTTATGTGACTATAGCATTGTCAGATCATGTCTGTGTTGTAGAATGATACATGCACAGTGAATGATGCATGACATGTGCTTATGGGTCATTCCAATGGCACATGTGTCATCTTTTGAGGTATTCACAATTTCTGTTGTTGTTTGACTGTGTGTGCTTGGTGTTTGAGGCATTACCTGAACTGTATTGACACATCAGTTATTGTCTCTCTGTACTATCATCTGTATCTTCATCCTCCACATCCAGAAGTGAATCCAATACGGATCAGCAATGTATATTTGATACTGTTATCACTTACCTTTATTTCTGTGCCATTGAATTCACAGATATGTTTGATTGTACACATTATGATGGTTTAGAGCTATGTGGCCACAGCTACAATTACGCATCAGACATACAGGGTATGTTGTACTACGCTCTTGTATGTAAACAGACATGTACGTGCTCCTGGGATGACACAACACACACAGATTGATTCTCACTGAGGGATCATCCACATTAATTTGCTCATATGCCCAATACGTTGTTCCATCCCCAATCTTTGTTTAATTGATGCTGTGTCCCCTGCTATGTGTGAGAGCTGTGTGGCACAGTTTTTTAGTTACCTTTCACTTAACAGATAGATAAACTTCTGACCTCATTAAACAAGGAGACAAGACTTTTGTGTAGTGATATTTTATTTAGCAAAGTAACATTCAGTGTTTTTTTTTTTTAAAGAAACATCCATGTGATGGGATATTTGTTTTTTTGTGATTAGTTAAAAAAAAATGCTGATGATGGCATCCCTCCTTGCTGTTCCTGCAGCAGAAGCTGTGGCTTATCTAGCATCAGCTTCTTCATCCTGGCCATTCTCTGGATTGTCCTGCTCCTCCTGGTCTTCATCCAATGGTGTGTTTGTCCGTACACAAATATTGTGCAAAATGCAACATGCCATTATAATTTTGCAAACCAGTTCAGGACTGTACAGGAGTCCCCCAATATATCAAGGCACAGGAACCTTGATTTAAGGACTCCAAACGTTTGTTCAACAATGGCCCTTGTGCGTCCCAGAGCAATGATGTAGTCTTTCTGGGGCTTGTGTGGGTCACTTTGATGAGTCTCATCAGCCATGGTGAGACTGCATATCCTTGATCACCTGAAACAGATAATGGAGAGATACGTCCATTTGTATTTGTGCCTGCTGTGTTTTCAGAGTGGTTTTTTGGTGTATGTGCATTGTGCAGCTTTGTACTTTCTGCTTTCTCATGTGTGGCTTCAGCCAATTAACCTGCATCACTGAAATTAACTTGCCTATACTTGACAGCCTACACATCAAAATGTTGTCATTGGCCATGTCCTGTGAATTACATCCTTGTTGTGACAGTCAGGGTGTATGGGTTACTCAAAAAGAGATGTGAGCTTCTTTACAGGCCTGTTGCACCACCTGAACGTCACATGTGCACATATTTTGGATGGTGCACCATTGGCGCATGTGCCTGGTGAAGCATCCACCTTGGCTTTTTTCAGATTACTATGTTGGAACATCCTCATTGGGAGTGATTGTGCTGAGGGTAGCTGAGAGAAAAAATACTTGTCTGCTAAACGTTGAACTTATTTTGGGTTCTTTACATCCAGCTTGCCCCCAAGGTGGGTCAGTGTTTGAGTGAAAGTGGCACTGCTACCTGGTGCACTTGACTTACTGGGACATGTGAAGACAATGTACATATGCATTGATGTCCTTGTGCATGAGTTAAATTTGACTTTGCATGCATGCATGTTGGGGTAAAACCCATCAATATTGCTGTGTGTGTGTCTGTTCACAATCGACACACATTTATTTGTTTAAACCCATGAGCCAGGAACCCATGGTGCATGGCTGACTGTGCTTTTGCATGTCAGCTAATTGTGCACCATCACAATTGAGAGCAGGGTGATCTGTCATCTTGTTGTACATATGGCACATGTGTTTATTTCTGGATGGATGTAGCACAGCAGAAGCATATGTTCTGTGTGATGTGCTGTATTGATTATTTATAATTTTTATCTGATGAGTTCTGCAAAATCATTATTCAAAGGGTGCCAAAGTGGTTTGTGAGAGATTTTCAAGGCTACTCCCTCGTTGGGATGTCTAACATATCTCTTGACTATTTTGCATTGGGTGTTTGTGTATATTGTTTGGACCTGTTACAAGGTATGTTGTATTACATTTGCCCCATGTGCATTCTCCCATATTTGAGCTACATGCTTGTGTACTTGAGATGTGTGGTGTGTTCATGTTGTACTTACCAACAAGCAGTCCATTTCCATATGTGCCATTCTCAAACTGCTGGTTGATGATCAATTGGCTAAAGATGTAGGAGTCATGCACACTCTCAGGAAACTTTGCGAGAACATTGATGAACAGGCCCAGGTGGCCCACGATTGCTTAAATGTTCATTGAGTGTGTGTGCTTCCTGTTCCTGTATATACAAGCAGTGTCCGCAGGAGGCACAAGTTGCACATGGGTGCAGTCAATTGCCCCCAACATGTGCGGAAACCCAGCTATGTCATAAAAGCCTTGCTTGTTGTCAAGTTGTTCCTGCGCAGTGTTAGGGAAGCGCAGGTGCTGCAGCGTCAGGCTGATAATGGCATCCAAGACAGTTGGGAGGAACCTAGAGAAGGCTGACTGTGAGGCTGAACCTAGAGAAGACTGTGAGACTCCCCCCCCTCTGGCAATCGTTGTTTGGAAGGTACCAGAGGCCAACATGTGCATCACTGCAAGTAGCTTTGTCTGCGGAGGGATATTCATGCAGCGCTGTGATGATGCCTGCAGCCTGGGTGCTATCTGGGTGAGTATGCATAGGATGGAGGCCCTTTTTAGCCTGTAGTGGGCTATCACATCCTCTGGCCGGAGGTCTATCATGGTGATACATTGGCGGAAGACCCGTTCTCATCTGCGGCGCTGCCTCTGTGGTTGTGCTGGTGGTGGTGGTTGTTGTGGTCTTCTTGGAGCTCCAAGCTGCAAGAGGCGTAACTCTGGTGTCATTAGGTAGGCAGTTTAGGGTCTGGGTTAGTCTCCCTTATATACAGGTGTGTTTGCACCATTTTTTAGATCAGCTTTATTCTGGTCTTAAAAACTAGCCGCTAAAGGAACTTAGCTGCAGTTTTTGGGAATTATCGCCAGACAGAAAAAACATTTTAAATATCGCGAAGTGGAGTTAGAGGCAATTTTTTCACAGGAACGCCCACCTTGCATCTCATTTTTTTTAAGTCCTGCTAACAGAAGTGGCGATCCTAAAAATTCACGTTCACGCCAGAAAACTGCTGCTAACTGCGGTTAGCGGCAGCTTGTAAATACAGCGATGAAAAGAAAGCCTCCGTAACCTCAAAAAATTGACACTACGGCGGCGTTAAGTTCTTGTACATATGCCCCTAGGGCCTAACGTTAACTACCTACTGGTGACCGCCAGTAGGATATATATATATATATATATATATATATATATATATATACAAACCTATGGTTTTTTCAGTGAATTTGTAAGGTTTTTAAATGCTAATTTCTAACTATAACGTGCCTGAAACCTATGGTTTTTTTCAGTGAATTTCAAAGGTTTTTAAATGCTAATTCCTAACTATAACATGTCTGAAACCTATGGTTTTTTCAGTGAATTTCAAAGGTTTTTTAAATGCTAATTCCTAACTATAACATGTCTGAAACCTATGGTTTTTTTCAGTGAATTTCAAAGGTTTTGTAAATGACAATTTTTAAATGTATTAATTGTTATATTTATTTTTTTGATACTGATTTACTACATTTTTTAAACTATTTATTTTTAGATATTTTATTTTTTAAATTACATTGTAATTACATTATACATTACATTACAAAATATACTTTCTCAGAATGAATTACATTAGTTTAAATACTTTGCAAATAGGCAATAGACTTTTAAGTACAGTAGTTACAGTTGTTGCAATGGGCAGCACAATTTCAAACACAATGCAACATTGAGCTCTATGTGAATTTCTAGTTAAATGCAATTAGTTACTTTATGGATTACTTTTCTAACCACAGGACTGGATCCTAGATTCAGTCCTGGGACATCTCCTGTAAACAGTTGAGTAAAGCGTTTTGGTTACAGTAGTGATTTTTAAGGAATATTATTGTATTTTAAAAGTTGACAAACTTTTTCACATAGAATCACCAATGTTATCCTATGGGAGGAAATTCACTTAGCAGGTAAGTAGTGTTATTGTTACTTTTTCTTACTCAGTGGGGGATCCTGGATCCAGCACTGGTGCATCTCCTGTAAACAGTTGAAAGAATGCGTTTAAGTCATACAGGCGATTTTTAAGGAATATTTGTAGTTTGTGAAAATCGACACTTTGAAACTTTTCTGCTGAAAACCAGACAATGGATTCCAATGGAAGGAAATACAAGTTACTGGTAAGTACGGTTAGAATTACTTTTCAGGGTCAGTGCTGGGCTAAAAGATGCAGCACTGGGTTCTCTCCTGATAACAGGTGAGTAAATCGGAATTCGTAGTTCGGCTGATTTTAGAGGAATATTATAAAGTTCCAAAACTCCACACTTAGAAGAATTTCCAAGTGAAACCAGTCAATGTTAGCCTATGGAAGGAAATTCAAGTTACTGGTAAGTACGGTTAGAATTACTTTTCAGGATCAGTACTGGGCTCAAAGATGCAGCACTGAGGTCTCTCCTGATAACAGGTGAGTAAATCGGAATTCGTAGTTCTACTGATTTTAGAGGAATATTTGTATGTTTCAAAAATCGACGGAAACTTTTTCAGCAAAAAGCAGGCAATGATATCTTATGGAAGGAAATTCAAGTTACTGGTAAGTACGGTTAAAATTACTTTTCAGGATCAGTACTGGGCTCAAAGATGCAGCACTGAGGTCTCTCCTGAACAGGTGAGTAAATCGGAATTCGTAGTTCGGCTGATTTTAGAGGAATATTTGCACAATGGTGAAGGAAGGGGGTGGGGCCTGAGGTGACATGTCTGCAAACACGCCCTGTGGCGCGTTTTAAGTTGGAGAATTAATTCCTCCTCAATCCCAGCACGGTTTTTGCCGTTTGTTTTTAAAACACTTCCTGGTTTGGAGTGTTGACAGCCAAATTAGCATGCAGCTCGTGATCGGGAGGGTGCGCGGATCCACTGCTGCCATAGATATTGAAACTTTTATTTTGGATTTTCTCAGCAACTACTGAACGGATTTACACCATTTTTAAAAAGGGTGCTTTCTGAACCAAGCACTACCTTTTTGCCAAATTTGGTGTAATTCCGTTCAGTAGTTTTGGCTGTAGCCTTGCATAAAGTTTCCTATGGGAAATTGATTTTTTCACTCTTATTTTTTGAATTTCTCCGCAACTACTTAACGGATTTACACCATTTAAAAAAGGTTGCTTTCTGAACCAAGCGCTTCCTTTTTGCAAAATTTGGTGTAATTCCGTTCAGCAGTTCGGGCTGTAGCCGTGTCTAAAATTTCCTATGGGAATTAACATGGAGAAAACACGTTTTGGGACCCCCTTTTCTCGGCCCCGCTTGATGAATCACCCGAAACTTTCAAGACAGGAGCGGACCGGAGCGCCTCACTAGTTTTGAAAATTTCGCGATGATTCGTCAAATGACACCAAAGTTATTGGGAATAGAATGTTCACGAATTTCCTATGGATAATAGGTCCTAACTATAACTATCTACTGGCGACCGTCAGTAGATAATATATATACATGTGTATATATATATATATATATATATATATATATATATATATATATATATATATATATATATATATATATATATATATATATTATTGGCAGACACGGGGTGGACAATATGGTTTCAGATGAGAGTGACAATAACTCTGTTCCTAGATTTGTGACAACTTTCAACAAACAGGAAAGGAAAATCAGAGCCATCTTTACATGCAGTTGGCCTATACTTCTGACTGACGCAGTTTTAGCTCCGAGGCTTCCAGCATGTCCTACTATTACTTATAGGAAAGGACCCTCGATGAAAACCCAAATTGCCAAGAATAGTCCTGAATTAGGGAAAGATAAAATGTGGTTACAACCCCGGCCGGGGTTTGTTGAATGTTCCAGCTGCAGGGCTTGCAGGTTTGGAATCAACACCACTCAATATGCTACCCCATTCAGTCCAGATATGGTCACCATTAAAGGGAGTTATAACTGCAGGACCGAATATGCAGTTTATGCTCTGACATGCACCTGTGGCTTGCGATATGTGGGCAGCACCAAGCTACAGGTGCATGTCAGAATCCTCCAACATCTTCGAGCGATTGTAAATAACGATGGCTCGTATCCTGTAGCCAGGCATTTTAAACAAGAACATAGTAATGATTTGCAATGTTTGAAATATTTCGTAATAACAGCGATTCCCAAACCACGTAGAGGAGGCGACAGGGACAAGATGTTGAGAAGGATGGAATCTAGACTAATATTAGAACTGGATAGTAAATTCCCTAATGGTTTAAACACCACACAAGACCTGTATCATTTTTTATAACAGAATACAAGCAGTAACAGATTGTATTTAGAATCCGGACTTTGTTGTTTTCTTGAGGGGCGATTTTTGATTTTTGATTTTATATTCATATTTAATGTGGCTGGCCTCCTTGCTGCAAGATTGTTTTTAAATATACACTTCACTTGTTTTTTTCATTCTACATGGGTTCTAAGCAGCACTAGTATTTTATGCATTAACATTGATTAAGGGGAGCAGTTGATTCTGGTCAAATCATTCGCATATGTTGAAATACTGCGATCAGTGATTTTAACATGACATTAGAATAATATATGTGGCAATATGAGAACAAGCCATAGGTATATCACAATGTTTACATAGGGGTCTCGAATTTATTAACTATTTTGCAATATTTGTACTGAGTGACCATCAAGCATTGATGTGGTGAATGAAGTATGTAGAGGGACTCATAATGAGACTGGCCATTTTTGCACATGGATTTATGTTTACAAAGAAAAGCGTATTTTGCACATGATGTTTGTTAGGAAGTAACATTTTTGCGTGATTTGCACATATTTATTAGATGCATTAAGGCAGGAATTGGCTACATTTGCATATGGACCTATGTTTATAGCGAAGGTATCATTATTTTTACATAAGGATTACCTAAAAGTATACATTTATAAGCATTTTACGTGTTCCGCTTTTACTTTTCACCAGTAGCAAGATAGCAATTTGAGGTGGGACCCTATAGGTTTTAGTTGCAAATATCGGCATGAAATTTAAAATTGCATTTAAGCATTTAAATTATTGTAAGAGTCTATTTATTTATTGCCATTTGTTTGATATTACATTTCAACAATTATGACATGTTCTATTGAGATTTGGAAAATAGAGGGATCAATGCTTTTTATAGTGGATATATGCATAGTATTTTGTCTACGTTAGTTTAACACGTGGTGTGCACTCAGCAAATTTAAAAACATGGCGGGCCGTATCTGACCATCTGTGAGCAAGGACATTCTGTCCGAAACGCGTCAGATTGCAGCTCTGTAAATAAATATCATCAGTGCCAAATACCTGGGATTCGTGTGGTCTCTGTTCGCCTGGCAGTGCGCGGAAGTGCGTAGACGGCGTGTTTTTATCTATATATATATATATATATATATATACATATACATGTAACGTTAAAGTTGCCAGAGATAGGGATTTTTTCTATTTTTGTCCCTCAATAACTTTGCACCATTTTGACATTTCCCCGCTAAACTGTGCAGACCTGTTGCACCTGTTACATTGTTGGAGGACTGAAAGTTTCATGGCATTTGGTTAAGGGGTGCAAAGAAAAATAGGGGTTCCAAATCATGTTTGAAATCACATACATTTTACATAGACTTTTATATTTCATGTAGCAGCAAAACGGCTAAACGGATTGTAATTACATTTTACAGCAGTGCACATTAGACTACGTAGATGATTCTTTTTGCTATTGTATGTGATGTTATGAAGTGGTTGTGAAGTTATAAGGGCCAACAACTTAGTGATATCTTGTAGCACAATACTACTAAAAGTAGTAACGAAGCCAAAAAAATAAACTAGACTGCATATGTAACTTTTCAGATGTACTACATAAACAAATTAAAGACCTATTTATGAGAATAACAATGACTGCCTTTCATTCACTTTGGCCTTTGTATGTAGCACAATCCTACTAAGGGTGCAAGGCAGTCCAAAGAATAAACTAGACTGCATATGTAAACTTTCAGATTTACTACATGTACAAATGAAAGACCCATTTATGGTCATGTGTTAATGAAAACCTATAAAAATATACAAAATATCTGTCGCTGTGGTACAATTGTGAAATTTCACAGAATTTTGTGAAACTACTGCGGTACATGACGATAAACTTATTTAAAAATATATTAAAAGATACAAATATATTTCACTACCTATTACCACTTTAATAAAGTGGTAATAGGTAAGGACCTACTACTTACCTATATCTAAGACCCTAACACTGAACACAGTCAAAGTGTGGTAAAAACAATATGGATGCCTTATCATTCTCTAAAAACAGCCCTTTACCCAATTATATACTGGCTTGTCAGCGCCATGTACCACGGAAAACTGCAAAGTTCTCACTGCATACCATTGTCCAAAATATAACTAAGGCCTAGCTGTACTATTGGATTGTGGTACCCTTGTGTCATGCCTAGTGTTGCATGGACAATGCAATACTTATTTCAGATTTACAGAGGCACCATGCATGGCCCTGCGTTGATTATTAATCTGGAGAAATGCAAGGCAGAGCAATTTGCTGTTTTGCATTACTCTGCACACCATAATATACATTGCTCCTAAATTTCACATACATCCATATGCCTTGCCACTGTAGCCACTCCACTATACACTATTCCACTGTACGCAACTCCTTTCTATGCCTCTAAACTGTACAAGAACCCACTCTATGCCACTCCACTCTTCGTTATTACACAGTACGCAATGCCACTGAACACCACTACATTCTATACTCTTACACTGTGTGCCCCTCTACTTTACAACACTCCAGTCTACGTTGCTTCACTGTATGCCACTCCACTGGATGCTACTTGCACATATCCTACCCCACTCTGCACCATTCCACTGTACGCCACTCCACTGTACTCTATTCTGCTATATTCCACTCCACTCTACAACACTATACCACACACTATTCCACTGCATGTTATTCCACTGTATGCCACTCCACTATACGCTGCTCCACTTTACGCCACGTCATTCCACTCCATTTGATTGGAAGCCACTCCAATGTTAGTCACTCTACTGTATGCTATTACACTCTATCCCACGTCACTGTACATCACTCCAATCTATACCAATTAATTATATGCCACTCCACTATTCACTACTCCGCTATACACTATTACACTCTATGCCACTGTACAACACTCTGCTCTACACCATTCCATTCTAGTATATTACACTGTTCTCAACTCCACTTTACACTAGTCCACTTTACAATATTACACTATCAACTACTCCACTCTATGCAACTCCAGTGTGTGCTAATCCACTCTACCCCACTCTATTTTATGTTATTCCATTGGCCGCCACTCCACTGTACATCACTCCACTATATGCTATTCCATTGTATGCCACTCCACTATACGCTAGTCCACTCTATCTCACTCCAACGTACACCACTCTACACTGAGCCACTCCATTCTTTGCTAGTCCATTGGACGTCACTCCACTCTATGCCACTCTACTATATGCTATTTCAGTCTAACCCACTGCACTGTACACTTCGTGCTACACCACACAACTGCACTCCACTCCACACTATGCTTTTCAACTCTATTCTATTCCACTCTATGATACTCTACTCTATACCACTCCACTGTACTCCACTCTACGCTATTTCACTGTATGCCACTCCACTCTATGCTATTACACTCTACGCAACTTCAATCTTTGCCCCTCTACTGTATGGTATTACACTCTACCCCACTCCACAATACACCACTCCAGTCTACACCACTTAACTGTACATCATTCCATTGCACTCTACTACACTATACGCTACTACACTTTACATCAATCTACTGCATGCTATTACACTATACACTATTACACTCAATCCCACTCCACTGTACGCCACTCCAGTCTACACTACTCCAATCTACACTATTACACTTTATGCACTCCACTCTACGCTATTCCAGTCTACGCCACTCCAGCATACTCTCCTCCACTCTACATAATTTCACTCTACAAAACTCTACTACACTCTATGCCACACTACTAGACTCTACTCCACTCTATCCCTCTACACTCCACTGTCTAAATTTGCAATTGACTCTATGCCTGTACACTCTATTGTACAACACTATACGACAATTTCCAACACTCTACGACACAGCAGTCTACTCTTCTGTATGAGATGCCACTCCAGTTTCTAACAGTTTCATCGGCTCTATGCTATGCCACTTTAATGTATGCCACTCCACTCTATGCTAATTTACTGTACCCTACTCCACTCTACACCACTCCACTGTACACCACTCCACTCTATGCTATTCTACGCTATGCCACTCCACTGTACAGTATTCCACAGTATTCTGTTCCACTGTAAGCTACTCCACTTTATATTATTCCCCTCTATGCCACTACAGTGTACGCAACTCCACTCTATGCACTTCATTCCACTCTATATAACTCCACTCTATAAAAGTCTACCACACTTCATGGCACTCTACGACATTCTACTCCTCTGTACCCCAGTACACTCCACAGTCCAACTCTATACTCCACTCTATGCCCTTATACGCCAATTTATAACACTCTATTCCACTATACAACACTTTTCTAAACAAAACAGCACTCCACTCTACTGTATGAGACCCCACTCCAGTTTACTCCCTAATCTATGCCAGTACATTCCACTCCATGCCATTCTACACACTATGACACACCAATACACTCTATTGTACTTTACTTCAAAGTATGTTACACCACTTTGTTATGTCCCGTATAGAGGCCCTAATGTAGACCCGTTCATACATGCCCTAAAATGGACGTATTCGTATTTACCCTAATACGGTCATATTCGTACTTGCCCTATTATGGTCAACGCCGCATATGCCCTATTACGGTCATAACTGTACATGTCCTATTATAGTCATGATTCCTTATATAGGCATGATCTTTCACCTACATTGCTCCTCGCTAGTACACAACAAGCTCTGAGGGTTGAACGTTATCTAGCCTGTGGTTTTGAATACAGCAGGGTTTTCCCAAACACAGGCCCACACTGTACTCATGAATTATGCATGACTCTCTAGGAATACACCACCTGCATAATATGTATGTACAAAGTTCACCCCTGACGTCTTCCTCAAGTCTAACAAGGCCCAATACAAACCATACGAAGCAACTAGAGTCTTCAGGGTATAAATACACCACATCATACCCCGGTAAGACAGAGGGAACCGAGACTTCCATGCTGACACACTGACCAGAGACGCTGAGGCTCCTGCATGCAGTCGCTCCAGCTGACATCGGTCTAACACAGCCCTTGCGGGGTGTCCAACTCGATACCAAGACGGGGTCCCACACTCTCTCTTTTCAGGTATGGGGATTCGACTAAATCCTAGAAGGATTCTTGGCTCTTAGGCTTTTAGACCTACACATATGCAAGGTACACTCAGGTACATCTAGTTAGGCATCGTAGGAGTACGAGCACTTTCATAATGCTTTTTATATTCATGTATGTATTCATGATTATTTCAATATGGTAAAACTGTTCTATCCCTTTGCTTTTATCGTACTGCTGATAATATATCTCTGCTATTGTCTGCTGGTTACTGCAGCACATATATTTTACACTAGAATAACAACTGTTCAATAAATACTTATTGAAACGCCCAGACTGTTTATTCTGTGTAACTCTCTGAGACAAACCGAATAAGTAAGCACAAGTGACTGAGCGAAAAGTAGTATATTGTTTCCACGATTCTGAGGAATTAGGGTTGTCATGGTCTAAGGTTGCCAGAAACTAATCTCTCCCCGATAAAGGAGATTCTAGTGGCACTGTGAGCTTGCTAATGCAAATACGGCTAACATATACGGTGGGGGTGCACAGAGTCAGTCTAACACCAAGCCCACAGAGTATGTTATCTAAACGCGCAGGTCCTGCAGGGGTACTATAGGAAGTACACGACAACTTCACTCAACTCTAGTCTACTGTACAAGACTTTAGCTCACTCTGCGCTACTATACAACAATCCACTCTATGTAGCTCCACTGTTTCACATACTTCTGAACTCTATGCAACTCCACTCTACAACACTCTACTACATGGTATGCCACCCTTTGACACTTTTGATCCTGTCTATACCCCTTGTCTTCACTGTACAACACTGTACTATACTGTATGTCGCTCTACAACACTCTACTCCATTCTACTCTATGGTACTGTAGTCCACTATACAACACTGTAGGCAACTTATTGTATGCCACTTCACCCCACTTTAATCTACTCTACTCTGACACAGTACTCCACTCTACCCTACAACTCGACTGTAGGCCACTCCACTCTACACCACACTATGCCATTTTACTCCTATGACACTGTATGCCAATTCACTCTAACACACTCTACAACACTGTACTGTACTGTATACCACTCCACTCTACAGAAATCAACTAAACTGTATGCCACTCTACTCTACTGTAGTCTACATTACTTTCCAATACTGTACAAACCCCAATACACTTCACTGTACAGCACGATACTCTAATTTATAACACTTTACTCGACTGTATGCTACGCCAATCCACTCTACTTCACTCCATCCGCTATAGTCTACGACATACCCCTCTATTATATGACTCCAATCTACACTACGCCACTCCAGTGCACTCTACTCCACTATACTCTACTATACTCCACTGTACTACACTTTATCCACCTCATCGCCACTGTACTATACTCCGCTCATTGCCACCCCATTGTCTGACACTCTACTCAACTGTATGCAACTCCACTCAACAACACTGTACTACACTCTTTGCCACTCTCCTTCCCTCTATACCCATCCACTCTACGACACTGTACTACACTGTATGAGATTCGACAACACTCCACTCAACTTCTCCCTAAGATGCACCACTTCACTCTATGACACGGGACTCTACTCTATGACACTCCCCTCCACTGTACTCTACGACACTCCACTTGATGATACTTCACTCTATGGCACTCTGTTTCATCCTACTCCACTCTAAAATGCTCTACTCCACTCTATGACAGACTGTGACAACCTACTCTATGACACACTATCCCACTGTACAACTCGCTGCTCCAGACTACGATGCTTGACTCAACAATTTGAGATAGCATGCCACTACACCAGATAACACTTTACTGCACTGTATGGTATTCCACTACACGCTACTCTACTCCACTCTATTCCAATCTACAATGCTCCACTGAATGACAATAAACTTTGCAACCCTCTCTTCTCCACTGTACTATACGACACTCCACATAACAACGCTCCACTTGCAACACTGGACTCTACGATTTGAAACACATTTTTATTAGAAATGTGAAAAAAACATTGCAACTCAATAAAAAACTAAGGTTAAAGCCTAGATATAGTGAGATAAACTTGTTATCCGTGTACAAACCAAGTTTAAACTTTAAAAATGTTAAAGTTACAGTTAGTTGTACCTTTCATTTACAATTTATCCACCACCTTTAAATTATTATAAGTAGCGGACCTCATTACAATCTCTTTTCAACCAGACAATACTAACTATAACTCACCATTCTACCATGCACTGTGTTCTCACAAATACTGATCCTCCACAGTACCACACTACACTGTACGAGACTGTCCGCCACTCTACTGCACGACACTTCACTCGACTACACTGAACTAGACGACACTCTACTCCACCGAAATCCACTCCATGCCATTACACTCTACAACACTCTGCTACACTCTATGTCATTCTACGACACTCTGCTTGATGACACTCCACCACACTCCATTTCATGACTCTTCAGTGTACGACACTCCACTGTACAACACTCAGCTCTACTCTTCGACAAGCCACGCCACTACACTGTACAACTCACTGCTCCACTCTACAGTACTCCACTCCACAATACAACACACCATGCCACTCCATTGTGTAACACTTTATTCCACTGTACGCTACGGCACTTCTCTCTACTCTACTCCACTCTATGCCACTATACAATACTCTCCTCTACGACACTAGACTCTATGACATTCTCCTTTACTTTACCACACTTCGATCAATGCCACCCCACACTGCGATTTGAAACACATTTTTATTAAAAAAATAAAAGCCATTAACATACAAGGAAAACAACAAAGTTTAAGGATAATTTATAGTTAGAAAGACATTATATATTCTTTCTATACAAACCCACCTCAAAATACACAAATATTAAAAATTGTCAAGTTATAATCATAACTTTCATTTATAATTTACTTACCACCTTTAAATTACTATAAATCGCATACCTGCAAACACAGTCTTGTCACCTCACTTGCCATGCCACATTAACTTTAACTCATGCCTTTTCCATGCACTGTTTATACCCTTGCATACTACATCACTTATAGCATGTGAAATCATAGCATTCATAACAACACTTATACCTTCTTAAATGACATTGTCACAACACAGCACAAGGTAGAGTGGTGAGTTATAGCTAGTGTTGTCTTGTTAGCAAGCTGCAAAGAGTGTGTAACGAGGTCCGCGATGTATAATAATTTGAAGGTGATGGATAAATTGTAGCATTATAGCTCTTCAGAGGGGTTTAGCTTAGTCCAGACGCAAGGGAGCACCCAGTTTATGTCAAAGCAATAACCTTTCAGGCTTAGAGTGCCGCATACATTATGCAAAAAGAAGACGAGTACTCTGAATAGTTCCCAAGTTTAGGTGGAGAGCAGCTGCTGTTTAGAGCACCCTGCAGCACCAGCGACACTCTGAATCTGCTCACCTCAAATGTCTGTTTTTGTAGCAAAGTCTTTAAAAATAGAATTTGCACAGTGCCATCCATGCTGATCTGTAAAATGACAAAATCCTTTTACCACCCCTAAGTACACTATTACAGTTTCAAATTGGTTTAATACCATCCAAGTCAACCTGAAATGAATAAAAGCAACCCCTGACACATGATTGGCTATCATTATAGCTCTTCAGAGATGTTTAGCTCTGTGCAGACACAATGGAACACCCAGTATAGGTCAAAGCAATACCCTTTCAGGCTGAGAGTGCTGCAAAAATAATGCAAAAAAGAAGCAGAGAACTCTGGGGAGAACAGCTCCTGTATAGAACACCCTACAACACCAGCAACACTTTGAATCTGCTGACTTCAAATGTCTGTTTTTCTTGCAAAGTTTTTAAGAATAGGATTAGCATAGTGCCATCCATGCCAAGCCAGAAGGGGACACATTATTTTGCCATTTCTACAGAAAAGTCTTTAAGCAAAGGATTAGCATAGTTTCATCCACGCTAAGCTGCAAAATGACAAAAGCCTCATCATTCTAAGCACACTATTACAGCTTTGAATTGGTATAATGCCACCCGACAAATTAATAAAAGCAACCCCTGACACATGTTTCACTATCATTATAGCTCCTCATAGAGGTTTAGCTTTTTCCAGGCATAAGGGAGCACCCAGTATAACTCAAAGCAATACCCATTCAGACTTAGAGTGCTGCACACATTATGCAAAAAGGAAGCAGAGAACTCTGGGTAGTTCCTAAGTTTAGGTGGAGAGCAGCTCCTGAATAGAGCACCCTACAACACCAGTGACACTCTGAATCTGCTCACCCCTAATGTCTGTTTTTCTAGCAAAGTTTTTTAAGCATAGGATTAGCATAGTGCCATCCATGCTAAGCTAGAAGGGGACAAAATATTTTGCCATTTCTACTGCAAAGAGTTTAAGCATAGGATTAGCACAGTGCCATTCACACTGAGCTGACAAAAGCCTTTTACCATCCCTAAGCACACTATTACAGCTTCAAATTGGTATAATACCATCCAAACCAACCTGGAATGAACAAAAGCAACGCCTGACACATGTTTTGCTATTATTATAGCTGCCCAGAGAAGGTTAGCTTTGTCCAGACACAAGGGAGCACCCAAAATCAGTCAGAGCAATACCCTTTCAGGCTTAGAGTGCTGCACAAATTACGCAAAAAAGAAACAGATAACTCTGTGTAGTTTCCAAGTTTAGGTGGAGAGCAGCTCTTGCATAGAGCATCCTACAATACCTGTGACACTCTGAATCTGCTCACCTCAAATGTCTGGTTTTCTAGCAAAGTTTTTAAGCAGATTATTAGCACAGCTGCATCCACATTGAGCTAGAAAGGAACAAAGGGCCCGATTTTGAGTTTTGAGCAGCGGCGCCGGCTCAACACCGGCTCCGCTGTGCCAAACCGGTGCATGGACCATCGGTCGTATTACGAGTTGCAGAAGCGCAAATCATAATAGGGTTGGTGGTCCTTTGGCCTTTGCCATTGTGGTGCCTTGAAAACAGGCACCGTAATGAGAACAGCGAACAAGTTCCAGCACTGCGTGGACGCTGACATTCACGTCATGGTGGAATTGGGGGGAATACAGACAGGGGGGCAATGTATCCCCATGGCGTGGGGGACATTCCGGCCCTGTAGGGCCCCCTTTGTTCCTGCACCCCCAGCTTTTTCATGGCGGGCTCCACCATGAAAAGGCTGGTGGTGCAGAAACTCAACATTTGCTGAGCGGGACTGCTCCAGTCCCTGCTCAGCATACTGCATGGCGGCGCTCCTGCGCCACTGCAAGGGAATGACTGTTCCCTGGCACAGCAATGGTCCACCGCCCCAATTACTTTTACCATCGTAATACGTCAGACCGTGGACTTCCTGCATGAGTCTGGTGGTCTTGCAACCACCAGACTCAAAATCAGGCCAAAAGCCTTTTACCATTTCTACAACAAAGTCTTTTAGCATAGGATTAGCATAGTGCCATCCACGCTGAGCTGTAAAATGACAAAAGGCTTTATATCACTTTAGGCGCAGTATACTGCAGCACTCTAAGCCTGGAAGGGTATTGCTTTGACTTATACTGCGTGTTCCCTTGTGTCTGGACAAAGCTAAACCTCTATGAAGAACAAAGAGGCTTTTGTCATTTTACAGTTCAGCGTGGATGGTACTGTGCTAATGCTATGCTAAAAAGTCTTTGCTATAGAAATGACAAAAGACTTTGTCCCTTTCTAGCTTGCTGTAGATGGCACTGTGCTAATCTTATGCTGAAAGCGGCCCGGGGACAGAGGCAGTTTTACCCCCTCTCCATATTATTTAAATTGGACCTGGGGATGAGATCCCTAGTGGCAAAAGCAGCTCTGGGAAGGGCGCTGCACCACCACATCCACTTATTAAATAAATGAGGACCGAAGATGGGGTCCCAAGGCCAAAAATGGCCTGGGTAGGGCAACATGCACCCCCTCTCCTCTCAGTTAAAGAATGTGTCTTAAGCCGCTATTTTGTACTTGTTTTTTGGTCCCTCGGTGGCCCCATGGGATCGGGGCAAACATTTTCATATTTTTCAATCCTGACTGCAGAGGGGTCCCTCTGCCCCCCCCCACGGGGCCTTGTGGTGCTGGGTATCTCTACCCTGTCCCCTTACACTAATTATCTTTTTATAACTTCAGGATAGGGGACTAATTACGCAAGGACTCCAATGGCAAAAGCTCCCTAGGTCATATCTATTTATTTTAATTGGGTTTGGGGCACTAACACAAGTCTTCCTCGAACCCAACCATCCATGGGCTGTTTTACACAAGTGCCCCCGGGGTGCAACGTGCGTTTGTGCCTGCTTTCGGCACCCCCAAGGCACTTTGGTATTACAGAAGGGGGTGCACATACTATGTCAGCCCAGCTGTGGTCCCCATCGGAATTGACACAAAGTCCCGTAAAGCCTTGTTGCACAGCTCACTGGGACAGACACAGAGTTCCACAAAGCTATGCAAGGTCTCGCCACACAGCTTCATCAGAACCGACACTGGATGATGGGAAGCCCTGCAAAGCAGCGCCACGCACACTGCGCACCGGGATTTAAGGTACTTTGTTCAGGTTGCCTAACTTGGATCTTGTATCTATCCCATGCTCCATCGAACTTGTGACTTTGTTCTAGTCCGTTTTGACTAGATAACCACATTTGGCGCTTGTGCTTTTAGGCACAACTTTCCCATAATATCTTTAAAAGTTAATATCTGTGGTTCTACTGATTGGGTTTTTGCCATTTTGATCTTAAATTATTTATTAAATTGTACTCTATGTTCTAAATTAGTGTGTGATTTCTCTTGTGTTGTATTGCATTTTATTACTGAGTGAAGTGCTACATAAATACTTCACACATTGCCTCTAAGTTAAGCCTGATTGCTTTTCTGCCAAGCTACCAAAGGGCTAAGCACAGGAAAAGTTTGGGTTTGCATGTGACTTTACCCTGAGAAGGATTGTAGTTGCTGCTTGAGTAGGGTTTCACCGCCCTCAACCAGTAGCCCAATTTCTTACAGCCATGCATTATTTCTTTTTATATAATATATTCACTTGGAAATGGAAAGAATAGTTTACCTTATGGCAATAGTAACACTGTTTGAATGATGTTACTGCTGAGATATGCCAGTATAATACATCTATATAAATAGTTTGTCTCTTTTCTGTAAACAATGCACTTGTGTGAACTTATTTAATTTAAGAAATATGCTTTTAAAAATGCCGAGAATATTTATTCTAACATGTTCGTGCCTAGCCTACAGCACTTCTAGGGCTAAATGGCGGTATCCCTGATGTAATGTTTATCATTCTCTCATAAGGGTGATGCAAAATCACACCACGGACCACATGCAACATCTGACCTTCCTGTCACTTGCCCACCAACATTTTTATTATGGCCAAATACACCAGTTGTGGTTAGTCAATTACTCACATGTTTAAAGGATTAGGCGCCATGTACTGACTGGTGTTTACCGGCTTCTCAGTGCCCAAAGTCAAACATGCAAGTAAATCTAGAACAACAACATTAGGAATCAATGCGGGAAGAAGTATCTTCCTATAGTGTTAATTTAAAAAAATCCCTCTCTGTCTACTATTGTAAAATTACTTATATCAACTGCTTGAATGAGACACAGGCTGGAATTGAATGCACACAATATGCTATATGCAATCAATTTTTAACATTTTGAAGCAGTCTAAGCATACCGTCATCATCAAATTAATTTGCATTTCAAAGTAATTGACAACATATTTGTAGTTGTGTAGCATTAAAACTCATTTTTATGCGATACAAGAATATCTGTAATTTGAAGCCTTTTAAAGATGCTAACATCTCCATTACGTGTAATGGTTGTTTGTGTCTGTATGAACAGTTTCACCTCTGCTTACAGATGTCCTTTCCTTTAACTTCATATTGTATTATGAATGTCAGCGGTTGCTGCCGTACAAAAGCCACACATACTTGAATGAATTCTTTACCTATTATGCAATGTTAAAGTTGTGCAAAGTTCAGGAACACATTCGTGAATATAACGTGCATCATTACTTTTGAGTTTATCTATACTTCTGAAATAATTACAGTGCAGCCTATCAGAATCATTATATTCTTCAAGGAAAATGACAACGATACAGTATTGAAAACATGCCAGCACATACCAGCGACACTTATAACCCTCCATCATGAGTTCTGTTACATGTTATGTTTGTATACAGCAGTCTACGTTCTTTCTCTCTTCTACTCCATATTGTAATGAAGTGAATTTGCCTTGATAGCTGTGAATAATCAGCCGTGAATTTCTGCTTGTAACTTCATGACAATTTGAGTGTCAAGCCAATTGGGTGACAGGTTTGCAAATCTGAAATATTAACTTTACTGAGTCTTTAGTACTTTAATTAAGTGCATCATCCGTAATCATTTTGTTAAAATCCTTATTAAAATGTCAACGGCCCAATTATTATTAATGTAGATACATGTGATTGAATTATAAAATTAAGCAAATACAAGTGCATTGTAAAACTAAGACATTGCGGGGCATATTATCAACGGCCAGCGATAATTATCGCTGGCCGTGCTTAGCGATAATAGTCCTATCGCAGGCTATCTCTGGAAATTATCGCCCTGGTAGCGCGTTATTAACAACGTGTTTCTCCAGGGCGATAAAATTCCAGAGATAGCGAGGATTATCGCCGTTTGCAGGGAACATCGCTGGTTTTCCAGCGATGTTCCCTGCAAAGCGGCGATAACCTTGCTGATATGACCCTGTGGTCGTATCAGCAGAATCCACCCCTATGTTAGGGATGGCTAAGTCAGGATTTTAGCAGGCGTTAGATTTTGGCGAAACGGCCGTTTCGCCAAAATCTAACCTCTGCTAAAATCATGTGGGCTGCCTTGTAAATATCGCGATGTGAATATTTGCAACGTAGTCCATCCGGGGTACGCCCAGTAACGCCCACTTTGCATCTCATTAGAGATGCAAAGATGGGCGTTGAAAGGGCGATAATGCAAGGATTCACGCGATAGCGTGACCTTGCTGATTAGGCGATAAAATTATCGCCGCTTTTCGTCCGAAAACGGACGCAAAAGCGGCGATTATTGTTTATCGACTCGTTGATGATATGCCCCTGCTTTCCTTACACATTTCTAACTGCCTTGTAATGTACATAATATTTTGAAAATCCTACTTCACTTCCTGCAGGTAGGGTTTATCTCAATGTGTCTAGAAACTATCTCTAAAATTGAATACTTGTGTGAGGTGTTTTGCAAACACTGTTAAGTTGTGGCTAGAGTAGACCCAAAGTCCTACATAGATTCCAGTCAGGCGGATACCCTTTGAAGTTTGTTGTAATGACACAAATGGGGGGTACTTTGACCAATACCAAACTGGGAGATAACAATAGGCACACATAAGAGTATGGCTTACAAGTTAGCGCCAGTTGTGAATTAGAAACATCATGGGGTTTATTCTACATCCCTCTCTATCACAACCCACATTTTATGTGGCCTTGATAAACTGCCACCAGATTTGAAAAATGCAAGCAGGAGATAGACTTCACTAAATGATTCATACTAGGACAAGAAAATAAAAACCAGAAAATGATCAAGCAATGTTGACACCAATACATCCGGTTTTATTGTAAGCTCAACAAAAAGGCAAAAAAGAAAACATACTGCCAACTAAAGGTCATGGCCATAGGCTTACAATAAAAAATGTAAATTTAAAAAGTAACTCTTGCATATAATTTTATTAGATCAGCATGGATGCTTTTTAGGATGAAGGTGTGCTTAGAAAGGGCATAGAAACCCTTTACAGTTTTAATGCACATTGCAGGAAAATATGAATCCTGCTTGAGGAAAGGAAACCTACTATACACATTTGTTTGCTTTAACCTGAAGGCACAGTTTAAGCACACAAGGATGGTGAAAAAAAATAAAAAGGACAAAGAAAAAAGCATTGGCAATGTAAAGTAGTGTCTTACCAGCACTGGCACAGAAGTGCTATTTGTTAAGCAGAAGTGTATATGTAATCAGCAAAATACTGTCAGTCACAGTGCACGAGAGCCAATGACCGAAGTGGACCGACCCATTGCCCTGCTGACCCCTCCCCAAGCCTCATGCTGCCCCCAGGGACCCCATCAGCGATGGCTGTTTTAATAAATATGGGGATGGGGACCACATGGCCTCTCTCCCTAAAACTTTAAAAGTCTGTGGGGGCCATTCCCCGAGGACCGTTAACTTTAGAAAAAGGGTGAGGGGGTCCTCATACCCCCCTCCCTGAGCCATTAATGGCCCTTGGACCCCATTCCTTGGGCCCGGCTCACAGACTGTGTCCTGGGGAGCCCACCCTTGCACACAGTGGTTTCTCCGCCTGCACCAACTCAGGCAGGGAAACATGTGTTTGCTTCAGCCTGACAGGAGCATTTTGAAAACTCCCACAAAACGTGAGTAAACACAAAGTTTGCTAACAGAAGACAGGAGCTTTAAAAACTGCTCCCACCATCTTGGAGCTGACTTGTGATCTGTTTCCCTGCCCGCACTAATGCAGGCAGGGAAACAGATCAACAGATTGCTCTCACCCAGAGGGAGCAGCATAAATAGCTACTCCCTCCAGGCAGGAGAAATGCCGGCTCCAGCAGGATGAGGGGAGCCGGCTGGGGCCATAGGAGCACTCCCCTGTCCCCAACGCTGTGCATGGTGGGTGCCCTGGGTGGGCATAGTGGCACGCACCTATAATTAATGTGGGCCCTGAGAGATGGGGGGCCAGGGGCCAAAAGAGTCTCAGGGATGAGGCCACGTGGCTTACTCCCTTTTAAAAAAAAATACAGGCAAGAGTTCTCCCCTTTAATTGCTGCTGAGTCTGCAAAGGCAGAAAATCATCTACAAGCTCTGCCTGTTTGGCCCGCCCCTTCCATGTAAGTAATATGTAACATGTTCCGCCATTTTCCAGGAGATGGACAGTGTGTTTGCTTTACAAGTGCACATTGAAAAACAATCTGAAATCCTTGATGCAGTGGAATGCATCATTGATTTATTGGAGTGCAGTCTCTTCTGTAGTGACTGTCCAAGACCAGTGGGTTCTTTCTTATTGTCTCCTACTCTGAGATCAGAGTCCAGGCAGTGGGGTAATGAAACTCGAGGGGGCCCCACTACAAAGTACATGGAGGGATCCCCCTTCAGGCTCATTGAGGAGCTCTCAGGCCAGCATATTTTGCTGAGGGGACCCCCTGGAGCTCGGCCCCCCCGCACTGCGGGGGCTGCGGGGGCCTTTGTTACGCCGCTGAGTCCAGGGTTCTCCTGCTGAGAAGTCATCAGTGATGTCACCAGTGATGTCACTGACCATGTCATGAGTGATGTAATATGTGACGTCATCAGCAGTGCATTGCAGGGGCGTGAGCTATAGTTAGCACAGCTAACTATAACGGACGAATTTCTCTGCTTTTGTATGAGTGAAATGTCAGCCTAACTATAATGTCCCTGAAACCTGTGGTTTTTTCAGTGAATTTCTAAGGTTTTTTAAATGCTAATTTCTAACTATAACGTCCCTGAAACCTGTGTTTTTTCCATAAAAATCTAAGGTTTTGTAACTAGTACTGACATTTTTAGAGTGGAACAGAAATGCCGCTACATGTTCAACCATTTCTGAAGAATTGCAGTGTGCACAAGTTACAGTTCGGGTTAAGAAGGCTTCTTCAAAATATTTCTGCATTCATAAAGGTAATGTAATTTTTTTAACCCTTTTTCTATATATATTTACTAATTTATATATATATATTTTTTAAACTGTGAGAATCGCATACCAATCACGTACCGGTCACAGTGGGTGCGCGAATCCAAGCATCGTTCCGCCATATTTGTATCTTCGTGTAGGATGCGCATAGGGTGCGCAGTTCCCAAATTTTTCATTTAATTTTTTTTTTAAATACATGTTATATACTATATAATTTTGAAATCAATGATATGTGTTTTATTGAAAGAGTTATAAAAGTGATATTAATATAAATATTTTGAATATTTGAGTTCTTATATTGAAGTTACGGAAGCTGCGATGCTCCCGCGTTGCCTCTCACACGTATTTCCGGGTGCGCGATAGGTTCGTGACTCCAGCGCAAATTATGTAGTTCTAAAAAACATATATATATATATATATATATATATATATATATAATTTTATATTATATATTATACCAACAGATTTACTTTCAAATTTGTAAATCTACTATATTTGTAACTGGAATAAATATATAATATTGTTTACACATATTTTTCGGATTCAAAAGAAAGGATTTCATTGGTTAAGAAGCTTTCTATTCTACAACTTGGAGGACCCCACCCAATTTTTTCATTCTTCCAGGAGCATCGTTTGAAGAAACACCTCTTGTGTTTTCTCTCCCTCTCCATTTATTTTTTTAGTGTTTATATTCAACACTAGAAATGGCATCTGCAATCCACCCCCAGATGTATTTGAAGATGAAGAGGAGCTGGAAGAACCAATAAAAAAAGAAAGGAAAGTGTTGTCTGGGCTTTTTTCTCAATTCCACCTGGGGAGAAAAAAGTGAATGCCCGCAAGGTGACTTGCACTGTGTGCAAAAATATTTTATCTCGGAGCTCCGAGAAGAAATACTCCTGTGGAACTTCATCAATGATGAAGCATCTACAAACAATGCATCCTAACTGTCTAGCCCGAGAACAGTACCGACGAGAACTACAACAAGTAGCACAGGATGGTGAAGTCCCAGGAACGAGCACATTTGTGGGATCTACTCCAACACCAGAAACATCATTGCTCATACCTAAGTTTGCAGGTTTAGAGCAACACTGCATAAAGTGCAAAAAACGACTTTGTGCTGGGGAGCAGTCTATTGCAGCAGTTGTTGTAGCTGCAAAAAATCACAAATGTTAGTTTTTTTGTTGTTTTTGCAATGACGTTTTAATTGCAAAATGTTTTCAGTACTTTACTGCAGTTCGTTGCCTTGTTTTTTTTAATCTCATTTTTATAAAAACATCACAAAAAAAATAAAAGAGTTAGAAAAACACCAAAAATTTAACAAAGAAAAAAAATGGTTCTTTTTAGAATTGCCTACTTGGTTAAAGATAGACACATTTGAATGTGTTGTATGAATGAGCGCAAGGGTAAAGCCTGGGTCATTGGATGAGTGCATGGGCTGTGCCTGTGTGAAAGGAAGAATGCAAGGATAATGTCTGGGTTATCCTAGTAGTGAAACAGTTGTGCTAGAGAGAATAGATGAGAGCACAGTTAGTGTTTGCGTGAAAGGATGACTGTCTGGCTGATCACATCAGCAACATGATGATAGTTTGTAAATTGTGAAAAGGTTCAACTTTATTTATATTAAAAAAAATAACAAATAATTAAACTTTTTTAAAAATGTCACGTTATCATGCATATTATATTATGTATTCTTACCTTTTAAGTAATTTAGAAACATTACTCAGTAGAACTATTTTAGAGCAGTATTCTCCTAACCAGCTTTAAAACTCTTTTCAAACTTCAACAGTACCTACTATAAAGAAGAAAAAGAAAAACTGTTATTTAATGATGATATATTACAGAAATTATAATATTATTATTTTCCGAACTCAACATAAATGTAGAATTACATAACATTTTCAGATTCCCCTTTTTGCTGTTCTCAGATTCCACTTACCTTCACCATACACAGTGATTTTAATGTAGTATATAATGTAATGTAGTAATGTAGTATCATCATTGAACAGCGGGTAAAAAAACAATCAAATTGATTGTAGAAAAAAACAAATCACCGTAGAGCATCATCATCAATATGTGTAGCTATGTGTTTTCCTATCTAGACTTTCTTAATTACTTCCTTCATCTACATTAACTCTATTATTTATTTTAAATAGATTTGCCAAAATATAGACTCTCATTTACATCTGGTACAATATAGACAACAAATATATAAAGTATTTCCTTTTAAACACAATTTTCCAAATGCAATATCAATTAGCGCAAATATTATTCCAAACACTAATTATAAATACTAATAGTTTCCAGGCCTGTCTACTTTCTGTTCACATCTTCCCAATAGGCCGAATGATGTACTCAAAACTTTGGCTTCAAAAATAACAAATATGAATTTAGTAATTCATAAGGCATTCTAGGTTTCAATTCCAAGTGGGCATCATTGCAATGTGTCCATCCTTTATTACACTTTAAATAAACTGTATAGTGTCCAGATGTTGTAGTAGGTCCATCATGGAAAATAATAGCCACTGCTGTAAAAGTATTTCCTGAAATAGATATTTGACTTCCTTTAAAATTTGAAATTTTAGTTTGCAATTTTCTTCCATTTGCTCTGCAACGTTGGATGTTTGAATGGATACGCGACACAGCACAAGAGCCGAGTAATAATTAACTTACCCTGGATACAGGAGGGATCAGTTCAAACGAAAGACATACACTGTGGTACAGGAACCCAACAGTGTTGTTTTAAATACCAGCAATCATTGAAGAACATAACTAGATATTACGCCCTGAGGAAGTCCACGGAAGTTGGACAAAACGCGTTGGCTGTTTTAACTAAATTTTGAAGTGAAGATTAAAGAAATTTTGCAATAACAAGTATTGGATGGACATAATCATTTTGGAACTCGGAATTGTGGTGCAATCCACATTTGCGATTGAAATTGCTGGTCTTGGTGACTGCTCTCTGGAAACAGCGGGAGTGGTGGATGTGCACACCGCATGAGTGTAATACTTGAAACTTTGGACTTACTATGGGGGATTTTTGTTTTGGGGGAAGTGCGTTACATGTACATTGGTACGTAGATGTTTGGCTTGCTGTTTCGTCTTGGTACTACATACATTTAAGTTCTCCATGACGACGATACCAATACTCATTGGTACCACGTTGACACACCATCAAATACATTCACTGAGATTCTATATGTTCATCTCTCTGTTGAACTTTGTCCATGAATCCTTTGCAGAAACATGTGGAAGAAGAACTCCTGTTTTTAATATGTGGTTCACTGCATATGAAAGTGCAGACAAATCACTTTCAAACAGAAGATGAAATATATATGAATGCACTGTCGAAATCTAGGATCTTCAGAGTACAATCTTGTCGAGCGGTATTCTGAAGCTAGAATCCGTACAGCTCGCTCATCAAATCGTCCACCTTCTCCAGTGGGGAATAGCTGTGGAAAACAACAAGCTTCTGAA
This sequence comes from Calotriton arnoldi, assembly GCA_963921515.1. Taxonomy (NCBI): domain Eukaryota; kingdom Metazoa; phylum Chordata; class Amphibia; order Caudata; family Salamandridae; genus Calotriton; species Calotriton arnoldi. The sequence continues at coordinate 428,653 of CAWUFW010008693.1, read as the reverse complement.
CTTTTTTCCATATACTCATGGGAGTTCCCTTTGCTTTCTTCATTCGAAATAGTTCAATACTGTTTCCTATCACTTCTTTTGAATGTAGAGGATGTATAGTATAATGTTCATAAATCTCTTCAATCCTAGACTTGTCCACTTTTTCTATTTGGCCACTTGAAATTTCTGTTTCATCTTCTAAGCATATTACCTGTTCATCAACATTTACATACTTATAATAAATATTATTCTGTACCAGATATAATGAAGCCTTTTGAAGTTTATTAACATCTACAAACTCTAGCCATATTTTTCGACTCTTTGTTGGTACAACATTAACTAGAATAACTACTGGCTCATTTTCCTCCCTGTCTACACCAACAGTTTCAATATTTTTCTTAAAATCTAAAGGCAAGTACACAACTCTTCCTTTCAGACCTCTTTGTAAATCTGTTGGTGGCAGCTTACCTGTTTTAGGCTCCATACGAACTATAGCCTGAAACGGGTGCACAGATTGAATGAGAATGGACTCATATGCATTCAAATCTGGCAGTTCCTGAGGAATAGCTACCAATTCTAATTTGTTATATACTGCTCTAGATGGCATTTGTTCTCTTTTAATCTGTTGTAACAATATTTACAAATAAGTTGATCAGTAGCCAACTCAAACCGACCTTCTACCAACAAATAAGCACCAAATTGCTACCACTTATCATTGTTTTCCTTTTTCCTTTTTAAATATAAATCAACATTTCTAGTTTGACTTCTATAGTGAGTACGTCGACAAATAGAAATACAAACATAGTTTGGTTTTTCAGATAAAACTGTCTTAAACTTTGTAATTTCTTCTGCAAACTCATCGATACTAATATCTTCAACCTGTTCTTCAACACCTACACTTATCAATCTCTCACTTTCTCTACACTCCTCGTGTGAACCAAAAAAATGAAACTGTATATCATCACAAACGTTTTGTACATCTGATACTGAACCATGCAAAAGAGCTGTGTTCATTTCACTTAAACATAATGCAGGACTTTTTACATAGTAGAGTCTCCTTTCTAACTTCCGCATTTCTGAGTGGTGTACTGCTCACATTCTTAAATGATGAAAAGTACGTTGACACACTTTTCTTGAAGACAAGCCAGAGAATGACTCTGCAAGTTAGTATATTTTCTTACTTTACATGGATCTAATCGTTGTAATATCTTAATCTTCTGTTTAAGACTTTTTTTTGCAAATCCTCGTAAAAAAAATTGTATAATGTCAATAGATTCCTGTCGAACACTGCAAATACTACTACAATCCCACTTATATACCGGAGCTTGTGTACGCTTCCCTTGAACTTCTTCAGCTATTATTTCTTCCACACTTCTAACAACCATTTTTTCTTTTGGAATAGGACAACTATCTTTCATCTCATAGCATGGACCACTCGTATCAACTGCATGAACTAATGTGTTCTGTTGAAAATACCTTTCTTCATTAAAGAAAGGCTCAGTACTAGAAGGGTGCTTTCATTCACCAGTAAAAGTTTTACAAAAGTTACTTCTATTAACCAGTCTTTTTCTTTTGCTTTTCTCCTTCATAAAGTGCGTTGTTTTATTCAATGTTTTCATTCTCTTCAATACTAATGTAAATAATTTTCGTTTCAATTCAAAAGCAGTATCTACTACACTTTCAATGTGCTGCTTCTTCTTATACGCTGCTGATCTTCGTTTATACTTTTTACACTCTATTAATAAATTCTGAATTACTCTATTTCGAAACTTTCGAACACGTGTCTCTTTAAATTGTTTTTGTCTTTTTGTGACATGTGTTGTTTTCCCAAAAAAGAATGTTTTTTTTCCATTACAAGTGTTTGTTTCCTTGTGCGTTGTTGTAAAAAATTTCTTTTCCCTTTCATTACTATTGTCTTTGTTTAATCTCTATGCAACTGTTTTAAGAAATTGTTTAGTACTCTTACCAGAACAGACTTTATCCTGAGTAACATCTTGGTCTTTTTGAAGTCCACTCTTTTTACTGTGTTTTAAGTAGTTCTGTTTTCTTTATTGTCTTCCCTTTTCATGTTTTTTTGCCATCTTCAATTTCTAATCCAAACAAAATAATTTTCTAAAAAAGAAAGAATAGTTTCAATAGTTTTTTACATCAATTAAGTATTTTAAATTAATTACATGTCAACATTAATAGTAACTAGTAAATAATTAATTACAATTACATTGCTATTCTCTTTATAACTAATAAAAAAGGTACTGAAAAAAACAAGAGAAGTTCAGAAAAAAGCAACAGAGATAAGACGGGTGCAGAAAGATGCAACATAAATATAGAAAGAAGCAACAGAGGTGAAGAAACAGTCAAGAAAAGTGCAGAAAGAAGCAAGAGAACTCCAGAAATGCAAAACAGTAATCTTTGCAATATTACTATTATAAGTCTCACCATGTTCCTAAATATATGCATACATGCATCTCAACCTTTTGCTGCTGGCATCACACATAAGAGAAAATATACAAATAGTTCTATACCTGTGTTACACACATCTAGCATCTTCAGAAGCACAACACGTATGAGAATACATGTGCAAGTAGAAAAATACCTCAGTCACAAGACCATACAGACCTTAAAACTTCACAGACTGCACTTCCCATTTCAAGCAGACACATAAAATTATGCGGCATATTTCAAGTGTACCTTTCCACAGACTCATACAAAGTAGCCAAATCAGTAATCCCTCTACCACCATGTCTTAAACCTCAGTTTTGAGCAGCAGCTTCACCATTCTACAACTACTTAGGGTGTTGGGCCTAGCCAAATATAAAGTGGCAACCCTTCGCATCTATGTGTTGGAACTCTCACTATATTCCTGAAAGCATGTATGCATGTGTCTGCACCTTTTCCTAGTGGCATCATATATAAAAGAAACATACAAATTGATGTATGCCTGTATTTAATGCGTCTAGCATCTTCAGATGCATAACACAAATGAAAATACATATGGAAGTAAAGACATACCTCAGTCACAAAACTATGCAGACCTTAAAATTTCACAGATTGCACTTCCCATTTCAAGCAGACACGTAAAATGAAGCAGCATATTTCAAATGTGCCTTTCCACAGACACATACAAAGTAGCCTAATCACTAATCCCTCTGCCAACATATCTTAAACCTCACTTTTGTGCTGCAGATTCACTATTCAACAACTACTCAGGGTGTTGGGCTTAGCCAAATATAAAGCAGCAACCCTTCGGATATCTCTGTTGTAAGTCTCACCATATTCTTGAAAGCATGAATGCATGTGTCTGTACCTTTTGCTAGTGGCACCATATATAAAAGAAACATATAAATTGATGTATACCTGTTTTTTACACGTCTACCATCTTCAGATGCATAACACGTGTGAAAATGCATGTACAGGTAGAGACATACCTAAGTCAGAAGACCATGAAGTCCCTTAAACCTGACACACTGCACTTCCCATTTGAACGAGACACCTACAATTATGCGGCATACTTCAAGTGTACCTTTCCACAGACTCATACAAAGTAGCCTAAAATCTAATCCCTCTACCAACATTTCTTAAAACTCATTTTTCTCGTGCAACTTCACCATTCTACTACTTCTCAGGGTGTTGGGCCTACCCTAATATAAAGCAGCAACCCTTCGCATATCTCTCTTGTAAGTCTCATCATATTCCAGGAAGCATACATGCATGTGTCTGCACCTTTTCCTAGTGTCATCATATATAAAAGAAACATACAAATAGACGTATACCTGTGTTTTATACATATAGCATCTTCAGATGCATAACACATATGAGAATACATGTGGAAGTAGAGAAATACCTCAGTCACAAGACCATGCAGACCATCAAACTTCACAGAATGCAGTTCCCATTTCAAGCAGACACCTAAAATTATGTGGCGTATTTCAAGTGAACCTTTCCACATGCTCATACAAAGTAGCCTAATCACTAATCCCTCTACCAACATGTCTTAAACCTCACTTTTGAGCTGCAGCTTCAGCATTCTGCAACTACTGAGGGTATTGGGCCTACCAAATATAAAGCAGCAACCCTTTGCATGTATCTCTTGTAAGTCTCATCATATTCCAGAAAGCATACATGCATGTGTCTGCACCTTTTCCTATTGGCATCATATATAAAAGAAACATACAAATAGACGTATACCTGTATTTGAAACATCTAGAATCTTCAGATGCATAACACGTACGAGAATACATGTGCAAGTAGAGAAATACCTCAGTCACAAGACCATGCAGATCTTAAAACTTCACAGACTGCACTTCCCATTTCAAGCAGACACCTAAAATTGTGTGGCATATTTCAAGCGTACCTTTCCACAGACTCATACAAAGTAGCCTAATGACTAATCCCTCTGCCAACATGTCTTAAAACTCACTTTTGTACTTCAGCTTCACTATTCTGCAAGAACTCAAGGTGTTGGGCCGAGCCAAATATAGCAGTAACCCTTTGCATATCTCTGTGGTAAGTCTCACCATATTCCTGAAAGCATGCATGTATGTGTCTGCACTTTTTCCTAGTGGCATCATATGTAAAAGAAACATACAAATAGAAGTATACCTGTGTTTTATACATCTAGCATCTTCAGAAGAATAACACGTATGAGAATACATGTGCAAGTACACACATACCTTAGTCACAAGTCCATGCAGACCTTAAAACTTGACAGACTGCACTTCCAATTTGAAAGAGGCACCCAAAATTATGCAGCATACTTCAACTGTACCTTTCCACACTCATACAAACTACCATAATCACCAATCCATCTACCAATGTAACCATATTACTATGCACAAACTATTTCAATCATCATTTCAGCACAATAAAACAAAGTACAATACACATCTGTACATTTTGTAACGTATTTCAAACATCACACTTCTCTAATATTTTCAAAACTTTGAAAATAATGCTCTTCAAATATAAAAATATCACTACAAAGAGTGAAGCACTACTACATAATATATAACACAACGTACACATTTATAACTGACCTTTCAAATAGTATTGCAGAATATGAAATATCAGAAACTCATAAAAGATTTTCTTTTGCACACATTAAATGTAATGAACCACTCTCAACAAGGTAAAACCAGTAATGGCAAACTTTCCCTTTCTTTCTGCACACAAATATATGTAAGTAACAAATCAAAGTGCTTTCTACATCATTTCAAATTGTGAAACACATTTCTATTGGTTAGACATATTAACCCTTTCTTACTGTCTTCTAAAAGTGCCCAAACTGGTTCTGTAATTTTCTGGAGTCGCGACTCCACCGCGGTGCCTCAGTATAGCGTCGTGATGGAGCTGCGAATCCATACTGGAGTTCAAAAACCTATTTCTAATAATACTAAACAACAGACTACTTCTACATATACTACTGACTTAGAAAAACTTAATTTAGTAACATATCACCCGGGGCAGTGTGAGGGGGCAGAGGCTCCCCCACCCATTTTTAATAAAAAGCCCTGGGGAGGTGGCTGTCCCTGGGGCTGCGGGGGGGCGCGTGCTCCTGCACGTTGTTAACAAAGCCCCGGGAGGTGGTGGTCCCTGGTGCTGCGGGGGCCCCCACATAATATTTAACCATTGCCCCTGGACCTGGCCTACCCACGGGCTTAAAACAAATAAATTGCGGGAGACCGAGCTTCGTTTAAAAAATAAATTGCGGCAGGTTTCGCGCACCCTACGCAAATCCCACCGAAAATTATTTAAAAAAAAATGCTTTTGCTATCCCTTGGGATCCCTGTGGGACCCCTGAGCAGGCCAAGGGGGTCATGGTGTTTCTACCCTGCCCCCTTTTCTTATTTTTTATTGTTTTTTTCACCTTCTTTCTTGTGACTCGGTTCAACCGAGTCACAAGATGGCTGCCAACACTCCCTGGTTTGAAGTGTTGGAAGCCAATCAGAGTCAAGCTCGTGCTCAGGAGGGTTTTCAGATCCACCGAGGTCACCAGATATCCATATTTATTTACATATGGATTTCTCAGGAACTACTGAATGGATTTACACCATTTAAAGCAAAGAGTACACTCTGGACCAAGAGCTACCTCTCTGCTAAATTTGGTGTAATTCCGTTCAGCAGTTCAGGCTGGAGCTGTGACAAAAGTTTCCTATGGAAATTAACATAGAGAAAACACAGCTTGGGACAACCCTTTTTTCTCAGACCCCGCTTGATGAATCACCCAGAAATTTCAAGAAAGGAGCTGACCGGAGCGGGCCATTAGTTTTGAAAATTTCACGAAGATTCGTCTACCGGCGCCAAAGATATTGGCAAAAGAAAAAACACTTTTGAATATAAACAACATCCTAACTATAACTACCTACTGACGACCGCCAGTAGGTAATATATATATATACATATATATATTACCTACTGGCGGTCGCCAGTAGGTAGTTATAGTTAGGACCTATTATCCATAGGAAAAGCGTTTTTTGATTTGCCAATATCTTTGGTGCCGTTTGACGAATCTTCGCGAAATTTTCCAAACTAATGACCAGCTCAGGTCAGCTCCTGTCTTGAAAGTTTAGGGGTGATTCGTCAAGCGGGAGCCGAGAAAAAAGGGGGTCCCAAAACGCGTTTTCCCCATGTTAATTTCCATAGGAAATTTTGGAACAGGCTTCAGCCCGAACTGCTGAACGGATTTACACCAAATTTGGCAAAATGGTAGCTCTTGGTTCAGAAAGCGAACTTTTTTTAAATGGTGTAAATCCGTTCAGTAGTTCCTGAGAAATAAAAAAAATATAAATATCTATTTCTGAGCACCGAGGAGGAGCCTCGAATCCTCCCGAGCACGAGCTTAATTCTGATTGGCTGACAACACTCCAAACCAGGAAGTGTTGGCAGCCATCTTGTGACTCGGTAAAAACCGAGTCACAAGAAAAAGGAAAAAAAAGATAAAAAACAAGAAAAGGGGGGCAGGGTAGAAACACCCTGACCCCCTAGGCCTGCTCAAGAGGTCCCACAGGGACCCCAGGCCCCAAAAAAGCATTTTTTTTAAAAACTTTCGGCCGGAAGAAAAATAAATAAATGAAGTGCGGTCTCCCGTTTTTTTAAAGCTCCCGGGTGGGCCAGGTCCCGGGGGCAATATTTGATAATGGTGCGGGGGCTCACGCCCCCCCCACAGCCCCGGGGACCGCCACCTCCCCGGGCTTTATCATTAAAAATAAAAAAATTGTCGGGGGGCTCTTGCTCACCCACGCAGCCCTGGGGACCGCCACCTCCCCAGGGCTTTTTTTAAAGGCATGGGGGGCTCCTGCCCTCCCCGAGGACCACCACCTCCCCAGGGCTTTAAAGACTTGGGAGGGGGGCCATGCGGCCCCCCTCCTGGAGCCCTCAATGGTCCTGGGGACCACCACCACCCAGGGCCGGCTCCTGCAATGTCCCGGGGTGCCCACCCCCGGGACATTGCAGTTTGCTATGGCAGGGTGGGAGCACGGCTCCCGCCCTGCCATAGCAAACACTACTTTGCTTCATTGAAGCGAGAGCAGGAAACCTGCTCTCGCTTCAACAAAGCAAAGCAGAATTGCTTTTGGGCAAGGGGAGCTGCATGTTAGCAGATCCCCTTGCCCAAAAGCAATGCCAGCTCCCGCAGGAGGCAGGGAGCCGGCAGGGACCATGGTGGAATTGGGGCTCCCCCCACAGTCCCCAACTTGAGGGCCGGCCCCAGGGGATGGAGTCCCCGGGGCCAGAAGTGGCCCAGGGGAGGGGGGTCACATGGCCCCCATCCCTAATTAAAAAAAAAACAAGCATTGGCCAAGCTCCGGGGGATGGGATCCCCGGGGCCAATAGTGGCCCAGGGGAGGGGGGCCACTCGGCCTCCCTCCCTTGAAAAAAAATACATAGTAAAGCATTGGGCATGCCCTGGGGGATGGTGTCCCCGGGACTAAAAATGCCCCAGGGAAGGGAGGCCACGCGGACCCCCTCCCGAATATAAATATATATATATTTTTTTTTAAATAAGGCCGGGCCCCAGGGGATGGGGTCCCCGGGGCCAAAATTTGCCACAGGAGAGGGGCCACGCAGCCCCCCCCAATAACAATGATTAAAAAAACAAGGGCAGGCTTCGGGGGATGGGGTCCTCGAGGCCAAAAGAGGCACAGGGAAGGGGGGCCACGCGGCCCCTTCCCACCTCCCCGGGGCGATCCTTATTGAAATGCGGGGGGCTTGCGCCCCCCCCCCACAGCCCCGGGGACTGCCACCTCCCTGGGGCTTTATCATTAAAAAAAAAAGCGTGGGGGGCTCTTGCCCTCCCACACAGCCCCGGGGACCACCACCTCCCCGGGGCTTTAAAGACTTGGGAGGGGGGCCGCACGGCCCCCCTCCTGGAGCCCTCGATGGCCCTGGGGACTGCCACCCCCCAGGGCCGGCTCCTGCAATGTCCCGGGATGCCCACCCCGGGACATTGCCGCTTGCTATGGCAGGACGGGAGCACGGCTCCCGCCCTGCCATAGCAAACACTGCTTTGCTTCGTTGAAGCGAGAGCAGGAAACCTGCTCTCGCTTCAACGAAGCAAAGCAGAATTGCTTTTGGGCAAGGGGAGCTGCATGTTAGCAGCTCCCCTTGCCCAAAAGCAATGCCGGCTCCCGAAGGAGGTGGGGAGCCAGCAGGGACCGTGGGGGCATTAGGGCTCCCGTCACGGTACCCAACTTGAGGGCCGGCCCCGGGGGATGGGTCCCTGGGGCCAGAAGTGGCCCAGGGGAGGGGGGCCATGCAGCCCCCACTAATTAAAAAAAAACAAGCATTGGCCAAGCTCCGGGGGATGGGGTCCCCGGGGCCAATAGTGGCCCAGGGAAGGGGGGCCACTTGGCCCCCTCCCTTTAAAAAAAAATAATAATAAAGCATTGGGCATGCCCCGGGGGATGGGGTCCCCGGGGCTAAAAATGGCCCAGGGAAGGGGGGCCACGAATATAAATATATATATATTTTTTTAACATAAGGCCGGGGCCAAAATTGGCCACAGGAGGGGGCCACGCAGCCCCCCTCCATTAATAATGATTAAAAAAACAAGGGCAGGCCTCGGGGATGGGGTCCCTGAGGCCAAAAGAGGCCCAGGGAAGGGGGGCCACGCGGCCCCCTTCCCATTTTTTTTTAATGTAAAAAAAATGGCTAACAGCTTGGGGGGTGGGGTCCCCAGGGCCCAAAAAATAGTAAGAGAAGGGGGGCCACACAGCGACCCTTCTAAAAATATGAAAAGTAAAGAAAAAACGGCATCTCGCCGGAGGCCCCGTCCCCTCCCTGTACCACTGTGCAAACGTGCCTCTTGGCGCGTTTTGGGTTGGGGGATTGAGTCCCCTCACATCTTAAGGGTCTTTAGGGGCCAACTAGCCCACCAGGTACCTCCAGTAAGCCCTACACAGTGGGATTGCTGAGAGGTGGTCCGAGGCCACGCCCCTTTTTACACCACTCTGCAAACGCACCTCTTGGCGCACTGCTGGTGGGGCGATGAGGTCCTCATGTACCCTGAGGACCTCAGGACACAAGTGGACTTCATCCCCCGAGCAGCAGTGTGCCAGGTGGCGCGTTTGCAGAGTGGTGTAAAAAGGGGGTGTAGCCTTGGACCACTCTCAGCAATCCAGCTGTGTGGGGCTTACTGGAGGTACCTGGTGGGCTAGTTGGCCCCCGGGGACCCTCATGGGGCAAGGGGACTTCATCCCCCAACAAAGAGCGCACCAGGAGGCATGTTTGCAGAGTGGTGGAGAAAGGGGGCGTGGCCTGTGTCCACCTCTCAGCAATCCCACTGTGTGGGGCTTACTGGAGGTAAGAGGTGGGCTAGTTGGCCCCAAAGGACCCCCAGCAGCGAAGGTGACTTCAATCCCCATCCAAGAGCACGCCAGGGAGCGCGTTTGCAGAGTGGTGGGCAAAGGGGGCATGGCCTGCTATGAGAACTTAGCAATCCTGCAGTGTGGGACCTACTGGAGGTAATAGGAGGGTAATTGGCCCCCAAGGATGTCCTTGGGGGCCAACTACCCTCTTGTTACCTCCAGTAAGTCCCACACAGTGGGATTGGTAAGACGACTTCGGAGGGCATGCCCCCTTTCTCCACCACTCTGCAAATGCACCTCCTGGCAGACTACGGGATGGGGGATGAAGTCCACTTTACTCCTGAGGGACTTTGGGGGCCAAGAAGCCCTCCTGGTACCTCCTGAATGTCCTACGCAGCGGAATTCCTGAGCGCTGGTCGGAGGCCCAGCACCCTTTCTCCACCACTCTGCAAACGTGACTACTAGTTAAAGAAGGATTTGCAATGTAATAGGTTTCGCATTTGCGAGAGTTAGAGCTATTGGCGTTGTAAATGTAAAAGTTTTTTACTAATATTTTTGGTGTAGAGTGGATCTACATTGTGTGTAGTAGAATTATGTGGTATGTTGTGTAGTGAAATGATGTGAATAGAAAGTATGTGGTATTTAGTGTGTAGGAATTATGTGGTGTGAGATTATGTGTTTTGGAGAGTAATTATGTGGTATTGTATTCTGTGTTGTGGAGTGGTAACCTCATGTTTAGTCTTCCTCGTTTCCATAGAAGCTAAACTATAAACTCAATGAGACACAAAAAAGAAGGAACCACTGAGGAGCACTTCTGGACCTAGTCGGAGGTATGAGCAGGCCCACTGGAATTATGTGACTGTTCGGCTGCACCAATTTTCACATAATTAGACATTTTCTGCGTTTGCCACATAATCCATCATCTGCTGCATAATCTGCAGATTTGAACAAAAAAAGCTTTGTTTCTAGCTCAAACGGCTCAAATGTTCCCAAAAATGCAGCGTCACGTGTTACAGCCTGGTGGAAGGCCCTTTGCAAAGCTGGAATGGTCATGTGTTACTTATTGCAAAATGTGGGTGTTAAACTGGTACTAATGGTGCACAAACCTCTCTTCTTTCTGCGCCTCTCATGCCTCTTATGCATTTCTCTTGCTTTTTTCTGCTCCTTTCTTCTTCTTTCTGGCCCTCACTGTCTTCTTTCTGCACTTCACTTGCCTCTTTCTGCACTTCTCTTGCCCCTTTCTGCACCTCACTTGCCTCTTTCAGCACCTCTGTTGCTTTTTTCTGCAGATGTCTTGCCTCTTTCTGCACCTCGCTTGCTTCTTTCTGCACCTCTCTTGCCTCTTTCTACACCTTACTTGCCTCTTTCTGCACTTCTCTTGCTTCTTTGTACACCTCTCTTGCCTCCTTCTGCTCCTCTCTTGCCTCTTTGTGCATTTCTCTTGCCTGTTTCTGCAGATCCCTTGCCTCTTTCTGTATCTCTCTTGCCTCTTTCTGCACCTCACTTGCCTCTTTCTGCACCTCACTCTCTTCCTTCAGCACCTCTCTTGCCTCTTTCTGCACTTCTCTTGCCTCTTTCTGCACTTCTCGAGCCTCTTTCTGTACCTCTCTTGCCTCTTTCTGCACCTCAAGTGCCTCTTTCTGCACTTCTCTTGCCTCTTTCTACACTTATCTTGCCTCCTTCTATACCTCTCATGCCCCTTTTTTCACATCACTTGCCACTTTCTGCTCTTCTCTTGCCTCTTTCAGAACCTCACTCTCTTCTTTCTGCACCTCTCTTGCCTCTTTCCGCACCTCACTTGCTTCTTTCTGCACCTCTCTTGCCTCTTTCTGCACTTCTCTTGCCTCTTTCTGCACCCTTCTTGTCTCTTTCAGCACCTCTGTTGCTTCTTTCTGCACTTCTCTTCCTTCTTTCTGCACCGCTCTTGCCTCTTTCTGTACCCCTCTTGCCTCTTTGTGCACCTCTCCTACCTATTTCTGTACCCCTCTTGCCTCTTTCTGCACCTCTGTTGGTTCTTTCTGCACTGCTCTTGCTTCTTTCTGCACCTCACTTGCCTCTTTCTGCACTTCTCTTGCTTCTTTCTACACCTCTGTTGTTTCTTTCAGCAATTCTCTTGCCTCTTTCTGTACTTCTCTTGCTTGTTTCTGTACTTCTCTTGCATCTTTCTGCACCTCTGTTGCCTCTTTCTGCACCTCACTTGCTTCTTTCTGCACCCCTCTTGCTTCTTTCTGCACCCCTCTTCCATCTTTCTGCATCTCTCTTGCCTCTTTTTGCACCCTTGTTCCCTCTTTCTGTACCTTTCCTGCCTGTTTCAACACCTCTCTTGCCTCTTTCTGTACCTATGTTGCTTCTTTCTGTACTTCTCTTGCACTTTCTGCACCCTTCACGCCTCTTTCACCACCTCTGTTGCTTCTTTCTGTACTTCTCTTGCTTCTTTCTGCACCCCTCCTGCCTCTTTCTGTACTTGACTTGCCTCTTTGTGCACCTCTCCTACTTTTTTCTGCACCCCTCTTGCCTCTTTTTGCACCTCTGTTGGTTCTTTCTGCACTGCTCTTGCTTCTTTCTGGACCTCTTTTGCAAATTTCTGCATCCCTCTTGCCTCTTTCTGTACCCCTCTTCCCTCTTTCTGCACCTTTCATGCCTCTGTCTGCACACCTGTTCCCTCTTTCTGCACCCCTTTTGACTGTTTCTGCAACTCTCTTGCCTTTTTCTGCAGTTCTCTTGCTTCTTTCTGCACCTCACTTGCCTCTTTCTCCACTTCTAGTGCCTCTCTCTGTACCTCTCTTGCTTCTTTCTGCACCCCTGTTGTCTCTTTCTGCACCCCTGTTGTCTCTTTCTGTACTCGTCTTCCATCCTTCTGTACCTCTCTTGCTTCTTTCTGCACTTCTCTTGTTTCTTTCTGCACCTCTCTTGCTTCTTTCTACACCCTTATTCCCTTTTTTGCATCCCTCTTGCCTCTTTCTGCTGTTCTCTTGCCATTTTCTGCTTCTCTCTTGCCTCTTTCTGCACCTCACTTTCCTCTTTCTGCACTTCTCTTGCTTCTTTCCACACCTCAGTTGCTTCTTTCAGCAACTCTCTTGCTTCTTTCTGCACTTCTCTTGTTTCTTTCTGCACCTCTCTTGCTTCTATCTACACCCTTCTTCCCTTTTTTGCGTCCCTCTTGCCTCTTTCTGCTGTTCTCTTGCCATTTTCTGTACCTCTCTTGCGTCTTTCTGCACCTCTGTTGCCTCTTTCTGCACCTCTATTGCTTCTTTCTGTACTTTTCTTGCCTCTTTCTGTACCCCTCTGCCTCTTTCTGCACCTCTGTTGGTTCTTTCTGCACTGCTCTTGCTTCTTTCTGCACCTCTAACTTAGAGGTAGTATTAATCCCCCTGCGCTATTATGTACTAGGGCCTTACAGGGGAGGTCATGCCATTCACAGGGGTACCCCAACCCATAGTGTAACCTATTGTATGTAGGTGTTTTCACTGCATTCTAAGTGTTTTTTAGCATGGCACTGCTCCGGGCCTGGTTAGTCAGAGTAAGTTACCACCAGTACCAGTCAGCAAAAAGTTGGGGGCACAGGATGACTTTGCAACAAGGCCTCTTTGTGCACCTCTGTTGGTTCTTTCTGCATATCTCTCGCTTCCTTCTGCAACTTTCTTCGTGTTTCTGGACTTCTGTTGCCTCTTTCTGCGCCTTTCTTCCTCTTTCTGCAAATTCACTGAAAAACCATAGGTTTCAGGGACGTTATAGTCAGAAATTAGCATTTAAAAAACCTTTGAAATTCACTGAAAAAACCATAGGTTTCAGGGACGTTATAGTTAGAAATTAGCATTTAAAAACCTTTGAAATTCACTGAAAAACCATAGGTTTCAGGGACGTTATAGTTAGAAATTAGCATTTAAAAACCTTAGAAATTCACTGAAAAACCACAGGTTTCAGGGACGTTATAGTTAGTTGGACATTTCAGTCGTACAAAACCAGAGAAATTCGGCCGTTATAGTTAGTTGAGGTAACTATAACTCGCGCCCCCGCAATGCACTGCTGATGACGTCACATATTACATCACTCATGACATGGTCAATGACATCACTGATGACATCACTGATGACATCTCAAATTACATTTTTGGCTCTAGGCATGGTATCTCTGGGACCACACCACCAGGCCCCTAAAGTTCTCACTTATGTCATTTTGACTTTATTTTAGGACTCAGTCCCGAGTCCTAAGATGGCTGCCATCACTTTTTAGTTGAGGTGGTGGCAGCCAATCAGATCTCAGTTTGAGATCTGGTATCTCCACAGTTCCTCTGCGGAGTGATATATACAATTTTTTTGAACCTTAGTTTCTCAAAAACTACTAAATGGATTTACACCAAAATGCAAAATGCATTCTTTCTGGACCAAGATCTACCTCTGGTGAAAATCCGTTTAGTGGTTTGGACTTGTTGATTTGTAAACATGTTGGGCCTCATAAATTATTTTAATTGATCCAGTTTATTTTATCTCAGAATAACCTCAGCTACCACACCAAACCTTTTTGGTCCTCCGATGGATCTTGTTCTGTGCTGAAAAGGGCCAGCATACTTAGGAGATGAACAATTTTCATATGAGGACCTGGAATAAGATAATTGTTTGTATTTAATAAGTCAAAGAAAATTCCCAGGTAATTTCTACCACCCAATTAGTTGATCATGGATCAGCTTAATTTATCCTCAGGAAATAATGAAACAGAATCAGCAGAGTATCTTATCTCAAATTGTTATTTTATCTAATTTCAAAAGAGTAGCATACAATCTAGTTTTAAATTGAACAGATTTAATAAGCATTTAACAAGCTTGTGAACTTCAGAAATTTTCATCAGCAGAGGGAGGTTTTATCCTAAGAAAGTAAATATTTTAGGAAACTCAGTTGTCTCTCAATACAAACCCTATTAATGAATGTTCAGTAAATTTCCCAAATGGACAGAATTGTCTGCCCCTGTCCGTACTGCAGCTCCAGTGCCACAGCGGTTTCTTGAAAACCTTCCAGCCAGAAAGATACCACTACGCAAGCATACCAGCTGGCATCTAACACAGTATTTCGTCACAGTTCGCAATGTATCTGGAAGTCCAAATTGTCAGTCTCTGTACCACAAGGTGGGTAGAGGGGAGATGGACAAGATAGGAACCACCCCTGTTCGGGGTTTAAGCAATTAAACTCCATTGATTTCTGATTTACACCCCTTCACATCACCAAATTTGTTGAACCACTCTGTCCCATTGGTCAGTTTCGGTAGGATGAGATGATATAGTAGGTAAAAGTATACAAATCTGGAGGAATTAAGTAATCCATTACTTGGCATTTTCCTTAGGACCACTGTACTTTAGTCATATGATTGATTGTGACACTTAGGAAATAGGCGAGTTCATGTTCTCATCCTTTGCCAGTCCTTTCCCAAGCAAGTACTCTAGGAAGTAATAATTTTGTTGGCAGTCTAGTCAAGTAGGCTACAAAGGTGAAAAGAGTCATTGAGTGTTAGCGCACAATTAGAAACTTTACGAAAGGTACCCATAGACTTCAGACTATTCAGTTCATAAGTTCATACTAGGAGAGAAAAGAAATTCTTGAGGCCTTCAAGAAACACAGCTTGTGCACCATGAATTTGTGCTCAAATATGAATCTCACATTATTCAAACAGTGCATTAGTTTTTCAATTAGGCAGATTAAAGATTTGTAATTACATCATATAAGTATAAGGTACTCCTAAAATAGTTTTCAACACTTTACTATTATTTTGCACATATTTTGCACGTCTCTTTGCATGGTATAGGTTAATACATCATTCAGGATTTGAAAGACACATTTAAAAAAGACCTTTATATAACACAAATTATAACATCTCTTGTACAGCATCTATTTCTCTCATCAATGTTAGTGCTCACATTACATGTTCTTGTGTTATTAACTGTTTTTCTAACACACAAACAGTTTTATTCTTATATAGAAATTTCTATGTAATCGTTCAATCAATCAATCAATCAGGGGAATGGTAAGCGCGCTACTCACCCGTGAGGGTCTCAAGGCACCCTGGGCGGGGGGTAAGCAGCTCCGTTCAGTTGAAAAGCCAGGTCTTGAGCGTCTTCCTGAAGATGTTTAGGGAGGGGACGTGTCTGATGTCGATCGGGAGCTCGTTCCAGGTCTTGGCTGCGATGTAGGAGAAGGTTCTTTCACCTGTTCTGGCTATGCGGATGCGCGGGGTTTTGGCGAGGTCGGTGGATCGAAGGTTTCTCTTGGGTACGTGGAAGGAGATTCTCTTGTTGAGGTATTGGGGTCCGGTGTTGTGGAGGCATTTGTAGGCATGGGTGAGTATCTTGAAAGTAACTCTCTTCTCAACGGGGAGCCAGTGGAGGTTCCGTAGGTGTTGGGTGGTGTGTTTGTGTCGAGGAATGCCGAGGACGAGTCTAGCTGCGCTGTTCTGTATGATCTGCAGCTTGCGGAGCAGAGACTTGTTGATCCCAGCGTAGAGGGCATTTCCGTAGTCCAGTCTGCTGGTTATGAGTGTGTGGGTGACGGCCTTCCTTGATTCGGGGTGGATCCACTTGAAGGTCTTTCGGAGGATTCGGTGGGTGTTGAAACAGCTAGAGGCGACGGCATTGACCTGTCGGGTTATGGAGAGCGACACGTCGAGTACGATGCTGAGGTTTCGGGCGTGGTTCATGGGGGTGGGGGGCTGCTGAGGGCGGTGGGCCACCAGGTGTTGTCCCATGCCGAGGGGGAGGGTCCGAGGATGAGGACTTCTGTCTTCTCCGAGTTGAGCTTCAGGCAGTTTCTGCTCATCCAGGATGCGACGTCCTTCATTCCTTCCTAGAAGTTGAGTCTGATGGTGATTGGGTCCTTGGTGAGGGAGAGGATGAGCTGGGTGTCATCGGCGTAGGATACTATGCTGAGTCTGTGCTGTCTGACGATGGAGGCGAGGGGGCCATGTAGATGTTGAAGAGCGTGGGGCTGAGCGATGATCCTTGGGGCACTCCGCAGTTGATTTCCGTGGATTTGGAGAGGAAAGGTGGCGGTCCTTGTATGCCGGCATCGTGGAGACTGGCAGTTGATGTGAGTTGGGAGACGGTGTTGAATGCTGCAGAGAGGTCGAGTAGGATCAGGGCCGAGGTGTGTCCTTGGTCAAGGAGGGTGCGGATGTCATCTGTGGCTGCAAGTAGAGCGGTTTCGGTGCTGTGGTTGCTGCAGAATCCAGATTGGGAGGGGTCGAGGATGGAGTTTACTTCGATGAATTTGGCTAGTTGTGCATTGACGATCTTCTCTGTGACTTTGGACGTGAAAGGGAGGAGGGAGATGGGTCGGTAGTTCTTGAGTTCGGTGGGGACTGCTGAGGGCTTCTTGAGCAGGGGTCTGACTTCTGCGCGTTTCCAGTCGTAGGGAAAGATGCCGGTCTTGAAGGTGGGGTTGATGGTACATCGTAGTTTGGGGGCAATAACGGTGGTGGCTCTGTGGAAAATGTGCGGGGGCATGGGTCCGTGGGGGCTCCTGAGTGGATGCCTTTCATGGACGAAGTGGTGTCTTCGGTTGTGACTAGGGTCCAGGAGGAGATGGTGGGCTGGATGGCATTGCTGGAGAAGGAAGTGGTTTCGGAGTTGGGTGTCTGGTCGTTGAAGTTGTCGTAGAGTCCCTTGACTTTAAGATGGAAGTAGGATCCAAGCTTTTTGCAGAGGTCCTGGGAGGGGGTGATGTCCGTGGTTTCGCTGGGGGGCTTGGTAAATTCCTGGATGGCGCTGAAGAGTTGCTTAGAGTTGCAGACGTTGGCGAGGATCTTGTTTTGAATGAAGGTCCTTTTGGTGGATTTGATGCGTTGGTGGTATTCTGTCATGGCGTTTTTGTAGGTGGTGCGATCTTCTGACGTTTTGCTGTTTCTCCAGTTCTTCTCGAGATGTCTGCAGGTGCGTCTGGATTCTTAAAGGTCGGTGGTGAACCAGGTGGCTTTCCTGGGGCACTGTCTGTCGGGGTTGTGTAGGGGTGCAAGCTTGTCTGCTCAGTTTGAGATCCATCTGTGGAGTCCTTTGGCTGCGAGGTTGGCATTGGTCGAGGTGGTGGGTGCGTCGTGGTTGAGGGTGGAGTTGAGTTGTTCCTCAGTGACTTTGCTCCAGTTCCTTCATGGGGGGCGCGGTGCAGGTTTGGGCGGCGTGGGTTTGTCGACGTAGAAGTGTACGCAGGTAGGTCCATGGGGGTTGCGTGGTGTGGCTGAAGTGGATGTTGTTACCTCCTGCGAAGATGGGGTCGAGGGTGTGTCCTACCTTGTGGGTGGGCTTGGTGACCAGCTGTTACAGTCTGATGTTGGCGAGGTTGTCCAGGAAGGTGGTGGAGTTGGGGTCGCTGGGGTTGTCGAGTTGGAAGTTCAGGTCTCCGACAAGTATGTAGTCCATGGAGGCGATGGCATGGGGTGCGATGAGGACGGCGACGGTAGTGGCAAACGAAGCACCGGGTCCGGGGGGTCTGTAGGCGAGGGTGCTGCGGAGTGTGGTTCTAGGGCTGGTCTGGATCTGGATGTGAAGGTGTTCAGTGGCAGGGAAGGAGTCCTTCATGGTGGAGGTGGAGAGTCGGAGGTAGCTCTTGTGTACGATGGCGAGTCCTCCTCCTGGGCGGTTGGAGTGGTCCTTCCTCTGGATCTTGTATCCGTAGGGGATAGCGAT
This sequence comes from Calotriton arnoldi, assembly GCA_963921515.1. Taxonomy (NCBI): domain Eukaryota; kingdom Metazoa; phylum Chordata; class Amphibia; order Caudata; family Salamandridae; genus Calotriton; species Calotriton arnoldi. The sequence goes on along the minus strand of CAWUFW010008693.1, from coordinate 410,212 downwards.
GTCGGGGGCGGAGGAGGCGTTGGTCCAGGTTTCTGTAAAGAAGGCAACGTCTGGTGACAGGGTGTTGAGGAGGTCCCAGATCTCTATGGCGTGTCTGTGCAGGGAGCGCACGTTGAGGAGGATGCACCTCAGGGCTTCGGGGTGTTGGCGTTTGGTGCGGGCCGTGGTGGTGCGGTTGGTGGTGAAGGATTGGCGGCAGTGATGGCAGGAGAACTGGCCGTGGGTGGTGTTTGGGGTCGACCGTTGGCAGTTGTTGTTCCTTCTGGGGTTGAGTGCGAGGAGGGCAGCGGCGTTGTAGAGGTGGGAGACCGCAGATCCAGGGTTCCTGGCGCTGGCCGCGGTCAGGTCACGGACAGGCGCAGACGGGCTTGTCTTTGACACGCCATTAAGTAGGGGAGGGGGAGGGAAGCACAGGTGGGAGGCGGGAGTGGTAACTGGCAGGGGGGAGGGGCCGCGGGGGCAGCAGCAGCGGGAAAAGGGCACGGAGAGCAACGGGCACAGAAGGCAGAAAAACAGCAAAAATAAACACAGGCACAGGTACAATAATAAGACAGGCACAATAACAAGACAGTGAAGAGGCTAGAAGGAAGATAGAAAAACAGGCACAGAAAGACAGAAAAACGGCACAAACACAGAGACAGACAACAGCGGGCAGCAGAAGAGCAAGGCTCTCCCACTGGACCCCAGGGATGAGGCGCAGGCAGGAGCCTGCGGGTGGAGGAGGGCCTCAAACACCTACCTGCACAGGGGCAGCGGCAGCAGCACAACTGCAGAGCTGCTGGGGGAGAGAGCAGGTCTCTGACCAGGAGGTCAAGGTCTAGCTAATCGTTTGTTTACTACATTCATCTATCCATAAAGAAAACATGTCAATATATTTGTTAAACCTTACATTAGCTTATTGGTGGTTAAGTGTCATCAGAAACCTATGTCTAACATTCTGGATGATTTTACGATGCAGTATCTAAATCAGGCTTCATTTGTGTGTTTTCTTTAAACTTGATAACCTATCACACATTTGTCATTATCGTAAAATAATTTCACAAATCATTATTCAGGGTGAAATTTTAGAGATAGATGAAAGATAACATCTATGCTCTATCAGTCTGTAGCTGTGTCAAAAGTTACTATAGAAAAATGAATGAGGAAAATGCTTTTTGGGACCCTCCTTTTTATCATCTCCCGCTTGACATAGATCACCCAGAAACTTTCCATGGGCAAGCTAGTGAAAAAAATGCACTTTTATGGAATGTTTGTTCGTGAAACAGGGTGAAAGTTATTAGCAACACAAAAAATGTATTTCCCATGGAAACACGATCCTAACTGTAACCACCCAGTCTGGACCACCAAGGGGTAAGAGATATATATATATTTCCAGACCAGTCGGCAAGCTGAAGAACAGTGGGCACTGCAGGTAGCGTGTGGAAATGTTTTCTTTATTAAGTGGCTTTCAACTGCACTGAACCTTGGTTCAATGAGAGTCTTAATTCCGAAAGAAGAAACTTAAGACTGGCAGAAAGGCGGTGGCGATCCCATCCCTCCCTCGAACACCTCCACCAATTGAGATCCCGGAGGTGCTTATACAATAAACACATCAGGTGCTCAAAGGCTACCTTCCTCAGAACTCAACTTGACCAAGCAAAAAACCGGCCAAAAAAACTGTTCAAAATCATCAAGGCTCAAACTAATAGTCATACCAACTTCCCACCACTGGTTCAAGGATCACTGCCGAGTTGTGAACAGTTTGCGGATTTCATCTCGGAGAAGTCCTTGAAGATTGAATCTGACTTACGCGCCGCCCTGAGCAACTGTCGAGCAGTCCACCGACCTACCTCCGTCACCCGAGTGCAGATACACTCCCTGCGCTCCCCTACGTCCCCAAAAACAATGCTTCCTGGAGTTCATTCCAAACGGTTGATGAACTCACTATACGCAAAATGCTGTTGTCTTTGAAATCTTCTAATCATTACAATGACCCTCTACCTGCGAACCTGTTCCCGGAAGTCAGATCCTCCCTTCTAACACTCTGGACTAGGATCGTAAATGCTTCTCTCAGTCAAGGTGATATTCCTGATTGCCTTAAAGCGGGCCAAGTTACCCCGATTCTAGAGAAATCATCCTCGGATCCCACGGATCTTCATAACTTTCGCCCAATTTCCAACATCCCCACCTTGGCAAAGCTCCTGGAGAAATGTGTGCTCGCCCAACTCTGTAACCACATCGATCATTTCCACCTCCTGCACCATTGTCAATCTGGTTTCCACGCGGGCCATAGTACAGAGTCAGCGTTGACGCACATCGTAGATGATGCACTTAGAATGTTGGACGATAATGAGGCCTGTCTTTTGATCCTTCTCGACCTGTCGTCAGCCTTTGATACGGTCAAACACGATAACCTAACTGACCTCCTGGAACACAGGATGGGGTTGTCTGGGCCTGTACTTAACTGGTTCTCCTCTTTCCTTCACAATAGATCACAATGCTTTAAGGTGAACCAATCCCTGTCTCACCGGCTCCGGTTACTCTTGGAGTTCCACAAGGGTCAGCACTATCTCCCACGCTCCTTAACTTGTTCATGGAGCCTCTGACAGAAATCTTGAAATCATCCAACATTCATTATCACATGTACGCAGACGATACTCAACTTTACCTGAAGATCGCTTCCGCCGAGGACGTTCATTCCCTCAACTTAATCCTGTTGGAAACACAATGCTGGCTGACACGCAATCACCTGAAGCTTAATGCTTTACAAACTGAGTTCCTCCTAATCTCTCCCCAGAAAAAATCCCTGGACATGGACCAATGGCTGTCTCAGATTACTGCCTTGAAATGTAGACCTCACCTCGTGGATTCGGCATCCTCTCTGGGGATCATTTCAGACAAAAGCCTAAACATGCAGAAGCACATCAGTTCCCTCGCCAAAGGAGCGAACTTCCAACTCAACATCCTCAGAAAACTCCTGACCTTAAGGTTGCAGTGCAAGCCCTAGTGATTTCAAAGCTGGACTATGGAAGTGCTACGCTGTGTGGCTTTCCCAGAGTGAAGACGGCTCCTCTTAGGGTTGCCCTCAATTCTGCTGCTAGGCTCATAACTGGCACAAAAAAAGTCAACTATATCTCTCCGGACTTGTTAGCCCTTAATTGGCTTCCTTATGAAGCCCGGATACACTTAAAAATCACATGCATGGCACACAAAGCCATCCACTACCAGACTCCGCAATACCTCGTGCAGAAATTGGAGCCCTCATGTGGTTCGAGAGCCTCCAGAAGTGCCAGCACCCTACTACTCAAACCCCATAAATTCAAGAAAAAAAAGACCTACAATCGTGCCTTCTCTGGTTTGGCTCCAAGGATCTGGAACTCCCTCCCCCCCGAACTCAGGATGAATCCTTCCACGTTCCTCTTCAAGTAAGAAGCCAAAAGGCTCCTAATGAAGAAATTATTACCTCAGTCTGGCCCCGCCACTTGATGCCGTGGCCTAACCGTCGATCGTGGCCTGGCGGCCTGGACCATTTGAATGCTCGGACTTTTCATGTCTGTGAATTTTTGCTTTGTACATTACGGCCTTGACATTTTATGACTCAGGAGAATGTTTGATCACTTTTGACAGTGAAATTTTAGATGTGTTTACCATGTTGGACATTTAAGGGTCATGAGGATGTTCGGACACCTATGACTGTGTAATTATCACTTCGTTTATTTTCTCCTGCTGTGATATTTTATGTATATGATTCCTTCTCTTTGGTTACTCTTGGTTGTTTACATGTACCCTCTTGCCAAATATATTGTAAAGCGCTCTGATACCCCCGGTGGTCATGTTTGCGCTACATAAAACTTTATAAATAAATACTGATGTGCTTCGGCTTAAACCAGCCTTTCTCAAAATAAATGAGCCCACCACCTTATCCAAAATAAATACACACCACCATCACAAGACATATGCAACAATGCTGTGTTTCCATTTAACATGAACACGGAGAAATAATTGTATAATCACTGTATGTCCAAAAATACATCTAAAAATTACTGCAGACACATTTACAACAAAACAATCAAAATAAAGATCAAAATCAAAATAAAATATTACTGATTGAATTAATATATCAGAAACACAGCATGACAGTGTTAAATCGGAAATGTTAAAATCAACATCATTCTTTTCAAAGTCATTGTGTCCTATACGATTTAATTATTATTCTGGAAAGCAATACCATATAAAAGAACTTTCTTGAGAACAACTGTTTTCAATCGGAACTCGGTCAGTGAGGTTGGAGGCAGTACATTATGGTATATGGTATGACTCTGCTCCCTTTTTGACCTTCGCCATAAGTACGTACCTGGCCAGTGCCCTCCATGTGCAGCAGGGGAGCCATTGCAGCACTCACACAAACCTATATATATATACTCACTGAAAAAAACAAAGGTTACAGGGACATTATAGTTAGGCTCAGGTTTCACCTGTACAAAGCCAGTGAAATTCAGCAGTTATAGTTAGCTGAGCTAACAATAACTCGTGCACACCCCGCAACGCACTGCTTATGACCTCACATATTACATCACTCATGTCATGGTCAGTGACATCACTGATGACATCTCAAATGACAACACTGATGACAACATTCAGTGACTGTGAGTGTTTTTAAAAAGTTTATGAGTGTGTAAATGTTTTTACACTTACAGGTGTTGGATGAGGGTGGATCCTTTTCCCTCTTTGTTTCTCCTTTGTTCGACTCCTTAGGAACAAGAGCAGAGTTACAATTTTATATATATATGCATCCTACTATACTTCAGAAATGGATACTCCTTGAACTATCTCCTCAAGATTTTGACCTTTGGTGTGTTTTCTACCGTTATCTTTTAGCATATCCCCCCAATTAGGCACACACCTCGTCATGCAATTCATGTGTCTCCCTACCTCTCCTTATAGCATCTCTATTCGATGGATTCCACCTTGAGGAGTCATACCTTATCCCCAATGACCTAAGATGAATGGATCCTAATAATTCTTCAATTTATGAGAGGATGTTCTTTCCTTACTCTCACTTTGGTACGTACATATCAAAAGTGCCCTACCTTTTATCATTGCACAGGGCTATTGCACCCACCTTTTGAATTATCTTAGGGGTTCTTTTTGGTCTTTTTGGTCTTCTTGATCTATGTTCTTTCCCTCTTAATTCTTTATGATGGGGCTCTTTCCCACCCTCATCCATGTTCACGATTTCCTATTTCTTGTGGCACGCACATGTGATAATTGACTGTGAATAGAAGGATTGCTCTCACTAGGTGATGTTTCTAATTTTTTAACTGCTATAGATAAGGACCTCTTTTTAGATTATATTTCGAATGAAATTTTGTAAAAATATTCTTGTATATAAAATATCAAGAATATTCGTGTTGTGTTAAATATACATCAATTGTTATGTGCTTACTCTGGAAGAAACTCTCTACGCAAGCTGTTTTTATGTCTCTCAATCCAGAGTGTGTGTATAGAAAAATGGGTAGCACTGAGTGATGATTGCTAGGAACATGCTACTAGGTGTTCCCACCTTATGTCAACACCTTATATGTTTTTACTACTTCTCTGTTCCAACATAACGGCACTTAACCCACAATTGTATGGGGTGAGTGTGGCCAGTGGCTGTTATATGTTGCTCTGTACTCCTAATAACCTGGAAATGTTGTTTGTATGTATGGTCTTTTCATATTTCATTGCTATTGTTATTTTTGTGTATTTCTTTGTGTTGTCGGTATTTATATATATGTATACTTTGTCGTATTGCAGCCCTGAAGAAGTCCACGTGTATGTGGACGAAATGCGTTGTCTGAACCCTTTTATGATATATATTGATGATGCAGCAATAAAAAGAATATCAACGCCATCAGATCATTGTGGATATATTTGGGACTTAGTTTGATAAATGTATAAGTGGTGCATCCATGCTCGCTGTGTTTTTGTCTTCACCTACTGTAATTGGAGAGCATTACCTGCACCCAAAGTTTTGAGTTGCCATGATGTGTGGCATTTTCATAATTTCAGCGTTTTATCATTGCCTCAGCCTGTTCCCGGTTTCTTTGACTGCTCAGAAGAGCGCAATCCAGCAAGGCGCCTGCAAGGATCAGCTTTTAAAGGCAGACGTACGGCCCCTTTAGATGCTGCAGACTGATTACCCGCCTCTAACAGACCACCTGAGATGTCAGGGCTTCCTTAAGAATTTGAAGCCCAAGACTCGCTGGGCAGTAAGCTGAGGATTTTCCATCAACCGAAGACCTCCATTTTCTGTGCTCTGCTGTGTCACATATTTGAAATGTCACTCATAATTATGCTGAAATTATGAAAATACTACACATGGCAACCTGAAACCTCTATTTTTGGTGCTCTCTGTAAGAATGTCTATGGGTACATATGACTGGATAACCTGGTACTCTTTAAGGTCATCATCTACTATTTACTGTGCTTTAAAAGTTAATACGATTAAATATGTAATGGAAAATGTGCTGTAAAATGCACCATTTTGGTCTGTCTTTTTCCAAAGTTTTCTTGTTGGGGGAACCCCCCTAAGAGTGTTCGGGCTCACTCGCTGCGCTCGCTCGCTACGTGCCAGATGGGGGCTGCTCTGAAAAAATTTGCCAGGGCTGCTTTCAGTTCCCAGTCCGGCCCTGGACTTACAGTCTGGTCTCGACGCTGACGCTCAGTGAAAGTCATACTCAACAAATAGTTTGCTTAATCTGGACCAACATCACACTCGTCTTATAGCAGGTTTTTACAAAGAGCTGAAACTGAGTTAAAATAATGAGTAAATGTTGTATAAAATAACGTGTTTTTTGCAGCACATATTCACCCCTTAAGGATTCTTGACACTGTTTACAGCTTATATTTATTTATAGTGTCCAATGGTACTCATTTCATCAGCTTCATAAAGCGAAAGTGTGAGTGGCCTCAGTAAGATTTGAATCTATGATCAGGAGGCAAACACACATTCTTGCAGTTGGTGCTTTATTTTTAGTGCCAGCATTTTTGTAATTTTGCAATTTGTTTTTTTGTGTATGTGTGTGTCCTCAAATAGGGTTACTCTAATTGTATTTTATTCCTATATACTTTCCAAGACTTCTATGACTGCTCCACAGACAAGATATTGTCTCTTGATCTCTTATGGCCGCGGCTTTCAAACCTTTGCACTTCGATTAGTACAGGGTTATCTCTTGTAAAGAACTAAGGCTCATGCTTCAATTAACGTGGCAATGTACAGGTCTGAGGTTTAGTGGTAGGTCTTACTGTCTGAAGCATGCAGAAAGAGTATGAAGCATTAGATCTGGAACACATAAAAAACCACACACACACAGGAAACACAGGAAAAGGGCCCCTTGTCATTCCTTACTTCATCATATTCTCGCCTGTAATGGTCTTTTTCCGTCTGCATCCAACCTTCCAAACACTAGCTTTCTCTAATTACAAAGTTGGACAAAATAGACATCATTGCACTTGCCTGCCTCCTTCTGCCTTCTCAAAGACTGGTTATGGTTGCACCATGTCAATGCAAAAGAACCCTGTTTTCACAGGAATAAAGGATGTAACTTTATATATTTAGTAGGCAAGGAGAAAACAGTTCTATCAAAAATGTTGTACATAATAACTATGCCTTAGGTACGAATGTTGGGTTGCACTGCTAGGCCCCGATTACGAGTTATTCGGACCCCATACCTTAATTCGTCCTACGCTCAGCCTGAAAGCTTTCCTGCATGCAATTTGCCTGCCTGTGATGTTACACCTGGTGCTTCCGCATGCAGAATTTTCAGGTCATTTAACATCATTTCTATCTGTGTATGAATGGTTAACAAATAAATAACGTAAAAACCATGATCGACAACAGTAACCTCATATTGCAAAGGTCATTAACAATCATTTCCCAAATTTACTGTATGCTTGCATCATCTCAGTTAAATTTATTTCCACACATTTGAACCTGCAGAAATGTTTCTAAAAATAGCAAAGGCATGCTTGGTTGTCAGAATATGTAAAAAAAAAGTGTAAACAAAATAGCCACCACCTTAAGTGCAATAGACATCAACAACTATAAGAAAAGGGCCATCAGGCTGGACAGTAACACCACCTATATGATGAATAAATGAAGATTCACATAGATGTCAGTGTTTTAAAAATATATTATGTGCACACAAACAACCAGCAAGCTTTCAAAAAGTTCCAAAAGTCACCAACTAATCCGTACACTGCTACAACTAGCACTCTAAGTAAACACCAATTGGCTACCTAACCTCCCACTTATTTCCCTATCTTACTCTTACTATATCTAAACTATACACAAAGTGAATCATGAAGCTACCAAAACTATGTACAGTGTACTCACAGGCAGCTTTTCTTTGTGAGTGTATGCTATGACTCTTCCAGATGTGCTTCACGAGCAGACCACCAATGACGTGTGAGGACGGATACCTGTTGTGTGGAGTGAAATTATGTTAAGGCAGAAGGGGAAAAGGAATGACTGTTGATACTACCCTGCTGTAAAAATATGGGTGTGCAATTCTGTACCACCTGACATTGCAAGATGTCCGTGAACTATGCTTTTATCAAATTGGTGAATAGTAGGGGCCATTCACCTAACTGGTCGAATGTTAGCCCTACTGTACTGTCAGGCATATGAAATGGTATTGTTGCTGAAAACATATTTACTGCTGTATATCTATGCGGTGTCTTTCTGCAGAATGTGCCTCAGCTCTCTGTATTCATCCAATCTTTGAGATCTGGAAGCTATAAACACATCAACTTCCACAACTGTGTATGTAGACGGTGAAATGCCTGTCTTCCATGGAAGACATTCATTCAATTATTTGATTCAGTGATAGTGCAGTGCTGCTTGTGGGTGGCTTGCTCTGGATGTAATTCAGGAGGAGCCAAGTCATCTCCAACATCTGAGGTCCAAGCCTCAATGTCAGCACCTGCCACATTCCCGAGAGCCCTGTGATCCCGTCTTGGTCTCCCTCACTGCTTTGATCGCCCTTTGCCTGAGTGGTTTTCTCAGATATGATTGGGTCAGATACAACAGCCCTGGTGCTGGACACGTGGGTGGATGGCTTTGTCCCAGGTGCAACTGTGACACTTGTAGAAGTGCTAAGAATGGATGTCACGCTTGTAATAGTGGGCAAGTGGGTTTTTTGGGTGACAGATCCAGCAGGCACTTGCGGATCATTTTGATGTGCTGCTCCTCTCTTTTCCTGTTGGTTGTGATGCACATTAGTTGAAGGCTGATCACTGCTGCCAAATGAAAAAAAAACAGTGTGGGTACATGGCATCCGAGCATTGTATTGTATTGTATTGATATTGCATTTATATAGTGCTTTCTACCCCTGACAAGGCCCCAAAGCGCTTTTTCGGCGAGTAGCGTGCTACTCTGGAACCCTTAAAGGATTAGTGGTGAATTAGTATAGTGAAATATGAAAGTAATTTGAGTGGTGGATATGTTAGTTATTTGGATTGAGAAGGATAGTGGAGGGATAGAAGGGGGAAAAATGTTTGTATTTATATAGCGCTTGCTACCCCTGATGGGGTGTTGAAGTGCTTTTTTGGCGAGTAGCACGCTACAGTAAGTACGGAGCTAATCATTGATAACTGACTATATTTGCACTGAAATTATTCTAGTAAAAATATAATTACAACACTGAGAGCAACATTAGATAGATCGGGGCAGATTTACAAGCCCCTTGCGACATCTTTACGACACCGGTGCGTCACTTCTGTGACGCAGCGGCGTCGTAAACAATGCGCTACTATGCGACATATTTACAATGTGACACATCTAGTGAGATGCGTCACGTTGTAAAGCCCTGCGCTACATTATACCTGCGTCAGGTATAATGTATGCAGGGTGGGCATTCCGACGTAGGAAAGCCTCGTAATAGTGACGCAGTGAAATCTACAAGATTTCACGGAGTCACTTTTACGACGCCACTGCGTCAAAACCTTACGCCTGCTTGAAGCAGGCGTAAGGAGTGACGCAGCATGTTAGGAATAGGCATTCCTAACCATTGCTGGAGTTGCGTCGTGCTTGCGACACGACTCCAGCAATGCGCTGCCTTTACGTCAGAAGATGCGTCACGCATCTTTCCATCCTTGCCCTACGGTGCGCCGCATTGTAAATGCGGCGCATTCATGGTGGCGCAAGGCTATTTTTCCGTGACGCAAAATAACTGGTGCAGCTCTGCTAATATGCAGAGATGCACCATTTATTGTAAATCTGCCCCATCGTGTTCATCCTATGTGTTTATTTGACACCTACACCTTCCTTTTTGTACTTAGGGTAATTACAATGAAGAACCCCTGCAGGATGATACATTGAGTCTGAAAAGATGAAAATGATTGGGCGACATTGATGGGTAACATCTCCAAATACTTACTGCTTTTCGATTGGAATCCTGTGCATATTGTATTCAGCAACATGTTTACCCCAATGCAAATAATCATAGCAAACATTTGCATAAGTTACTATGTTAACCTTTTGTTTTAGTAGTTGGTTGATAGACTCATCTGACTTGTTTTCTGCAGGAGGTGACCCAAAAGCCTAAGCTCCTCCTTCACCACCTCCTCTGCAAATACCTGAATATTTTGCTCATTACGTTTCACCTTCCTCAGATGGTCAGAGTCCCTGGTGTTCATTTGTGATGCTTGGAACACCAGATAGGAAAGGAGGATGAAGGAATGATTTGGAGTGTGAAATAAAATATGGCTGTTGTGTATGTTTCTGGCGATGGAACCTGGGCAAAAGTGGGTTTTCTGTTCCAAAATGTGCAAGTGGTTGATTTCCATTAAAGACGGATCTTTACCAATGCCCGGGCAATGAAGATATCCGCGGGATATAGCTTATTTCCTGTTTTTATAAGCCACTTCCTTCTCCCCTACTTATTTTCCTGATTTTATAGATTTAGGGGCCGATTCCGATCTCGGCCGGTAGTGCTCCGAATCGGATTCGGATTTACCAAATCCGATTCGGAGCCCTGTTTCCCGACCGAATCGTACGCGGGTCCGGCCGAGCGAGTACGATGCATGCTCCCGCGAAATCGCCGACTGACTCATACGCGGCTTCAACACGCTCCGACCGACTCGCACGGACACGACTCGCACCGCGCTATGGAGACGTTTCCCGGCCGGGTAAGTACGATGCGCGCCGCAAGCAGTCCGACCGACTCGCGCCGTCCGGCTCGAAAGAGCTGTCGGAGCCGGACTTTGGGGGTCTGCGTCGGACCCCCCTGAACGCATAGGCGCGCGAGTCGCACACAGGGGGGACCCATGGGTCCCCCCTACCTGTGCATGTACGCCGCGATGCGCTTGGACGCGTACCCACTGTAGGGGGCACCCTTGTTCGCCTCGCACCCATTGAGTCAATGGGAGCCCGCGTACGCGTCGTACGACCGGCTCCCATTGACTTCAATGGGAGTCCGACCGAATCGAGTCCGATAGCATGCGAATGCATCGTACTCGTCCGGTCGGACTGCTGGGGTCCGATTCGGTCGGAATTCTCTCCGGGTCCGGCTCGGTCGGAGAGATTTCCGGCCGGAATCGGAATCGGCCCCTCAGTGTCTGGTATTTCCGTACACAGATTTGCCAGCCGGTACATCTACAGGAGAAAAATCCAGGTGTGTTTTCATACAAGATTAATCATATTCTGTGGAATTCTGTAAAAACTCATCATTTGGGGCCCCACCATTAGATGTACCGATCATAAAGTGGGTATGGAAATAGCACATCGGAACACCATGTGACTTGTAATGGGGGCCACAGCCAGAAGAGATAGTGGTTTTGCTACTGATGATGTAAGCCAATGGTTTATCTGATTGGCAAAGACGAACACACAATAAACTAACGTATCCAGTTACTAACTTAAGAAACACATAATCCTATTGCAACAGAGGAAGGTAAAACACAGTTTTTTGTGCTGCAAAGAAAGATTTTCTCTGGATTCCATAAGTGAAAGTGACAAAAGTGCAGTCTTTTCCCTCAAGACATAACCTTAAGAATAAAATGTATTTATTTCTGTTGTCGGATTGTTTTATTAAATTAAATCTGTTTTGATACTGTTTGCGATCGTTTGAACCTTTTTGACACCCAAGGGAAATGCAGGCTTTAATGGTGTCAACGGTGAAAGAACTCCAGCCCAACAGCCCTAGAAATGCTATTCTAAAAATATCTGAAGGAAGGTCAGGTTATAATAGAGGTCCCTAAAGTTCAGCAGTGGCACATGGTAGGCGTTCTGAATTATGTGCCCAAATCTGAGCTAGAGGGGGAAAAGAATGGAGAATACAAAGATAAATACACCCACTTCAAATGGTCTTTATTTCGCAGAAATTAAATAATAGTGTAGGTTCTTGGTAAATGTGCGTTGCATTTTATAATAATAATTTAACGTGATGTATTTGGAAAGAACTTACAATAGAGATCTCTATAGCTAGCAAAAGTTACAGCTCAGGAAAAAGACTGGAAGTAAATGTTTTTTTGAGTAGGGTCAACATGCATGCCTACGTCGAATAATACTTCCAAGTTCAAATTTGACAGCAGGCAGACATAAAAGCATATCAATTGTTCTTAAATACTGAGTCAACTGCAGCATATTGTGTAATACAGAAAATAGTTCCACAATTAAGATATAGCAGAGCTTTCTAGTGCAATCATCAATGGATGTTGCATGTTCTTGGGGTGAATTTTATTCCTAAGAAAGATTACCTGGACACTATTATTTAGAGATTGGTGGATGGGACACTCCATCAAAACGTTCTAGATTGTCCATCCGCTGCATTACAAATGTGATGGGCTCAGTGCATTAAATTGAAAAATAGAAGTGCATTAATTACTATTTAAATCACGTGTTTGGTCCTGAAAAGTGCCTGTACTCTCCCATTAAATGTATTGCAGCAGTGCTGAGAAGGGCAAGTGCCCTTTCTTTCAAATGAAAGAAGTGCAGGTACTTAGTGCCGGACAGTACCTGCCCATTTAAAGCACTGAAAGGCCTATAATGCACTTGTAACACAGCGGATTGGTTATCCGCCACGTTTCTGGCGTAGTATCCCATCCATCAAACTGTATTTAAGACTTTCAATAATAATGAAAAGTCGTTCTTACATTGTACTAAATATTTCACTCTTGTTGTTTTGGGTGCTGCAAATATAAAGTGTTATTTTTTCGGAACTGAAATGAATTCAACTTATGATCAGCCATTTGTATCAAATGTCAGTGGCTAGTATTTAGCTCACTTTGAGAATAATGTCTCATGACCTTGATGCAAACAAAGGCTAAGGATCTCAACTCTGCTTATAATCAAAATTTATTTGCCTTTCTGTTCTCACTAATGAGAGGGCAGCTCCCAAGAGACGAGCATAACAGACGGGGAGGTGGGTGGAAATGGGAAAAAAGTTCATATTGATAAAAGCGCTGTCATTTATAAATCATCAACATTATTAGTATCAGGCTGTTGTTGTATGCAGCAAAGATTTGTATTCTTGTGTTTGGGAAGCGAGGGTCATTTCTTTGGGATTGAATGCATGTTGTGTACGTTCCATCCTCCTAGATTGTGCAGCTACTACACTACTCTAAATTCCCCTGGTCCCACGTGCAACACTCACTGTCTCTTTACACGAAAGTGCTTTTCAATGTCTCTTTGCATGGATCAGGGTTATCAATTACAGATCAGGAAATCCACCTAGTTTGGCACCGCTTCTTGTTCATCTTTAACTATGGACTCTCACATACCTCCTTTCCAGAATCACAGAGTATAATAGAGAATCGGTTTGGTCTTAGAACCTCACTAGTCCCTTTGAATCGCATAGGTAATATTTAGAGACAGGAAGGAGGTGTTCAAAGCTAACCTATCCCACAGGTAGCCTCAGATATAACCCCAAAATCACCTTACTCCTTCCATACAAGCCTTGTGCCCTTGGACACATATGACCATAGACAGTGCTCCACACCACCTGGCTGCATGTCCTGCATTTGGCCGTTACACGAAGAAACTAGGGGGCCTATTAGCAATAACCGGCGATAATTATCGCTAAGCGCAGTTAGCGCTAGGATAATTATCGCCGGCTATCGCAGGTTTCTATCGCGGAGATAGCGTGCTATCAGCAACGCTTATCTCCAAAGCGATAGAAACCCTGGAGAACAGTGTGAATATCGCTTGAAAACAAGCGATATTCACACTGTGACCAATGTTAGCTTGGCGATAGGGCGAGGGGATTTAGCCATGTAATCCACCTCCCATTGGATTACATGGCTAAGTCAGGGTGAGACCAGGCGTTAACAAACCAGCGCTAAACGTGTTTAGCGCTGGTTCGTTAATCACCTCCCTGCCTCGCTAATAGGCGATAGCTGACCTTAGCGACTGTTTCCAGTCGCTTTTAGGTTGGGAACGCCTACTTTGCATGCCATTAGCGATAAATATCGCTGGCATGCAAAGCGGCACCCAACCCGGTCGCTATCGCCTAAAAGCTGTCGCTAACAGCAGTTAGCGACAGCTTGCTAATAGGGCGTCTGTATTATCGCTGCTTTAGCGGGAAAAAGTCCCGCTAAAGCGGCGATCAAGCCCTTGATAATATGCCCCTAGATTCTGGACCTGTCTTCCATACCATCCATACTTCTTGCTGTCCCGGGTATACTGCTGGCATGTCTCCACTTATGTTCTACAATTCCACTTTTAGTACACACCTTGCATCCACTATCTAAACTCTGCTCCTAATCCTATGACCTACACTCGCACCCTATTTCCTATTACCTCCACCTTTACAATACCCCCATACTCTGCGACCTCCCTAACTAATCACCCCCTACATCATCCCCGGCACGATTCCCCGATCCTTCGCTCATATTCTGCAACCTATTCACACACTTCCATTATACAAGCCTGACATTTCCCTTCATAATTTTACGTTGCTCTCTGCATCATTCGTGTATTCAGTTGATACAACATTCCACAGCACATTTTCTGTAACTGCCAGTACTCGAACCCTTTCCTTTGCACCTTGCCCTTTCCTTTTAACTCACTACCAGCATAGCACGTGTTCAGACAATTTATATCATTAACCCTTTTTACACTTCATATATGCTCTGCATTTCACTCCATTCTTCACATCTGCATTTGCAGCAAACAGTATGATGGCCACCTGTGACATGTGGATTTTGTTTTTCATTTTCTAAGTACAAGCCTACATGCCTCACAAATGTCTTAACCACTGTCTGAAAAGCTGAAGGTGTCGGAAGACCCTTCTCATGAAATGGGACAACTTCAGAGCTACGCTTTCCCCTGCACCACCCCAGCACACTATCAATGTTCTAGCACATATTCTATACACCAGGATTCCATCGTTCCCACTCTGCTCTCAAACACAACATCATTATTGTGTCTTCACAAGTGTACTTTTCACTGTTCTCCCACCAATGCTGCTATTCTTTCCCCCAGACCTATTCACTGTACCTACGTCATTTGCTTCCATGATTGAATTTGTCCTTTGCATCCAACTATGTGGCCCTCATTCTAAATCCACACCCTTTCCTTTAACACCTGATCTGCAAAATGCATGCACATTGTGCCTATTCCCTGTACACTACTCTGTCTCTTACATCCACAAATAAAAATATGTTCCCACCACAGGCAAGCTGTGCCACCTTCCTCTCATAAACCACGCACACTCCCTTCCACTCTGCAACTCATTATTTTCAGCTCTTTCCTACCAGCACTGTTCACTTATTTTATGTCCATTCTCTTTTCTATACCAACACTCACACATTTGCACCAGTTCTCTTTACTGTGCGATCACCCAGGCACCTAGCCACAGCAAAATGATCCCCTGTGTCGACACTCTGTACATGTTCCTCTGAGTCTCTGCTTTCAAATCAATCTTGAGTCTGCATCCCTGAAGAACCACCTGGGCAGTAGCGGCCGCTGTCAGAGGAGAGGGGAGGGGCAGGTGGAGAGGGGGAAGATGACAAACAACGAAAAAAGGGCAAAAAAAAGAACCGCCACTTCGCCATCTACTGCTCCTCTTGTGGCTCCACTGCAAGGCCAAGACTCCCAGACTCCCCTGCGGTCAATCCTGAAGCTGCTCTCACACATGATAGCAATTTCAGGATTGACCTGATCGCCGATGATTTGTGCTCCCAGGGAGACTGGGAGCCTATAATTTGCTGTCTCCAACCAAGCATACAGCTGGATTGGAGAGAACATCAATGCACATGACGGTTTGGCTGGCCTGAGACGGCCGGCCAAACTGTCATGCCCATTGATAACAGGGTAAGGCGTTGACCTCAGCACGTGACTTGATGATGTGAGGTGTAGCAGCAACCGGAATCAGAGGTTTCAGAAGGGAGAAGAGAAACGCTGCAGGCCGATTTCACCTACAGCTGCAAGCCACTGTGCCTGCGGACTCTTGGAGTGGGTTTGCGGTCAGCAGACGGCAGCCAGCGTTAGGCGGTCTGAGAGGGAGAGAGCCGGTGCTTTTCAACTCGCTGGCTCCCCAGGCACCCTGTGCAGACGTCTCCTGCAGAAGGAAGCGACCATCCATCAGCTCCCACTTCTACTTGCTCTCCTGCTCACCCACTGCCTGCACACTTGACCACCTCACCGCGACTGGTGAGTTATTGGTGCGGTCTTGGCCACAAGGGATCTGAGGCATTGCTCGTCAGGGAGCAGCCTCTAAAAAGTGACAGAAAAACAGTAAGAACAGATTGGGGAGTGAGGCAAGGAACAAAAACCTAGTGACAGAAACGGTGAAGTGAGGTGTGGCAGCGTGGCATGGAATGCCTAGGCTCTGCCACACAGTTAGAGTACCTTGATCACGGAAGCAGCCCGCTTTAAAGCATCAAGCACAGAAGTGCTTGGAGGAGTGAGATTGCTGACGTTCTACGCTCTACATCAGCTGTTAGCCGAAGGACGCTGCCAGGTCCGCTCCCATAATGCCAATCGCTTTTTCCCTGCTTGGAGCGGGTTGGATTTCATCACTACCATAACTCCTTGAATTCTGCAGATGTTTCGCTTTGGATAAATATGATGTACCCATTTTAGCTGAAGAGTGTCTCCCCAAACCCCAAAGTTCAGAAAATAATGGGGTGTGGCAAAATTTGTTTGGTACAATTGATGCAATAACAACAGCATTGAATTTTCATTCTAACAAGCTCGAAATACAGGTGGAACTATTAAATACTCTATTAGTATATGCAGTGGGCATAAATACAAAGCTACACAACCTAACCAACTTGGTGGTAAGGGCCCAGTCTGATGTTAATAATCAACTAATCAAATGAACGTGCTCACATATTTTAGATAATGTGTCTGTACTCCCGAATATAGTAGGGTCTCTTATTGAAGAAGTTAAGAAACTAGCTGTGCAACCAAATTCAGAATTACCTTTAACTCCCCATATTCATCTAGGGTTAGGAGCAACTAGTGTAAGTACAAAGCACAACATGCTCAGCGAGATGTTCCCATTCATTTAACCAGGATTTTAGCCAGGGAAGTTAGGAAACCAGAAGTAGGTTTGGGCCTTGATACTGAAACAGATAAAAGTCTTTTACTAGGAAATGCTAATATAGAGAGAAGTCAAGTTACAAATTCCACAGTCTTAGGTGATAGTATTAGTGAGGATCCTCCGCCATCAAAAAGGGCCAGGAAAATCCTGTGGAAGGCCCAGAACATAGCTAAGAAACCCATGGACTCACTGGTCAAACCCAGGGACTGATATCTTGTCTTCAAATCTGCCAGTCAGAAATTACAAAGGCAGGATTATTCCCACAATGGTGCAGAAACTCCTTTTGATTCCACTCAGTCAAACTATTTGAATTCCCAATCGAAGAGAGAGGTACAGAACCTTTTGAGTGGTAGTAAAAAAGAGTCTCTGACCATTACTGATATTGTGGGTACCAACAATGGGACCATCTTTAAGCAAAATGACAGCGGTATGTTCTTGTCTCAAGGTTGTGCAATACAGATCATGCATGGGGCCCGTCAGGCTGATGGGAATAGGTCCAGTGTCACCCAGAGATCACCATCTCTTGGAGGACATCAAACCAACTATTTAGTCAACAATAGCAAACTGGGTCCAACAATACCTTTAAGGGTCATGCCGGAAAACCAAACTTCTAATAGCGCAAAATTACTTTTTCACCCCTCATACAAATCTAGGGGCATTCATGATAGTCTGAATTGGAGTTCAATCCTAAAAGTTATCTCAACCATTCCTGAGCTATCATTTATTAAATCTATTGATCTCCTTTTGGTACAGTTTAAACAAACACACTTTAATTAATCTTGTGAGTCCACCATAACAACTTGGACTACCAAGGAAATAGCAAATAAAATCCTAGACTCATGCTTTTATTTTATGGAATGGGGCATCGAGGTTAAGAATTGCACCCCTGCAAAATATCCTTCTATTTCAGAGGCATTAGCCCCAAAAGTGGAAAAAGAAAGAAATACGGCTGAAAGTAAAAATTAAATCCTATTACTCAGAGGTGCGACTGGCCCATTGAACAAAACAACTTGCAATACAGGTCTGCTAATTACAAATACATTAAAAGGAGTGTGTACCTGTGATTTATTACCCAAAAATAAAATGCCATTTGAGGATTGGACATGGCTTCCAGCAACACTTGCAAATGTGCCTTTAGGAGATGAGAACTGAATCTTGCCTGCTGCAAGTGGAAAAGTTGTACAACTGAGACTATGGAGCAGATTTACAAGCCCCTTGCGCCACTTTTGCGTCACTTTTCCCATGTTAAAAGTGACGCAAAAGTGGCGCAAGGGGCTTGTAAATCTGCCCCTATGTTCTTAGAATGTGCATGTGCTGTCCCATTTGCTGGCCGATCTGGATACTCTCTCATTTTTAAACACCTTTGAAATGTTATTGTTCCAAAAAACATGGGGAGGACAAGTAACTCCATTGCTTGGGTTCATTTGATTTAATCTCCCTGCTACACACACTAATAAATTAGGCCGTGCCTTATGTTGGCATTGAATTAAACCTAACAGTAGAAGTAGTTGATTTGCAGTTGGAATGGTTACAATGCGTTCTATTACAGTACAACTGCTATAGGATGACAATATTTAAAGTTTATTTAAGTGCGAGGAAAAATAAGGTGTCCCAGCTGTATATTTTACGGGATATCATGGGTTCATTAGCAATTCGGCATCCAAATGCTGATTTGATCATTTTTGGCGACTTTAAGTTACATCTGGTCGCTTTTAACTCCTTAGATAGAAAGAGTAATTGTATCGCAAATGCGTGCTGTGACAATCTACACCAGCTTGGCCTAATCTTGTTAAAAGAAAAATCCTTGTGCAAATCAAGGCCAGTTCCATCCTTTAAACAGTCCAAGCATGGCTCAATAATCGATTACACCTTTATCTCAGATATTCTGGGCTCAAAAATTGTTTAATATAAGGTAACTCCTCAACTCGAAAGTGACCATAATCCTTAGATATTAACGCTACAACTATCAATAAGTTGTAACCCCAAATTTAATGAGCTTCTCAATCTGATTCATTCCTCTTATAACTTGAAAAGACTGGTATGGCATTCGATAAACAAGTAGAAATAATGAAGTTTGCCAAACCCATAATAAAACATAGGGGCATATTAGCAAGACCGACGATAAAATTATCGCCGTTTTAGCGGCAGGAAACTGCCGCAAAAACGGCGATAATGGGATTGGTAATATGCGTTATAGAATTCCAATAGAAGCCCAGGTTAGATGTCCTGCACATCTAACCTGGGCTTCTATTGAATTCTATAACGCATATTAGCAAGCCCATTATCGCCGTTTTAGCGGCAGTTTCCTGCCGCTAAAACGGCGATAATTTTATCGCCGGTCTTGCTAATATGCCCCATAGTGACCAGTGCCACGTGGGGGTAGGTTTAATGCAAAGAAAAAAGGAATTATATTACCTCATCCATGGTGGGAAAATTTCCAGCATGAAATCGAAAAAAAACAAATCCATCATTAGCCTTCTCTAATAAATGGTATTCATTTAAACTACTTAAATTAAAACAATCCCTCAATAAAGCTGTACAGGAAGCTTTTTTCTATAGATACCGACAATCTTATTATGTACTTAAGGATATAATGACTGTTCTAAGAAGATTATATAGACGAGAAGTTTGGTTGGCTAAATCACGTTATCAAACAGGGCTATGGCATAGATTATTACATGCCTCTAAACCAAATAAAGTAAAAATGTTTTGGGCGATGAATAACAACCTTGAATGGGGAGGCAATAAGGCATACAGTTTTAATTTTATGGAGGATGAATGGGTAAGGTTTATTACCAACTTGCATGGTGTGTGAGATTAAGATATGAATAGGCAAGACTTGTGCTACAATTGTGGTAAAATCAGCAATCCAAATATAGGGAAAGTGAGCAGCTCCAACCCGGCGAATGACCTGGATTCTATACACAGCACTTTGAAATCTAGTGAGTTATACATAGAGCAAGTGAGCAGCCATAATTTGGAGAATTACTTTGATTTTATAGGCACTACTGAAATACCCATTGTCCTATGCCGCCTTCGATCAAATAAGGCTCTTGGCCCAAACGGGCTCCCCAATGCGATATTCCGTGCCAATATTGACATGTTGGACGAAGTGTTGACTCCAGTGTTCAATGAGGTATTGGCACTGAATATTACCCCCATATCCTGGCAAGGTAGCATCGTGCAGCCCATTTTCAAAAGTGGTCCAGTCGACAACCCTGCCAATTATCAGCTAATTGCCCCAACTGATGTAGACGTGGAGGTCTTTGCCTCCCGTCTATTGATCGATTTGGAAAAACTGGGCAGCGCAGCAAGGTATAATCCCAATTAACGAAACAGATTTTTGTAAGGGCCAATCTACCATCACCAATTTGCTGGCCCTCACTTTACTAGTGAACGGGCGGTTTTAAAAAAGCAAAATCTTTATATCTGTTTTATAGACTGAAAAGCTGATTTCGATTCAGTTCCTCGAGATTTACTATGGAAAAAACTGGTAGGCTGGGCCATCCCACGAAAAGTGTTGGATTCTATAATACTCCTCTATACCAACACTTGTATTCAGGTCAAGTTAGGAGACAGTTGTACTCTATCACAAAAAATTAAAACCTATAATGGTCTTAAACAAGGCTGTGTCCTTGCACCCTACCTTTTTAATCTATTTTTATCAGACCTACTACAGCACCTTGGGCCTGTTAACGCCCATCCTCCAAAAATTGCTGAGGTGCATCTTAGTTATTTACAATACACAGATGATACAATTTTGCTGAGTCAAACCCAAAATAGGCCTACAAAGACTGATTAATGTATTCAAAGATTATATTCTAGTGAATGGCCTGGAATTGAATGTTATATGCACACAAATCATGAAAATCGGTCCGTCAAAATTTAAGACTGGTTCATGGAGGGCTAGAGGTGGGCCAATCGAAGTGGTAAAGACATATAAATATCTGGATATTTTATTTGACAATAGAGTCTCTTTCAAAAGTCATTTTAAAGACTTAAGGGCAAAAACCGCAACCCTAATTTATGCCTTTAAATGCTTACATAAATCATTGAGATGCCAATCATACAACCATCTCCTCAAAGTTATGAGAGCAAAGTTACAGCCAACTATTACATATGGCTTGCCTATCACCAGGGGGAAAGATACAAAATTATTGGGCCTATTAGTAATTAAGGCCTATATATCAATCTCTGGGATCCCTAGGTCAATTGGCCACGCATAAATTAGACTGGAGTTTGGCCTCTAAAGGCAGTCCATGGTGTTGCAAGGGTCATTTCTGAAATGTATGTACTCTTTATTTCATCTGACCCAGATTCTTTAGCTAAAACCTGTTGGCATGAAATAATTAGTTCTGTCTATACAGATACCAGGCGATCCCACATTTCAACATGCCTCCAGAGTTTTGAACTGCAGATAGGGCTCTCAGGATTGACAATATCCAGTCTTAGACAAACCTTATAAAAATTTAAAACCAACTAATTTAATGCGGATAGGACAGCATTAACTCATGCATGGTTTGTGATTATTTCACACCAGTCTATGCGAATCCAGCCTTAACTGAATGCCTATTTCTCAGTTCAAATGAAAGAAACATTATGAAAAATAAGATTGGGCATAAATTCAACCAAGGAGGGTACGCCAACTTGGATCCAACAACGGCCAAGTACTAAATGTAGACTGTGTGGGTGGCCACGTGAAACCTTATAGCACATATTATATGCGTGTCCTAAACTGCTTAAAATACGCTGCACAGTTTTAAAAACTCTGGGGCATATTAGCAAGGCGATTATCGCCACTTTAGCGGGACTTTTTCCCGCTAAAGCGGCAATAATATTATCGCCTTATCAACAAGCTGTCGCTAACTGCTGTTAGCGACAGCTTGTAGGCGATAGCGACCGGGTTGGGTGCCGCTTTGCATGCCAGCGATATTTATCGCTAATGGCATGCAAAGTAGGCGTTCCCCACCTAACAGCGACTGGAAACAGTCGCTGAGGTCGCTAACGCCTATCAGCGAGGCAGGGGCGGTGATTAGCGAACCAGCGCTAAACACGTTTAGCGCTGGTTTGCTAACACCTGGTCCCACCCTGACTTAGACATGTAATCCAATGAGAGGTGGATTACATGGCTAAGTCCCCTCGCACTATCAGCAAGCAGAACTGGGAACAGTGTGAATATCACCTGTTTTCAGGCGATATTCACACTGTTCTCCAAGGTTTCTATCGCTTTGGAGATTAGCATTGCTGATTGCACGCTAACTCCACGATAGAAACCGGCGATGCCTGGCGATAATTATCCAAGCGCTAATTGCGCTTTGCGATAATTATCGCCAGGCATTGCTAATATGCCCCTCTATTCCTTAAGGCTGGGGTAAGATCAGCCCACCAGGCCCTTAATTTATGTCTATCGGGTAAGTTGATTCCATTGTTAAGTCAAATGATAACATTTTTAGTCTGCAACCTAAGGTTTGTTCTAATGAATTAGAAATTATAGTGGCTGTTTTGAGGAGCTGACACCTTGCATTATCTTGTGTTTAAGCTACTATGGTAATCAGGCTCTAACACATTTATGAAAATACTGAAGCACTTTCATTGCTCGTTTGCACATTGGCATACATTGTTCATAGTTCTGGCCCGCAGGTAATTTCAGATAACAGGCTTCAAAGCATATAGAGACACCTTATTGCTCATTTGCACAATGCTCCATAATGTTAGAGTTTGTGCACCTAGGCACCTTATAGCATATTTGCACAATGTAACATAATGTTTATAGTATTTATTGTATATTCCTGGGAAATGTAACCATAATTTGTTATCAGTTTTATGCTTAAAGTGCGTTCATGATAAAAGATGTTTATATGTGGTATCAATGTTCAAGTACGGCATGTAACCATAGAAACATGCTTCTTGTACAGGTGCACATTGTTTGAAGAAACTGGGAATTGTGTTTTTTTATTCAAGATTTTAATGTTTTAATTTGATTGATTTTTGTTCATCAAGCAATAAAGAATTAATTACAATTACAGTGCATTCCACACCCCATGGGTGTCTGTTGTCCACTGGCCCGGCCCCCAACACTTTTTATTTGTTATACTTTGCTAACAGGGGGGTTGACACTCCTGCGCCATAGCAAAGGAGCCGCCCCTGCACCTGTGCCTTTTTTACAGGCTCCGCTTATCTAAAAGGCAGATGCTTTATCATACTCATGCCAAATAAAAATAAATCGCCCACAAATGAAGGTTGTGCAAGAAGAACACTTTAGAGACAACACAGAATTTTGCTTACAGTGATAAATATCCTTGCACCATTATTGCTTATCAGCTATGTAGTTATTCATCATCAGTAAAATGTTTATTTCGGATGCAATGATCCATAAAACAAAATACGTCAAGGTTAAAAGATATAAAAACAATCAATTTTCTTAAAACAATAACTATCATGAATCACATATTTATAAAACAATGCTGCAACATAAAACTCAGGTAAGTAACGAGAAAATTCAGCACAACTACAGATAAAGTGAGAGAAAGACTGAGGTTAAAACATGACTGTTTCACTGCTTTGACACTACGAGTGTGGATAAGCCAAGCAGCATGGAAAATCATTGTCATTCCAATAACAATCATCTCTCTGTGTCTGAACCTAAAGTGCAAAGTGCAGATGCATAATGATGAAAACCCAAATGTTTACACACAGGCTTTAGCCATTGTTTGTGCAGTCTAGCATATAAATGACAAAAAAAGGCAAAGTGGTGAAGAGTTTCCTCTGCCAAGTTGCAAGATGAGCACTTGCCAGAGCTGCAGTACTTCACACACCATCTCATGCAGAAGCTGTTCACCGGCAGAACTCCATACCTCTATTTTAGGAAGAGTTGCAGTGGGTAGTTATTGATATTTGGCAAAAGGTGGATGGAATCCGGAGAATTGAATGGCCAACTGGTCAAAGACAATTGAGATCAAGTGTGTCAATAGAATGTATACTGCCTACAATCACCGAAGAAACAGGATCTAGTGGTATAAGTAACACAGAAGAGAATCAGCAGACCCTGAGGATATCTAAAAGAGCAAAAGTACCTTGTCAAAGGTATTTAGCACCTGAGTGAGTCTACTGTTCGAGAAGTGTACCAAGTGGGACACAACAAATTCCAGATGAACTGAGTTTCGAGTTGTTTGAGCCTCCATGATATGCCACACTGACAAACAGCATTAACTAAAACAAAATATTTGAAATAAACATTGCAATTGAAAACTTGACGAAAATTATTTGAACTGGAGACTAAAAACAGTCTCAATGACAAGTGATTAGCTGTGCTAAAGTCGAGAAACAAAAAGAGACTGTAATAATAAAAGAACTAAAAAACACAAATAAAAGAACTGAGAAGATTTCTTCAGGTCCATGGTTCCAGTAAAAGAGTAGGGAAGGTGGAGCTAGGGAACATGGCGTTCGGCTGAAGGGACGGTCGGGAGCAACCCTGAGGGGAAATTAATACGTAATTTTAATGCCTGAAACTTACTGGGTTCGCCTTTCCTCTTAATTTTGATGTGCAGGGTCGGAATTTGCCCTGGTACAACGGACGGTGGCACAGGCGACGCCGCAGTGCTGCATTGCGGCAGCTCGGCTTCGGAAATTCCACTTCGTGTGGAGCGTCCTTCCGAGAAGCGAAGACGCTGTCATCAACGGCGTGGACAGAGTCAGCACAAGTCAAGGGGGCAAGGGACGGTTGCAGTAGTTGCTGTGTGCCGCTGTATCTGGAAAGGGCAGCGGAGAAGACTTTGCTCGCAAGCATGCCCTAATGGATATTAAGCTTGTGGGTCCTGAGGGTAAGTCCTTTCTATTAGCTTGCCCTCAGCCTGCTAGTGCTGCAGAGAAACAGGTGGGACAGCAGAGTGGGCTTGTGGAGCGAGGGAGGCAGGTACAAGTGGGAGCTGGCAGACCTCAGGTGGGGGAGCTGAACAGATATGCTCTGAGGTCACATAAATCCTTATGGGCAGTGAGTGCAGTAAACCCAGAGTTTGCGAGGGTTTTAACCCCCTAACAAATGTGCCAATTAAACATATAAAGCCCCAAAATAATCATTTAACTAGAAAGGTGTTAGGCAGGTCCACTCCGGCTAAAATCACAGTTGGTATCACAGCCAAACTGAAAGAGAAGCAGAATCCATTGAATTGCAAGCCGCAAGAATTACTCCCTCATTAAAATCCCATTTTAAGGCCAGATTGGAGCTAAGAAAAGTGGAGGGTGAGGTAAGAAATAGTGCAAGTAGTGCAAGGAGCAGCAGTAACTTTGTCCCCAAGAGCCAGCTGAGCCTGCTGAGCGGGGCTGCGACAACGAATATGGAAATGGGTGATGGTGGAAAGGGTAGGACATCAACACACTTCGCAGTTCCCACGAAAAACTAATTTTCGGCCCTAGAAGCAGAAGAACTGAACCAGGTCACAGGAGTTGTAAGGGCTGAAGAAGGAAGGGCCATATTAACTGAGGATCCAGTTGAGGGGGTCCAGAGGAAATAGATACCGTACAGGGCATGTTAGGTCAGTTAGCATGAGAAATTAAAGAGCGCTTCTCGATCTTTGAGTCAAACCAAAAGGAGATTCAGGAAACTTGTTCAAGTTTGGAAGTAAAGATTGAAAGTTTAGCTCAGCGTACTCAGGAATTAGAAGGTGGTGTTCAAAGTCTGCAGACAGCAATTCAAGAAAATACTCAAGAAGTAGCGCTCTTGAAACAAAGAGAGAAGATGTTTGCTGACAAACTGGAAAAGTTGGAGAACAATGCAAGGAGAAACAATGTCAGAATTTTGGGGGTTACGGAGGGCGCAGAAGGCACAGACATTAAACATTTCTTGATAAAATTGCGGAGAAGCACATTTCCACAGGAGGAGCAATTTGTTAACCTAGAAGTGGACATACAGTGTGTACATAGAGATCCCTTTAAATTGCGTCCTGGGCAAAAGAGCCCCCGGAAGTTCTTGGTAAACTTTCTATCCTATACTGTAAAAGAGAGTCTCTTAAGTCTGGCCCTGAAGGAAAAAACACTGCAAGCATTGGGGGTTAATTTTAAGATCAGATCAGACATCTCTAGAGAGACTGCAGATAGGCAGTGGGAGTTGGGAAATAGAATGGGAGAACTCAATCAATCAATCAAGGAATTGTTAAGCACACTACTCACCTGTGAGGGCCTCAAGGCGCTGGGGGGGGTGAGGGTAAGCAGCTCTGGTCAGTCGAAGAGCCAGGTCTTGAGGGTCTTCCTGAAGATGTGCAGAGAGGGGGCGCGTCTGATGTCAACCGGGAGCTCGTTTCAGGTCTTGGCCATGATGTAGGAGAAGGCTCTTCCACCTGTTCTGGCTCTGCGGATGCATGGGGTTTCGGGGAGGGCGAGGCCGACAGAACGAAGGTTTCTCTTGGGTACGTGGAAGAGCTGGGTGCCAATGTTCAGTTAAAATTCCCCGCAACTTTGAGGGTGATGTGGCAGAATAAAATGCATAACTTTTCCGACCCTGCAGATGTGGCAAACTTTATAACTCAGGTAAAGAGGGCAGAAACTCAGGAAAAGTAATACGGGATCACTCCCTCAGGGGTTAGACCAAATAGGCCATGGATGGGCCTAGTTGTAGGAAGGTGTGGGTTCCCAGGGGCGGAGCACTAAGGGTGGGGAGCAGAGGGGAGTTTAGGTCCTCAAGTTGGTACAGCAAAGTAGCACCGTTTTGATGTAGTCGTCTCTTAAATCAAATGACAAAAAATATAACAAAAATATAATGAAGAAACTAAAATTAAACTTTCTAATAAATGAGCACATAGGGTGAAGGGTTAATGGCTTTTGAAATACTATGTTGGAATGTGAATGGGCTGAGGGTTAAAAAAAGGCAACATGCTATTCTGCACTACTTAAAGCAACACAAGTCACAAATAATCATGCTGCAAGGAGGGAGGAGTATAAGGATCTCTTTTTGAAGCAAAAGTGGGTGGAAAACATTATAGCCACAGATCAGTTGCATTGTACCAAAGGTGTAGCACTAATAGTTAAAGTTAAATCAGGAGTCGAGTTGGTCCGCCACAAGGCAGATGAGGGGGGGCGTTGGATTGTAGAGGAAGTTACAATAAGTCAGAACGTATTTATGCTAGTGAGTTACTATGGCCCAAACATAGATGATAGTTCACATCTGGCAAATATGTTTTCGACTCTGGTCGATTTTAATGCGCCCATAATCTTAGGGGGAGACTTCAATATTCTCTTAGATAATACTCTGGATAGATCCTCCACACGAATGCAAATTAATTACCCGAAAATTAGGGCATATCTGGTGGACATGTTGGAAAATTATAACTTATGCGATGTCTTTCGGAGAATCGAGGGGAACAACAGGGACTATACTTTCCATAGCAAAAAAAACAGACATTACACTAGGCTAGATTATTATTTTATGGATAGGAAGGAAGTGGAGAAAGTGGTGGGAATAGAGCATCTCCCCATTCACCTTTCCGATCATCCAGAAATTCTTCTTAAACTTGAACTGCAGGATTCACAGGGGCCTAGGAGATGGACAATCAATAGAAGGATCCTGCTACAGGAGGGGCAGTTGCAGAATTGGCATACAGCTCAGAAGAATCTTTTTCTTTGAACCCATCATCGGCCCCCCTGCATGTAGTATGGGATGCATACAAAGCTTGGTTAAGGGGGAAACTCAAAGTATATCAGTGAATTGGGCAAGGGAAGAGAGAAGGGAATTTTCTAGTCTGCAGGAAAGTATAGGGGGTTTAGAAAAGGTGCAGAAGAGAGAGGGTTTAAGTGAAGAGGATAGGAAGGAGACTGTTGCAGCAACTGAGGAACTTCAGGTGAAATTTCGAGTCAAGATGGAAGAAAAGGTTCAGCAACAGTGGGAAGCTAGTAGAGCTAGAGATATAGTGCAGGGAGAGTGCTGTGGAAAACTGTTGGCGTGGAAGGCAAAGCTAGAGAGGAACTAAAACTATGTTAGGAGGATTGAAGTTGATAATATCGGGCATACCACCGAAGAAAGTAGTGAGATAAGAGAGGTTTTTAGGGAGTTTTTCCAGGATTTATAAGCGGAGGACATTGTAACAAAAAGAGCAGACATAGATGCTTGGCTCCAAAAAAAGCAACTCCCTAAATTGACTCCGGAACAGCAAGGTTATCTATGTCAGGAAATAATGGGCAGCAAGATAATGATTGCTGTTAAGAAAATAAAGAAAGGCAAGGCAGCAGGTCCAGATACAATTCCCAGCGAAATGTATTCTGCAATTGCAGAAGAGAGTGTTCCAATCTGGATTAAACTGTTCAATTCTATTCTGGTAGAAGGTATGCCAATACCAGAGTCATGGAATGATGCAGTTATAACGTTAATCCCAAAGCCTGGAAAAACCCTCTTCAATGCCAATCATTCCGTCCTATCTCTCTACTCAACATCGACTATAAAAAATGTACTAGTATCCTAGCAGCACGTATAAACAAGGTAGTAGGGTACCTAATACATGAAGATCAAAAAGGTTTTATACCTGGGAGAAACCTGAGAGAGCTGAAATATGCCTTGATTGGTACCATCGATTTAGCCACAACTAACGGTCTCCCCCTTGCTGTTGTGACTGTAGATGCTAGGAAGGCATTTGACCGGGTTAATTGGAGCTAGCTTATGGCAGTATTGGATCATTTTGGAATGGGTAAATAATTGATAGACACACTAGAGAAGGTTTATAGAAGCCCAACAGCTCGTATTTTGGTGAATGAAAGTCTATCTCCCTCTGTGAAGATAGAAAGGGGGACAAGAAAAGGTTGCCCTTTTTCACCCATACTTTTCGATCTTTATATCGAGCCATTTGCTCAAAGCTTGAGACTGAACAAGGGAATACAGGCATTTACGTTTGATGCATTCTCTAGGAAGATCACGCTATAGGCAGATGATCTAATGCTCTTTACCTCAGACGTGCATTCGGCCTTACCCCAACTAACAGCATTGGCAAGCGGATTTGGTGCCCTCCCAGGATATAAAGGCTGTGAGGAAAAAAACGAATTAATGATGTGGAATCAAAATGAAGGGGAAATAAGAAATGCCATGGATATGAGATATCTGGGTGTACATATAACCAGAGATATAGGGAAACTTGCCACATTTAATTTTGAGAAGACGAGTCAGGAAGTCGGAAAATTGTTAAAAAGATTGCAGAATCTTCCACTGTCTATTTATGGTCAGACTAATCTGGTAAAAATATCCCTCCTGCCTAAATTTACTTTTTTGTTTGATAATATCCCCTTAAGTTTTCTGAAAAAAAAGCATTTTAGCTTTACCGGGGAAAATAACGTCCTTTGTCTGGGCCAATAAGGGCGTGCTTCTTTCCTGTAAGAAGTTGAGGAGGAAGGCTGGAGCAGGGGGGTTAGGGGTTCCCGACCTA
Organism: Calotriton arnoldi; assembly: GCA_963921515.1. NCBI lineage: Eukaryota > Metazoa > Chordata > Amphibia > Caudata > Salamandridae > Calotriton > Calotriton arnoldi. Next base: position 380,301 of record CAWUFW010008693.1, on the reverse strand, counting down.
CAATTTTACTGTTGGGCCTTTCAACTTAAAACTAATAGAATTTTACAGATACTGTCCAGACGAGCCTCTAGTTGGTAGAATGTATAGAGCAATGCTTTGTGAATTACCTGCGGAAGGCTTCCTGTATAAAGTTTGGAGCCCAGAGTACTTTAAGAAGGTCAGATTAAAATGCCTCCAAGCAGCAGCTAAAATTTGGTTTGAAGTTAGATCTATCCTGGGTATCACATACTACAGTAAGCTGTCATACATATGGGATTCTCCAGGCACTCCTGAATTTATGCTAGATACTCTCACAGATCCCTTGAGACGGAGCAGTATAAGTAGATGGGGTCAGTTGTTAGATGAAGATCATAACATGACCTGGGAGGATTGGAACTATGGCACTGAAGGGAGAATCTCCAGATTTAAAATATTTCAAGTAAATTCATGGATGAAAAATCAGGATTGGACAAATGAAAGCCCAAATACATTGGAAATGGATCTTCAAAACTCACTGGCCAGGAGGAAGGAAGTGGCATTATGGTACTCACATCTACTCACAGCGGCCAACGAAAAGATGAGAGCGCTCTTTTTGGCATGGGAAGGATACTTGCCGGACGCCGAGCTGGAAGAATTATGGCAAGTATCTCTATCTACAGTTTATATGATAGTTAAATCTGCTGCATTAAGGAAGTACCCTTCTCCATAGAATCTACTGGACCCCGAAAAAGTTGGCAAAAATAAAAAGAAATGGTGACTCCAAATGTAAGTGGTGTGGAAGAACTGATGCAGACGATATGCATATGTTTGCTACTTGCTCAAAGCTTGAAGAATTTTGGCTTGCTGTTGGTAAGACTATTTTTGACGTGTTGGGTACTGAGGTGGAGGTAAGCACGGTTTAATTATGTTTGGGATAAGGCAGTAAGACTTAAAGGGTTCGTGTCTTAATTCAAAACAAAGATACTTGATGTTTTACCTAATCCTCATAGCAAGAATTACAATTTGTAAACTATGGACTCAAAGCTCCGCCCCTTCGTGGCAGGAGTGGAGAAGTTTAGTGGCCTTTTTTGAAACGGTGGACAGGAGAGAATGAAGAAGTGTTGCTGGTGGCGTTGTATGGGACCTAGTGAGTACTTTGGTAAAATGACCGGTCCAATGATTACATCTTCTTACAGCATCAGGCATAGGAAGCAAGTCGTACAAGAAGGGGCCCAATAAACTATTCATTGTTGCTTGAAGAAGCTAGTCCAATCCGCTAGGCACCAGGGTCATTACAACATGCAAGGTGCTTACTTTTGTGATTGGAGAAGGTATGAGGACTAAAGAAAAAAAAAAGAAAAAAAGAGAGTATGGATAACACATTTAGAAGTAGACGGAATATGGTTAGCGAGGACTCATGAAAATATTTGTATATAACCGCCATTGAAATGCTGTATGAAAGGGACATCATAATCCCTACAGTGGTGCCTGAGTAGGCACCACCCTTATTGAAGGGAATTACGTTCTGACCGTCGGAAGCGTCGGTTTGTCCCTCTGCCCCCTGCCTCCGACCGCCTCGCATCATAATGCGGCGGTCGGACCGCAGGCCCAGATGTCTGTCAGACTGCCCCCAGCCTCCGACCGCCTCGCATCATAATGCGGAGGTCGGACCGCAGGCTCAGATGTCTGTCAGACTGTTGATTGCGGTCCAGCCGACATTGTAATGAGGCCCTATAATATAGCGCTAAAGAAACTATTTGAATTTTGCATACTTATGCATAATGTCACTGAACTTTTTCCAAAACTGCATAATCACACAAAAGCAAGATACACATATCTCTCACACCCCTGATAAATAATCAAAAGTGTAATTCCTTCTTTCACTATACATAATTACTTCAAGAAATGTGTTACTGCAAATTCTAAGCCATTAACCTTCCTAAGCATGTTGCTACAGGTGAAGCTAGAAACAGAGGGGCATATTATCAAGCCAGTTAACGCCGCGTTAGCTGCACTTTCCTGCCGCTAACGCGTTTTTTTTTTATCGCCCTATTACCAAGATGTTGCTAACAAGCGTTAGCGACAGCTTTCCGGCGATAGCTTTCGTTTATACTATCGCCGTGCATGGCAGCGATAGTTTCCGCTAATGATATGCAAAGTAGGCGTTGCTTCTCAAAATTTCACGAAAAAAGTCGCTAACACACCATCGCACTATTGCCAATGATGTCCCGGACCCGCGAAGCGATAAAAAAAGTCCCGCTAAGGTCCCTTAGCTGCAGGAAAATAAGACCTGAAAAAACCAGGTCTAAAAATTGAAAAATGGTGATAAATGGAGGTATATAAGGGAGGCCAGCCCAGACCCACACCTGACGACCCACAGACGCCATGGAGGTGCTAATCATTCAGCTCGGAGTCCCAGGAAGGCAACAACCACCACCGCCACTGCCACCCCCCCAGGACCACCACCAACGCAGCGCCAAAGACGACAGCGGGCCCTGCGCAGACGTCTCAGCCTCGCAGACCTGACGCCAGAGGATGTCATTGCCCACTACAGGCTCAAAAGGATATCCATCCAGCACATCCTGAACCTGATAGCCCACAGGCTGATGCCACAAACACAGTGGAGAACCAACATCCCTCCGCAGACAAAGCTGCTGGCCGTGCTGCATATGTTGGCCTCTGGGACCTTTAAACCAACAACGGCCAGAGTTGGAGGAGTCTCACAGGCAGCCTTCTCAATCTTCCTCTCAACTGTTTTGGATGGCATACTCAGCCTGATACCCCAGCACCTTCACTTCCCCAACACTGTGCAGGAACAGATTGAGACCAAGCAAGGATTCTACACCATAGCCAGATTCCCACAGGTGTTGGGCGCAATTGACAGCACACATGTCCTATTTGTGCCCCCTGCGGACAGTGCGCACATATACCGCAACAGAAAGCACACCCATTCCATGAATGTGCAGGCAATAGTGGACCACCGGGGACTGTTCACCAATGTCATAGCCAAGTTCCCAGGGAGTGTGCATGATTCCTACATCTTCCGACAGTCTATCATAAACCAGCGCTTCCAGGATGGCACATATGGAAATGCAGTTCTTGTTGGTAAGTACTAACTGAACACACCACACGCCTCAACTCCACATTCATGCAACTCACAATTGTGAGAATGTTACATGTTACAATCACACATACAACATGTCAATCAACATGCCCACATACCAGACACAACAACACCAAGAACTGTGGGAACTGTGGCTAGATATGTAGACAAACCATCCTCAAATGCTTAGCCCCTGTGCCACCCATAAGCAAATGTGGTGAGAGGTGGGAACCATGTATGTGAGATGGAGGCACACGATCCATAATGAAAGTAGGAACACAAGGCCCAGTGTGTAGGTGTTGTGCTGGACAGTTGGGAGTAAGCTGACTGCAGACATTCCCATGTTGGCATATAGTGTGTCTCTGAAGCCCAGCCTGATGGCAATGACTGTGTGGGTCACTGTTACACCCGACAATGGGGGGATCTATGTGAAGGTTGCATGGAGGATGCAGAGGCTGGCAAAGCAGCTGCAGGCCACTGCGTACACCTGTAGGTACATGGAGATGGAGGAGTCAAATATGGGGCCTAGGTACGTAGATTTGGGGTGGGGGCATCAGAAAGCGTTGGACCACCAGGTGATGCCACATGCTGATTGTACTGTTACGAGGATGAGGACTCATGTTTCCCCTGCGTATAGCATGCCCCAGCTGTTGATCATCCATGTTGCAAATCACAGCAATCCTACCTGGAAGAGCAGTTTGGTGTGTGTGCGTATTGTTGATGTTGAATATGAGCATTCTGTACGTGTTGGTGGTGCAGATTACTGGTATCCCAAAGCTTGCACCAGCTCCACTCCATCTGTCAGCAGCTGCATCTGCCAACTCTGAGGTTGGTGCTGACCGAGGTGGCATTCATTGCCTGCCGTATGTTGCAGTTGCATAGTGGGACAAGGGTGCATGCGCAGTTAGAGATACATGTTTGGAAAATGTGGACTTGCGCCATTGTTGACGATTGCAGTGTTGTGGTTGCTGCTGTCGATGGTGGTGTGTAGCATCTCATCGGTGACTGATCTACACCAACTTTGTGGGGGCTTGCATGTGGTCAACAGTGGTTTGGGGAACAGCAACAAGGTGGTGCATGCGTAAGTGGTCAACACATGTGCGCTTAGTGGGGCCGAGGAACTGGACGTAGTCTACACATGCAAAGAAGCCGTCAAAGGTGTGCCCTGCCTTGTGGATCAGTGTGGTGAAGATCTGGGACAGTCTGATGTCAGCTAACATTTCCCTGAGTCAAATGTACCTTGAGTAGTCATGGCATTTGAGTTGGAGACTACACTCCCGAATGAGTACGTAGTCCACGGAGTGGACAGTGTTGCGTCTGATGATGCTGATGGTGTGGGTGAAGCGTTCCTGCCTGCAATTGGCCCTGCATCCGAGGGGGCTGATGACTGTTGATATGTGTCCGCTCGGGACAGGAAACAGCATGTGTTGTGCATTGGGGCAGGTCTGGCAGCAGCGACAGCTGCACAACTGAACGTGAACCGTGTCTGGTGTGGCCCATTGCCCCTAATTTGAACGTTCACATGGCATTGACTGTGAGGAGGGTGGATGAGTGCCATTGATAGATGGTAGAAGAGCCAGTCAGTCAGTCAGTCAATCTCCTTTATTCGGATATACAAAATATCCATAAAAGTACAGAACAAAGTACCAGCAAAAAATACATTGATATATTCTAATTTAAAACATACAATAAATACCTAATTTAATACAATAAATGCGATAATATCATATACATTGTTAAAAAAGACGACACAGCAAAAATAGGATATTTCATAAAAATATAGCAGCATAATGAGTAAAGTGCATATATTGTGACAGGTATCAGTCATTAAAGTGCGTTCTACGACAACCAAGAGTCCAAGTTTAAATGCTAATCCGAAGGGGAAAACAATAATAAAAATACACTCAAGTTTTGCTTAAATAATGTCCATAGAGGCGCGTGAGCGGACAGCCATTTTCAAGAATGTGCAAACATGAAGAATTACATTTTCCCCATCAAGTTTAAGAATGACACTATAAGCTACCCTGAAATCATCAATACCCAGGGCCTTAAAATAAGGGATCAATAATTGCATACTGTATTTTCGGTAATAGTTACAAAAGAATGTAAAGTGTAACATAGATTGGTTTCCACGGTTGCCACAATAACATGGCATTTGCTCAAGGTTGATGTTAAAGCCTAAGGGGAAGCACAATGAGTATTTTAGGGTGCCTGATCTAAGGCGGAAGAGCAAACTACGATCCCAGTGGTTAATAGCTTCTAGAAGATAGCCAGCTGGCAGGTATGGGCGGGGGACATCACCCTCTACCGTGGATATATAGCGAAATACTGTAGATTTCGGGAATTCTCGTTCATACCTTCATAATGTTTATACAAGGCCTTCTGAATAATCTTTTTATTGATGCCTTCCAAATGGTTTGGGTTTATAAAAATATGTGCAAGATTTATACTAATCAGAAAAAGGGGGAGGAGGAGGATTGGGCTAGGTTCACCCTCCTGTGTGATCAGAATACATCAAAAAGAATCCGTAGGTGACGGATCAAAAGAACCTAGCCAAGAAACAAGGGCGGGTTCACCAATTGGGGTGAAGGCCACCTCTACTGGTAGAAAAGAAAAATTAATTTTCTTGTGTCCCCTCACTCACCCAGGGTTGCCCCTAGGTGACATGCTTCATCATTGGGGCCATCCCAAACATCTACTGATTGGGGCATGCTGCGACTTGCGGATTTACGTAGGAGCACTTACCTTGTGAGGCTATGTGTCGTGCAGTGTAGGGGGGAGTGGTTTTAAAAAATTACCTAACTAGTGAGCTATTGTTTTATTCCTGCTCCTAGTTGGTAGGGATAAAAAGGGGGTTAATAAAAGGGAAATGTAACTGTTATGTAATTATAATCCCTTGTATTATGTCAACATGTTTCAAGGTATCCCCTAAACCTTTTCTTCAGGACAACAAAGGGACCAGCCCTTTGTGTACCACTCCGCGCCGGACCTATAATAAAGTGAAGTGAAAAATTATTAATGCACACCTATTGTGTGAGCATTGGGAAAAATATATACATACGGTTGCTTCTGAACACGTAGTAATTATTTGTGGGCATAAGTGCGCCTCATGGTCTGTCTGGGTGGAGGGGCCTGTAGAAACCTGTGCTCAGCAACCCTCCGTCAATACGACCTATTCAGTCCCAAGGCAGACCGCATCTACAATTAGTATTTTAGGGTGCCTGATCTAAGGCGGAAGAGCAAACTACGATCCCAGCGGTTAATAGCTTCTAGAAGATAGCCAGCTGGCAGGTATGGGCGGGGGACATCACCCTCTACCGTGGATATATAGCGAAATACTGTAGATTTCGGGAATTCTCGTTCATACCTAATACCTTCATAATGTTTATACAAGGCCTTCTGAATAATCTTTTTATTGATGTCTTCCAAATGGTTTGGGTTTATAAAAATATGTGCAAGATTTATACTAGTCAAACTAGCCCTGACAGCAGCCAAGCATGGTATGTCAATGCCCTTATCACATTTAAGGCAGTCAGTTATAATTTCTCTGGTCAGTGCTGCCGCTGGATTTTGCCATACTTTCAACCAAAATACGGCGGGGCGGGACCTGATATAATCTTCCACATATGGCAAATTCAACTCTCTGTGACAAATATAGGATGATGAAGAGATCGGTGCCCCCAATACTCTCCGGCAGAATCTATTTTCCTCGATCTGGGTGCTGTTACTGTTTGTGTGTACCCATATCTCTGCCCCATATGTTACTATGGGTAGACACTGAATTTTATATATTTTCAGTAAAGATAGCACAACCTCAGATCTTCTAGGTTGGGGAAGACTCAAAACTGAGTTAACCGATTTTGAGAATTTACTCCGGCCGTGTGCAGAATGGGCCGCCCAAGAACCGTTATCAGAGAATACTAAGCCCAAATAGGGGAAAGTGCAAGTGCTTATCAGTTTTTCTGAACCTAAATTAATAACTTTAATAGGATATTTTTTGGGGCCACAACACATTAAAAAATATTTTTTTAAATTTGTACAAAAATCTAATCCATTCATAAAATCATCAAAACCCCTAACTAAAATGCGGAGAGAGTTCGGGGTGCGACCCATTATAACCGCGTCATCCGCGTACAACAGGGCAGGGAGTTTATTACCATTGATCATTGGGACGTCTGTAGTCAGAGTTGATAGTGTATTATGCAGCTCATTGATATATAAAATAAACAAGAGAGGGGCCAGTACACACCCCTGCCTGACCCCTCTACCAATGGGTATGTCCCCTGATACTTCCCCAGCCATACTAATCATAACCCTTGCCCTTAAATCCCTATGTAAATACGATAAAAAATTAACTAAATCCTCGTCCAGCCCGTATCTTAAAAGGCATGCCCACAGACGCGATCTATTAACAAAATTAAAGGCGGAGGTCAGGTCCATAAAAGCCAGGTAGATTGGGGATTGCCGGGCTATTGTATATTTACCTATAATTAGATTGAGATTAAGGCATTGTTCCACGGTTCCCAGGTTACTTCTGAAGCCTAACTGGCATTTATTTAAAATGCTTCCCTCCTCCGCCCAAGACCTGATTTTATTAAATAATACCCTACCAAGTATCTTAAGAGTATTATCAATCAGGGAGATCGGTCTGTAGCAGCTCAGGTTGGATCTATCCCCCTTTTTAAATATTGGGACGATTATACTAGAGGCCCATGTTTCGGGAATATGAGAGTTTGTTAAGTTATTAAAAACGTTCAGAAGAAGGGGTGCCCAAAATTCTGTGTTATACTTTATAAGATCAATCGGAAGACCTTGTTCCCTAAACTCTGATCGATGGCATCCTAAACTTCAGTTAGCGTTATATGTATTCTTGACACAGGGTGGATGTCGCTATAGTCCCCATTGTCAGGCGGAGCTGTGTATATTTTAGAAAAATGCACTTCCCATGCTTCAGCAGATATGTTACAGCTTATCGGGGTGATTGAAAGGGCCCTGGTTCTCATGTTTTTAACCGCAGCCCAAAAGCCATTTGTGTTATTGAGTCTTGCAGCACATGCCAAGTTATCCCACTGTTCTTTCAAGATTTCCTCTTTTCTCTCCTTAACCACCTTTTTATATTGGCTCCTCAATGATCTAATAAGGTTAACATCCCTTGGTGCTGCTTTCGTAGCTGCCCGAAGCTCTCTATTTGCCTGTGAGCATGTGGTGTTAAACCATTTTTTGTTATTGTTTGACACTGGTCTTGAGATTATTTGTTTGACACCTGTGCATAAGTCGGTAAAAGCAGTGACTACCTCAGGGTTAGGGTCAGTTAACGACAGGCAGCTGTTAACAGATAGTTGATATGTTGACAACATTTTTGAAAATACTTTATGGTTATCTATACCTTTCCATATAATTCTTAAATTGTCTGTCGAGGGTACTAAGTTACTAAGTCCCCTGGTTCCTTGGGGAGGCCGGGTTTGGGGGCTACCCTAAGTGTAACAAAGTTAGGGTTATGGTCCCCATACATGGTAGGTATAACCTCGGCTTTAACCAAGAGATCTTCCAGTACGTCTGATATAAAGACGTAATCTATTACTGAGGCACAGCCACATCCTCTATAAGTTGGTAATGGGTGACTGTTGCGGTGGTTTATATCAGCAATATCCATCACATTAAGTAGATTATATTTTGGTAAATAGCCCAGTAACTCAGTCCCCCTTCTGCATGGGGGTGCGTGCAATGTATAAGTAGCACCTACCCAGTTTACCCCTGAAACTTTGGCATTAAAATCACCACCCAAACAGATTCCAACTAACTTATGTGACCTCATCGAGTCTTGAATCTCTGAGACAAAGTTAAAAAGATTCACAAAATTCAAATTAGGTTCGGATAAAAAGTCATTATTATAAAAATTAATAAAACAGATTGAGACCCCACGTGTATATATCAGGGCCTGAAAACTAGTTCTATGTGTAGGAATAATTTTAACAGTGCCTCCTGAAGAAATGTTAACCCAGATAGAGAGGCCGCCTGAAGGTCTCCCATATATCGAGGTGTCTGCCATAACATTAAAACATTCAAACCCTTCAAGATACAGTTCTTTTGTTGGCCAGGTCTCTTGGAATAGCAGTACGTCAAATGTGTTTACCATCTTTACCCAATCCTCAATGGCTATTTTAGATGCCAGCCCAGCAATATTCCAACTTAGCGCCCACAGATCGTGTGTCTCCGGGCTGTCAGTTATAGTGGGGACCAATGTGGCTATAGAAAGGGATGGCTCAGTAGATGTTATTGTGGGCTGCAGTCAATCTAAACTGTCCAGGCCAGAGAGGGCCGTGAATCTATTTTGCGTCAAGGGCAAATTGGTATCCGGTATGTTATGTCTAGGATTTGGCTTGTAAAAATAACCAAGAGGTAGTGACCAAATATCAGTGGATATGCCATTGGTGCACTCTTTTGATGATAATATGAATCTTACAGAAGCCGGTCGCCGAAAATTGATGACGACACAGTGGCCCTCTATAATTTTATCTGATAATCCAACCCAGCCCACCCTGCGCACCATTATGATGTCATTAATGTTACCGGCACTAAACCCTTTATGTTTGATCAACCAGTCAGTGCATTTATTTCGTAATTGGTCCCAAGATTCAGGCTGGTTTTTCCCTATTGGTGGGACTCCTGCAAGGATCAAAACATAAGGGCAGGATCCCGGAGGTAGATTTAACACATCATTTCTACCCTCAGTGTACTTGCTTGCTTTGGGCTTAGTGGCAGCGGTCTTGATGTCATCTGCAGGATGAGCATTATGTGCAGAGATTAAAGAAGAAGCGTTGTTGACTTGTTGGTTCGGTACGTGTAGACTAAAAGGGTCGCTAGATTTTAAAAGTGTGACATGGTGGTTTGGGTGCTTAGGAACAGAACATCCTTTTGGTTGATGGCAGGTCCTACACAAATCTACCATAGGACGCTGATCATATGTTACAATTTCCTGTGTCAACCCAGGTTCTATTCTACTTGCTGGTTGCTGATTAGAGGCCCCTCCCTGTTGGGATACTGGCCTAAAGATACTACCAGGCACACTTAATTTATTAAACAAGGATTCTAAGCGATCCAGACGTTTCCAGAGTGTGATAAAATTCCTGCCAACAAGCTCCCTGACATTCTCTTTGACAGTGTCTATAATAATGTCAATTGCTGTGTCCCCGAGAGTAAAATTATAAAAAATTGCTGGTAAAGATCCAGTCTGAGTGGAGATTGAGCGATTTGACGACTCAGGAGGGGTTAAGTCAATAGGGGCGCTGACAGAGGCTGTGACGACTGTATCAACTATAGCTGCCGGGCCCTGGATCCATGTGCTTAAAGCGGTGCGCTGCATCTTCGAACGTGGGGGTTGTTTCCTCTTAGGACAGGCTAGTTTGGTTAGTTTCCTTTTTCTCTTAGCCCCGGATATTTCTGGGTTCGGAGAAATGTTCTCAAAATCGGCAAAATCCCTGCTGTGTGTTGGGACAACAGGATCCTTGACTCCCCTTGTGTCCCCAATGCTATTACTTTCCTCAGCAGCCAGCCAATTTCCTTGAGCTGACAAATGCATATTGAGCTCGGATGATGGATACGGCGGCTGGGTAGGGCTACGGAGATCCCTGTTTGCAACTAGTGGGGAAATTTGCGAACTTGATAAGCCCAGGGACAAACGTCTCTCTGTCAGTTCTATTTCGGTGCTGACAATACTGACAGCTCTCTCCAGCATGCTATCAATAGTGGTAGTAGTGCGCAAACTAGGCAGAGCATTGCGTTTGGACATCATCGATATTGACCGTGGTAATATTTATCTAACTTTAAAATGCTTACCACGTAGGAGTCACGGATGGTAGGAATTAACAGGTCTCAGAGGGGTTGCCCAGCCCGGCCTCCTTCGGTCTCTGATGGGCTCAGACGGGCCCGCCCTTGGCCCGGGCTTCGCCCGCGCGCGTCCCGCGCTGCGGGATGCAGGTCAGGAATTTATAGCGCCGGCTGGCGCGAGCTATTGACGCGGCTCCTGCCGCGATGCTGGATGGTCCTGGCAGGCTTCCCCCTGCGTGGTCAGCAACACAGGATGGCGGCGGTGATTGTTGGGCAGCCACAATAAATCCCCACGCTGCGGGAGGCAGGTCAGGAATTTATAGTGCCGGCTGGCGCGAGCTATTGACGCGGCTCCTGCCGCGATGCTGGATGGTCCTGGCAGTCTTCCCCCTGTGTGGTCAGCAACACGGGATGGCGGCGGTGATTGTTGGGCAGCCACAAGAAATCCCCGCGCTGTGGGAAGCAGGTCAGGAATTTATAGCGCCGGCTGGCGCGAGCTATTGACGCGCCTCCTGCCGCGATGCTGGATGGTCCTGGTAGTCTTCCCCCTGCATGGTCAGCAACACGGGATGGCGGCGGTGATTGTTGGGCAGCCACAAGAAATCCCCGCGCTGCGGGAGGCAGGTCAGGAATTTATAGCGCCGGCTGGCGCGAGCTATTGACGCGGCTCCTGCCGCGATGCTGGATGGTCCTGGCAGTCTTCCCCCTGCATGGTCAGCAACACGGGATGGCGGCGGTGATTGTTGGGCAGCCACAAGAAATCCCCACGCTGCGGGAGGCAGGTCAGGAATTTATAGCGCCGGCTGGCGCGAGCTATTGACGCGGCTCCTGCCGCGATGCTGGATGGTCCTGGCAGTCTTCCCCCTGCGTGGTCAGCAACACGGGATGGCGGCGGTGATTGTTGGGCAGCCACAAGAAATCCAAGCCAAGAGCCAGTCATACAACCGCACAGCGCACACAATTGATGAGGCTTGGGGAAGGGAGTATCAACAGTGAGACAATTTAATTTGCAGTGATGCTTGTAATCAGTCCGAAGCAACACATGGCTAACATGAAATCCAACATAACACAAATGACACACCACCAAACCATCCACACCAACAACAAAGCCTGCACAACCAATAATGTAAACATCTCGCTATCACATGTTACAGGTGACCAAGGATATGCACTATGCCCGTGGATGATGACACCCCTCCGAAACCCCACCACCCAGGCCCAGAGGCAGTATAATGCAGCCCACAGACGCACCCGGTCCATTGTGGAGCGCACATTTGGTGTGCTAAAGTCACGTTTCCGTTGCCTGGACATCACAGGTGGCAGACTGCTGTACAGCCCTGAAATGGTCAACAAAATCATCCTTGCATGTTGTGTATTGCACAATATATGTGTGCGCACAAATGCTCCATGGATTCAAGTGCCTGCTGCAACGGACGACGACCAGGATGATGCTGAAGATGAGGCAGGTGGCGCACACCCCACAGTAAATGCAGCAGGAACTGCCCGAAGGGACCGAATAATAAACAATTTCTTCAACTGAGCACGTCACATTGTGACAGTCCCCCTCCAATGTATATCATAGCAAAATGGCCGCAATCACGGTGTGTGCCAATAAAAAAATTACACATATACCCTGTCTGCATGTTATTGTCCAGCTTGGGTACATCACTCTGAAAAGGGTACGTTGCACAATATGTGCAATGAAAATAACAAAACTTCATCCATGCTGGGAATGTCTCCTCAGTACAGAGATGCTTTACAGAGTGTCAAATGTGTAAGACTAGAGTCTTCATGGTGCAAATTGGGCTACCCAATCCAAAATTGTTGCGTGCCCTTTGTGTAAATCAGTCTATATAGGTTGTCGTCTGTGAATAAATGCACAATTGTAGTCTGTTGACAGTGGTCAATAATTTATTGGAGTGTGTACGCTGTGTAAAACAATGAGACTGTGGGCGTGCAATGGGGTAAGAGATGAAACTTTCGGGGTGCAATGGGGTAAAATCTGAAAATAGGGCGTGCAATGGGGTAAAATCTGAAAATAGGGCGTGCAATGGGGTAAAATCTGAAAATAGGGCGTGCAATGGTGTAAAATCAGAAAATAGGGCGTGCAATGGTGTAAAATCCGAAAATAGGGCGTGCAATGGGGTAAAATATGAAAATAGGGTGTGCAATGGGGTAAAATCTGAAAATAGGGCGTGCAATGGGGTAAAATATGAAAATAGGGCGTGCAATGGGGTAAAATATGAAAATAGGGCGTGCAATGGGGTAAAATATGAAAATAGGGCGTGCAATGGGGTAAAATATGAAAATAGGGCGTGCAATGGGGTAAAATATGAAAATAGGGCGTGCTATGGGGTACAACCTGCCTTTCTGTGTGTCCTAAGCAATTAGCTTTGAAGCATCGACCACCTCCAGATCAACAAGCCTTACAACAAGTATGTGGATCACTAACTTGACACAGCAGACGGACCACCATCACCCCTGAGACAACAACCAGACCACCATCTCCAAATGGACACCATGCACGAATGAAGACACCTCCTCTGCTAGGAAAGGCATCCACTAGGGGACCCACACAGACCCCTGGCCCCCTCACATCTACCACAGAGCCACATCTGCCTCTGCACACGAACCAATACGCAACATCAACATCACCTTCAACACATGCACATACACAGACAACTTGAAGCGTGCCGAAAGGCATGCCCCTACGCCTTGTGACCCCCACGGGTGAGTAGCACACTTAAAAAATCCATGATTGATTGATGGTTCTCTTGTTAGGTATGCAATTATGGTGTGACCTGTGTTGAATGTTGCAAGTTAGGGTGTCATGTGTTGTGAAACATCATTTACATGGTGTCATTTGAGTGCCAACCAACCTCAACATGTTGTTACATGGCTCTGACATGAAATTTGCAGCAAGACTGTACATCAGTGCATTGATTCCCTCTTAGCGTGCAGATCTGCCCGCTAACACGAAAAAGAGATATTTTCTCTTTCCATCCGCCCAATGTTAAAATACATTGCGCGGCAATTTTTGCCATTAGAAAGTTTACTCATGTGACCATTTGCGTGCAGATATTCGCCGCTTACTCAAAAACGGGCTGCAAAGAGACAGGAAGTGATGTCTGCATGCTTCCTGTCTACTGGTGTAGTGTTTTCCACTTTCACTTTCCCTTTTGAGCACATTGCTGGTGATTGTGGAGAGTGTTGGAGCTGTTTGGTGGTGTGTGCTGCAGTTTTGAGATTTTGACAGTGTTGCTGTGTCCTGTGTCCTGTTGATAGTGTCTGTGAAGTGTTGTGTACTGATTTATTGTGTTTAACTGTCTCCTGTCCTCAGTTTTGTGTCTGTCTTGGGGTAGTACACTAACATTGTTTTTAGGGATATTTTAGAGGGATTTTTTTTTTTTCTCTGGCTGTGGGCTCACAGGTGTGCAGGTAGATGTCAGGTGTGGGCAGGGAGGGCAGGATGTCCGAGGGGGCATTGGGGGGCTTCATGTGGCTCAAAAAATTCCACCTGCCACTGATGTTGGAGAGGGGAGGCCGTATCCTGCAAGGATAAAACGTGAGTGTGCGGAAGATTAGGTGGGAGCGTGTGCGGGTGCATATGCGCAGGTTCTTTAGAGTGGACTGTAATGTGCACCAGTGGAAGCACCGCTGGCAGGACATGCTTGCATGAGAAGCTGACCTCCTTGACTACGTTGGAGTCATGACAGGCCTAAAGGGTGGTAAGTACAAACTGCACATTTAATCTGGTGTTCTGTAACGAATGAAAATTACGACGTGTGTGACACTGGTGTCAAAGTGAGAAATGGTTGCTGATTGAGGTGGGAGAAGCAATGCGTTTGCGCATCTTGTTGGCACATCCGAAACACAACGCAGCATCACATTGACAAGCATATGTTGCAAGTCTGTGTCACCCACTGCGCTGGACCAACACTTGGCACTGTACTGCCATAGCTGGCACACCTGCGCAAAAAGTGCGTGCAGGCAGAAGATTATTTGGGTACGGCAGGGGTGACTGTACATGAACCAGCCATGGAATTGTCCATGTGAGATGTGTGCTGGCCAAAAGGTAGAGTCAAAATGCTGTCCTCATGATTTGTGTTACGTTAGCTGCGCTGCCCTGTGAACATAGTTGCTGTGTGACAAAGTATTGTATAGATACAAATGGTCTAAGGAAAGTGGACATCCCCAGATTGTCATACACCACCTACCTCTGTGTGACTGCTTTGTGCAATCTGCAGCTACTCAATTGTACAAAGTGCATGTAGAACATCAGGATGCATGTAGTAATGTTGCCTTGTGGATGACTCACACTACGATCATGGGCATGTCAGCTAGCATTACAGTCTTGTCTGTTCAAAATCAGCTGTCACAGGTCTGGTGTGAATGGCAGTCAAAGTTGACCCAATCATGTACTCAACATGAAACACCACACTACAGTTACATAGCATTTGCTGTCATGGTGATGATTGGTATGAGGAATACGACACATATGAATTGAAGTCTAATCCCAACACATATTTCTTTCCTTGTCTCACAGATGGACGACCGCCAATCACACAGGGGGACATTGACAGCTTCGAGGACCCACACGCCACTGGTGAGTGGGAACATAATTGACTAGCATGTTGCGTTGGGATGGATGTCTGGGTCACATGATCACAGTTGCAGTATGTAGTATGGGTGCGTATCACGTCTACCTTGCCTACAGTGTGATGATGTATTGTGGAAGTCAGCAGTGTGCACCAATCGGGAAGTGACTCTGAACAAATTCATTGGTCTCACAGTTGTGACTTGGCCCATCCCCAGTCAGTGACACACATTGGAAGTGAGGTGCATATCATCAAGCCCGTATCGCAAAGTCAACGTCACTGTCATCAAGTTGTGTTGTCAATAGGGGCCTAGCATCATAATCTGAGCAGCGTTAATACATTCCACGTGTATTAATGCTTACTTGTCAATGAGGTACACTGTCACACTGTGTTGAGTGTGAACGGGGCGTGCATTGGGGGTTGTGTTCGGCATTCCACGGCAACACCCATTGTATCAGAGGCTGATGTCCAAGTGCGGCATTCATAGTTGGCAGCGCACAACTTACCAACAGTTACATCCCGGTTGTATTCTGGCCATATGAGCAGGGATGCTTCTTGATCATCCTGTTTGCTTTGTACATGTGAGCTGCTTTGTGCAGCACACATGGGAATAGAGAATTGACATAGTGTGTATAAGTACAGCAAGGTGGCCCTTCCAGTACATACATTAACATGCCTCATTTTTCCCCAATGTATCTTTCCTGTGTGCTGCACTAAGCAACACACATGATAGTCACAACATGGTCCTCTAGGAAGGAATCTGTGCATGAAGGGGCACCTTCATGTACAGACACCAGACTCACCTGCACACACACAACCTTGCACTCTGGTGCAAGGGTGCCTGTGTTGGCGCAGTCGTGATGAACCGCACACATGTGCTGGGGGACACACATGCCTGCACATGGGCATAGTACCTATCATGCGGCCCTGTGTCACTGGAGAGGATGAGGGTGGTGCTATACACAGGGGGGTAATGCTTTCCTCCTCCGATTGCTTGTACATGTCACCCTCTGCCCATGTATGTAATGGTCAAATCTTTTGGCACTGTCAGCCAAATTACTTAGTGACAGTGCATGTACCATGCCATGCACTGTCATGTCAGTCTCCCCAGCATGTAGTCACTGATCCATGCGTCAACATGTCGTTGTCCAGGTCACTTGCTGACTTCACATAGTTACGCTGTAGTGTATGCTCCCATGTTGAAGTGAACTTGTATTACAGATGTGTATGGAGGAAATTGAAATTGGCTAAGGGACTCTAATTTGCCTTTGTGTATGTTTTACAGACAACATGACGCCTGGCCAAATACATGCCTTCCAGGTGCGGAAGGACCGTTACCGCCATGTGAAGAAGGTTGTGAATGGGTGCCGCAACATGTCCAAGAGGTACCATGAGGAACGTAGGAAGGGCACATGGAAGGCGAAGCCTGAGCATGCCCAGGATGTCACACAGCCCACCCAGGCACCTCAGGCGTCAGTGGTGTGTCCCAGCCAGTACAGGTGGCACATCCCCCTACGGCACCCCCCACCCCAAGGCACTGTCCCACCGGCAACTGGGGATCAAGTGGTCTCGTTCACTTTGCGGGACAGGAGGCTGCTACAGGACATTGTGGTATCGCTGGCAGAGCTCAGGCGTGAATTGTCTGATGTCAACAGACGAGTGAAGGACATACACAAACACTTGGGACTGCCATGATGGGTGGACCTGTTGGACACCATCCCCCTCTTCTCCCTTCCCCCAATGTTTGAAATATTTTATTATGCAGTGTTAGGTTAGTTATTTATTTGTTAGGTAGTGTAGTTTTAGTGTAGATTTTAGTTAGTGTTAGCTTGTTAGGTAGATATAAGATTTTAATTAGTCATCCGTATTTGGGGATAATTTTTCTTTTCCTTTGGGTGGGGGGTTGATGTGTTTTTTCTTCATAAATTTTTAAAAAAAATCTTACAAAAAAAAATATATTTGTGTAGGTTACATGTTTAGTTAGTTTATGTATAGCTTAGATGTCTTTGTCCTGTCTTGTGGTGTGCCTTAAGGGTGGGAGGGGAGTTGATGTCTATGATGTGTTGTTGCATGTTTAGGATTAGTTAGGGTAGATAGTTTAGGTAAGGAAGATTGTTTTATAGTTAGTTTAGATTTTAGTAGTAGTTATAGTGATAAGTGTTAGTTTAGGTCACTTGCATATTTATACTGTTCTAATAAAAATGTGATACTTTGGATTTCTGCTTGCACTTATGTCAGGGACGAGGTTGTGGAGTGTGGCTCTTTCCATTGTATGCAACTTTTCACATCACTGGACTATCCATTGGAATCAATAAGTCTGCTCATGACATGTAAGTTTTCAGGATGTATTGTGTCAGGATCCCTTAGATGGGAGCACACTGGACTTGCATTGATGACAGGGTGTCAATTTGGATTGACGCCTTGGTCTAGGGACAGTCGTCTGTGACGTTCTACATCTTCTGTGTGACTCACGGATTTGGACAGCACATTATTGCACATTTTGGACATGACCTAGTGAGATGGCATGGCAAGTGAATACAGTTAGCTACTGTTATCCATCATGGAGATGGATGTATGCGCCAGGTTCCACGGATTCTGTCACACACCTGCATGTCAGATGCTCCTGCCGCAGAGTCCATCTACATTGCACAGACCTAGCCACACTCGCTGCGTAGTGCCAGTGTGTCCGCTTCCTTTGCAAGATATGTTCTGGTTCATGTACGCTCACTCTCCAGACCATGCATGATTTGTTAGAAATCTGTGTGCATTGTGTACAGGACATGGAACAGCAGTGTTCATGATCTACAAAAGTAATCTGTGAGTAAGTGATGACTTCACATTTTACGTTGCTCACAAATGTAGTTTGGGAGTAGTGCATTTTGCTTTACAGAGTTGACATCTCCTAAATGCCTACCATGACTCACTGGACTAGTAAAGGTTTGATTTTGTCACAGCTACTGTTTGGGGGGTGGCACACTGTCCTGCTGCACACAAGGGGGAAATGTTGCATTGCTCCCTGTAGTGACAGTGTCATGGAGACTTGTCCCAGCTGTTACTTCTGCCATTGGCTCATGTTGATGACGCCCTTGAAATGTTGTTGGTGCATCTGACTATATGCTGAGTGCAGTGCCACACACATCCCTACACACATTGCCCGATACGCTCGCAGTGGTCACAGCATGGGAGGGGGCATATTTTAGGTTACATTGTTTGTCAACAGGGAGGGGCTGACTGAGGGCTTGCACTTTGGGGTAATGGGTGTTGACACCATTAGCCAATGTACTTCACTGAGGCAGACATTGTGGTTCCGTATGTGTATGGTGGACAGGTGCCCTTCCGTGTCTTCATCAATGTGAATATGCTGTCCAGTATTTTGGGATGTGACATGCAATGTGCACCATCACAACAGGCTTTGTCCACCATGTAGTGTGTGAGTAGATATGCCAAGAGATATTTGTTTACAAGTGTTAAGGAGGACACAACTCGTGGCCTGCAACAGACTAGGACATTTTTGCACACATGCCTTTTCATGAGAGGACGTGGGGCTAGGTTGGTATATTGCTAGATGGTTGTTTTGGAGAAATGGGGGCAACGCTAGTTCACACATACACTGCCATCTCACTGCCTATCTGTATCAGGTAAAACTGGTACATTGCTCGTATTTCCCTTGGTGTACCTTCTGAGTGAATCAGTGTCCTAACACTTTTACATACTTCTATACTTGATTGGTCAAGAACCACACACATCTGTGTGAGTTAAACAATTTTATTGACATTCAGAGGATGAAGACTGAACCAGTGCTTGGCCATACATGTCCACATTGCATGGATGCCTATTGGAGGGCCAGACAGAGTCATTTGGTGGTAACAGGTCCAAGGGAAGAGGCATAATTCAGTCCGCAGGCTGATTGCAGTGGCATTGGCAAGAGAAAAAGTTATATGGCAGTCCATGTGGAGGTCCAAGGTGATTGTTGGGGGACAGTGGAAGACAGTGCAAGAAGATTTTCTGTGGCATGATACTAAGCCCGGCAACAAGGAGGAAACTGGGCTTTTGGCGCAAATGGATGCTACCGCTTCCTCCTTAGCACAAATGCACTTTCACCCTCCTCTTCGTCCTCTGATGTGTCATGTGCCTCACATGTGGGTGGTGGTATGGTGGGTGCAGCACTGTGAGGCACTGACACATCAGGTGGCGGAGCTGAGGATGTGGAGGCAGCAGCAGCATTCATCTGTGCCAGTCCTTGTGGCAGCAATGAAGTGATGAGCAGGTGCAGGACATGATAAATCCCAGCAACCTCGCGCTGGTGTGCGGCCCTGGCAGCCATATCTTGTGCCTGCATCTGCTCCAAGCTCTCCATTATCCGACAGATGTTGGCCAAATCCTGGCTGACATTGCTGGAGCCACTCTGAGCAGACAGTTGTTGTTGTCTCAGAATCATGACTCCAGCAATGTCAGCCATGGAGCATTGGAGGGCATTGAGCGGGCTGTGGGTGTCCGTGATCTTCTGCATGTGGTCCCGGATGGGACTCAGACACCCACGTATGGCCTCAAGTTTGTCTGCCAGGTGCTCGAACCCCACCCGCACCTGTTCCGCCATCTCCCGCTGGACCTCCAGCACACGGCGTTGGAAGGCCAGTTGTGTGTTCTCGAGGTCCGGGGTGGCAGCTGTGGTGGGAGGTGCTTGCTGCTGGTTGGTTTGTGCAGAGGGTGGGGTTGCCGCTATGCTGCTGGGTTGCCCTGCTCCTGGAGGTGGGGTGCTGAAGGAGTCTAGCAGATGTTGCAGTGCTTCCTGATCGATGGTGGGGTATTCCTCCTCATCATCAGTGAAGGTTGGGCCAGTCTGCTGTCCAGGAGGTGATGTCTCTCCCTCTGCAATGTGATAGGGTAGATACAGTTTAACAGTGTTTGTCATGTACAATCATGCATTGGATGTGTTTAAAAGCAGACAGCAGGACAGTTTCCATTCATACTGTTTTTGAGGAGATGCCTATTTGTTGCAGGATAGTGATGATTTTGAGGTAATTGCGGATGTGATGTTGTAGTTGTACATTGTCATCTCACAGTTTCCAGCTATGACAAATGTTATTGTACAATATCTACACCCAAGCGTCACAAGTTGTGTCCTCTGTTCATTTGTGTGAGTAATGCTATTTGGCCCACATAGTAGTCAATGTTGATGTGCTCAGATTTGTCTGTGTGTGCACTGCATTGTGTGCTGGTGGCACCTGCAGCTTTGGTTTAGCTGCACATGATACCTTTCAGGTAGTGAGCCTTTGGGTTCTGTGCATTTACGATGCTGTGCTGAGGCAAACTGGGTGGAATATGGGTCTTGGTCAGAGTTGTGTGAGTTGTGCATTGTTTGACTTCAAATGTCTTGTTTACGTCAGGGGTTGTATGTACACGAGGATGTGTCAGAGTGTGACTTGCTTGTTTAAGGATGTTGTCCACACTCAGCCACCTCAGTGAGGTGGCCTGAACCATGTTAATAGGTTGGGCCTGCAGGCATGCTATTCTTCATGCACTGTCACTTGCCTTGTCAATGTGGCTCACGGACACGCAGCATTGCAGGGTACTGCACATGTGCATGTGTTTTGTGCAAGTATGGTTATGTGTGAGTAGGGCACACTTTAGGCACATTAGCAATGTGAGCTTACTTGCTGTTTCAACATGTGCTGCACTATGTGGTACACATGGACATCCATTTTGCTTTGTCTATTGTGATTTGTCTGGTGTGCATGTCGTCCTTCATGTTTTTTGTTGCATGCATTGCTGAGTGCCCTCCATTTGGCTGACCCGTTGTGAGTATGGTTCTGCGTGAGTTTCGATAGTTGTTGCGGTCTGAACAGACAGGGGCATGTTACCAAGGAATTGGCAGGGAGACGCGTTAGCCATCTTGTCTTCACGGCTCTCGCCTCCACTTTGGTAACGCCAGGCTCATACATGTTATCAAGGATATGGTGCAGCCTGGCGTTTCCCCCTGCAATGGAAGTAAATTACACTGCTTAGCGCCAGCACAGGTTCCCTTGCACCATAGTGCAAGGGTGTCTGCGAGCAGGGAGGTTTGTTCATGTGTAGGAAGTAGTTGCTTACTGCACATGGACAAAGCTAAGACGGCATTATGTAGCTTTCATGTGTGCTGCTTTGTGAAGCACACATGGAAGTTACGAAATGACATTTAGAAGTACAGTTTGCTCATGTACAGGAAGGGACACCTTCCTGTACATGAACATACCATGGAATTTGGCTTTTCTCATGTGGGCTGCACAAGGCAGCACACATGATACCAGCAATAACAAGGGGATTAATGTATTTCTCCTAGTTTTGCAACCTTAGGCCCATGATTTCTCTGGTGTTCAGATCAGCACTGCCACCTCTTCTCACCTAACTTGATGATGGATGGCAGCGTCGACTTCAATGGGTGTTGTTGTGGGATGCCCACCACAACACCCACTGCACGCCCCCTTTCACACAAAGTTTAGTGTGAAAGGGGCCCTATTCTCAAGGCAGCGTAAAGCAACTTAACGTGTCTTTAAGCCACATTTAGTGACTTAACGCTGCCTTGATAATGGTGCGCTGACCCTATCGCCACCCCAACGCCAAAAGATAAGTGACGTTGTGGTGGTGATAGGGGCTTGGTAATATGCCCCATGGTGTCAACACCCATTACCCTCAAGGTTGACCCCACGTGTGGTGTGTAAGTGGTCAGTTTTCTGATGTATGTGCATTTCATGATGCCTATTTATGGTGCTGAGGCCTGGTCAACGCCACACTCACAAGAGATGCAAATGTGCGGGTGATGTGTGTTTGTGTATGTGCCACGCAGCTGCTGCCATGGATGATACCTGCTGTCCTGGTTCTGTCATTCAATGCCTGGCTGGGCATGTGGGTGATGACTACCTGACTGCATATTTGTTCACTGACACAGTTGACTTAACAAACCGTTAATTTGACTTGCACATGATGGTGTGATGGGCAACTCACATCAGGACTGATGTGGAATGCTGTATTCTATGTGGCAGAAGGTCACACTTGGGGGGGTAGGAGTGCAATTTTACATAGGGGTTGAGGGTGGCATTTGGCCGGTAGACATGATTTATTTCAATTTAGCTATCCTTGCTTGTTGTCATACTTTGGCAGTGAGACAGCTTTACAGGCACATTGTGGTTCAGCGAGTATGTCACACAGACAAGGCATGCAGTACATATTGGTGTGGTACATTCCTGTTCTGCATTGTTCACGTACTGTGTGGTTGTTGGCACGTCACCCTGCTCATTGTATTCCCTCGCCCTTTGAGTGAAGTGTGCTGTTTGTGTGCATTTTTGTAGGTGCAACCTTTATCCAGCAGACTACATGGTCAATTCGTTGTGACATTTCATGTGTGTGTGGTATGCAGACTCACTAGATGTTTCCCCACTTGGTGTACAGCAGACTGCATCTCATGAACAGGCAAGGGGGCACATTGCATGGTGATGCAGGTGATGTCAGATTTCCCCCTTCAAATGAGCACAGGAAAGGAAGCCCAAATTAGTCCTAGGTCAACGTCAGACAACTCCATAAGTGCCCCCTCAAATGACAAAGTGGAACAACAACCTGACATGCAGCAGGGTGGCTAAATGGCCCCCTTGCCACATCACCACGCACATACAAATTGCCTGCACATGGACACGTCTCACTCTGAGGCCAAAATGCGGATGCACTGTGCATGTGACTGGTCATGTGCACGATGAGGCATGCCACCACCAATGTCAGCACACCTGCAGCATTGTGCACATGTGTCTGAGTAGTGTGCAAGGTTCTGTATGCATAGCAAAGTCCACCTATATGCACATGCAGATTCCTGCACACCACTCATACACATGTGCAGAATGCTGCAGGTGTGCTGACATTGGTGGTGGCATGCCTTATCGTGCACATGACCAGTCACACTCACAGTGCACATGCATTTTGGCGTTAGAGTGAGATGTGTCCTTGTGCAGGCAATTTGTATGTGTGTGGTGATGTGGCAAGGGGGCCATTTAGCCACCCTGCTGCATGTCAGGTTGTTGTTCCACTTTGTCATTTGAGGGGGCACTTATGGAGGTGTCTGACGTTGACCTAGGACTCATTTGGGCTTCCTTTCCTGTGCTCATTTGAAGGTCTGTATGCCGGCCAATGTGTGTCGTGCAATGTGTTGTTTGAGAAGGGTGATATGTCTCTATGCCACCATGGACAGGGGTATCCGGGACATGATCCACAGTACATGTGGGTATGCACTTCAATTAATTAAATTGTACATGAGTGCCACTGTGCCCATCCACCCCCTTCCCCCCCGTCCCTGGTTGATGCTCACCCTGGTGTTGTTGTGTCTGTTCACATTCAGCACTATAACCACAATTCATAGGAGGGAGGGACAAGGAGCTGTTAGAAAAAGGTCCTGTACAAATGCTCCTAAGGGTAACGTAAAATACTATAAATGGTATCAGTTCCTTGAAAAAGATAAAGAGAGAGCGCTCAGCAGCCTTAGTCGGTTGCGAGTGGGAATGTTTGTCTCTGGAACTAGGGATGTGTATGCAAGAGTGGGGAGTGGTACTCCTGTGGGTCTCGTGCCCTCACATGGGTGTGAGTGAGACTAAAATAACCCATTGGTACCCTAATAGGTTTATTGGAGGGTCCTCTGGGCTAAGCTAAAACCTAGACGGGGAAAGAGATGCACTTTAGGCAAAAATTTGGAGGGGAAAAAACAATTATATTCCCGCTGCTCTCAACCCGTAATTCAGTGTAAAGGTGTTATTAAAAGTGAGAGATGGTCGACATGTTTCGCGCCGTCAATGGGTCCCTAATGGATCCCTACGCGCTTCATCAGGACCGTGAATCAATGTGGAAGAAATGGGAATCAGGGGAAGACACCCTATATTCCCACCAGACCTACAATGAGGTCAAATCAACGTATTACGTTTGAGACATGTCTTATTCGTGTGCTCTGGACCAAACTCACACCCATCACTTGGCCCACACACCCACATGCACAAGTGCGGCAACTCCTAAAAGATCTCCACCAAAGAGCCCTCTAGTAGGGCCCGTGAGGGACTGCAGCGCCACCCCCACGAGGAGCAGTGCCCAATGATGATGCTTTACACTCGCAAGGGTGTGTGAGGGCACGAGACACACAGGAGTACCACTCCCCACTCTTGCATACACATCCCTAGTTCCGGAGACAAACATTCCCACTCGCAACCGATTAAGGCTGCTGAGCGCTCTCTCTTTATCTTTTTCATAGAACTGATACCATTTATAGTATTTCACATTCAGCACTATCCTGGCCCGCAACTCCAACCACCGTTCTCCTCACTGATGACTCGGGACACCTGCTCCTCCAACTCATCCAACTCCTCCTTGGCGCTGGACTCCCACCTCCAGTCTGCCTCGCTGCTCTCACGTTGGCTGCTAGTTTCTCCTTGGTTTTGCGCTTGGTATCATGCCAGCGCTTCTTGCAGTCGTCCACTGTCCTCCTCCTCTCTCCAACGGCATTCACCTTGGACACAATGTCCTCCCATATTTCTTTTTTTCTTGCCATTGTCACTATGGAGGTGACAATCAGTTCTTGTTGGTGTTCAGTCACCTCCGCAATCAGGACCTGGTTTTCCTGCAGGCTGAACTTAGGATTCCTCTTCCTCTTGGCCTTCACATGGGTCTCTGGCTGGTCCTCCTGGGTATTTGTGGGCATGTTTGTGGCCTCTGCACTGGTCCCAGCTTCTTCCATTGCTCCTCTGGTATTTTCCATGTTTTTTTGTTGTTTTTTTTTCTGCTTGGTGGGCCTTTTATAGTGCATTTTCCCGCTGAACGCGTTAAATGCAGGCCTGGTGCTAATTAGCGATAGGATTCTTTCGCTGATTGGCCCTTCGCCACTTTTTTCACGTTAGCGTGCGTTTTTTTAATCACCGGCACGCTAAATCTATCGCCGTCCATTCCTGCGGGAAAAGGTAGCTATCGGCTGTTAGCGGCGTGTTGATAATACGCCGCTAATGCGGCGATAGTTTCCGGTGAACTGCGGCGATAAGGGAAATGGCGCTAAGGGGAGTTAGCAATAAATATCGCCATTTGTTGATAATATGCCCCCCAGTATTTAAACTATATCAAGCATTATTATTTAATTATTAGCACGGCTAACAGTGCGGCACAATACAGCTATTCGTCTTCAGGACTAAGCTAACATGAGTTTTACAAGACTCTGTAAGAATGAAAGAGCTTTGGTTTACGACCAAAGGTGTAAAAAAAAATGTAGCATAAGGCATACTGGTTTTTCACCACCCCATAAATCTATGAACAACTTATTCAGCAACAACGACAGTGATTTCATTTCGATTGCTTCTCATGCATGCCAGCTATTGAAAAGATATTTAATGTCACAGCTGTAACCGCCGTTTTGTGTTTTACTAAATCATACCTTCTCTGCCTTTCGAAATAGAAATACAGATTGTAATGCGCGAGTTCCGAAAACAAATCACGAGAAAAACGCCAAAGTGAGTGATTCTAATAAAGTAGTCAGAACTACTGAGGGATGCAAACAGAATTGAACTATCCGCTTGTAGGCGAGAGTGTTGCGTCTGTGAGGAAGACGAAATGGAATTACTCCAACGCCATCACTATTGTGAGTAATCCTGTTTCAGGTGGCAGTGTCTAGCTCTGTGGTTTCTAATGAGAACTTGCCATGTGGTAAGAAAGCAATATATGGGATTGCAGTATGAAGGGGCGGCGTTCTTTAATTAGACTTTGTCAGTAGAAGGGTTGATAGCCATGCATATTTTTTAAAGAACTTTTTCATTTCCACAGCATAACAAGACACAGTGCCACTCCGACCCACACTGCAAAGCCCTGTCTTGTTTGTTTTGTGCGCAGACACGCGTTTGGTATTTTACTTGAGGATTGCCTAGTATTGTCGTATGAGATGCTTTGATAAACCAGCCTGCTTCCAATTTTCTCGGGGAAAAAGGCCTCAGGGTCATTTCGCGACCCCTGCACTTTGCATTAAGGTATTCATACCTGCCCTGGTATACATTTCACAGTACAGAAAACCCGCCGACCACACTTACTTACCAGTGTGACTATGCAATGCAGAGCTTTTTAAACATTAGGTGGCTTGAGCAATTTTCAAATGAGTAGGAGCAGCGAATCAAATTCAAATAAAGCTATATATGTGTTAGATCTCGTTTTGTATCCGCATAGTATTGATCGCACTTGCACATGCCATCTGCCCTGCTGTCTTACCTATTAGTTTTTATCCCATTTCACATAGGATATCGATTTCCATGCATATAGAAGATTGCATTCGAAGAGTAATTCTATATGCGTTCTTAAGAAGTTCCCACATTTCTGTAGTGATATTGGCAGTCCTTATTGAAGATGTAAGATTACTAACATTAGGATCATATATACTGTTAGTGTTCTATAGAGCATTCAGGTTGCATAATTGTAAAGCACAGTGCCTGAGCGGTCTTTATTGTGTTTTAGACTTAGATGGGACACATGCAATAGACAATAATACCTATAACTATGTCGTACCGCCACCATGTACATTTCTTTATATTAAACAGGCAACAACTTCCTCTTAGCCTCTGCCCCTTGTCTTGAGTACATAAATAGATGACTGTAACAATTTGGGGTATTAGTTTTGCGGCCTGCACAAGTACTAGGTCCACAATCCCCTTACTGGGAACCAAGCATCCCATTGTAGTGCTTGACTCTCCCAGGGTAGCCAGACAGAGTAGCCCAAGGCCTATTCAGGGGCAGCCGCGGCCCGTGCAGGTAAGAGAGGTGGAGCCGGGTGGGGGGATTTCGACGCACGTTGACGAGGGAAAATTAATTATTTATTTATTTTTCCCTCAACATCGTCCATCAAAATCCCGGCCCCACTGCCTCACCGCTCTTACCTCCATGGGCCGCGGCTGCTCAGGGGCGGTGGTATGGGCTAGTAATCACCATTCACTGGCACGCAATAATAACAGTCAATACATTTTCTTTGGAAAAAGGAGAAGTACATTTATTACACACACTACTACACAGTAATTTACAAATATGTACATTGGCAGAAGCAAATTACCATAATTGATGTTGCATAATCACCTTTGACCCCCTAAAGGGGTCACACAAACATATCAAGTGAGTCTATTGATTTTGTCAAGGTTCAAGAGCAACAAACCGCATGATAACATCACATATTTCCTACCTAAATGCAATTATCAAAAATATTAATCCTGGGTAAATGCACTTATGAATGCTAATAGACATATACTATGAGCAATAACCATTTTTAACATTATGTGAAACCAATAAAGCATTTAAAATCAGTAAAACTGTTAGTGTATTTTTAGCCATAAGACCACAATTATAAAAACAGCCCCTAGATGGCATCACATTGCCATAATATTGCATTGCAAGCATAAACTTGGCCCCTAGAAGGCACTTCAAGACATATATTTGTTTTAACCACCTTCAGGCATTTCAGTCCATGACAACTGCAATCATAACCTTAACCCCTCAAAAGCACAGCACTCCCAGCTATAGAATAAACAATCGAGCCTTGGGAGTGCTTGAACACATTGAAGAATTCCTGAAGTGGTCATGGATTCATTAACCCCGCAAACTTAGAGTCAATTTGTATCAAAATTCCTTGGGGTCGGCTGTTGTGTTTCAGCAGCCCCCAGGCCTCCTTGGTAAAGTTGGTGGTGCTCCTGCCCACTTTAAGGGCCTCCACAAGTAGGAACGTACATAAACAGCCAAGTCCTGCAGGGGATAATGGGACGCTCCTACGGGAGCAGTGAATATTATAGTATCACTTTCCCACTGAGCTGGGAGGAGCTGCAAAGCTTTTCTTTTTGCTTTTTCTAATTCAATGTTGGGGGGTGCCTGGTCCAACTATGGCACCCCATGCCTCCATTTCATTGGGGGCAGTTGAGGGAGCCCACCCTTTGCTGTTCCGCTAGCTCCCCTGTGGCCCACACCACCGAGTGTGGCTGCAGGAGCCAGCAACGTCTCTCTCCCTGCTCGCTCCAGCAGGCAGGGTGCAGTCTTATGCGATGGCTGCCCCGCTCCCACAGACACGGATTCGGGGTGCAGGGCAAGGCCACCACCATTGGGGGGGCACGACGGTGCTCCTTCATATTTGGCCTTAGGGGGTCTGGGATGGGGCCTTGGCCCACTCCATGATAAATATGCTTGGGGATGGAGTCCCCAGGTGAAACGAAGAGTCTGGGGAGGGAACACAATGCATGCCCCCTCCCTGAAAAAATTAATCAAATGAATCCTACAGCAACCATGGGCCTTTGCCCACCCGGGGGGTAATAAGTGAAATGGCGGCAGAGCCCCGCATGCTTTGTGACCAAGCAAAAGGTCAAAGGTTTCCAAACTTAAAATTCTATAACTGGGGCCCTGTTGGACCAATTTTGATGATCTTGGTCTCCTTTTAGTCCTGGTGGCAATGCAGCTGACCTCCTCACCTCCAAAGCGGTGCAGTCCTTAGGGAGCTGGTTCTCCTGGCTCCCTGTGCCAGCCTTCCTCCTGGTCTTGGTTTCTGGGAGCAAAAGTCCAGTGCTCTCCACCAACTGGTCCTCGGGGGGGCGCGCTGGTCCTGGGGTCAACTAGGCAGTGTCCTTAGCAATGTCTGGCTATTAGGGGTTTCCTCCTTCCATTTCTCAATGGCGGTCCCAGGATCCAGCAGTGAAGTGCAGAACCATCCACGGCCAAGAGAGAGTCGTCTCCTTGCGCAAGAGTTTTTAAAGGGGAAAGGAAGATTCCAGAAGTCAGACACCCTTGGCCAATCCTAGTGTGCCACATCACCTCTACACCCCTGTCCCAACTCTCCTGCACAGCATGCTAGAACAGGTCAAAATGGCATAATCCAGGAGTCGCTGGTCACATCTGACATCACTACCAGGGTCCTGCAGACCAAAAGTTCAAGGAGAGCCCCCTCCAGGGTTGGTTTCAGTTTTCTGGGCTCTCCCCTTTATTCAGTGGGCTTGAGCAGGCCCATCCCTGGTAGAGTGTGACAGCTGAGTGAAATAATGCAGATCATTCCGCCCCACTCCTTTCCTCATCGGGACCTGGGTGAAGTATTCTTAATTGCTCCCTTTGTGTGGGTTGGCCTTTGCTCCTGCTGCTGGAGAGAAATGTAATTAACTGGGTACAGCAGGGTGACTAAAGGCCTTGACTGATCCTGAGCTGAGCTAGAGAAATTTGACAATTCTGCATGACTCATAAAGTATACAGATATCATTTTGAGAATTACAGAATTGATTTGATCGCACAGGTTACAACCCAATTCAAGATGTCAATGGTCTCTGTAGGCCAAAGGGAAGTGAAACTGCACTCTAAGGCAGTTCTCTCCCTATGTGTATAATAAAGTGTCACTATAGACAAAACAGCAAATCACACTGACTTTCCCTATTAGTGTACACTAACATTATAAGGCCTATCCCAGGCTAATATCTAATCTTGCGGAGTCCCCATTGCTCCAGGGTACCTGTGCACAGTTACTGGGTTGCACACTACAGTAGTCTCCCAAGCACAGCCGCCACACATGTGCACATATGTGCATCTGTGTTCATGCATAACCAGCCAAATGCACCTTACCCTTCCTGTGTCACAGCGGCCTTGTCTTAAAGGTGGACACTGGTGGTAAACACACGCAGATTTTGCCATGTGATTACCGCGGGTGAGATACATGTAGTGAGACTCACCCACAGTAAAAAGTCCAAAACCAGATGATCAAAAAGCAAAAAATGCAGGCGGACTGAATGGGCAGAACCCAATTGCAACAATGACCTTTCGCCGGGAAGGTCTATTTGTCTGTTTCAGTGAATCAGCCTGTGTACTGGTGACTGCTTACTCAACTGTTCTTGGTTAATTTCCTTTGTTTTAGATTTTGCTACATTTAGGATTTTTTGGGGAGATGTTCTGCTTCTGTACTCTTCTTTTATCTAGTTACAGAAACAATTTTGGGGATTTATTCTGTTTACCAGCTTGGGTCTAGCAACCATTTTGAATATTTATTTTGTTTATCAGCTTGGGTCTAGCAACCATTATGAATATTTATTTTGTTTATCAGCTTAGGTCTAGCATTACAAGTTGATAACCTGGAAGCATGGCATTTCTTGGACTTTCTCACTGTACATCACAGGGCATGGAACTCCTCCCTCAGTACTGATTTTAGATCAAGAACAGAAAATGTAGTGCCCTTCCATTCTCTGAAATGTGAAAATAGAGCTGATGGGAAGGTGGGTGGTTTTATATTGGTGTTAATCTAAATGGAAGCAGCACATTTGCTCTGTGAGTTCAACAAGCCTCTTCCTTACTAACTTCTTGGTAGTACTACTTTCCAGAATTTGAGGGCCACATTTGTGGAAAATGTCAAAGTTTGTGCAGTACGTTAAAACTGTGCTGGGTAGGTTAATTCATAAACTTCCTCCTTGGAAAAGAATTACAGTAGGCTATTGTTGGTTTGAAAATCCTACATAACATCTGACGGCTAGGAGAGTCAAAGGCACAACATGTTTGTGTTTTGAAGCCGCCATGATAAATCACCAGTGCTGAAAATAACTTTTTGTCTACTGAAACTCCTGTTGTGTCATCAAAGTTGTCAACTTTAATACCTTGCTAGTTTATTGGCTCACTTTTCAATGGTTTAAGTTGGAGGCTGTTGGGCTGCAAAATGAAAGGGGCACTCTGAACATTTCTCTTACAAATTCTATGCTATCTAATGGGGTAATGGGTACATCTGTGCACCCAGCTATTAGAAAATATTAAACACATGTTGGAAGCCTTTGTGCTTGTGTGAGCATTATGTTAAAGATGTAAAAACCCGGTTTCCCATGAGCCAGTTACTGTGGAACATCAAGAGAGGCTTTTGGAGTTGTTTCTCCTATTTGGAATGCCTCTCACATCTACATTTTATGGGAGGTACATTGTGTGGGGATTTGACCAGGATCGGATTATATTTTTTCCAGTTTTTTGTGCCTTATATGATTGCTGGACATTATGGTGTACGGACAGAGATTGGTTTTGTGCTTCAGAAGTCCATTATAAAAGCTTGCTACTGGAACAATGAGTTGAGCCTCTTTCTTTAATATAGCAATCTGTCAAAAGTATGTTGTTTTTTCGTATTTTTTTGCCCTTTGCTTATTTAGAAATATCTCTTACTATTGAAAAAGTAGCAAAGTAAAGAAGGTATGTGGAAGAGACACTAGTGTTATTTCAGTTACAGACCAGTGCCCCACAGGAAGTTAGCTACATGTGCGGAACACTACATGCAATCATTGGAGGACTTGATTTATTATTTGTATATTTTTTGATTAATCAATTAATTTTACCTTTATATAATAGAGGAATAGGTATATTTTAATGTTTTTGTTTTTGATATATATTTTAATGGATGCAGTATATAATCATTGTTTGACCTAGCCCTCTCTGTTATAATTGGTTGTTTGTTTTTTTCCCTTCTCTTTTGCCCATACAGTTGTCTTTTCCTATTGGCGTGTATACCTTCGAGTCCTCCGTGTGGTCAAACCCGGATGTACCGTATGTCTCATGTGCTACCTCTCTAAACCTTCTTTGTGTAAGTATGTCATCCTATTTTCATAATTTTTTACTTTTTCTTCTGTACTTATTTTCAGTACATTTCTCTATTCTCTCTTTAGGTGCTGCCTTCGCTCTCCCTCCTAGTCATCATGTCCCCTCTCTATACTTTCTGGACTGTCCATATATGCTACCTCTAGTTTCTCCTTTTCCTATATTGTTTTTTATTTTAACCTTTTTGGAACGTTATTTGTATCTTTCTCATTATTGGATCTTATTGCCATCTATTGAGCCTTTATGTCCTATGCTAAATGTAATTAAGTGTTGGTTCTGTCGCTCCCACGGGAGATGTAATGACTTGGGTTCTGGCCCCTTCTTTTATTATTTGTCTTTCTTTACTCAAATTCCATGGCAGTAACCATTGTATCTTGGAATGTCAGGGGTCTAAACTCTCCTATTAAGAGACAGAGAGTATTAAGTCATCTAGCCAAATTGGACGCAGATATTGCATGTATCCAAGAAACTCATCTGACAGAAGCGGAATCATTAAAATTGAAAAAGAGATGGGTGGGAGAAGTTTTCTTCTCCCCAGGGGATGGCAAACGTAATGGTGTCATGTTGTTATGTCGAAAATCGCTTCCTTTTAAGTTCATTTCGCAGGCTTCGGATATCAATGGTCGTTGGTTAAATGTCAAATTACTGTTGGGAGGTGCTCTGGTCTCTTTTCTCAATGTGTACGCCCCGACCGGCGGTGATCCATCATTTTGGTCTTCAATGGCTCACCAAATCGCAACATGTTTTGAAGACAACTTCATATTGGCCGGTGACTGTAATCAGATTTTTGATCCCTTTTCTGGATCGAAACTCTAAAGCCCCTTTTATACCCAATAAAATACATAGATCTTTTATAAATACTCTCACTCAACATAAGCTTTTGGATGCTTGGAGATTGTGTAATCCCACAACAAGAATTGACTACTTTTTCATTTCCCATAATGTATCCCAGGCCATGGTTAATGCTGAGATTGGTCCTATTTTGCTCTCAGACCATGCCCCCATTTCAATTCGTCTTGATATTTTGCCAAGAGCTGGCGTCCCCAGGAGATGGCGTTTCAACAATGCTCTCCTTTCTGATCCAATTTTTACCTCATCCTTTACCTCTTTTTTTAATGAATACTTTCTGTTTAATCAGAATGACACCCTGTCTCTTTCTACCATATGGGACGCATTTAAAGCAACAGCAAGAGACTTCATTATTAGCTATGTTGCCAAAAAACGTACTATAGCCCGTAAACGTTCTAATGAACTTTTCCATGAGATAAAGAGACTGGAGCAATCCTACTATTCATCCAATTCAAAGGAATGTTTGGCTGCTCTTCTGAAGGCGAAACTTCAATTCAACAAAGACACCACAAATAATGCTTCTCTGAACTTATTAAAATCCAGTGCGAAATTCTACGGCGGCCAAAATAGAGCAGGGAAAATTTTGGCTAATTATCTGAAAATCAAACATAATAAGTTAAATGTTAAGTCTATCTATGATGAGCATTCCAGTTTAAAATGTAAGGATTTAGACATAGTGAATGAATTCTCCTCCTTTTATAAGTCCTTGTACACTGCAGAAGCACACCCCACAGATTTTTTGTTATCACAATTTTTCTCCAACATTCAGAAACCTGTACATACTCCTTCAGATCTCTCCATATTGGAACTAGACCCAACAGCTAAGGAACTTCTGGACGCCTAACAACATCTCAAAAAGGATAAGGCACCAGGCCCAGACGGGTTCACAGTTGAATTTTATATTCATTTTTCTAAATTGCTAATTCCCAAACTACATTCCTTGGTGCAATCCTTTTGCTTTTCTAATTCTGCTACCGGTTCTTTCTCTGAGGCGCACATTTGTCTCATACCTAAAGAGGGCAAGGACTTGAAGCACTGCAAAAACTATAGGCCCATTTCTTTGGTCAATATTTATTACAAAATCTTTTCAAAAGCCTTGGCTCTTCGATTGGAATCTTTTTACCAAATTTGCTAGGCAAAGAACAATCTGGCTTTGTGAAGGGACAACTCATCACAGACAATACACGGCTCTTTTTTGATATCTTATCCAAATCATCTCACTATAAACACTCTCTTGCAGCAATTGCCCTGGACGCGGAAAAGGCATTCGATAGAGTAGAATGGCCTTACCTTTTCTATGCCTTGAGATGGTTTGGCGTTGGTCTTAAGTTTATCTCTCTTATTTCTCTACTTTATTCGAATCCCCGTGCAGCTGTTTGTGCGAATGGCTTGGTTTCTCCTTTTTTTGACTTGGGTAGAGGGGTTCGTCAGGCATGTCCTCTGTCTCCCTTCCTTTTTAATTTGGCTCTGGAACCTTTTCTATCAAAAATTTGTCAAAACCAGGACATACATGGATTTGATCTTAAAACAGCCCATGTCAAATTTGCAGCTTATGCTGACGATATTTTGATTTTTATATCGCAACCAGCTCAATCTATTCCTGCTTTTTTAGCAGAAGTTAACTTCTTTTCTTCTGTATTAGGATACAAGTTGAACACTGATAAGTGCGAAATTCTGCCCCTTACCAAATACACTTTTAAAGACGATTTTGTTTCTTCTCATTTTTCATGGAGTTCCAAACATATCAAATATCTTGGAATGCATTTTGCTCCTGTAATCCCAGACACAGTGTCCATTTGTATGAATAAATGTATTCAGAAAATCTCTGATTTGACGGCTAAGTGGCATCCTTTGTATTTGTCTTGGTGGGGTCGCCTAGATACAATTAAAATGATGCTATCCCCTATAGTGCTATATACCATTTCTAATCTCCCAGTACCTATACCGGCCAAATTGATTAAAAAGATTAACTCCCTTCTCTCCTCCTTTTTGGGGAAAAATGGGAAACCTCGTATGTCGTTGGCCAAATTGACACGCCCTAAATCAGAGGGGGGAGTTAATTTCCCCAACTTTTTTATATATCACAAGTCTTTCCTATTACGCCAATCTGCATATTGGCTGAGGGAGACAGTGAATGAGTGTCCTTTGTGGACTCTTGTTGAAAGTCAATTTTTATCTCCCTTCTCCTTTCACGAGTATCTCTCCTTCTCCCGCAAGCCACAGTCTTTATCTACTCCTATAATTAAACTCACATCCCTACTCCTAGGATCAAGCTCTCCCTCAATACCGGACAGTTTTGATTCCCTGTGCGACCTACCCATTTGGCATAATAAGTCCCTGTTGATTCGGGAAAGACCTTTCTATTGGAAATCTTGGAGGCAGAAAGGTTTGAAATGGGTTCATCAATTGTTTTCCCAGTCAGAATTTATATCCTTTCCCTCACTTAGCGCATTATATGGTCTACCTGTCTCCTTCCTACCCAAGTATAATCTCCTTCGGGAAGCGGTGCTGGACATTTCTACCAGATTTACTACTGCCTCAGTGAATACCCACTCAGTTGCTCCAAATCAGGACATCCTTACCTTACTTCACATCCAACCCAGAGCCTCTGTTCTTTACACCCACTTACATTGCCCTCGTATTAATGGACAAAAATCTAAGGTGGAAATTGCATGGGAGCATGATTTACAAGCGTCTGGCCAGACTCCTTATGGAAGAAAATTTGGATAAAGATAAGAAAGTCCTCAAGGGCTGCCAATATCACGCAAACATTGTTTTTTATTTATAACAGGCTTTTGCTTTCTCCAATTATGCTGAGCAAACAATATTCCTCAGTAGCAGATAGTTGTTGGACATGCTCCTCTCCAGGTGCTGATTTGTTTCACATGTTATTTTCTTGCTCTCTTGTCCATAGTTTCTGGAAACATGTATGGTCCCAAATTAACTCAATTTTTAGTACTAGTTTTTCGTTTACCTTCATTAATGTGTTTCTGGGAAGTCTCTCCCCGATCTGGAAAGATTGTTCATCAAACGTCAGAATTGTTGATCTGTTATTAGCAGTTGCCTTTCAGCAAATCACCAAGAACTGGAAGGACTCTACTGGGATCTCTTATCAGGCTTGGTGGAACGCAGTTTGTCACAACCACAGGTTAGATACCTCTTATGTATACCCTGTCTCTCTGGCGCCCAGACGCCTGAACCTATGGTCACCTGTTACAATGTTTATCGATGCTCATGCTAGGCGATCTTCTATGCTATTGCCATCTCAACAAGAAGTCCTTAAACCACCATGATCCCCTTGTACATTCCCATACTTAATTTTGATATCAATTGTATTCACTGTATACTTTAAATATACTAGTCCCAAATCTCAATGTTTTACGTTCCAACCTATGTAATTGCTTTTTGGAATTCATTTTGTATTCTTTCAATCTCTGTAATATGATGACATATGTTTAACTTAAATATTGATTGTTGGCACCTTTATTATTCTAATAAACTTTTTCTTTAAAACTGAAAAATCCCAATTTCTAACTATCATGTTGTTTTTAGGGGTTCTTTTCATTAATGTAAACAATTTATATGTGGATGTGCTTTTTGCATTAGTTCTTAAATCTTACACAAATGCATTTAAAATGTTAATGTTTTTTCAATTCAATTTTTGTAACATTTTATATGAGATTGCTTAGGTTTCTAATACCAGTAGGTGTGCAGATAATTATCTTTCAAGTGCTTTTCTGTGATGTTGCATTTCAGGTCCCCCTGCTGTGTATGTGTATCTTTCAGCACTTAGAATTTGTTTTCGGTGAGTTCTTGTGGGTGTACTTACATTTGTATCTTTGTTTTAGAATACATTGCTCTTGTTGCAAAACATGCATGCTGTATTTTTTTTAATTTGCATTATGCTATTTAGAGAATTTTAAATATTGTTTCTTTTGTTATATACAACTGTCTTTAAAACTATTTTCACATGAAGAATACATTGTTTTACATGTCTCTCTTATAGTTTAATATGACTATACATTTTGGATCTTTTCATTGATGTAAATAGTTTACTGTGTTTTGTATTTATACATGTGAGAAATTGGTAATTAGTTGGGGAGGGATAGGAGTCAATGAATCTACAGTATTGTAAGGTCCAACACACAAGTTTAATAAGTAAACCTGGGATCTACTCCTGGTAACTATGGTACACAGCAGATCAGGTTGAATTTAAATGTATGAAGCAGTATTAAATCAATTACATTTTCAAAACGCAACATAATAGACATCCCAAAACCTAATAAAGATTTCACGTTGACCACAATGGAGCATGGGATTGATTTACCAACAGGTTTGTCCCTGTCAAAGAATTTACCTTCTGACTTAGTTTCTAAAATTGATGTTTAAATTCTCCACAGGGCAAGCCTGAAGCTGTAGCCTGCAAAGTTGTCTTAAAATCAGGCACACACACCTAATGGTTAGTACAAGCATCTAAAAGTAGCAAACACAACAAGATGATGGATGGAGTGCTGAAACTTTTCAAACACTTACCCCCAAGCAAAAGATCTGGGTTAATTTGCTTGTTCTTTTGCTCACCATGCCACCCCAGTTTGGATCCAGCCATATGCAAATCGGTCTTGACCCTGCTCCCCCTGGGAACAGTCCATCAGGAACTGCCAGTCCAAGTCCTCCTTAGTCTGGAAACAAGTATCCTGGGACCAGTTTCTGGACATCACCCCTCATCAGCCAGGCTAGATTGAATTCAGTGGCACAGCAAGCAAGGGACCCACGTCTGGGCATAACCATGGCCATTTAGGGCGAACATAGCAAACACAACAAGATGGACGGAGTGCTGAAACTTTTCAAACACTCACCCCCTGTCAAGAGTTCTGAGTTAAATCCATCATTCTTTTGCTCACCGTGCCATCACAGTTTGGACCCAGCCATATGCAAAACGGTCCTGAACCTGCTCTCCACATGAACAGTCCAGCCCAAAATGCCAAGCCAGGTCCTCCCTGGAAGGGAAACAAGCATCCTGGGACCAGTTTTGGGGTATAACCCCTCATCAGCCAGGCTAGCTTGATTCCAGTGGAACAGCGAGCAAGGGACCCACGTCTGGGCAGAAACTCAAAGCTGAGCATGGAGTGGGCAGAAATCTGTGAACACCACTGGAGGAGTGGAGTTTGCCACCCACCCGTAGAGACAGCATCAGTTCATGTTGCTTTACCTAGTTAGGGCCAGATTTACTAAAGACTTGTGTTGTCCTTGTGTGATGCAAGTCATTGCAAGACAACACAATTCCTTAATTGGGATTTACAAAGCCACTCAAGGGGCAAGTTGTGCTACCTTGCATGACTTTGTATAGAAATGCAATGCAAAGCAGTGCATTGTGCTGCACTGTTTTACAATTTGCTATGGTAGGCATTCCATGGGTGAAGCATGGGGGAGATGAACTACGCCATATCTTCTAAATAAGGGGCAGTAGTTCAGCTCTCTCCCTTTCATGCAACGCAGCACAACAACTTCCCATGCTGCGCTCAATTGAGTTAAATCATATTAAAAATACCTTCCCCTGTTTGCATCTTAGCAGGAGCTATTCTTTTCAATTTTTCAAGTCAACACAACTCCAAATTTCGCAAATTGCATGGAGATGAAAGTAAGGTTTCACAAGAGTCCGTCCCATTCACGTAAATATTTTTCGGAATCATGCATGGTCTTATAGTGGAAGAAAGGAACAGAACTTCACAAGTCAACCTGTGATTTTTACATATCAAGAGATTGTTTTACAAAAACATTTTAAAGTATGCAGAAGCGAAAAACGGTGCTCGCCATTTGTGTGTCATTTTGGTGCATGTAGTAATGGTCACTTATCTGGCTACCTGCGGATATGGAAATGTATTTGAAGTGATGAAGGGCACCACACTCCATGATAACGACACCTCCTGGCCACACTTTTGACCTTAGCAGCGGGTCAGAAACTATTTGTGTCCACTTTCATTAACAATTTTGCCCTTTATGATAAATATGTTCAGTCCAGTATGAAAGCGAAAAGCACATTATTATGACCCGAACTAAAAATGAGGATTATTTTCTCCCAACTAATCTGCATATATTTAAGCTTTCATGAGCCACATGCTGCGAGTCTGAGGAAGTTATCAATCTCTTAATACCCCAATGTAATTATAGTTCTAAGTTTAAGAACTAAAACATCTTATTCTAAAACAAAAAGACACGGGCTAGTTTTAAAATGCATGTACATTAAATAACAAAAGTTTACCCTATCGTGGACTTAATTTCAAGATCAAGTACAATGGCTTTTAGAGGAAATTAAACAGGAAATTCTTTCTTCATGAATAGACAGCTGCGGGGTTAAACAATATTACCAAGTAGAATATATTTATACAAAATTATCAGATACTACACATAGATGTACTGCTACTGGAAGGACTAAGATGTTTGCATGAGATATTAATATTTTGAACAATTGTTCAGTTTAGTGGGGTAAGCCAATGTCAACATTTTATCATGCCATAGGAGTGTTGTTTCCCGCACATCCAGGGGTTTAGTTTCAAATTATTCATATTATTTCAGAAAATAGCCATTAGATATTAGTCATTAGAATTGTTTTGTGAAGGTGAAAACAGACAGGTGATCACAAGGATACATTATTGAAAATGCGAATCAATTATTTGTATCTTACACTCTACTTTCTTTGTTGATTCTAACTACAATGAAGAGCGGGCCATTGCCACTGTATAACTACTGTGTGCTGTGGTAACGTCAAAAAGGGGTTAATTTAGCTTCAGATGTGCAGTTTGAGTCAGTGCATCACCGTTCCTGTGTTTAGGCTCTTTGAAGGCAAGATATGTGTTCAGTTACCAAGGAATACAAGGCAGATGGAGGTAAGCTGTTAAGTTACTTGTAACTGAGCCCATCTCTGTTCTTGGGGTGCATCTTACCCCCATTGAAGAGCATGAAGTCAGTGCTAATTGCAGCTTGCTTGAGGTAGACTTTGGATTTACAGGAACAAATGGTTGGTGCTTATGGTTTAAATGGACATTATGGCCAATGCTGTTGCAGCTGGAAGTTTAATATGTCCCTATTCTTGTCTAAACACCAAGAAGAACCCTGCATAAAGCTTCGCCAGTCTCCCCATTCATTGGTCATTGTCAGTTGTTACTTGGTACCTGCTATATAACCCATCTATTCACAAGACAGGCTCTTAG
This sequence comes from Calotriton arnoldi, assembly GCA_963921515.1. Taxonomy (NCBI): domain Eukaryota; kingdom Metazoa; phylum Chordata; class Amphibia; order Caudata; family Salamandridae; genus Calotriton; species Calotriton arnoldi. The sequence continues at coordinate 340,159 of CAWUFW010008693.1, read as the reverse complement.
ATCTATGCCAAGAATTACCAGGTCCACCTATGTTTCCTGTGGGTATCCGGGGATGGACATTTCCACCTAAGGGTTCAAGGGGGGGCTAAAGATGGCCAACAAAAGGGTAATTACTTGTCTCATATCCAGGCGTGGCATGAGTGCTACAGAGCCGAGTTTGTCAAAAGGTCTCTAAAAGAGAAATCATGATACCAGGTAGTCTCCTCCTGGAACACAAATCGATAAATGGCAAATCAGTGTGGGCTCTTCTCCACTATCAGCAAAAAGGACATCTCAGATTGATCGAAGATGCTAAGTTGAGCTTAATTGTCCAAAGTATTGTTATCAAAAGTAGCACATTACTAAACTTTGATTCTTAATATGGCATTCCTTGGGCTAATTCATAATACTGCCCTATTTCCCGCTCCTTTAATTTCCTGTCAGATCTATTGAAATACTATCCACTGAGGTCTCCCTTCAAAGTTATTGAATAAAGTAAAGTATGCTCAGTTGAATGTTGCCTTTACCAACTTTGGGTTAAAACACTCAGACTATATTAACTCTGCATTTCACGACCATCATGACTCTCAGTGCAGAACAAAATGCGTTTTAATACTCTTTGTACTGTTCCTAAGGCACTGCATGGCCCAGACCTCTGTGAGTCATGACCATCTTTCTTTTCAGTAATCCTAACATTATTTGATGTTCACCCTGAAAAATACAATTCTCTTGAGGGCAGATAGTTACAGGCACTAGGCTCTCTCCTCTGGAATCACATCTGAGATAGATAGTACGAAATGTATTAGTGTTCTTCAAAAAACATAATTGAATGGACAAGGGTTTAATCGGAGAACTGATTAAGATATAAAACTGTGATTAGGGTCAATATCAGGAACAACTAACTAATCTGAGGATCCCAGTGAAGGGGAAATACCTAGAATAGTAAGAGGTAAAAACAATGTCTGGTATTTAGTGGAAAGAAAGAAAGAGGAAATTAGAAGAAACTCAGCATTTCGTGGATAATTTAATATGAAGTGTTAAATCATCCAGTCTACAATGGTAGTGAGAGAGTCCATTAGGCAGTGAACATCATTCAAATATCACATACTACATCACAGATGTACAACACCTGCAGACATTTGTACTTACTGATAAGTCGCAGATTTTCACAATTGCTGACCAAAAGATGCACTTCTTCGATAGCCCAGATAGGTCTGGGAATGAATTGAGACAGTTGCAGGACTCGGGATTTCACACTTTTGTGGTAACACTGAGCCATGGAAGCTAGTATGTCTAGCAAACCAGAATTACAAGGACTGTGAGGTGTCCTTTATTTTAAAGCACAGCATCAGACCTGCAACCAAAAGCTGCAAAGAAATCTCTGCTTGCGGCCATAGGTGCCATGGCTTCTAGTAGTCCTCCTAAAAACAAAGATTCATCAGGTGAAACGGAGTCCGGTAAAGGGTCGGAGGTGGAGCTACAGTGCAGCAACTCAGATTCACTACCTAAATTCACCCAAGATCAGCTGACAAATTAGGATGAGTTTTAAGTAGTGTTGGTGCAAATGTTCATATACAGGTGACTGTAACTTTTCAGACCACCGGACTATACGGTGGTGTGTCCTGTATTGTGAGTAAGAGTTGAAATGTTAGGGTGCCTTTAGAAATATTGGGGCATATTCACAAGGCAATATCGCCGCTTTAGCTGCACTTTTCTGCCGCTAAAGCGGCAATATTTTTATCGCAAAATTCACAAGCTGTCGCTAACAGCAGTTAGCGGCAGCTTTTAGGCAAAAACTACACTTTTAAACATCTCCACTTCTGTCAGTGATAAATAACGCTAATGATATGCAAAAACTGACGTTAACCCAACATTACCCTATTCACAAGGGGACTCCTTATTTTAAGATGACCCAAAAAAGTGGCTATAACTGCAACTAGAGGCAGTTTTTTAAGACCAGGAAAACACGGGTCTTAAAATGGAGATAACCATTGGGGCCGCATTTCTGCAGGTTTTGTTGCTGGACCGCGCTGCAAGCAATGTTGCTGCGCTGCCCTGCCACAAAATTACAGGGCAGGACTGCGCACCATCAATAAGATAGTGCGCATTCCTGTGCCCCAGTCATGAAAAGTGTTGCAGCGCTGCGACAAGACTGCGTTGCAACACTTCTCAGTACGCCCTTCTTGCGACAGCATGGATGCGCTGTACTCACCGAACAGGGCTCCATGACGCAAGTAATGACACTTGCGTCAGGAATCCTGACATATCTGTCTGCGCTAAAGTCACGCATTGCTGCAGTTGTGTCACAACCATGACGCAACTCCAGCAATGCATGGAGCCAGCCTATCCCTGTGTGGCGGAAGGTACTGACGCAGTGCAGTTCATGAGGGGTGCCGAATGTCGACGCTGTTGGAGATCTGTCGGTGTTGGTTGTGCGCTGCGGTGTCATCGTTTGGAAGCAGTGACGGAGTGTTGGTGCTGAGAGAGTTGACGAGACGTCCAACGGTGGCCTTGATCCAGCTGCGAGGGGTTGCGATGATGGCGTTGGCGCCCGGTGGGCAAGGTGAAGACATGATGTATCCAATGATTGTTGGTCCAGGAGAGTCCGGTGTTGTTGCTGAAGTTGAAGCTCCCGCTTGCGGCGGTGACATGCTAGACCGTGTGTCCTGCTATGTGGCCTGTTGATGTGAGTTGATGCTTGCATCTGATGTTGGTGACCTTCCCCAGAAGGCGGTGGTTTCCTGGTCACAGGGGTTGTCCAGGTGGAACTTCAGATCACATAGTAGGATGTCGTCGGTGGATGGGAGATCCTGGGGTACAATGAGGTCAACAATGGTATTTGAGAATGGGGGTCAAATGTCCGGGGTGACCTGCACATGAGTGTGCTGCAGTGGATGTTCCTGGGCTTTGTCTGGATCTGGGAGTTGAGGTGGTCCATGGTCACCCATGGGTCATTAGAGTGCGTGGTCAGTCGGAGTGTGCTCCTGTAGATGATGGCAATGCCTCCTCCTTGACGGTCGGGGTGCTGCTTGCGGGTGAAACTGCAGCCGTCAGTGATGGCGATGTTGATGTCCAGTCCGGAGCAGAGGTTGGTCCTGGCAGGCGAGGTTGCGTCCAGGATTGATGGCGAGGAGGGTGCTGGCGTCGTAGCGGTGGAGTGTCCACGAGGAAGGCTCCTTGGTGCTGAGCGCGGTCCAGGGGCAGACGGACACAGATGGGCCAGGCTATGGTTTGCCTTTGGCATGGGAGATGTCCAGTACAACGCAGGCAGTACATCATTAACTATGCAACTCAAACAACACATTGTGAGGTCAGTAATGGGGTAATTTAAATTATTTTGTGTGTATGGGTATCGGATGTCGAATTTGAAATTTTATGTGTGCAATTGGTGTCAAATATGAATTTTGGGGTGTGATTTGGGTTAAAAATATGAATTTTGGGGTGTGATTTGGGGTAAAATATGAATTTTGGGGTGTGCAATTGGGTCAATTTTGAGTTTTGGCTGTGTATTGGGGGCTCAAAAAGGAATTTCTGGGTTCACGTTTGGGATTGGGGTGCAAACGTTAGTTTAGGGTTGCACTCACTGGAGTGGGAATAGTGATGTTCATGTCTCTGTAATGCAACATCTAACCTACTGTTGCAATGTGCCTAGTATTAGTATGCATTGGAATGGAATGCAATGTCATGTGATGCATTGTAACTACGTATGTGCCTTTGGCACACAAGTGTTAGTCCCGCTGTGCATGGACGCACAGCGGCTGCCATCGAGAAGTGCTGGGGGGGGGATGGACATCTGTGAGGTGGTAAACGCCGGAAATAATACTTGATGGGGTGTGGACGCGGGGATGTGTGTGTGAGCGCTGCGGGTGTCGTAAATATTGTAATGAGGGAAGTCTTACCTCGAAGTTGGGCCCTGTGTCTTCGTAGCTCCTGCTCTCCTGCGTCTGCCTCCAGGTACTGGAATTCGGCACCCAGGCTCCCTCCCCTGAGTCAATCACAACGCTGCGATGCGGCGGGGGGATTGGTAATTGTCAACGGGACAAGGCATGCAGCCAGGGGCTGGAGGGGTGGGCATGTTCTCCATGCAGGCTGTAATGCAGCCTGCATTGAGAACAGGGAAGTGCACATGACTGCTTTGGGCGGCCTGAGTGGGCCGACCAAACAGTCATTGCACACTTGAGTGGGCATGCAACTCCGCCCATGCCCTGCTCCATGCTTGGAGCAGTCCTACCTAAGGATACATGGCATGATTACATCATTAAGTTATCATCATGTGATGATTAGCCCTCTTCTGCACTGTTTGAAGGCAGTGGGCCAATGCTCTTCCGCCATAGCGGATGAGCCGCCACTGGGGGTGCGTCATCTACATGTGATTGAGGCCTACATCACCCGGCTCGGTGGCTGTGCACAGCTCTGTAAGATTCTTGAATGGAGGCAGCCTCCCTTTGTGGGATCAGAGGTAGAGTGCATACCAGTGACCGAGGCTGAGCCTTACCAATGCTTAGGGATTATGCAATCTCCTTAACCCCCCTGGATGTCTTTTGAAGCAGCTTGAGACAAGGGAGAGACAGCCGGCTTGAACGGGGCCTGAGGATGCCAGTGCTGACTACGACAGTTCTGCAGAGATGTCTGGAGACCTTCATGAGGCCTGGATTGGGGGCCTACCCCGTATAGTGAGGAACTACCCTTACTGAGCATTGTATGATGGGAAGCGATGTGCAACTGCACGATCTTGATCATTTCACTAAGGGCTTCCCCGACCATGGCTACGCTGACTATAATCTGACCCTGACGAATCTCTGAACTGTGTCCTTCCACCAGTGAAAGGCCTGCACAGATGTGACTTGGAGGCCTGGGTGCTTCCAACATGGGCTGATTAAGGCACCCCCCCAGACGCTTTCTCAGGGACTTTCTTGAGCACGACTCAACGGCCCCCTCCTCTGACTGCTGCCCTCAAGGGGATTCTGGGAATGTCTCACTGGGGACAGTGTATCCCTCTTGGGCAGATAAAGACGGCCTAATCATAAGGTGGGATAATGAGTCACAACGATACAGAGTCAAGTGAGGCCAAACTGGGCACTCCTCATGTGCCGTGCCCTGCTGCACTATATCTGTACCAGTGAGTGACTTTTAAGGTTCCACCCTATCGCAGCAGCTTGACTTTTGAGCTAGGGGCTCAAAGTGCGGGCTGCAATATACCCCTAGTGGGACCCCAAAAGGGGGCAAGGCTCGTAAACTACCAAAGGAAGGCCTGCACATTGGCTGGACCTACTGGTCCCCCCATCAGGCAGTCCACCAAACTGGTGCACCACCTACTACCCTTTCTCCCGTTGACAGCTTTGGAGACTCAGAGGTATTTTGTAGCACCTCATGAGATCAAGTTTCCCACCTCCTGGATGCCACTGATGACCATTCTGACCGCAGCCCTAGAGGGACCGCAGGAGGATTTGTTGTTGATAGTTGAGCCCAGACCCCCCTTGCAGTGCTGCATGTGGTCTCGCAAACATCCGAGCCAGCAGTTACTGCACTCAGAGGTGGTGAGCCGCACTAGCCTGACCACGAAGACTGCCCTTCTAATGATACTGATACCAGATAATGCCATGGAAACACTCTGAAAGGAAATCTTGACGATTGAGGCGACCCATACCACTATGGATCACCGACCTCACATTTGAGGTGAAATCACTGAAGCAGGATGGCGCCACTATGTGCACACGTCTGGACAGGGTGGGTCAATGACTGGATGCAGTGGAAACCCACTATGAGTGTCTTTCAGATTGGGGATGTGACATTGAGTTCTTCTGTCATTAAGTGACTGATTTGGAACAAAGGGTGAAGAGAGACAGCTTTTGCATCTATGGAGTCCCAGAGGAAGCGGAGAAAGAGGACATGCTTGGTTGACTAATGTCAATGCTCCATAACTTACATCATCAGAACTCCAGAGCCCGTAGTTATGTTATGTTATGTTAAGTAAGCTTATAAAGCGCACGGCTGCCCCCTCAAAGGGACGTCCCGGCGCTAATGCAGAGTCAAAGAGGGCAAGGGCTAGACTGTCGGAAACAGGTAAGTTTTGATGGCCTTACGGACAGATAACAGGCAGTCTATATGGCGAGTCTGCACAGGGAGGGAATTCCACAGCTTAGCGGCCAGACAGCGGAAGGACCTGCCCCCCGCCCTGATACATTTCACTCGGGGGACAGTGGCCAAAAATTGCTCAGCGGAACGTAGCTGACGAGCAGGGACATAGGGGACCAGCAAATTGGATAAAATCTCAGGGGAAGAAAGTTTTAGAATTTTGAAGGCCAGACATAATGTTTTAAATTCGATCCTCTTGGAGATGGGAAGCCAGTGGAGGCGGCGCAAAGCGCCCGACGTAGAACATGTTCTAGGGAGCCTGAGCAGAACTCGAGCGGCTGCGTTCTGGACTCGTTGAAGACGATTCACTTCCGCCTTATTGGCACCTAACAATAGAGAGTTGGCATAGTCGAGTCTTGATAAAATAGTCGCCTGAACTATCAGTTGACGTGTGGCTGGGTCGAAAAACCCCAATATAGGCCTCAGACCCCGTAGGAGACCGAAACAGGTGCCGGCGATCTTCTTAGTGTGATCCTGAAATCCAAGAGTGGAGTCGAGGCAGATCCCTAGATTCTTTACCACCAACTTAGGGGTTGGGGCGCAGCCCAAGGATGCCGGCCACCACTGCGTACTCCAAAGCCCCTTATCATTCCCCACCAGTGTTCAGTCAGTCAGAGTGATTCCTTCAAACGTGCCCCGTCCGATCAGAGTATGTGCCCTATGCCACCAAGACACCGGCCTCATATTGCTTGTGACAAAGATGGTGGTAGCAGATTGAAGGTCACCACATCTCTTTTTCATCAGATTATTCTGCTACTAACAACATCAGATAGAGAAGATTCCTTGCACTCCGCTCCAGACTGAGAAAAAGGAAACTTAATTATGGGCTCTTCAAAACCCCTCTCATGATTGTGAATATGACGGCAAGACAAAACAACAAAATTACTCGACCCCGGAGACCTGGGGCAGTTTCTCAACACTTTGGTTGACCCTATCGTGGACACGGCTCCCTCTGGAGCTGTGGTGTCTTCTCCACAGGATTTTACCCTTATGCTTTGGCGATTGCCTGGATACCAACCAAGGCAGCTGAGGCTGGGAGGTGCTATGCTATGAAAGTCTGATCATGTGGGCCTGCAACACGGTGTTGAGGCACTGCATTAGGAAAGAGACAGGGACAAATCGAGGTGCACACTGAAACTGAGCCCAGGGTATCGTAGAAATAACACAGAGGACTAACCTGGGGTGACACCTGGCTCTCAGGTACTGACTAACTGTGCTTTGGCATGCCATCTCCGCCTCCCTCCGGTGCCGACGTCTCCTCCGTCTGACCCTGTTTGCACTCATGCCCCCTCTGCTAAGCACCCACGATAATTTTCCTGATATGGCACGCCTGCATGTCCAAAGTTCTCTATCATCACCTGAAGACACATGACTTCATGCCCTAAGATCCCAAAAGCTGGTAGCCATGTATTGTGGAGGGCGACTGGCAGGCCGCATAGCAATCTGTCACTGCTACACCTTCACACAGTTACTGCCCTCAATCAAATGTCTAGCAGCAGCAAGTTGAGAGGCCCATGACCCATTCTTACTTCATTTATACTCCCTATTCTGCAGGCCTACTGGTGAGGTACGGGTACTGAGTCGATGCTATACAGCACAGGAACAAGCACTTGACCCAAAGTTTAGTGGTCTGTTCCCTGTCCTTGTTTTTCTTTCCCTGACCCAGGCTCAAGGTTCCCCATGTCCCCTCTCCCACAGGACTCACTCCATTCTCTCCCTTTATCTGGCGAGAATGCGTGCATGGCCATGTCTGTGTAATTACACTTTTCCAGTAGCAGCACTTGTGATTGGGACCCACTGCACTGCCTCTGTGGTCCCTGCCTGACCCGTAGCTGACATCTGGGCTGTAGAGAAGATAAGGTGACAAGATGTTCATCATGGGATTCATACACTCTCCACCACAGAGAAGATCCACTTCCTTGCACTCTTATGAAGACTTCTGGGGCATATTATCATGGACTTATCACCGGGAGGGTAAAAGGGACTTTTGTGCCGCAAATGGGCCGATCGCTAGTTATCGCCGGCTAACGCCAGTTTCACTATCGCCATCGCGCATTTGTTATCGGGACTTTTCACCGCCTAACCCTGGTTCTATCGCCATGTAGCATCGTCTTGATAATACGGCGCTAACATGGCGATATATTTCAGGGTTAGGAGGCGATAACAAAACTGCCGATAACTTGCGTTGGTGATAGTTATCAGCAGTCCTTGTGAATATCCCCCATTCTTTTTTTACTGGAAATACAGTAAGCCTTTCAAGGTGCATATGCACTCATTTCATCATCTTATCTCCTGTGCGTAAGTTAAGTGGGGGTGGGGAACCCATCATGTTAAGTTGTTGTTGGTTCCTGACTGGCTGGAGTCACTAGCGCTACTGCAATACAAATTGGGGCATATTCTCAAGGACTTATCGCCGATTTATTGGCACTTTAGCGCCGCAAAAGTGGCGATAGATTTATCACCCAATTCTCAAGCTGGTGCAAACTGCCTATATCGCCAGTTTTCCAGCGATAGCTTCTGCAAAAAACATCGCCATGGATGAGAGCGACAACTAACACTAATGATATGCAGAGTAGGCGTTCCCGCGCAAAAACACACAAAAACACCACTTTGTGATATTCTCAATGACCAGCCAGATCTGCGATGCGATCCAAAAACAGGCGATAAGGCGCGTTAGCAGCAGGGATTTAACACCTGCCTTTTACTGGTGTAAAGCAGGACGACAACCTGCAGCATGAAAGGGAGCCCAGCCCAGAGCCACATCTGAAGACCAACACATGTCATGGAGCCACTGATCATGCAGCTCGGAGACCCAAGACGTCCACAACACCCACCGCCACCACCCCCAGGCCCCCCCCCCCGGCCCGCCGGACTACCACCGTGGCAGCGCAGAACAAGACAGCTGACCTTCCAAAAATGGCATGGCCCCTCAGCCACACAATTGCTGAATGTGGGGAGAAGTGGGAACCAAGTGTGTGTGAAGGAGGCAAGTCACCCATGAATAAGAATGTACACAATGCCAATTGTGGCGGTGATGTGCTGGACAGACTTCAGTATGCAGTGCACAGGCATGTCCATGTGGACATATACTGCTGGTGTTTGTAGTGTTGTGGACAGTGGACGCAACCATGTCACCTCAGGCAGTGGGGAAGACCTCGGTCATGTAGCTGTGTCGTCCCCCCCTGTAAGCATAAGCAGAGTGGGCTTGTCTGGTGTATGCCAGTCCAGCGTAGGAGTGTGAATAAATAGGCCAGTGCTCTGGGCGTGGTTCACTTCTGGGATGGCCAACGCGTCTGACAGGGCGGTGCCCCTCACCCTGCCACGAGTCCGCCGCCGTGACCTCCAGCCTCCTCAGCCGATAGCTGGCTTCCGCGACACAGGCCCCCAGCGCACCCAGCAGCACAGCACTGTGGAGTTATGTGTGTGCTGACTACTGCCTTCAGCCTACACTGCGGTCAGCAGGTCCCCCAATTCAAATTGAGTCTTGATTTATTGTTGGCACTGTTAAAGATTGCAGGAATCGCTGTTAGCATGAGCTGAAAGCCATTTTGTACTTGGCAGCCATTTTAGTTAGCCATGTGCTCGCCATGTGCTTTCTCCCTCTTCCAGAGTCTTGCACATGCTCAGAGAGGCCTAGCTGGTAGAATGCACCTGCTCTTAGTATAGAACTGTCAGGCTATTCTTACTGATGTAAGCAGTTTAGTCTCCCTCCCACTTTGTGGAGCAAGCAAATTTTGTATACCCATATTAGTCAACAAGCATGCTTGTATGTGCTAGGACCTCCCCTTGATTTTATGCTGACTATATAACAAATGCATATATAAGGACCCTGTTCTCTGCACTCATTAGAATGCCTCCTACAGTGGCCTGCGGGTACCGTAAGATGCAATCTCCCTCATCTGAGGTTAATAAAACATGTTTTTTGATATTACAGCTTCTGTGCCAATCTCTTCTTTGTTGGTCTTAAGGACCAGATGTATCAGTGAACCCCTAAGAAGGTTTTTATTTCTACAAATGGCGCCCGAAAGTGGACCTCATCGGTGCAGCGGCTATCCAAGGGAGTGGTCTTGAAGGGAGACAGGAATCTACTGAGGAGTACAGGACAGGAATCTACTGAGGAGGTACCCTGCGCACGGAGATTGTTTGTCTTCCAGCCCAGTATATTTCTGGTCTTCCTGATCTGATCCTCCAAGTGTTTGCCGCTCCCGACTGAGAACTTCTTTGGCGTGAGTATTTTAAAATGACCGTTAGGTCACTCAGAACTTGGCAGTTGAAAGCTGGAGACTTTGGTTTGGTAAGGTTGCTGAAGCAACACTTTTGTTTGGAATGACTTGGCCAAGATTTTGGTTTGTTTGTTTGTTTTGCTGCAGCAAAAGAAGGCAGGTAATGAGGAGATTTTTCTCTAACTTTGAAAACTTGAACGGCACACATTGTGTTAAGTGTCACTTGGAGTATAATATTATATATGCTATAATATTTTTGACATGCCTGCTTCTAGCACACTTTGTTGAAAGTGTTGCTGTCTTGGAGGTACCGATATGGATTTAGGAAGTACTCAGCTGACTCCCCTCAGAGGGGATACCTAAATAGGTTTAGGTATAGTAAAAAGATATTTCTTCCTTGGTGACTAAGTACCCCATGGAACTAAATATGTACATAAAACGGATCCGGATCTGCGCACTTAGTAACATTCATAAGTGGTGATATGCAGAGCGCTTTTGAGTGTTCTACCAGCCAAAACTGGCGACTTTGGTGTATTTTGGCTTCTTGACCATGGAACAGTTTTTTGGGCTACTTTTGAGAGCTCTTCTTGTAAATATGACTTACAATTAGTATTTACAAATAGGTTGGTCTTGCGTACAGTTTGTAAGCTGTCTTAAAGTCCTAAGTATTGATTTGTGGGTTAAATGTGTGTTTAACTGTCTATGTGGGGTTTGTGGTTTGACATTGGTAATATTTGTGTGAGTACTCTTTGTGTAAGAATGGCTAGCTTTAAGCGCGCTGTGTTGTGTACTCTGCGTGTATGACCCCCCTTCTGTAACTGTCTGGAATGAGCTCAATGAGTTTGTTTATGTTTTTTTGCTGTCATCATTCTGTTATGCAAAATGTCATTTAGTTACTTACATATTAAATAAAAATCCAGAAATGAATTATATAACATATGCTAAACAGCTGCATGTTACTATTAAATTGACAGAGTACGACACTATACATGTGTGCAAATTGCCACAATGCTAAAGATAAAATTAGAATTCGTATTCAATAGGATTAAAATAGGCCTCATACAGAGGAAGGAAAACGAAATTGTGTGTTTTGTAATCAATAGACTAAAATACACGTTACAGCATTTTCCTTAAATACATTGTATTAGACATTAAAAGGCATGCACATCATTTGAGTGAATTTGGTCGTTGCTGAACTAAATACACATTATAGAAAGATAGATTTGACTGCATTGAAATGCCTCAGTTTTTAAATAGACTGTGACATGCTTTTCTTTCAGCACCCGAGAAAAAGCTTTCCAACAGCTGTGTTTAAACTGACTAACTGAAAAGAAACTGTTTGACACAGCAAATGGGGATTTAACTCTGTCAGGGTATTTCAAATAATAAAGGGGTTTTTTCCTGAGAAAGGCGTGAAAATTCGACGCCTGCTGACAAACAACAGCTGCATAAATAGCATATGGCTATTACTGATCACGGCCACAGACAGGAATGCTGAGTCAGCGAAATTTTAAGTCAGTGTAAAACTGGTATAAGGGCCTGCATTATTTTAAAAGTTTCAAAAAACCAGTTTCATTATTTTGGATAACAGAGAACAAAATTGAAAGTAGGTATTTCCTTTCTTAATGCCTTCTTTACATAAGTACATCTGTGGTTCTGATGTTAAATGATAACTGTCCTTTAAAAAAGTGGCGCAGACTTTTCCTGTTTCAAGTAAGGCTTCTGTGCTTAGGGTTATGAATGAATGTGTTTAAATATGATAGGCTACGAATGAAGCTTGCTTTTCCAATGTGGAATCATCAAAATGGTTGGTTTGATAAAAAAAAAAAAAATTAATTATATGAAAAAAAAAATATATTATTAAAAATAAATGCTTTAAATTCGTTTTTTCATCTTTATAAAGCCTACTCATCATACTGGGAATTCCTAGCATCAAAGTTGGATTTAAGCAGTGCTGTACCGCATTAGCAGGAGCCTTAAATGTGAACTGTCACTTTACCCAGCCGTACAAAACTCATTTTTATAAGGGTATATCTTATACATTTCTGATTTCCCATTCCTGGGCTATCTAGAGAACACTCTGGGGGTTCCTATTATGCAAAAATATTGTAGGATATTCATTTTTAAGTGCCCCTACCACCAAAGTCGAAATTGAGCTAAATTCACAATTTTACAAGCAGTTCTACCACTCAAGGCAGTTTTAACGTGCTCTCAGGCTTCAATAAAGTATATGCAAGTATAAAACAAACAGCTGACCTCTGTATTACTAGACTGCACACCACATACTGTACACCAATGAAAATAAGTATACAGAAACCAGCAGACGTTATTATCCTACCTTTAAATTGCTGGCAAACACATCGGACAGGACTGCCTTTGAGCTGTGATTCTCCAGAGTTGCTTTGCATTACGACAACCGCATGGCAAGCCTTGCACACAAAAATGAGCAGCTGCTGAACGGGTCAAAGGTCGGAGTTCTGCATTTAGCAACTTAGCAGGGTGAAGGGTAATGTTTGCTGGGACACTTCGACCTTCGAAAAGTTTTTGAAAGACGAGATGATAGCGCAAAGAGAGAAAGAGAAGCTTTGCTTCCTATTTTTAGCAAACACACGTTTTGCGCAGTCATATGAAACGAAGGAAAACAGCCTTCAGTTGAGCATTGATCTGCCATGTATATAAAAATAATGGTTTTAGTTTAAAGAATACTGTGTAGGGGCTACGATAAGGAGGAAATGGATTTTAGTTTGCATTCATGCGCCCTCATGTTAATCTAGTACAATTGCTCAAGAAATTGATACATTGGTTTGTTTGTGCCCAGTTGCTACAAATAGGGGTTGAAAGTGTTGACAGAAGTAAAACCTGTTTCAGGTTTTCCTACTGTCAAAATGGGGGAAGGAGGCTAGCTCCTCTACAAATTAAGGGTAGGCAAAATTATGTTTTCTCTCTTCTTTTTCTTACTTTTTTTTAGTCTGTCTAACCTGTCTGTGAAATAGCCATGAGACATTTCATTGGCTATTCAGTAATACTGTTTTAAAAATTGTTAGCATTAATAAAATGATAAAATCTATGCTATGTTACTGCCCATCCTGTATGAAAGAATGAAAAGAACAGATTGATGTTCCCTTATTTGATCTTTAAGGAGAACTGTATAGTGGGGGTTTCTGTTAAAAAATCTCAGGTGGCAACACTATTATTGTTTATGTTATTCTCATGTTCTATACAGTTTTGCAAGGGCATTGCTAGTCTTTTATTAGCTAGTCTCTGTCAATAAGCTGACAGCCCTTATTAGAGCTGGAGATAGGGTTTTTTTCCTTTTGAAAATGATGTTGCATAGTCCAGATCATGAAAAGTACAATGCAGGAAAGACGCTCATGTGATCCTTAGCAAACATTTTGAAGGAAAATATTGTTTTATAGGAGTTTGTTTGTCATAACATGTTCTGCTGGAGAAAATGTACTCACTATGTTGAAGTTTAGTTCTTTTTGCAATAAGAATCCCTGTTAAATTAGCAGTTTTAGATTTTCCTGCTGCACCTATAACATGAGAGCATGGTCCTAAGCATAACATGTAAGAGAAATTATTTTACAAGTGTCTGCAGTCCTGTACAAGTAATGTAAAATCTATGAGTAAAAGTGTAGAACATTTCCTTTTTCTTGAAGGTTCTTCAGATTGGTAATATAGGAATACACCAATGTAAGTATTTGGAGTATGTCTGTATTGTTTTCTCTTTTCCTCAGAATTTAGTAAATGAACACAGACTTCCTTGGCTGTTTGGGATTGGGTGATGTATTACTCTTGTCAGTTCACCAAAACGTTCCTTTTATACTTGCCAATAGGTCCAGGGTTTTCTACTCTCAGATAGATGAAGTGGCTCTTGGGTGCCTTGCTAATGTATGGGGCGCCCCGAGACTAAGGAAGTATTCTGAGACTATCCTCTCTGTTGTTAGATTATTTCTGTGCCTTGTCTAAAGACCTCTTGTTCTGTCCACCAATAGATATTTGCTGCCTTACAACCATTGCCAGAGGGGCCCGGACATCAGATCCAGCCTGGGAGTCAGCACCAGTCCAGCCTACAGTCAAAACAAAAGGAACCAGCACAAGCGTTGCTGGCAACTAGGACCTCAGTGAAGGCGGAAGCACTGGGATGAGAAGTGTGTACCCCTGCCACTGTCTTGGGCGAAAGACGGGGTTACAAATCAGGATGGAGAAATCTTTGTGTGGATCCAGTTTTTGATGCCCAGCTGAGAGAGTCACAGAACGACAAGGACGGCAAGGAGGCTTTTGCTTGAGGTGACCCCCTTTGAAACAAGGGTTGCTTCAGGCCTTTGAGTCCTGGTCCCAAGTGAATGCAAGTCTACGCCTTTGTTTGTTGATCAAGGGATGCCTGAGCATATTGGCTACAATTTGTGGCCCCAACAAAAGAGCAGTGCGCCAGAGGTGCAATACAGGAGTTAGGGAAGGACTTGAGTTTAGGGTACAGGTGCTGTGCCCTTGGTGCCTGTTAGATTAAAGTGAAGAAAACTGGTGCACTGCCTGAGACACTGGACAGGATCATTGAGGGTATTTGCCCTGGGGGGTGATTGCCCTATCCTGAAAGAAAGACTTTTCCTTCTCCGTGATTCTTGAGTTGCGAGTTGTGCAGCTCCACCGTGGGAACAACAAGAGCCTGCCTGTGAGGCTCAAATGGACACAGGGAGAAGACTCCCCTCTGGTTGGTTGTACTACAATTTCCCAAGGACTCTTTTTTTTGTTAGTAATGTACCCCTTTGGTCGTCCCATTTTTGAGGAGGAGCAGCCCTTTGCGGCTCCTTGTCCTAATTCCTATGGCCCTGTGTGGTCCTCCTGGTCCCCCGGAGCCAGGATTGTTTTTGTAATAATATGTCTGATTGCTTTAATATTTTTTAAGAGTAATGTTTATTCTGCACGAGAAAAGTTCATCTGAGCATGTTACTTTACTCTTTCCTTAAGTATATTAATTGATAATTTAGCCCTCATAAAAAATACTGAGAAAGTCTATTGAAAATGTTTTTATTAGGTATGTGCTGTTGGCTACTTTGAAATTGACATAAATAGTCACTGAAATACATCAGAGCCCTGAAACTTAAAATTAGACTAGATGGTTTTGGTATTTGCTTTCTGCTTAGGATTGGAAAATATTGAGATTTCTGTTTGAGATAATAGTCATTATTCTCTCTTGCTACCTGTATGACCCAATGCTCTGTTCACTTTGTACTCCTGCTTATACCTTGTATATACCTGCTTAATGAAATGTTTAGAATGTAAATGCCCACCTAGCATAGGATATTGATGAATTTATGAGAAGAAAATGTGCAAAATATTTTCTATGTCTCTACTAGATCATGGGAATGTCTTTAGCTCATGCTAAAAGGATCATCTGTTAAAGATTGCAGGAATCGCTGTTAGCATGAGCTGAAAGCCATTTTGTACTTGGCAGCCATTTTAGTTAGCCATGTGCTCGCCATGTGCTTTCTCCCTCTTCCAGAGTCTTGCACATGCTCAGAGAGGCCTAGCTGGTAGAATGCACCTGCTCTTAGTATAGAACTGTCAGGCTATTCTTACTGATGTAAGCAGTTTAGTCTCCCCTCCCACTTTGTGGAGCAAGCAAATTTTGTATACCCATATTAGTCAACAAGCATGCTTGTATGTGCTAGGACCTCCCCTTGATTTTATGCTGACTATATAACAAATGCATATATAAGGACCCTGTTCTCTGCACTCATTAGAATGCCCCCTACAGTGGCCTGCGGGTACCGTAAGATGCAATCTCCCTCATCTGAGGTTAATAAAACATGTTTTTTGATATTACAGCTTCTGTGCCAATCTCTTCTTTGTTGGTCTTAAGGACCAGATGTATCAGTGAACCCCTAAGAAGGTTTTTATTTCTACAGCACAGTCCAGTAGGCAACAGACATTGCTTCCAGTGCGGCCCGCCCGGACGACGCATCTTCGCAGGCTGTGCACCTGCTGAGCGCTTCAGGTGCCACTAACTCTGTGCAGCTCAAGTCAACGCCACGTGGCTGTGGGCCCTTGCTGACCGCTGCCTCCGGCCTACACTGCGGTCAGCAGGGCTCACACATATCAAATCCAATCCTGACCTGCAAGGACACGCCATCATCGCAGGCTGCACACCCGCTGAGCACTTCAGGTGCCACTAACTCAGTGCACCACAAGTCATGGACCCTTCATGTTTGAATCTTGTGTGTGTGATTCCAGATCTAGTGCCCCTACCTCAGTGCCCTGCAATTCATGGACCATTTATGATTGAATCTGTGTGTGTGATCCGATGATCACTGTACTTGTTGTTGCCAGCACCAACCACTCGCTGAGGGCTGGCTTACACTCACCCCACACCCATCCAGCACAGGCTTCACTGGACATGTGACCCTGGTAATAAAAAGGGGCCGGGCGCACATGCCCGTAGCCAGTTCCACTATCTATCTAAGTGTGTCCGTGTGGTCATTATGTATGCATGATGGCCCCGGGCCCTACCACATTACATTGTGCTGTGGACATCGGACGCATCCATGTCACCTCAGGCAGTGGGTGAGACCTTGGACACGTAGCTTTGTCCCCCCCCCCTGTGAGCGTAAGCGGAGTGGGCTGGGCCGGTGTACGCCAGTCCAGCGTAGGGGTGTGAAGAATTTGCCCAGGGCTCTGGGCGTGGTTCAGTTCTGGCCTGGATAACGAAGTAACTAATGCGTGTGTCCCTGTTGTAGTGTCGGCGCCACCCGGCCGGCAATCGACAATGTTGCAATGTAGCAAGCACCCAGAGGGCGGGCTCGCACGAACTGAGAAATGAAGGAGCGCAAGACCGCTCGGGGTTTTGGCTCAGACATGCCAAGTGTTGTGTGTATCTGTATTGCCGCAGCATGAGCCAAATGCCTAGCCTTAATCGCAGCGCGAGTTCAGCCAGGCATGAACTCTACATCTGTGTCCGCCCTATCCTTACCATAGGCCTACACTCACGTAGCCGCCTACCTTCAACGGCCAACATCACAGTGTCGTTGTCAGGTTTGTGGACATGCGCAGACAGGCATGACAATGGTGTGCCTTAGGAGTGCAAGTGATGCAACCGTGCAGTGCACTCAAGTAAATAGGCTCGGGGGAGGGAGGAGCAGCTGTGAGGCAACGTAACACACAGTGATGCCGCTCATTTGCCACATGCAAGACATGTCAAACATGTATCCCAAAGTCGCACACATCCCACCCCACCCCAACAAGCCACATCACATTTCCTGAATGCAAGCAGATGACAAACTAACATTAGGGATGAAAGCTCCTTTGTCTATCAGGCGGAAGCACATCTGCACCTCCGACCTCGGAATTGCATGTGCCCGGCACCCCTGACAGATACTATAGCAGCTGATGACGACTCCCACATTACGCACAGCCAGACGAAAAACCAACGTATACACACCCCACACACAGAAGTCCTTGCTCGAAGTTATCTTGCATGGAATGGCCTTCACACTTACTCCCACACCATCCCAGGCGTACAACCGTTGCACACTAAAACAACTCATTGATCGGAGCTGTGGCATTTCATCCACAGAACTGGCGCAGGTCAGAACAGTGCCGCTTCAACCAGAGCCACTAACGCAATGGCAGAACATCCCGGACACATGCACAACCCCTGTCAGGTGGAACTGTACCGTGCACGTATGCTGCGTTTACTGGGGGCACTGCCATTGGCAGTGCTGCGGATCAGTTACCGGCTAAGCTTCCGCCTTGCCAACGTCATCTGCGTTCAGCCTGTGTTGCATTGTCGATCGTGCATATTCGAGTGGTCCATGGATGTCTGCCTATCCAACAGGACGGTAGCTGAACTGGACTTTGACATGTGTGCACCTCCTGTTGGCCCACGACCAGGAGTGTCACCGTGATACCCGTTTATGGGATGCCTTGATACTTGGCATACATGCTGGCAGCTGGACCTGGGAGAATGCACAACTCCTCGTGTGCAGTGACCACATTGAACCACTCCCCTATTGGGCTGTAGTTCTAATTGGCGAAAGGGGGTGGGCGCAGCACATCTGTCCGGACCTGCTAATGGATCGCCTCGCCGTCCTGTTTGATGAAGTCGACAACGACCTCATATTGGAAATGATAGCTTACGAAGCTGCAATCGCTTTTATGGACGAGTAACTACATGCCTGCAGCCACAACAGATTGGAACCCATTGCACATGTCCCAACACCTTGTTGCATCTTGGAGATCTGGTCACATGTCCCATGACAACAGTGGACATGGCTGCATTCGCCTGGACTCCGAATACATGAGCGGACAACAACGCGGGTTAACACACACCTGTGAAAGGTGAGGCACTCCCCCGGAGTGGACAGCGTCGCTTGGCAACGTTACTCATCCTGACATACTGCTGCATTGGTCTGCATGTTGTGGCACTTATCTTGCCCGTACTGATACGCATATGCTAATAAAATCTACGCACCTTCACTTGTATTCAACTGTGATGAGTGTTGATTTGAATGACAATGTGTGTCTCACTGCCTATCTGGGTCACGGCCATACATGCGCATTGATAGCATTACCCAGGGAGTAGCTTTTTGTGGAATCACTGTCCCTACATTCATCCATACTTTCATACTTGATTGCTCATAGCCATGACACATCTCTGTGTATTACAATGTTTTATTGGCATTCAGTGGAGTGTTGAAGCTGGACAAGTACAGGGCCATGCAAACCCCACTTTACATTGTTGCCCCATGGAGGGCCAGCCAGAGTCCTTTAGGGATTGACAAGTTCATCGGAAGAGGAAGACTTCAGTCCGCAGTGTGAGTGCTGTGTCATTGGTAACCAAACAAAATATGGCAGTCCATGTCGAGGTCCAAGGTGAGTGTCGCTGAGTGTATCGGGGGACAGTGGAAGGTGTTATTCCAGGGAATGATGCAGAGGGCAGAACCAAGCTGAAACAGGCCATATGGCAGAGATGAATGCTACCACTTCATTCTTACCACAAAGCCAGATGCATCATCATCTTCGTCCTCTGATGTGTCAGGTGCCTCACATGTGGGTGGTGGTGTTTAGTCTGCATCTCTGTGTGGCACTGACACATCAGGGGCCGGAGGTGGAATGTCTGCCGCACTGTGTGGCACTGACACTTCAGGGGCAGAGATGTGGATGGAGTAGTAGCAGCAGCATTCATCCGCGCCAGGCCTTGTGGCGGCAATGCCATGACGAGGGTCTGCAGGGCATGGAAGTTCACAGCTACATCTCGCTGGTGTGCAGCCGTGGCAAACATTCTTTCCGCCTGCATCTGCTCCAAGCTCACCATCATTCTCCTTATGTGTCCCAACTCCCTGCTGACATCGCTGGAGCCACTCTGACTAGACAGTTGTTCTTGTCTCAGAGTCACGACTCCAGCGAAGTCAGTCATGGATTGTTGGTGAGCATGGAGCAGACAGTGGGTGTCCATTAGGGACTGTAAGTGGTCCCTGATGGGACTTAGACACCCACATATGGCATCTAGTTTGGCTGCCATGAGGTCGAACCCCACCACAGCTGATCAGCCATCTTCTCCTGGCACCCTAACACATGGCGTTGGAATGCCATGTGTTGGTCGTGGGGGTCCTGGGAGACAGCTGTGGTGGTGGGTGCTTCCTGCTGTGTGGTCTGTGCAGGGGGGGGTCTCCTCGATGCAGCTGGTCTGCCCTGCTCCTGGAGGTGGGGTGCCGAAGCTGTCCATAGGCTGTTGGAGGGCGTAGGTGTTGATGTTGGGGAGGTCCTCTTCATCATCAGTGCTGAGTTGTTGGGTCTGCTCTGCAGGAGGTGTTGATTCTCCCTCTGCAATGTGAAGGGGAGATGCAGATTGACATTGTGTTCACATGCATGTTGACGCATTGTACAAGTTTACTAACAGACTGCATGACAATGTACATTGTGACTGTTTGTGAGGAGATGCCTATTTCATACGGGACAGTTGACATTTCTACACCATCAGGGATGTGAGGTTGTACTTGTACATTGTCATCTCACAGTTTCCTGCTATGCCAAATGTGAATGGCCATTTTCTACACACAAGCGGCAGCAGTTGTGTCCTCTGTTCTGTTGTGAAAGTGTTGCCGTTTGTACCACATTGTTGTCAATGTTGAAGTGCTCTGATTCTTATGTGTGTGTGCTGCATTGTGAGTGTGTTGCCCCTTCAGCTCTGATTTGGCTGGCCCTTATCCCTTTCAGGTGGTGTGCCTTTCACTTCTGTGCTTATACAGTGCTGAGATGTTGCAGACTTGGGTAAATTGTGCTCTTGGTCGGAGTTGTGACTCTTGGGCATGGTTTGTCCGCAGATGTGCTATTCTTAATTGTGCATGTGTGCCATTGTGCCTATCTCCCCCCGTCCCCCCAGTCCCTGGTCGTTACTCACCCTGTTGCTGTTGGCTCAGGTCATGTTGTGCAGTGTCTGGTCCCCCAACTCCTGCCACCGTCTCCCCAATGATGACTCGAGTCACCATTTCCTCCATCTCATCCAGCTCCTGGTGTGTCGCTGGACTCCCACCTCCAGTCTGCATTGCTGCTTTCAGGTTGGCTGCGAGTTTCAGCTTGGTTTTGCGCTTCACATCAGCCCAGCGCTTCTTGCAGTCGTCCTCTTCCCTTCTCTTCACTCCGACTGCATTCACCTTGGCCAAGATGGACTGCCATATTGTATTTACAGTTGCCAATGACACAGTGGAGGTGATGATCAGTTGGTGGTGGTGTTCTATCACCTCCGTAATGAGGATCTGGTTTTCCTGCGTACTGAAATGCGGGTTTCTCTTCTTCTTCTGCTTGCCCTTCCCTGACCCCGAGGTCCCAGGCTGGTCCTCCGTGGGGCTTGTGGGGTTCTGGATGTCCTCTGTACTTGCTCCGGCTACCTCCATGGTGCTTCGCAGTTGTTTGTTTTTTTTGTTGCCACTTTTATAGTGGTTTTTCCCGCCTGACTTGTGGGACTTGCAGGCCTGGCGCTGCTTATCGCTGGATTTTTTATCGCAGTTGGGCCCATCGCAACTTTTTTCACGTTAGGGTTTAGATTTTTATCGCCGTCCCAGTAATTTTATCGCGGACATTTGACACGTTATCGGGGAACTATCGCATGTTACCGCCGTGTTGAGAATTCGACGTTAACACAGAGTTATTTTCCCGTGGTAGACGGCTATATGAAGAATTGCGTTAGCCTACTTTGGCGATGATTATCGCACTTTCTTGAGAATATCCCCCATTGTTCTTTGGTTGTAATAAGTACAGCAAGGACAAAAGATGCATCGTGTGTGCAAGTATGCTTCAGTCCTAGAGGGGTACAGAGTTTGTAGTTCATTTTGTTTGCCAGCTTTGTCATTGTAAGAAAATGTAGCAACAAATCATAAGTAATCAGTCATGTGAAAGATTGAAGGGGGAATCTGTTTATTTTTTTCTATATGGCCTACTCTATTCAAATTAAGCAAATAGACTGCTATATAAACCAAATGGCTATTGACAAAAAATTCCGAATTTTAAGCTGGAATATAAGGGGAATCAAAAATGAAACTAAGAAGGTACACATACATAATGTGCAACGTAGATCTGTACATGTAGCCATCCATCAGCAAATTCATATGATGTAGGCAGTAGGAGGTAGACTTATATGAAGTTGGATGTGTCAAATATTGTGCACTACACACTCAGCATACTCAAGGGAGAGTCTTGATTTTGATATGACATGGGCACTATTTGAGTGTCTTGAAGTTGAGAGTGATGCTCAATTTAGACACTTTCATACTGGGTACGTTGAATGGAACACTAATGGTTATAGGATATATGCCCCAAATGTAGGTCAATCAATCTAGTGCTTATCGCTCACTAGGATATTTAGTCATTAGCCCACCATTCAGTGGATCCTGGAAGCTGCTTTTAATAGAGTACTAGACATCTAGCTAGATCAGTCGTCCTTCCCATCTCAATTTCCTGTAATAAAAATAGCTAGAGAATTACAGAAATTGTGTCAGAATTGGTCACTGTTAGATGTTTGAAGAAACTCACACCTCAACATGAATGAATATTCCTTCTATTCATCAATATATGATCCTCACTCAAGACTAGAAAATATGTTCTGCAGGTTAGAAATTTACAAGGCAGTAAGTAGTGCAGAGTATCTGTCTGACCATAATCCTTTGCTGATAGTGTTCAAATGGGGCAAACACATGGCTGTGGAATATTGGTGTATAATGATTATATGCCAATTTTTGCCAATAACTGCAGAAGGGGGTCAGATGAACAATCCTCAAAAGTCAAAATGATAATACATGATTTAGGGGTGAATAGTTTGTATCATCCAACATATAGGCGATTGAAAGTGAAAAATGAGGATCTCACAACCAGTCCACACTTCGAAGGGGTTCACTTTATGTACTGTACCAACTGAAGCAAGAGGCAATTCATCTCTCTTGATATTGATTGGCTTCCCTGGGTCATAGCCAGGACCCCACACATTGGCATGTAAACTGGATCCATTCCACTGGACTCTTCACTCATTCGTCAGGCAGAATTTAGGATCACAATCTGCACCCACCCTCATGAGTACCCCAAGGCAGTTTCCATAAAAATTGGCGAACTCTCAGAAAGCCTTAAATGAGTGTCTGGTAAGACCACTACTTTGCAAGGGTTCATAGGATAGTCTGCTGATGATTTATGCCCTTGGTCTTTGGAGAAATCCACCAAAGCCCACCATTGTTCCACACAATGCACATGCTTTTGTAATAAGGATGTAAATGTTTATGTATACTTTAAATGTATACTTTCACTGAAAAAGGGAGTACATACCTTAAATATATGTTTTTTCACCTCTTTAGTGATGTGGAAACATGGAGTGTGTGCAGTTTAGTGTGACTCGCTCATTTTGTACATTAAATTTAGGCTTGTTAATCCACATTGTTACATATGTTTTGGTAGACTGAGGCTTGTCTTGGTGGTTTTTCCTGTTTATTCCCTCGCAGCTTTTCATTTATCTAGCCATATATTTGGATTGTCACTAGCTCCAAACTATAAAACACATCTCCAAAAGGTTGCAATAACTTTCAGAGAAAAGTTAATGCAATTAGGTACCACAACTAATGGAAAGCAGCTCATAGAAATGATGCTCACCATAACATCCCTGGTCCAGCCAAAAATATTGCATTCTTAGGGCCTAATTACAAATACTACTGTAAATCTGATAGGGGTGGTAATGGGAGTTACATATCGTATTGGAATTGCGAACTCCACATATTTATCACAGATCTATTGTGTTTCACCATGGGACCTTGCCTTCTCCAACTAAGTAAAGTCACTGGACTAAAACCAGAATGAGGAATTACCAATTCCCCAGTAATTCCTAATTCTGTGGTAATTCTTAGGGTACACTGGGTATTTCCCCAGTATTTACCCTCGGCCCTGCGGTACAGATACCTGTGGAGAAAAACATGGGATACTTTTAATGAAATCATTGGTGAGCAGGATAGATGTAGGTAATCCATTATGTTTATGAGCATATGAATAGTGGGGACTTTCCGAGCAGGACCAAAACAACCCTTGAATCAAAAATGTGACCAACACATTCCTTCCTCAATCGATTTACACTGTCTTGCACAGTCTGCCTGTTAAATGGAGAAAACACATAAGCCAAAACCTAAGGGGCAACATGCTTACATTTCATTCAACAGGTGCTTCGCACATATGTTTACCCGAAGCAAACAAAGAAGAAGTTGCTGTGAATCTCATTTAAATATTAACATAACATATCCTATCCCCTATTGTCTCTAAACTTGTGAATCACATGTTCATACTGTAGATGTTAAGCTCTCATTACTTGCTTTTCACATTGAGATAGTTGATTCTGTATATAATCGTGAAAATGCCCCTATATTTGCAGGTGAAATTTATGTCAGCACAAGCTCAAACAGTCAACGCCGAGTTCGTAATTAAAATTTATGATCCGTATTGATTTTTGTGGGTGAAGTTCATTCATCTAAATGATACACACTAAGCAAATGCTCAAGCAATGTCTCATATTCTTCCTCAGCAATTTGGTCCATAAGCACGGACTGGGAACAGAAACCCGCCCTGGCGCATCCTCTCGAACAATTCGGGGGGGGGGGATGTTGCTACTGAGATCACCGCTACCGCTTTTGTTACAGGGGGACGATTTTTCAGGACTGCAGCAAAACTGGCCCCCAGGAACAAAACTGGCCCCCACCCTTTCAGCCTGGTACCCGCTACGGCCCTGTTCACAAGCAGGGAAAACTGTTGCATATTCATCAGACATGTAACAACTCGTTCCTGGTACAACAGATAATAGTAGCTCAACTGTGCATTCTTCCCCCTGCAGATACAAATTTGAGAAAAAATTTCAGTGGCTAGGATGGGAGCATCATAACTTACTCCATCATCTTTCAGTCCACCAGTTGGTGTGCTCTGCAAAATACCATCTATAATCTCTAGTTGTTAATTTTAAAGCATGTCCATGTGCCGTGGTGATCAAGATGAAGTCAGGTTTCTTAATTTTGGTCTAGGCGCTCACAAAATGGCATGCATCTGCAGGAAAAAGTAAATTTTCAGGGCATTCCCAATTGTAATACTAGGGGAATAGAACCGATAATCCCGAAAATATGTTAACATTCCTGAAATTCAGATTCACAGATTTTCACAGTTTTGAGTGTCCTGGCAGAGGTAAAGTAGAGAAAGGCCTGAACTATGACATGGTTTTAGTAGTCTGAAGAGTACACACACAGACAGTGGAATATCTGTGGTATAATAAGAAGGTATTGAGGTGAAACGGAAAAGGCAGAGTGGTAGGAATATACACATAATTCAAAGATGGATCCATGTTTGGCACTGACAAATATCAATTTCAATATTTATGCACAACACCTGTTTTATCAGTTTTTAGAAATGGCATTTGTCAAAATAGCTCACTTTTATTCTGTAACGTACCACTGTCACTCATCTTCAAAACAGAAGATACAGAGATCTTTTCATGCAAATGGGGCAGAATTGTGTGAAGGAGGGCCTCTTGAAAGATGCAATTGCTGGCAAGTTCAATTGAATTAGATGAAACATTGGAAAAGTGGACATTTACTATACTGCAGCTTTGGTCTTTGCATCAGAACTACTTATTTAGAACACCCATTATGAGAGTGAGAAGGGTATTTTCCATAATCTGAGGATCTCATAAGAGCAATCTTCAGTTGCAGTAGAAGTTGGAAGCACCCTCCGAGCCCCAATGACCTTCTCACCTCATGGGACCAGCTCACCAAACAGAACACCACAGCCATCATGAGCTCCCTCCACTCAGGAGCATCCATGGACCCCTGTCCTCACTACATTTTTAACCTCAAGAGCAAGAAGATCAGCAGTGAGCTCACTTCCATGTTCAATGCATCATCACAATGGCCAACTTCCACAACTAATGGAAAAACTCAGAAGGCAAACCTCTTCTCAGGAAACCATCCGCCAACCCTGGTGAACTCAAGAACTGCCATCCAATCTTTCTGCTCCCCTTTCCTGTCAAAGTCCTTGAAAAAGCCATCAACCACCAACTCGCGGAACACCTGGAGAACATCAATCTTCTGGACACCTCCCATTCTGGATTCTGCACCAACCACAGCACCAAGACTCCCCTGATCGCTGCCACTTATGACATCAGAACCCTCCTCGACCAAGGAGAAATGGCAGCACTGATCCTCCTTGACATCTCAGCAGCATTTAATACCATATCCCACTAAACTCTAATCAAAAGACTTCATCACATCAGAATCCAAGGAGATCCTCAAATGGATTGCCTCCTTCCTCACCGAAAGAACCCAGAAAATCCACCTACAACCATTCACCTTGGAACACAAAAACATCATCTGAGGAGTCACTCAAGGCTTGTTCCTGAGTCCCACTCTCTTCAACACCTACCTGACCCCCTTGGCCAACATCATAGGAGCCTGTGGACTAAATATCATATCCTACCCAGGTGACACCTCACTCATCCTCTTGCTCTCAGAAGACCCCACCACCACAAAGGCAAACTTCCGCAGGTGTTTGACGAGCACCACCGACTGGATTAAAATCAACTGCCTGTAGCTCAACACAGACAAAATGGAAGTGCTGATCTTCATGAACAACTCCTCCCCTTGGAACAATTCTTGGTGGCTCTATGAACTGGGTCTCTCACTACTCCCACACACCATGCCTGCAACCTCTGCATTATACTGGACATCAAACTCACCATTGAAAGCAAGATCAATGCAGTTTCATCCACCTGTTTCCTCACTTTTGGCATGCTCTGAAAAATCTTCAAATGGTTCTCCTTCAACAGCAGATGAACCGTCATTCAAGCCCTAGTCACCAGCCATCTGGACTATGGCAACACATTCTATGCACGAATCACCACTCACCTTCTGAAGAGACTTCAAACCATACAGAACACAGTAGCCAGGCTCATCCTCAACCTCCCCAAATGGACCCACATCACCCT
The DNA here is from genome assembly GCA_963921515.1 of Calotriton arnoldi. Classification (NCBI taxonomy): domain Eukaryota; kingdom Metazoa; phylum Chordata; class Amphibia; order Caudata; family Salamandridae; genus Calotriton; species Calotriton arnoldi. Next base: position 313,336 of record CAWUFW010008693.1, on the reverse strand, counting down.
TCACCTCAAGAAACTCCACTGGCTCCCCATCCAGAAGAGATGTCAATTTAAGATGCTGACACACATATAAAGTCTTACACAACCAAGGACCAGTATACATCAACCACCACGTGAACTTCCACTAACTCTCTAGATACCTGCACTCCATCATCCTCTCCCTCCCTCACACCCCCACGTCTGCCAAAGTAACAGTGGAGGACGCTCCTACCTCTACCTCGATGCCAAATCCAAGAACAACCTCCCCTATCATCTCCACTTCCCTTCTTGAGTTCTGGAAAGGACTAAAGACCTGGCTGTTCAACTGAACCACCCGAAGCAGCAAGGCCCTCAGCGCCTGGATAACCTCGTGGGTGACTTGCTGATCTGTATAAATTCTGTTTGATTGATTGATTCCCACATTTATTTGCATCACTCAAACCTTCAGTTTTAAAAAAGAGAAAAAGAGGCATTTACCTTAAGTCACTTTAAATTTAGTAGAGAGAAGTGAAATTGATAGACACAATTATTTGCAAAGAGAATTCCATTGGATTTTAATTAACAGAAAATAACTAATGTGAAAATTACCCATGGGGATTCTTGAGGAAACACAGTTGAGAGAAACATTTCTTTACAATTCCAATGCTACTGTTTTCTAATAAAAGAAACGGGTAAGTTATGAGAGGCGTGCACAGTCTGTGAGACAAATGTATTTTGTTTTGTTATTTTGAAAAGGATGTGCTTATTTTTGGTATTTTCACTCCTTTTTGTGTAGTTTTTAATCTTCTCTGTGGAGTAATATGGTGCCAGGCCTTTCTTATATTTCTATTTATTGACTTTTACAAGAGATGTTTTTCCTTTTAATTGCAACTTTCATACAATCATGATTTTTTCTTCAATAATCTATTGTTTTACTGTAGCAGCCATTGTCATTCCTCTTATAATTGTCTATTTCTGTTATTGCTCTACTTGCGATTTCAGTGGAGCATGACATCCTATCCCTTTCTCACTCCCATTAAAAGGATTGGTTGTGCAATGATTTAGCAGTCTCAACTTACACTTCATTTTCCTAGCACTGGTGTTACTGCGCCATGATGGGTCATCACTCACTGCCATTCTATCTCACCAGTCACAGTGACACAATTGGAGGGAGAAGCAGTGATTCATCTAATTCAAGATATTATCACCTTCCTACCTGATCCATAAATTAAATTAAATTAAATTAAATGAAATCCTGTCGGTCAGCTGTCTTTCAGTGGTTATCCTTCCATTAGCTTGAATGCAATGAAGGGAAAACAGAGCTTTTTTTTTTTGGAGTAAAGTCCCCGGAAACTTGGAAGTTTTTCTGGCCTGCATATGCCCCTCCCACTGAGCGCCATGTGAATTCTGTGAAGAATGTAGGCATCAAGTTTGATGATTGTCTCTCTTTTGTACCTCAGGTAAATGCTGTAGTAGGGACTTGCTTTGGACTCCTGCGCATTCAAAAAGGTTTTTGCACTTTCTTTCACTGCCAGGAAACAGGTGATACAGGTGCTTATACCTTCAAGGCTGAATTACTGCAATGCTTGTATCTGGGCCTTCCGGCTTATCTCATTAACAAACTACAGATGGTCCAGAATGCAGCTTCCAACATTGTCTTGGGACTGCCTTTGAGATCCTCGTTTTCTGCTGACTTGCGGGCTTTGCACTGGATTCCTGTAAAAAAGTAACCCTGGGCGTAGTTCGCGAAGTAACGCTTCGCGAAGCTACGCAAAGTGCAGTTTGCACTACGCGAGCTACGCGTAGCACTACGCGAACTGCGTAGTGCGTGTTCGCAATGATTGCACAGTGCCGGATGCTTGTCCGCACTGTGCAATCATTGAAAACGGCATCTTGCACAGTGCGAGCTGTCTTTTACTGCCGCTCGAGTAGATTTTTACTCGAGCGGTAGCTTTTCAACGCGGACTGGTAGTTTCTCATCGCGAGCGGTCGCGAGCATACGCGACCACTCGCAATGAGAAACCTGACCTCCCCGCGTTGAGAATCTCGCCGGGAGGTTTATTTTCCACGCTCGCGATCGGCAACTTGATGTTGCTGATCGCGAACGAGGAAAAGTCTCGCCGGGATGTCATTTTGCTTGCTCGCGGTCGCCAACTTGACGTTGAGGACCGCGAGCAAGCAAAAAATGACCGCTGCACTACGCTACGCTACGCTACGCGTGTTTGCACTGTGCTACGTGCAATTCGCGTAGTGCGAAGTAGCGCAAACTTCGCAAACTACGCGAGCGTAGCGTAGTTTTCCACCCAGGCCTATAAAAAAGAGACTTCTATTTAAGACCCTTGTCTGGTCGATAGGGCCCTTAACTAGGCTGGTGCCAGTTCTCTTAGGGCAAAGATTAGTTTCTATGTTCCTTTCAGATGTCTTCACTCTGCCAATGCTTTTCTGGGCAAAATTCTCAGAATCCAAAAATCTAGGGCTGGAGACAGATCTTTTTCTTTCTTTAGGACCATCCACCTGGAATAAACTACCTCCTGAACTTAAGGCCATCTCAGCTACCTCTGCGTTGAGAAAGAAATTAAAGACATGTCTTTTAAACTTAGCTTAAATTTGCCAAGACACTCTCCGGAGTAACAGTGCGCTTTACAAATGACCTTCCATTTCATTCCATAAATCACAGTTGTACTCATGCTGCTTGCCATCTTCTTGTGTGCCTCATTTGAAGATTAGATCATACTTTGGAACCTTGGGTTACCAATACATCTTGTTGTCGTAAATCTTGTGATAGTAAAACTTGACCATTTTGGTATCACCCTACTTATTTGATTATTTATTTGGCCGTCTGATCACTAAAGAAGAGCCTTCCAGAGACTTGCACATCTGTGCCAATCTGCTCCTGGATTTGATCACTGAACAGCTATTCTTCTGTCTCCTGTTTGGCATGATGCCTGTTCTACCACTCCTCCATATTTGCAGGTAAAAAATGACTATTGCTCTTTGCACCCTTCCACAACCTTCAATCACAGACTGCGAGCCTCCTGAAAGTAGCACTTATGTTTCACCAATTTTCATTTGAGCTTATTGAATAATGATGATCCATATACTTGACCCCTCAAACTCTGTTGCACCACAAGAATACATTGTTAAACATGGAGTCACTAGGAGCAAATTAAGGGACATATTTACTAAGGACCTGCATTGTCATTGTCTGATATAAGTCATCCCAAAGCAACACAAGCCCTCGCATGAGATTTAGAAAGGCACTCAATGCAACCCAGTGGCTTGCGCTGCATTGCATTACATTTCTTTATGGTAAGCGTTCCATGGGTGAAGCATGAGCGTTCCTGTACATCAACCTATGGAATCGGGCAGAATCTCAGATCTACTAGCAATAGTAAACGTGGGATTGTGCCAAAATAGTGTGCAGACCACAAAGGATGTAACAAGGAGACACATATTTATTTCTCATTGTTATTTCCTCCGTCAATGTGTGTAGCACCCTGTAGCATACATAGGAAAAGCAATAACCCCCTAAGGATTGTTTTTCTGCAGGAGCATATCCCTTTCTGCACAAGAACAATCCTTCATGTAAGGCAGTCACCCTTGCACCATGGTGGAAGGGTTCCTGCATTGGCGCTAGGCAGCATAACATAAGGGAGGAGAAGTGTGCCATATCTTAGTAGATATGGCACATTTCTGCTGTCTCCGTTTGCTGTGTTGCATTGCCTGAAACCTTAGTAAATGTGGCCCTAAATCTCGGTTTTAAATCTCTATCTGAATTACTCATAAAATAAATGTTTTATCACATATTCCTAGTTTACACCTGAATGATTACCCTTTTCACTTCAAATTGATGTTAATTCAGCTAATAACAGAGGAAGGGTAGCTCTTCCTCTCAGATCTTAAATGATGAATCATCAAATATGTGCAAATTATTGCTAATGACTTGCTCATTATTACTTGTCAATCGTCCAGCCTGTTCAAGCTTTTTATTTACCTTCGACCTAATGCCAGAACATGGTTCTTTAAGTTTTGATGGAGTCTATTGTGATGGATGTGACTTGATTTGATCACAATTTAAGGATTGATCAAGCACCTGTTTCAGCCACAAAGATGTATCTTGGTAATATGATTGCAGTCAGTTTTCCTTTACTGGTGCCAATAGCAGTCCTTCCAGTGGGAGGATCCTTAGTTCTAGTCTGCATGATCCAAAAAAACTACTGCCCTCAACACACAAGTCTAAGGATCTAGTTACTACATATGTTTCATCTTTCTATATAATATAACCTTCAGATAAAATCACCAAATTAATGTATCTATTTTGAGACATCCAGGTCAGAGTCATCAGACGTTACTCTGCACGAGATGTTACAATTGAGAGCTTTTTCTTCTGTTGTCCTGGAGGCCTCATAGAGAAGATCCTTAAACATGGAGCCTAGTATGCCTTTTTAGGAATATAGCATGTTACAACGCATGCTATAACATCGCGTACTATTACAACGCGGTCGTTACTACGACCCCGTTGTTAGTACGCAATGCATTTACATCGCAAGTCATTACAACGACTTGCACTAGGGGGCGCGCTGGACTTAGGAATAGTATTAATTACTATTCCTACTCCAGTTTGCGCAACAGTAGGGAAGGTGTTGGAATTTCATTTCCAATACCTGAGCGCCCTCTAGTGCAAGTCGTTGTAATGACTTGCGATGTAATTGCATCGTGTACTAACTATGCGGTCGTTGTAATGGCCGCGTTGTAATGGTAACGCGATGCAATGACAGCGTTGTAAACGCTGTTTCCCGCCTTTTAGCACCTGACTCTCAGGATAACGAGGTAGAGCTGTTCAAGGCTTACTCAGGAGAGTACTATGGGGTAGAGTAACAAAACTTGCAACAAGAACACCCAAGAAATTCATGTCCAGCATGTTTGTTCTTTAAAAATGAAAAATACTATATTACATACAAAACTAAATATTATGCATAAAGCTATCAATACATAAAAATGGCAGGGGGCAAACCCAATTTGAAACACTCCTAAAAACAACCCTCAAATTACAGGGAGTGTACACTAAAGAAAGTTCTCAACACTCAGAAATATAACACTCTAAATGCAGACTAGACCTTGTAGGTCTGAAGCACCTTTGATGGTTTGCAAGCCAGAAAAGCCTAGACCTAAAACAACAACACCCCTATGTGTGTATTAACATTCCTGGGGTGAGGCGTGTTGGTTTTGTCACAGAGTCTTTGTGATGCATTTAACAATTTAAAAATGGTCCTTTCATTACCAATTGACATTTTAAGATGCCACAATAAAAATGAACATGTCTCTTCTTCCACTATTATAAGCCACACCTATTAGCTTTGACATACTTTCTACATTAGGCACTGAAAAAAGTGAACATTTTAATGAAAGGTCTTGAACCATATTGTCTAGCAACTACTAAGAACCCAGAGCCTCATCAAGTTCATAAACTCCCAGAGCACCTCAAAATGTCAGACCTGGGAGTGCACAGATTCAGCCTAAATCTCATCTCAGGCATGTCATGATCCTAAAGACAGATGACGTTCCCTGTAAGCAGGTGCAACTGCAAGTCATGTCAATATATTGGGTTGAAACTGGTAGTGGCTAAGCCGTCCACAAACTTTCTACTAGGTAGCAGGAATATACAGCTTAATATAGGATTGTTGTGAAAGCAGGTATTAAAAGAGGAATTAGTGTAAACAAAGTAGATGCAGGAAAATGGTTTGTTTGTGTGCTCTTATTTAATATTGTCGAGAGGAGTTAGAAGAGGGCTCATATCTTTATCTGATGCACACAAGAGAATTTTAATGGGTAGATTAAACTTTACTAAATATGTCTATATCAAAGTTCATGCAGTAAAAAAGTACCTCTTTTAAAGGCAGTGACCTAGTTTCAGGTCTACCTATCTCTCTCATGTTATACAATATGGCAATCAAAAGATAACTTCCTATTCTGGTTTACCACATTCACACTCAACTGCTACACTGCCTCATCAACTAGAACAAGAACTTAGCAGGCAACCACCATAGGAGCACTGTGCAGAAAGAAAAGTGTTCTGAAGAGGGCAGCAGTGGTATTGGGATGCCACTATCAGTACAGCATGCCCTCTGCACAAAGACTATCCTAGGGGGCAACTTATTTTTTCTATCTTTGATGCAAAATGTATCACACATGGAAAGAGGAAGTAAAGAGTAAGTAACAAGGAGAATTACAAATATGTTTAACTGTTATACCATCCTCGGGATACGCTCCGTTTTCTGTTACATCTCTTTACAAAATCAAACAAGGCAATGAAAATCGCCACTTGCGTGGCTTAATAAATAACTTGTGTTGACTTGCGAGATGCTAGGAGAATAGAAGTCCTTAGTAAATCTGGGCCTCTTTGTCTACCTTACCATATTGCTAGAATGTCTTGTGATTATCATCGATCAAAGATACATGACATCCCTTACCTCCTCCAACACAATAAGGCTCTTGTTTAGACCTTTCAATAAAGAACCACAGATCCTTGTTTCATCAGACACTGACTGGCGCAGCCATCTGAATTTATATTTGACTGGTTCAATGTGTCACACTGCTGTTATGTTGTGTTGTGTCGGATGATGACTCATATCAAATGGCTTGATATCTGTGTCTGATTGCACTGATAATCCTTTCCACCTGTGGTAGGGTGGTGTCCCTAAGCTTACTACTGCCCGCTGTAGATGCAGTTCCTGAGTGCCTTCTGCACACTGTCTCATTATCAGTGTCAAGGCCACTACCGGTGGCTCCAATAACCAGACTTACCTTGTGATGAGTACCCATCTTTCTCTTATAAATGTCCTCAGAGTGTGTGACCTTCCATTGTCAGAATAATCACTAGTGCCAAGCCATCGTAATGCAAGACATTGGCTACTCCAGACACATCCATTTTCCCACGGTATCTCCAAATAAAGGCATTGTTTACGGACCATCTTGTTTATTCCACTATGTAAATCTGTCTAGAGATTAACAAAAATGCATCTCAGACATCACCTCTCTACTGGAAATATTGCACTATGTTACTTGTTGATTTCTGTTTGGAAAGAGATGAACAAAACTATCATTTTGATATTTATGTGCAAGAATTATTTAGGAACATATGGAACATGGGTACCATATTCATCTGATATTATAGGCAACTGATTTCCTGTGAGCTAATCAGAGGTCAAATATACATGTACATAAATCCTTTTCTTCACTTAAGGCTAAGTTAGACTGCAAATACACCATATTTACTCTCCACCATGGTGGTTTGATGTTGTGGGCCCCACTGTCATTGCATCAGTGAAGTACTGAGTGCTTGCACATTAAACACATATGGGTGTGACTGGAAAACTGGCATTGAGAGATTATTATTTAATTACATGAAAGAAACCCATCTTAATTAGATGATCTGGGATATGAAAGTAAAGGTTATACATCAACCTTGTTGTTTAGAAAAAAGCTCCTTATTGTACGTGGCAGTGCCTAGTGTGATTGACTTGTCAGATGAAGATATGTCTGAAAGTAGAATAGAATAGTATGACAGATGTGTGTTCATGCTACTGTAATGGTTTAGTCATTATAATATGACCTCCATTGTATTTTCTCTAGTATATCATTTTACTTTAGAGAATTCCAATTTTGGGCACAGTCTGACAGATCATAGCATATGCCCCTCCCAGCTGCCTCGCAATGTGAGGTTTTTTGTCCCGTCGCCCCCAGGACATGATGTTGCTTGTCATGCTCTGTGTTTCCATATGGGAGGACCTTTCTACACTAACTGTTCAACACCTGTTTACAATAATATTCTTGACATGATGGGATTCTGTATTTTCATGTGAAAGATAAATGTGTCTTTGGTTTCAGTATTACCCAGTCCCCATCTCTGGATCGTTTTTTGTATCATTTGACTGCATTTTTTTAGTGTGTCTGCAGCTTCTACCAGTCTTGGGCACAGTCTGACAGATCATAGCATATGCCCCTCCCAGCAGCCTCGCAATGTGAGGTTTTTTGTCCCGTCGCCCCCAGGACATGATGTTGCTTGTCATGCTCTGTGTTTCCATATGGGAGGACCTTTCTACCCTAACTGCTCAAAACCTGTTTACAATAATATTCTTGACATGATGGGATTCTGTATTTTCATGTGAAAGATAAATGTGTCTTTGGTTTCAGTATTACCCAGTCCCCATCTCTGGATCGTTTTTTGTATCATTTGACTGCATTTTTTTAGTGTGTCTTATATTTTGTTTATTTGCAAGATCAGATCCAACATTGTCTTCTACTGTCTTCTGTTACTTGAGATGAGTAGTTCTGTTTGGATGGCTTGCTTCCGTTGCCACCTTGGTAAGCACCATGGATTGAGTGGGTGTCACATACATATGTTGGGGAGCCATTCCACCTCCCTGGTGCGTTTGGCTTGAACAGAAATTCTTCCATGAATTTCTCCATGGTTGTCTTTTGGAAGTTGAAACTGTGGGACTGGTGTCAAAGAAAACATTGTTTGTGGAGATGAATGTGGTAGTGTAGTCCACCTTTGATGCCCAATTGTCTCAACTTCTCTTTTAGCTGAGCACTTAGTCAGGTACAGAGGCTTCGAGCAGGGTAAGTGATGTTGCAGGTGAAGTAGTACTGACCTCTTTGACACAGTTCATTTAAGTCTGGTATCTTCTTCCTGTAAGCTCCTTTTAGAGTTCCGTCTGACTACCACATCAGTCCAGTAGTTCTGTGTTGATACACCCTCCATATTTTTATCTGTCTGCCTTGCCAATCTGTTTGCAGTGAATATGCTCATTTACGTGTGTGTGATGTTGAATACAGCAGCAGTCAAAAATTTGTCATGAGAAGGCGGTCTCAGCTGAGCTCTCTTACTTATGGACTGCAGCCACATCTGTTTGGGGTTTCATAGAGGCCGATCAGCTGGAGGGATATGGTTGAAGAAATGGGCTGCCTTGATTTTTCATTAATTAATAACATCTTCATGCACCACTCAAGTGCATGGATGTACTGGTCTCTTCAAATAGTTTTGTCATATGAACATGTTTCGATTTAATTGGAATCTGGCAATTAACATAGTACACTGCTAGTGCCCTTACTTTGGCTGGTGGCTTGTTAGGTATATCAAGTGGGCACCACAGTGGCATTCTATGGGGGATTGTTATAGAAGTGGATACTACTACAAATGTGCAGGGTATGATAAGCACATATAGGTCATTGCAACTGCGGCTAATTATTCAGTATAGAGCTGGATTTTTTGTTCTTTCCAGCCAAGGAAATTCTGTATCCGTCTAATGTCTCTTCTAGTGGTGTTATGCCCTATTACCTTTTTTTTTACTTCAGCCCCCTGCCCAATTTATATAGTTCAACTTGTCCATCTTGGCACAATTTTTTATTTCAAACTCTTTGTGGATTACAATATATCTTGCGCACTGAGACTGTTAATGTGACTGACCTTGACTGACTGTAGTTTCTGTGGACTTTTACTTGTGCTACTAAATAACTTTTGTTGACCTGAATGCATGCCCCTGCTGTGAGTGTCTCCTTTTTGATTGTGCACATTTCTGTTTGTGGCACAACAATGCTTTTGCATGCCCACAGCCTGATATATTTTGTTAATTTATTGGAAGGAGTGAAGGTGTATTTTTACCTATTGACATGTTATTTTTTCACCTGGAAACTTTCAAAGTAGTTGTCCATAGCGTTATTGTGGGTCATTGTGTGTATCAGCAGGCAATTTGAATCTCACTTGATGTGTTTGTCAGCACTTTCCATGGATTTAGTTCCATTAGTTTTTGCTCCATTGCCGTATACCGTTTTGTCCGGCGTTTTGATAATGGTAATTTTTGGGATTACATTGTTGTTGAATCTGTGTTTACAAAGCTTAGGGCCAGATGTATGACCATTTGGAATTGCGACTCTCAAATTGCGAAAAATAGCGAGTCGCAATTTGCGAGTTGCAATTCCAAATGTACAACAGTGTCAGAGACACTGTTAGCGATTCCCAATGGGGTCGCAAAATGCGAGGCTCATCAATATTCATGAGGCACTCGCATTTTGCGACCCCATTGAGAATGGCTGGCCCTCCCAGGGATGGTGGCCTGCTGGGCTCAGCAGACCACCATGTCTGGGACTGCTTTTAAATAAAGCAGCTTTTTTTTAAAATGCAGCCCGTTTTCCTTAGCGGAAAACGGGATGCATTTAAAAAAAAAAAATGAAACGTTTCATTTTTTAAGGGCAGGCAGTGGTCCCTAGGTGGTAAATTGCAATTGCGGTCGCAAAACAGTCATACATAGGGCTCAGAGTCGCAATTAGGAAGGGGCGCCCTTGAAACGCCCCTTCCTAATTGCGAGTCGCAAACGCTATTTAGCGAGTCGCGAATAAATTGCGACTCACTAAATAGCGTTTGTACATGGCCCTGTAGGGTTTTTGCATGCGCAAATGGGTCGCAGACCCGTTTGCGCATGCAAAAACGGGTCGTGCATCTGGCCCTTACTTCATTAGGCTGCAGGTATTTTGTGTTTGTGTCACTTGTGCAATGAGGGAGCTTGAGAAGGGTGAAACAACAATGAGGAATTGTGCTTGTGTGAGTCTATGCAACAAATATTATCCCAGCCCCCGATGTACCTCCATAAAAAATTCTTGGCCAGAGATTTTCTTTTTGGATTTGTGTTTTTGGATCATTAGAGAAGTATTTTAGCTCGGGTAAACATTGCTTATCTGGGACAAATTCTTCTGGACGACATTTTTTATAAATTGTGGATGTGTTGCAGTGATGATGTAATATTTCTGGAACCATGAGACCTATATACTTCATTTTGGTGGCAAAACATAGGTTTTGGGAGTCATAGAGACAGAGAATAACTCCTCAGAGCAAGCCTTCCACCATTTTCCAAAATGACAGCTATAATAGAGAAAGAAGAGACATATATAAAAATTAAACAAATAATAATGGTTTTTAATCTTTGTTGTATATTTCAAACAATGTTTATGATCTGAATATGAAAAATTTTATGTTTATCACTCCTGTTTTAGGCACATTTTTATAGTTCACTTAATTTATTAGTTTTGGCAATCTTTTGTGGTATATTTGCAGTATGTTGAACATTTCAGAAGAGCATACTGACAGGGACAACTTTTTGTAGCACAAGTTTTGCAAGTGCATGTAAATGTAATTCTGTGCATAGAGGCTTTAGAAATTTCGTAAGTTTTAGCACCCCATCAAAATCTTTCCAAACAAATTTACACAGATCTTTCCCTACATATGCATGATCCAAAACATTTACACATCTTCTGATCAAGTAGAACTCTCTATTAATGTGCCCATGCACAGAATATGAAATCAGTGGAAGGTCTCTTGAACTCACTGTACCGAAGATCGTCAAATGTGTGACAGTCGGAACTCGTTGTCCACACATGCACGAGGTATTTTTCTACTTCTTTAAAGTTACATTCTTCTTCTGTCTTTGCAAATCCTTTTAGAAACTTCACAGGTTCAGCAGTTAAAGGTCCAAGCTTTGTTCCAATTTTGATCATAGTGTCGTCACCCGTAAAAATATGTGCCTGGATAAAAACACTGGGCATCTCTGGGACACGTTTCTTGTACAGAACATGAAGCAGGATTAAGTGTATATTCGCGCCTGTTCCATAACGTATCCATAACTCTGACAATCCTTGACTTATGAACATTGCAACAAAGTAGCACAATAATAACATCTGTGTCATTTGACAGTACAATGACTCGATTGGAACCATTTGGAACAGCCCACTCAATATGCAGCACAATACAAAGGTCAGATTTCTCCAATTTTCTGTTAAAGTATTGAACAATATGGCCTGTACCTTTTGAATATATCTGCAGGCACAAACTCCTCATTGGCAATCATTCCACTGGTAATAATTGGAAATTCAGTGTTCACTGAAGCATCAGCAATGTTTTGGTGAGTTAACATCTCCAAGTTCATTTCCTTCGATGTTGATGACCAGAATCTATCAAGTTGCATTGGTATAGATGGTGAATGTTTGATGCAGGCAAGGTCAATTACTCCACTTGTAGATATTTGTCTGATTCTCTAACATTCTTTGACAGATAGTTCAACATAACTGTGAAAGACAATGTGCAGTTCTTGAAAGGTGCACACTGGCTTTGATATTTGTAGAGCAACCTCTTCGAAGTTTTGCATGGATGAAATCTTGACCATCTGCAACTGTGACATATGGTCCACAACAACAGCAGTTTTCAATGAGGACACCTTATCGAATTGAAATTCTTCAGGTGAAAGTTTTCTTTCGAGGTCTTGTACGCGTTTGTGCTTCACTGGTTTGGTTGCAGCATCTCCATCAAAAAATGCATTTGTTGTAAGAAGATCATGCACCTGACCGTCCTTAATAAATTCACCCCTTTCGTTTGCTACATCCATCTCTCTATGTGCTTGTGAAAGTTATCTTTTGAGACCTGTTTTGTAGTGGCTGGTTGGATGAAACTCTCACTATGGCAATTAAAGCATGGAAGTTTAGCTATATTGATTATGTCAAACAGATTTTTCTATTTCAATACAAATCTCTCCTGCTTCAGTTCTGCATATAGTTTCGATAAAGATGTGTCTTTATATCATTATCCACATATTGTTTAGTCATAAAGTTGTATAGTCGCACAGGCTCAGCCATTTCAAAGGGGTTTCTTTGCTGCTGTATGAAATGAAGAAGGCTGTCAACATGTTTATTAAAATGTTCCCCTCTCCTTCCCACAAGTTTGTGGTGAGGAACATTTTCAATATGGTCCATTAGTTTTGAATTTGTCATCTCTCTGAAAACATTGCAAATAGAAAGGACTTCATGGTAAACTAGCTGCCATAGAGCAACATATTCACTTTTATGTGTCTGATCAACAATTCCTTTAGAGCTGGTCTGTGATCTCTGGATCGTCTGTTTCAGTTTTATATCTGGAGCCATGGCATTGAACCTTCCCTCTCTTTCTTTCTCCACAAAAAGTCTTTGGATGAATTTTCTGTAGAGGTATGGTTTTTACCACCTCTAGCTTCTTCACTCTTTCCAAATACCAAGACCCATATCTCAGGTAGTTTATGCAATCGCATTCGCAAAACACAGTAATCAGTGACTCCACTGTCTTCACATGAAGCTCCCAATCACCTTTCCGATCATCATCTACCAAGTTTTTCACTAGAACAATCATGTGTAAAACATTTCCCCAGTACTTGCATAAAGTTCTGATTTTTCTTCACATTCTTTGACATACTCTAAAATCTTGGTTTTTAAGTTTTCTGATTTTGAACTTAGTGTATTGAACATTGCCTGGCTTTTGCATTATGTCTTGTGAATGAAGTGCACCCTGTGCCTTGTTCACTTCTGAGTTAAGATATGCAAAACCTAATTTGTGGTTCTTGTTCCAGAAAACATTCCAACACAATGTTTCTATAGCCTCAGAAATGATGAGTGTTAGAAATGGGGGTCCCTAGTTGGCAGAGGTAGGTGCCTTTGTCCAAATAGGGACCCTTGCTTCTAGTCAGGGTAAGGGGGATACACACTTTAGATAACCCCTGCTCACCCCCTCGGTAGCTTGGCACGAGCAGACAGGCTTCTCCCAAAGGCAATGTGTAAAGTATTTGTACCAAAACTCACAGTAACACAGTGAAAACACCACAAAAGGGCACCACACCAGTTTAGAAAAATAAAGTATCTTTATCTAAACTAAACAAGACCAAAACGACAAAAATCCAACATACACAGTTAAAAATATGACTTTCAAAAGGTTTTAAGAACTTGTACCATAGAATACTATGGATGCGTGACTTTTCACCAAAGTACCTGCAGTTGCGTAAAAGTTCACCAAGCCAAATAGCTGCAGGGTCAGAAAACAAAGAGATGCAACACTCCTGAGAGCCTGAGGAGGCGATGCAACAGTCCCGCTGCACGCAGAGGAAGGGTTGCATCGATTCCGGTCTGTATTGGGAGTGATGCGTCGATTCTTCATGCCAGTTCCGGCCCGCAGGTGATGCATTAGAAGAACTTGCCACACAGGTACGATGCGTGGAAATCTGGGATGCGTCGGCGATCGATGCAACAGCGTTGCGCGCCGCTGCGTCGGTCCTCTTCAGCCGCGATCCCTCGATGCGTCGATTCTTGCAGCGACAACAGGCACTGCGACAGTTTTCGCAGAGGCCGGCGACGCGTGGGAATTCTTCTCGCGCTGTGAAGATGCATTGGAAAAACAGCCGCAAGAAGAGCGATGCGTCGATCTCTGTAGTTCTTTGAGTTTCTTCTCTCTTCCAGCTCCCAAACAGCAGCAACAAACTCCAGAGGCCCAAAACTGGCACAGGCACCTCAAGGCAGGTCAGAGCTCACAACAGCAGAGTTCAGGGGAGCTGGGGGTGAAGTCTTTGTGTCACCGAGACTTCTGAACAGGAGGCCAGCTCACTTCAGGCCCTTGGAGATCTCCTTCAAGCTGTGGACACAGCACACAGCAAAGTCCTTCTCCTTTCCTTGGCAGAAACAGCAACTGCAGGCCAGCCTCAGACACACATCAAGGGCAGTACTTCTCCTCAGTCTCTCCAACTCTTCTCCTTGGCAAAGGTTCCTCTTGAATTCCAGGAATGATCTAAAGTCTGGGGTTTTGGGTCTGATACTTATACCCCAAAATGTCTTTGTTCTCTTTGTGCAATGGGCTCTGAGCCCAGTTCAAACCAGTTCTGGGGGGCACTCTGCAAGTGCACAACAACCTCCATTGTCAGTGTGAGCCTTGGTGTAGGAGAGTAGGATCTGCTTCACATGGGTACCCCAACTTTTTGCTGATGCTTCACTGTTTTTCGACCTTAGTCTGGCTGTGGCCCTGCTAATCAGAACCCCAGCCTAGCTGCTTCCTCTTTAAAATGGTTTCCATGTGCCTTAGGCACATCTCTGATTGGAATCTGGAGTGCCCTTATAAGTCCCTAGTATATGGTATACTATGTACCCAGGGCATAAGTACCTCAGAGGCCTACCAGGGGCTGCAGCATGTATTGTGCCACCCCTGGAAGGCCATCCAAACTGACACCCCAGGTCTGCTACTGCAGCCTGGGTAAGGTGGTGCATGCACCCCTTACTGTGATATAGGCTACCTATATCACTACATACATACACACATATAAACCTATAAGTCACTCCTATGGCAGGCCTTATCAATCCTGAAGGCAGAGTGCGTGGTTCCTATGTGAGAGGGTGCCCCTGCATGAGCTGGGCCCCTCTGCAGCGTTCGGAGACCCTTCTCTGATGCTGTTTGTAGTGCAGCCTGACCATATACTCTTAAGCGCATTATAACCTTGCGTTAAATGCTAACTTTGGGATGGCTGCACGGAAACATGTTGTGTTTGGTGTCAAACATCTTGGAATACTACCCCCCCGCCAGTTCTGGCGGCGGGGGTAGCATTCCACCCTTCTAGAGGGAGAGACATGTACACACCGGTATACCCGGTACTGTCTTTCCAGAGCCCTGGCATCACAAAATGGATGCCGCTGCCACAGACACGAGTCTGGCCTCCTGCTGCTGCCCGAAACTCCGGCAGGGGAGGCCTGGACAATAGGTTTCCTGTCCCAGGGAGGTGTAACCACCTCCCCAGACAGGATAGTGTGTATTGGGGCTGGGCGGGAGCACTCTCTGGTGCTTTGAAGTCCTGCACTGGGGGCACATTTGGTGTCCCTGTGCATACCCCAGTTCAAACCGGCTCTGGGGCTTCCAGCCCCTGCTCTGGCGTGAAACTGGACAAAGGGAAAGGGGTGTAACCACCCCTCTGCCCTGACCCTCCCATAGGTGGGGCCACAGAGTATGTCCAACCCCTACCTTAGTATAAGTAGGGGACCCCAGTCCTTAGGACTTTAGATTAACCTGGACGAAACTCTGACACAGAATCCTGGACCTTCGATGCTCTACTTCAAGATTAGAGGACTGAAGAATCTCCCTTGGGGTCAAGGAGTGACTCCCCTGCTTGGCAGGCACCAAAGAAGCAATTGTCCGGTCTGCATCGCTGAAGCTCCCGTCGGACGCCGAAGTCTTTGCATCACCAGAGGTGGATTTCCAGACTTCCCCGAGGCTATCCTGAGTCCCCAGCAAAGCTAAGGCCCGAAGCTGTCGTGGGTAATGTGGAACCGTGACCCCTGGACATCAATCGCATTTGCAAGTGCATCCTCTTCTGGGTCTCCCATGAAGTCATGCTTTGGGCTCCGAGTAGCCCCAGCCTCCAGCACCAATTGCACCGAAGATCACTGGCCTCCACTCTACGAGTGTCCTGTGAGCCAGCTCCACGTGCATCGTCTTGAGGCTCCTTCACGGTCGCTAGTCCATTGGCTAGTAGGCCCTCCCGAAGGCCAATCTTTTTCTTCTTGGGCTCCCTGGTTGCTCCAGGCGTGCCCTGAGTTATCCTTGCTGGGTGAGTCCCCCAGACCTTGCTGGTCTGCAACATCGTCCTTCTTCCATTTCCACGAGACTTGCCGTTGCCAAGGCTTGTTGGGTCCAATCCGGTCGCCGACACCCCTGCAATCGACAAACTTCGTGGGACAGCTCGAATCCAGCTCCTGGTTGTTGTCGACGCCTCCTGGACCTCGTGGCTGAAGAGTCAAGATGACTGTCAACCTACCTGAAGCACTCGACATCGGTGGGCATCTGCTCATCGCCTTCCTGGTCACTGGCTAGTGACCCAGACTCTGTCCCCTCTGCTTTCAGGTTCTTCAGATCTTCGATCCACCTTTGGATCCACCCGAACACTTTCGACTTGGTCGCCAGCAGCACTTTGCAGCAGATCGCCATAGAAAGCGACGACGAAACCCGACCCCGAAAGACACCTATGCACCCGGCTCCCCTGGGTGAGGTAACTCGAGTACTCCGGTGCTCCCATGGGTATTGACACTAGAACAGACTAGTTCTCAAAGGGTTTGCTCCAAGTCCTCCTCTAAGTGTCCCTTTTCTTTTAAATTCTAATCGCGACTTTCCCCATAGAAGTTAACGGTGGTTCGCGGCTGTGTTCATACACTGCACGCGTCCCCCGTGGGTCCCCTGTGTCACTGCCTTGGGTGGTTCCTTGTGGTCCAAGCACTTCTACAGGCTCTAGGCCTTGTGTCTAGCTCAGTCGTGGTTCTTATACCACTTTATTGGTATATGGTTTGGTACGCCCCTGGGGCTCAAACGTGTATTTGTGCTATTACTGTAGATAACTAACTTATAATTTATGTACTTCGAACTCTAGCCTCATAAAGAGACTAGAGGGGTTTGTTTAGTAATAAATACATATATTTTGAATATATACCTGGTGTGGTCCTCTTTCATTTGGTCACTCAAGAGATTATAGACTGGTAAAACAAGCTGCTTTACATTCCTTCAAGACTTAGCCTGAAGGCTGCTCTCCATAGCTACCACTAGGATAGCTTTCAATAAAGGTTGTCTTTAACCTATCTCCAATTTGGGGTTGTTTGGACTGGTGCAAGGTGCCCACTATAATTAGTGGACAGCATATGCCAGGCCAACTTCTCACATTGGTGTGCAGCGTGTGGGATTCCAGCTTGCTATTGTTTTACCAGATAATCTCAATTGAATTGATCAACTGAAAACCACTAAGGGTACCTAAGGTACATATAAATCAAGCTTAGTAATACAGTAAGTTCTACTGAACTTAGAGTTGTGTGTTAAGGGATAGCACACCCTTTCTACAACTCAAGAGAGTTTAGTAGGCCACACTAGAGTAGGTAGTGCATACACCACACCTCACTAGTAATGTCTTCAAAGCCAGGACCCAGTGAGTCCTCGCCAGAAGCCAGTGGGCTTCTTCCCTCCAAGTATGATAAACTCCCATTCTTGGAATTGAGAGCATTATGCAATACTAGGAAGTTAAAGGCAGGCAAAAGTGCCAGCACCCAACACCTCAGGTAGGTGTTACTAGCTGATGATCTCAGCAGGCCCCTAGGGTCTGAAGGGGTAGGAAAAGAGGGTGGGGCAGAAGATGAGGAAGGGGTCAGGGGTGAAGAAACCCAGTCCCCCCCTCTGAAACTGGCCAGGAAGGTGAAAATGACCTTGTCCTGGAAAACCCAATTCCTCCTGTGGAAGAGGAGGGGGAGGATCAGACTGACCTCCCCTTTGTCCCCCCAGGAAGAGTTCTGAGTGTGCCCAGAAGGTCTAGGTCTCCTTCTCAGGAGTCTAACCACTCTGACACCTCAATAGGGACCTCTGTCTCCTCTCATAGGAGGGAATCCTCTCATGAGAGGAGAAAGAGACTGATTCAGTATGAGCAAACTCAGCTTGAACTCAGGAAACAGCAATTGGCTATAGACAGGGAGTCCCTAGATCTCTATAGAGAGAGACAAAAGTTGGGACTAGAGTCCCATGGTGGCAGCACTTTCCCCAAAGATAGGGAAAGGTCTTATGACCATAGAAACCTGAGCAAGATTGTCCCTCCCTACCAGAGTGGGGATGACATCCACAAATGGATAACTGCTCTAGAGAGGGCCTGTAAAGTACAGAGGGTCCCTCAGGAGCAGTGGGCAGCAATCTTGTGGCTCTCCTTTGCAGACAAAGGTAGAGACAAGCTCCTCACTGTTAGAGAGGAGGATGCTGATAATTACAAAGTCTTGAAGAGTGCTCTAATTGATGGGTTTGGCCTAACCACTGAACAATACAGGTTAAAGTTCAGGGATACCCAAAAAGCACAGACTCAAGACTGGGTGGACTTTGTTAATTGTTCTGCCAAGGCTCTGGAAGGTTGGTTATTGGGCAGTAAGGTATGTGACTTCACAGGATTGTACAATCTGATCATGAGGGAGCAGATTCTTAATAACTGTCAAAATCAGCTGTTGCATCAGCACCTGGTAGACTCTGATCTGACCTCTCCCCAAGAATTGGGAAAGAAGGCAGACAAATGGGTCAGAACCAGGGTGAAGCAGAAGGTACAGAACCAACGTGGTGACCCTAAGAAGCAAGATTCGAAAACCTCTGATAAGGGTGGGGAGAAGGGTAAAGATCCAAAGTCTTCACAAGGCCCCCAAAAATCTTCTTCAGGTGGGGATTCACAGTCTACCAAAGGGAAAGGCCAAAGGAAACCATGGTGCAAGGTCTGTAAGCAAAAGACCCACTGGACCAGTGATTGCACCAAGTCCAAAGACTCTACTCCAGCCCCCACCAATGCGCCTAAGGCACCTGCTCCCCCTAGTGCAGTTACAGTTGGTGGTGGGACTACACAAGCCAAGGGTTTAGTAGGGTTGACCCTGGGTAAGGAGATGAGCTCTGACCTAGTCAGAGAACTCACTCAGGCTGTCCTAGTCTGTGATGGAGGCATGGATATGACCTCCTCTGTGAGTTCCAGTAATCTGGGCAAGTACAGACAACAGCCTTTAATCAATGGAAGAGAGGCTTTGGCATTTAGGGACACAGGGGCAAGTGTCACCATGGTGACACAAGACCTTGTGAATCCTGGGCAGATTATACTTGGTGAAATGTACCAAGTGACCAATGCTAGCAACGTCAGAACAGACCATACTCTGGCAGTTGTTAACTTCTCCTGGGGAGGGGTAACTGGCCTTAAGAAGGTTGTGGTAAGTGCAGACCTACCCGTTGAATGCTTGCTTGGCAATGACTTAGAAACTTCAGCTTGGGCAAAAGTGGAGCTCAGGACCCATGCAGAAATGCTGGGCATCCCTGCAGATGTGTTTGCTGTGACCAGGTCACAAGCC
Source organism: Calotriton arnoldi (assembly GCA_963921515.1). NCBI lineage: Eukaryota > Metazoa > Chordata > Amphibia > Caudata > Salamandridae > Calotriton > Calotriton arnoldi. Next base: position 293,662 of record CAWUFW010008693.1, on the reverse strand, counting down.
AAAATGTCTAGCACTGAACAGGCCTTGGATTCTGGAATAATGGACCAAGTGCCCTCCAAGAAGAGGAGTAGTAGGGTAAAGGCAGTGCCTTCCCCTTGGCTCAGAAGGAAGATCAGTCCCTTGAGGGGGATGATCTCAGTCCTGAGGAAGGAACTGTCCCAGAGGAGCTTGAACCTGACCAGGTTGAGTTCTTGGAGACAGGGGGACCTTCCAGGGCAGATCTGAGCCAGGAGCAGCAGAGCTGCCCCCCTCTCTTGAACCCCTCAGACAGCAAGCTGCTGCTGAGGCTGCTGGGAAAGCTAGTGGTCCCCATACTGTGTATTGGGATGATGGACTCTTGTACTCAGAGTGTAGAGACCCCAAGCCTGGTGCTACCAGGAGGTTGGTTATACCTTTGAAGTTCAAGGGCTTCCTATTGACCCTAGCCCATGACATTCCCTTAGCAGGTCACCTGGGCCAGAACAAGACTTGGGAGAGAATTGTCCCTCACTTTCACTGGCCCCACATGTCTGAAGACACCAAGGAGTTTTGTCGCTCCTGTGTAACCTGCCAGGCCAGTGGCAAGGCAGGTGGCACTACAAAGGCCCCCTGATACCACTACCTGTGGTGGGGGTTCCCTTTGAAAGGGTGGGGATTGACATTGTTGGTCCCATGGATCCCCAAACAGCATCTGGGCACAGGTTTATCCTGGTGGTAGTGGATCATGCCACATGTACCCAGAGGCTATTTCCCTTAGGACCACTACAGCACCTGTGGTGGCAAGAGCCCTCCTGGGAATTTTCTCAAGAGTGGGCTTCCCTAAGGAGGTTGTATCAGACAGGGGTGCAAACTTTATGTCTGGATACTTAAAAGCAATGTGGAAGGAGTGTGGAGTGACTTATAAGTTCACCACACCCTATCACCCACAATGCAATGGTTTAGTTGAGAGATTCAACAAAACCTTGAAGGGCATGATTAAAGGGCCCCCAGAAAAGCTTAGGCGAATATGGGACATACTCTTGCCCTGCCTTTTATTTGCGTACAGGGAGGTGCCTCAAAAGGGGGTTGGCTACAGCCCTTTTGAACTTTTATTTGGTCACCCTGTCAGGGGTCCATTGTAACCCTGGGCAAAGCACTACGCTACGCTCGCGTAGTTTGCGAAGTTTGCGCTACTTCGCACAACGCGAATTGCATGTAGCACAGTGCAAACACGCGTAGCGTAGCGTAGTGCAGCGGTCATTTTTTGCTTGCTCGCGGTCCTCAACGTCAAGTTGTCGACCGCGAGCAAGCAAAATGACATCCCGGCGAGACTTTTTCTCGTTCGCGATCAGCAACATCAAGTTGCCGATCGCGAGCGTGGAAAATAAACCTCCGGCGAGATTCTCAACGCGGGGAGGTCAGGTTTCTCATTGCGAGTGGTCGCGTATGCTCGCGACCGCTCGCGATGAGAAACTACCAGTCCGCGTTGAGAAAGCTGCCGCTCGAGTAAAAATCTACTCGAGCGGCAGTAAAGACAGCTCGCACTGTGCAAGATGCCGTTTTCAATGATTGCACAGTGCGGGCAAGCATCCGGCACTGTGCAATCATTGTGAACAGTGCACTACGCAGTTCGCGTAGTGCTACGCGTAGCTCGCGTAGTGCAAACTGCACTTTGCGTTGCTTCGCGTAGCGCTACTTCGCGAACTACGCCCAGGCTTAGTCCATTGTGCTTGGTGAAGGAAGGATGGGAGTTACCTCTCAAGCCCCCAAAGCAAGACATAGTGGACTATGTACTTGGTCTCCGCTCCCGGATGGCTGAGTATATGAAAAAGGCAACTAAAAACCTTGAGGCTAGCCAGGAACTTCAAAAAGCCTGGCATGACCAAAAGGCTGTACTGACTGTTTACCAGCCAGGACAGAAGGTGTGGGTGTTGGAGCCAGTGGCCCCAGCAGCTCTCCAAGACAAATGGAGTGGACCCCATACCATTGTTGAACAGAAGGGTGAGGTTACCTATTTGGTGGACCTAGGAACACCCAGGAGTCCCCACAGGGTTCTCCATGTCAACAGGTTAAAACCATATGTGGACAGGGCAGACATGGGCTTGCTCATGGCTACTGATGAGGGACAGGAGGAAGAGAGTGACCCACTCCCTGACCTGCTCTCACAGAACCCTGGTGATGGGTCAGTGGATGGTGTAGCCTTGGCAGGCAGCCTCACTACCCAGCAGCAGACTGATTGCAGACAGGTGCTCAATCAGTTCAGACACATATTCTCACTGACACCCAGTCAGACTACCTGGTGCACTCATGAAGTGGACACTGGGGACAGTCTGCCTATTAAAAATAAGATTTATAGGCTACCTGACCATGTCAGGGACTGTATCAGGACAGAAGTCCAGAAGATGTTGGATTTGGGAGTTATTGAACCCTCAGATAGCCCTTGGGCTAGTCCAGTGGTCCTTGTGCCAAAACCTCACACCAATGGTGGGAAAAGAGAGATGAGGTTTTGTGTGGACTACAGGGGTCTCAATGCAGTCACTAGGACTGATGCCTATCCAATACCAAGGGCAGATGAGCTAATAGACACTTTGGCCTCAGCCAAGTATCTAAGCACATTTGACCTGACAGCTGGCTACTGGCAGATCAGACTAGCTGATGATGCAAAGCCAAAGACAGCATTCTCAACCCCTTGTGGGCATTATCAATTTGTGGTGATGCCCTTTGGTCTGAAGAATGCACCTGCCACTTTTCAGAGGTTGGTGAATACAGTCCTTACAGGTCTGGAAGCCTATAGTGCAGCATATCTAGATGATATTGGTGTCTTTAGCTCCACCTGGGAGGATCACCTGGTCCACCTCAGAAATGTTTTACAGGCGCTGCAGAAAGCAGGCCTGACTATCAAGGCCACTAAGTGCCAGATAGGGCAGAGTCAGGTTGTGTACCTGGGCCACCATGTGGGTGGAGGCCAGGTTCAACCACTGCAGAGCAAGATCCAGACCATCATGGACTGGACTGCTCCCACTACCCAGACTCAGGTGAGAGCCTTCTTAGGCCTGACTGGGTACTATAGGAGATTTGTCAAAGGGTATGGATCAATAGTGACACCCCTGAATGACTTAACTTCCAAGAAAATGCCCAAAAAGGTTCAGTGGACAGTTAGCTGTCAAAAGGCATTTGATGACCTGAAGCAGGCCATGTGCACTGCTCCCATTCTACAGAGTCCTGTTTACTCCAAGAAGTTCATTGTTCAAACTGATGCATCTGAATTGGGGGTAGGGGCTGTACTGTCACAATTGAATGATGAAGGTCAGGATCAGCCAGTAGCTTTTATTAGCAGAAGGCTGACCCCTAGAGAGAAACGTTGGTCAGCCATTGAGAGGGAGGCCTTTGCTGTGGTCTGGGCTCTGAAGAAGTTGAGGCCATACTTGTTTGGTACTCACTTCCTTGTTCAAACAGACCATAAGCCCCTCTTATGGCTAAAACAAATGAAGGGTGAAAACCCCAAACTGCTTAGGTGGTCCATTTCCATACAGGGGATGGACTTCACAGTGGAACATAGACCTTGGAGTAACCATGCCAATGCAGATGGACTCTCTAGGTACTTCCACTTAGAACATGAAGACTTAACTGGGCAAGGTTAGTTTAATGTCCCTACGTTTGGGGGGTTGTGTAGGAGAGTAGGATCTGCTTCACATGGGTACCCCCACTTTTTGCTGATGCTTCACAGTTTTTTACCTTAGTCTGGCTGGGGCCCTGCTAATCAGAACCCCAGCCTAGCTGCTTCCTCTTTAAAATGGTTTCCATGTGCCTTAGGCGCATCTCTGATTGGAATCTGAGTGCCCTTATAAGTCCCTAGTATATGGTATACTATGTACCCAGGGCATAGGTACCTCAGAGGCCTACCAGGGGCTGCAGCATGTATTGTGCCACCCCTGGAAGGCCATCCAAACTGACACCCCAGGTCTGCTACTGCAGCCTGGGTAAGGTGGTGCATGCACCCTTACTGTGATATAGGCTACCTATATCACTACATACATACACACATATAAACCTATAAGTCACTCCTATGGCAGGCCTTATCAATCCTGAAGGCAGAGTGCGTGGTTCCTATGTGAGAGGGTGCCCCTGCATGAGCTGGGTCCCTCTGCAGCATTCGGTGACCCTTCTCTGATGCTGTTTGTAGTGCAGCCTGACCATATACTCTTAAGCGCATTATAACCTCGCGTTAAATGCTAACTTTGGGATGGCTGCACGGAAACATGTCGTGTTTGGTGTCAAACATCTTGGAATACTACCCCCCGCCAGTTCTGGCGGCGGGGGTAGCATTCGACCCTTCTAGAGGGAGAGACATGTACACACCGGTATACCCGGTACTGACTTTCCAGAGCCCTGGCATCACAAAATGGATGCCGCTGCCACAGACACGAGTCTGGCCTCCTGCTGCTGACCGAAACTCCGGCAGGGGAGGCCTGGACAATAGGTTTCCTGTCCCAGGGAGGTGTAACCACCTCCCCAGACAGGATAGTGTGTATTGGGGCTGGGCGGGAGCACTCTCTGGTGCTTTGAAGTCCTGCACTGGGGGCACATTTGGTGCCCCTGTGCATACCCCAGTTCAAACCGGCTCAGGGGCTTCCAGCCCCTGCTCTGGCGCAAAACTGGACAAAGGGAAAGGGGTGTAACCACCCCTCTGCCCTGACCCTCCCATAGGTGGGGCAACTAAGTATGTTCAACCCCCTACCTTAGTATAAGTAGGGGACCCCAGTCCTTAGGACTTTAGATTAACCTGGACAAAACTCTGACACAGAATCCTGGACCTTCGACGCTCTACTTCAAGATTAGAGGACTGAAGAATCTCCCTTGGGGTCAAGGAGTGACTCCCCTGCTTGGCAGGCACCAAAGAAGCAATTGTCCGGTCTGCATCGCTGAAGCTCCCGTCGGACGCCGAAGTCTTTGCATCACCAGAGGTGGATTTCCAGACTTCCCCGAGGCTGCCCTGAGTCCCCAGCAAAGCTGAGGCCCGTAGCTGTCGTGGGTAATGTGGAACCGTGACCCCTGAACACCGATCGCATTTGCAAGTGCATCCTCTTCTGGGTCTCCCACGAAGTCGTGCTTTAGGCTCCCAGTAGCCCCAGCCTCCAGCACCAACTGCACCAAAGATCACTGGCCTCCACTCCACGAGTGTCCTGTGAGCCAGCTCCACGTGCATCGTCTCGAGGCTCCTTTGCGGTCGCTAGTCTGTTGGCTAGTAGGCCCTCCCGAAGGATAATCTTTTTCTGCTTGGGCTCCCTGGTTGGTCCAGGAGTGCCCTGACTTATCCTCGCTGGGTGAGTCCCCCAGACCTTGTGGTCTGCAACATCGTCCTTCTTCCATTTCCACGAGACTTGCCGTTGCCAAGGCTTGTTGGGTCCAATCCGGTCGTCGACACCCCTGCAATCGACAAACTTCGTGGGACAGCTCTAATCCAGCTTCTGGTTGTCGTCGACGCCTCCTGGACCTCGTGGCTGAAGAGTCAAGACGACCGTCAACCTACCTGAAGCACTCAACATCGGTGGGCATCTGCTCATCGCCTTCCTGGTCACTGGCTAGTGACCCAGACTCTGTCCCCTCTGCTTTCAGGTTCTTCAGATCTTCGATCCACCTTTGGATCCACCCGAACACTTTCGACTTGGTCGCCAGCAGCACTTTGCAGCAGATCGCCATAGAAAGCGACGACGAAACCCGACCCCGAAAGACACCTGCAAAAGAAACAATTGATGGACGGAATGCTGGACAATGCAAACATTCACCCCCAGTCACAAGGATCTGGGTTAAATCCATCATTCTTTTGCTCACCACACCACCCCAGTTTGGACCCAGCCATATGCAAATCAGTCTTGACCCTGTTCCTTGTGGGAACAGTCCAGCCCGAACTACCAAGCCAGGTCCTCCCTGGACCGGAAACAAGCATCCTGGGACCGGTTTCAGGGCATCACCCTTCTTCAGCCAGGCTAGCTTGAATCCAGTGGTGTAGTGAGCACGGGACCCACGTCTGGGCATACCCTTCCCACTTAGGGCGACAAATGCAAAAGAAACAATTGATGGACGGAATGCTGGACAATGCAAACATTCACCCCCAGTCACAAGGATCTGGGTTAAATCCATCATTCTTTTGCTCACCACACCACCCCAGTTTGGACCCAGCCATATGCAAATCAGTCTTGACCCTGTTCCTTGTGGGAACAGTCCAGCCCGAACTGCCAAGCCAGGTCCTCCCTGGACCGGAAACAAGCATCCTGGGACCGGTTTCAGGGCATCACCCTTCTTCAGCCAGGCTAGCTTGAATCCAGTGGTGTAGTGAGCACGGGACCCACGTCTGGGCATACCCTTCCCACTTAGGGCGACAAATGCAAAAGAAACAATTGATGGACGGAATGCTGGACAATGCAAACATTCACCCCCAGTCACAAGGATCTGGGTTAAATCCATCATTCTTTTGCTCACCACACCACCCCAGTTTGGACCCAGCCATATGCAAATCAGTCTTGACCCTGTTCCTTGTGGGAACAGTCCAGCCCGAACTGCCAAGCCAGGTCCTCCCTGGACCGGAAACAAGCATCCTGGGACCGGTTTCAGGGCTTCACCCTTCTTCAGCCAGGCTAGCTTGCATCCAGTGGTGTAGTGAGCACGGGACCCACGTCTGGGCATACCCTTCCCACTTAGGGCGACAAATGCAAAAGAAACAATTGATGGACGGAATGCTGGACAATGCAAACATTCACCCCCAGTCACAAGGATCTGGGTTAAATCCATCATTCTTTTGCTCACCACAGCACCCCAGTTTGGACCCAGCCATATGCAAATCAGTCTTGACCCTGTTCCTTGTGGGAACAGTCCAGCCCGAACTGCCAAGCCAGGTCCTCCCTGGACCGGAAACAAGCATCCTGGGACCGGTTTCAGGGCATCACCTCTTCTTCAGCTAGGCTAGCTTGAATCCAGTGGTGTAGTGAGCACGGGACCCACGTCTGGGCATACCCTTCCCACTTAGGGTGACAAATGCAAAAGAAACAATTGATGGACGGAATGCTGGACAATGCAAACATTCACCCCCAGTCACAAGGATCTGGGTTAAATCCATCATTCTTTTGCTCACCACACCACCCCAGTTTGGACCCAGCCATATGCAAATCAGTCTTGACCCTGTTCCTTGTGGGAACAGTCCAGCCCGAACTGCCAAGCCAGGTCCTCCCTGGACCGGAAACAAGCATCCTGGGACCGGTTTCAGGGCATCACCCTTCTTCAGCCAGGCTAGCTTGAATCCAGTGGTGTAGTGAGCACGGGACCCACGTCTGGGCATACCCTTCCCACTTAGGGCGACAAATGCAAAAGAAACAATTGATGGACGGAATGCTGGACAATGCAAACATTCACCCCCAGTCACAAGGATCTGGGTTAAATCCATCATTCTTTTGCTCACCACACCACCCCAGTTTGGACCCAGCCATATGCAAATCAGTCTTGACCCTGTTCCTTGTGGGAACAGTCCAGCCCGAACTGCCAAGCCAGGTCCTCCCTGGACCGGAAACAAGCATCCTGGGACCGGTTTCAGGGCATCACCCTTCTTCAGCCAGGCTAGCTTGAATCCAGTGGTGTAGTGAGCACGGGACCCACGTCTGGGCATAACCTTCCCACTTAGGGCGACAAATGCAAAAGAAACAATTGATGGACGGAATGCTGGACAATGCAAACATTCACCCCCAGTCACAAGGATCTGGGTTAAATCCATCATTCTTTTGCTCACCACACCACCCCAGTTTGGACCCAGCCATATGCAAATCAGTCTTGACCCTGTTCCTTGTGGGAACAGTCCAGCCCGAACTGCCAAGCCAGGTCCTCCCTGGACCGGAAACAAGCATCCTGGGACCGGTTTCAGGGCATCACCCTTCTTCAGCCAGGCTAGCTTGAATCCAGTGGTGTAGTGAGCACGGGACCCACGTCTGGGCATACCCTTCCCACTTAGGGCGACAAATGCAAAAGAAACAATTGATGGACGGAATGCTGGACAATGCAAACATTCACCCCCAGTCACAAGGATCTGGGTTAAATCCATCATTCTTTTGCTCACCACCCCACCCCAGTTTGGACCCAGCCATATGCAAATCAGTCTTGACCCTGTTCCTTGTGGGAACAGTCCAGCCCGAACTGCCAAGCCAGGTCCTCCCTGGACCGGAAACAAGCATCCTGGGACCGGTTTCAGGGCATCACCCTTCTTCAGCCAGGCTAGCTTGAATCCAGTGGTGTAGTGAGCACGGGACCCACGTCTGGGCATACCCTTCCCACTTAGGGCGACAAATGCAAAAGAAACAATTGATGGACGGAATGCTGGACAATGCAAACATTCACCCCCAGTCACAAGGATCTGGGTTAAATCCATCATTCTTTTGCTCACCACACCACCCCAGTTTGGACCCAGCCATATGCAAATCAGTCTTGACCCTGTTCCTTGTGGGAACAGTCCAGCCCGAACTGCCAAGCCAGGTCCTCCCTGGACCGGAAACAAGTATCCTGGGACCGGTTTCAGGGCATCACCCTTCTTCAGCCAGGCTAGCTTGAATCCAGTGGTGTAGTGAGCACGGGACCCACGTCTGGGCATACCCTTCCCACTTAGGGCGACAAATGCAAAAGAAACAATTGATGGACGGAATGCTGGACAATGCAAACATTCACCCCCAGTCACAAGGATCTGGGTTAAATCCATCATTCTTTTGCTCAACACACCACCCCAGTTTGGACCCAGCCATATGCAAATCAGTCTTGACCCTGGTCCTTGTGGGAAAAGTCCAGCCCGAACTGCCAAGCCAGGTCCTCCCTGGACCGGAAACAAGCATCCTGGGACCGGTTTCAGGGCATCACCCTTCTTCAGCCAGGCTAGCTTGAATCCAGTGGTGTAGTGAGCACGGGACCCACGTCTGGGCATAACCTTCCCACTTAGGGCGACAAATGCAAAAGAAACAATTGATGGACGGAATGCTGGACAATGCAAACATTCACCCACAGTCACAAGGATCTGGGTTAAATCCATCATTCTTTTGCTCACCACACCACCCCAGTTTGGACCCAGCCATATGCAAATCAGTCTTGACCCTGTTCCTTGTGGGAACAGTCCAGCCCGAACTGCCAAGCCAGGTCCTCCCTGGACCGGAAACAAGCATCCTGGGACCGGTTTCAGGGCATCACCCTTCTTCAGCCAGGCTAGCTTGAATCCAGTGGTGTAGTGAGCACGGGACCCACGTCTGGGCATACCCTTCCCACTTAGGGCGACAAATGCAAAAGAAACAATTGATGGACGGAATGCTGGACAATGCAAACATTCACCCCCAGTCACAAGGATCTGGGTTAAATCCATCATTCTTTTGCTCACCACCCCACCCCAGTTTGGACCCAGCCATATGCAAATCAGTCTTGACCCTGTTCCTTGTGGGAACAGTCCAGCCCGAACTGCCAAGCCAGGTCCTCCCTGGACCGGAAACAAGCATCCTGGGACCGGTTTCAGGGCATCACCCTTCTTCAGCCAGGCTAGCTTGAATCCAGTGGTGTAGTGAGCACGGGACCCACGTCTGGGCATACCCTTCCCACTTAGGGCGACAAATGCAAAAGAAACAATTGATGGACGGAATGCTGGACAATGCAAACATTCACCCCCAGTCACAAGGATCTGGGTTAAATCCATCATTCTTTTGCTCACCACACCACCCCAGTTTGGACCCAGCCATATGCAAATCAGTCTTGACCCTGTTCCTTGTGGGAACAGTCCAGCCCGAACTGCCAAGCCAGGTCCTCCCTGGACCGGAAACAAGCATCCTGGGACCGGTTTCAGGGCATCACCCTTCTTCAGCCAGGCTAGCTTGAATCCAGTGGTGTAGTGAGCACGGGACCCACGTCTGGGCATAACCTTCCCACTTAGGGCGACAAATGCAAAAGAAACAATTGATGGACGGAATGCTGGACAATGCAAACATTCACCCCCAGTCACAAGGATCTGGGTTAAATCCATCATTCTTTTGCTCACCACACCACCCCAGTTTGGACCCAGCCATATGCAAATCAGTCTTGACCCTGTTCCTTGTGGGAACAGTCCAGCCCGAACTGCCAAGCCAGGTCCTCCCTGGACCAGAAACAAGCATCCTGGGACCGGTTTCAGGGCATCACCCTTCTTCAGCCAGGCTAGCTTGAATCCAGTGGTGTAGTGAGCACGGGACCCACGTCTGGGCATACCCTTCCCACTTAGGGCGACAAATGCAAAAGAAACAATTGATGGACGGAATGCTGGACAATGCAAACATTCACCCCCAGTCACAAGGATCTGGGTTAAATCCATCATTCTTTTGCTCACCACACCACCCCAGTTTGGACCCAGCCATATGCAAATCAGTCTTGACCCTGTTCCTTGTGGGAACAGTCCAGCCCGAACTGCCAAGCCAGGTCCTCCCTGGACCGGAAACAAGCATCCTGGGACCGGTTTCAGGGCATCACCCTTCTTCAGCCAGGCTAGCTTGAATCCAGTGGTGTAGTGAGCACGGGACCCACGTCTGGGCATAACCTTCCCACTTAGGGCGACAAATGCAAAAGAAACAATTGATGGACGGAATGCTGGACAATGCAAACATTCACCCCCAGTCACAAGGATCTGGGTTAAATCCATCATTCGTTTGCTCACCACACCACCCCAGTTTGGACCCAGCCATATGCAAATCAGTCTTGACCCTGTTCCTTGTGGGAACAGTCCAGCCCGAACTGCCAAGCCAGGTCCTCCCTGGACCGGAAACAAGAATCCTGGGACCGGTTTCAGGGCATCACCCTTCTTCAGCCAGGCTAGCTTGAATCCAGTGGTGTAGTGAGCACGGGACCCACGTCTGGGCATACCCTTCCCACTTAGGGCGACAAATGCAAAAGAAACAATTGATGGACGGAATGCTGGACAATGCAAACATTCACCCCCAGTCACAAGGATCTGGGTTAAATCCATCATTCTTTTGCTCACCACCCCACCCCAGTTTGGACCCAGCCATATGCAAATCAGTCTTGACCCTGTTCCTTGTGGGAACAGTCCAGCCCGAACTGCCAAGCCAGGTCCTCCCTGGACCGGAAACAAGCATCCTGGGACCGGTTTCAGGGCATCACCCTTCTTCAGCCAGGCTAGCTTGAATCCAGTGGTGTAGTGAGCACGGGACCCACGTCTGGGCATACCCTTCCCACTTAGGGCGACAAATGCAAAAGAAACAATTGATGGACGGAATGCTGGACAATGCAAACATTCACCCCCAGTCACAAGGATCTGGGTTAAATCCATCATTCTTTTGCTCACCACACCACCCCAGTTTGGACCCAGCCATATGCAAATCAGTCTTGACCCTGTTCCTTGTGGGAACAGTCCAGCCTGAACTGCCAAGCCAGGTCCTCCCTGGACCGGAAACAAGCATCCTGGGACCGGTTTCAGGGCATCACCCTTCTTCAGCCAGGCTAGCTTGAATCCAGTGGTGTAGTGAGCATGGGACCCACGTCTGGGCATACCCTTCCCACTTAGGGCGACAAATGCAAAAGAAACAATTGATGGACGGAATGCTGGACAATGCAAACATTCACCCCCAGTCACAAGGATCTGGGTTAAATCCATCATTCTTTTGCTCACCACACCACCCCAGTTTGGACCCAGCCATATGCAAATCAGTCTTGACCCTGTTCCTTGTGGGAACAGTCCAGCCCGAACTGCCAAGCCAGGTCCTCCCTGGACCGGAAACAAGTATCCTGGGACCGGTTTCAGGGCATCACCCTTCTTCAGCCAGGCTAGCTTGAATCCAGTGGTGTAGTGAGCACGGGACCCACGTCTGGGCATACCCTTCCCACTTAGGGCGACAAATGCAAAAGAAACAATTGATGGACGGAATGCTGGACAATGCAAACATTCACCCCCAGTCACAAGGATCTGGGTTAAATCCATCATTCTTTTGCTCACCACACCACCCCAGTTTGGACCCAGCCATATGCAAATCAGTCTTGACCCTGTTCCTTGTGGGAATAGTCCAGCCCGAACTGCCAAACCAGGTCCTCCCTGGACCGGAAACAAGCATCCTGGGACCGGATTCAGGGCATCACCCTTCTTCAGCCAGGCTAGCTTGAATCCAGTGGTGTAGTGAGCACGGGACCCACGTCTGGGCATACCCTTCCCACTTAGGGTGACCAATGCAAAAGAAACAATTGATGGACGGAATGCTGGACAATGCAAACATTCACCCCCAGTCACAAGGATCTGGGTTAAATCCATCATTCTTTTGCTCACCACACCACCCCAGTTTGGACCCAGCCATATGCAAATCAGTCTTGACCCTGTTCCTTGTGAGAACAGTCCAGCCCGAACTGCCAAGCCAGGTCTTCCCTGGACCGGAAACAAGCATCCTGGGACCGGTTTCAGGGCATCACCCTTCATCAGCCAGGCTAGCTTGAATCCAGTGGTGTAGTGAGCACGGGACCCACGTCTGGGCATACCCTTCCCACTTAGGGCGACAAATGCAAAAGAAACAATTGATGGACGGAATGCTGGACAATGCAAACATTCACCCCCAGTCACAAGGATCTGGGTTAAATCCATCATTCTTTTGCTCACCACACCACCCCAGTTTGGACCCAGCCATATGCAAATCAGTCTTGACCCTGTTCCTTGTGGGAACAGTCCAGCCCGAACTGCCAAGCCAGGTCCTCCCTGGACCGGAAACAAGCACCTATGCACCCGGCTCCCCTGGGTGAGGTAACTCGAGTACTCCGGTGCTCCCGTGGGTATTGTCACTAGAACAGATTAGTTCTCAAAGGGTTTGCTCCAAGTCCTCCTCTAAGTGTCCCTTTTCTTTTAAATTCTAATCGTGACTTTCCCCATAGAAGTTAACGGTGGTTTGCGGCTCTGTTCATACACTGCACGCGTCCCCCGTGGGTCCCCTGTGTCACTGCCTTGGGTGGTTCCTTGTGGTCCAAGCACTTCTACAGGCTCTAGGCCTTGTGTCTAGCTCAGTCGTGGTTCTTATACCACTTTATTGGTATATGGTTTGGTACGCCCCTGGGGCTCAAACGTGTATTTGTGCTATTACTGTAGATAACTAACTTATAATTTATGTATTTCGAACTCTAGCCTCATAAAGAGACTAGAGGGGTGTGTTTAGTAATAAATACATATATTTTGAATATATACCTGGTGTGGTCCTCTTTCATTTGGTCACTCAAGAGATTATAGACTGGTAAAACAAGCTGCTTTACATTCCTTCAAGACTTAGCCTGAAGGCTGCTCTCCTTAGCTACCACTAGGATAGCTTTCAATAAAGGTTATCTTTAACCTATCTCCAATAAGGGGTTGTTTGGACTGGTGCAAGGTGCCCACTATAATTAGTGGACAGCATATGCCAGGCCAACTTCTCACACTTGGCTCCAGGCACACCACAGGGGGCGGAGCCATCATTGTGGAAGGCAGGCAAAGCCCTATTCAGGTACAGGTGCTACTCCTCCCACCACTCCAAATGCAGATCAGGCCTATTCAGCCTAGTGCTGACTCATCCAGACTCCTGGAGCCACTTCACCTCCCCACCCCCTGTCACTTCAAAGCCAGACAGTCAATCCACAAACAGGCAGAGGCACACAGGATGGTTGAACAAGAAAATCGCCACTTTCTAAAAGTGGTATTTTCAAACACCCAATTTAAAAACCATCTTTACTAAAAGATGTGTTATCAAATTCTGAGTTCAGGGATACCAAACTCCATTTTTCTATCTTATCCCTATGGGAAGATATGCTTGTAAAATGTCACAAAGCATTCCCTATTCTGTCCTATGGGGCAAGATAGCCTTGCAATAGTGAAAAATGAAATTGGCAGTATTTCACTATCAGGACATGTTACCCACACCAGTACATGTCCTACCTTTCACATACACTGCACCCTGCCCAGGGGGTACCTTGGGCCTACCATAGGGGTGCCCTATATGTAAGAAAAGGGAAGGTTAGGGCCTGGCAAGTGGGTGCACTTGCCAAGTCGACATGGCAGTTAACAAACTGCGCGCAGGCACTGCGGTGGCAGGCCTGAGACCTCTTTTCAGGGCTACTCATGTGGGTGGCACAATCAGCGCTGCAAGCCCACTAGTAGCATTTGATTTACCAGCCCTGGCACACTCAGTGCACTTTACTAGGGACCTACTGGTAAAACAAATATGCCAATTAGGGAGAACCAATCACAATATCAATTTACACAGAGAGCATATGCACTTTAGCACTGATCAGCAGTGGTAAAGTGCCCAGAGTCCTATAGCCAACAGCAACAAGTCAGGAAAAAATAGGAGGGAGAAGCAAAATGTTTGGGGATAACCCTGCAAAAAGGGCCATTTCCAACAATGAGCATACCTTGTAATGAACTAACATAATGAGTACTGCTCAATACTGACTGGACAGTTTTGCTTCCAAAGATTTCAGCCTCAATAAGTGCATTGTCTATGCCACTTCCACTGAGATAACTTGCTGCACACTGCAACACAACTTTTGTCATGATAAACACACCCATCATTGGCTAAAGATCATCAAATTCTATTGGATTGCTCACAAAAATATCAACTACAATACAGAAAACACCTTTATTGCAGAAAATTGGCTGGATAGTCTGAGCACACACATTTTGGAAATTTTTTAGAGCTGTGTATACTCTTGCATAGTTTGTGACTGGAGATGGTATTACTGGTAAAAACCTAACTTTCTTCAGTGGGACGGTTTTCTGGGAGATCAGAGCATGAATTGCAGCTCGGGGGGGGGGGGACTGGCTTTTCCTGATCCTTCAGTTCGCACCAAAGAAGTGATATGATACATTCAGTTAAATCAGTTTTGCAGGCTGCAGGATCAGGAAGAACACGATCCATGTTCTCACCCACTTTGAAACTTCTGGTACACTGGGACATGTTGATGGCTTGTATGATTTTGCACACCTTGGCAAATCAATTAGGTTGTACGTTTTCAGCTTGTTTTACAGCAGCTACTTCATTGGTACAGTCTGGAACACGCACCATGACAGTATCATGTGTGCTGGATGTTCCAGACAAAAAGAGATGTCTTCAAAATCAAAATTATCAAGAGCAGCAATTGTAAGTTCTTTCCTGGTAAAGTGACTTGGAAGTGGTGTGCTGTTGAATTTACAAGATTTTGCAGCATGAGCTGCTAACAGGATTCTGCTCCGTACTATGTCATTATAACTTGTTGATACACCAATCCTGTTCATTGAAGTGATTAGCTCGCTACGTTGCACTTGTCATAGACTGCATGGGCAATCTTCATGTGTAGGGGAGTTTTCTTTTTGCTGTAATGTAATTCATAAAACATGATTTGGAATACACAGTACATTTGCACAGCATAAGCCTTTCTGTTCATGGGATTGTCTTCCACTTCTTTGTTTATATCTTCAAAGCCATCATCAATATTGTCTGCTTCTGTTCCAAACTCAAGAACTTTAGTTTGCAACAGTTTTGCTTTGCTGATGTAAAAAATGTTAAGACAACATTGAGCGTTCTTTTTGACTCCCATGATTTACGGAGCACTAGGGCATCACAAAATTTGTCATTAAGGCCAAAATCTATGGGGCATATTAGCAAGACCGGCGATAGAATTATCGCCGCTTTAGCGGCAGGAAACTGCCGCTAAAACAGCGATAATGGGCTTGCTAATATGCGTTATGGAATTCCAATAGAAGCCCAGGTTAGATGTGCAGGACATCTAACCTGGGCTTCTATTGAATTCCATAACGCATATTAGCAAGTCTCATTATCGCCGTTTTAGCGGCAGTTTCCTGCCGCTAAAACGGCGATAATTTTAACGTGGGTCTTGCTAATATGCCCCAAAATCTTTAAGGAAGCTTCTTGAAATGGTTCCTCCTGATTTTACTGCATCCTGTGATCTTATTTTGTCAGCAAAAACTCCAAGACTCAAATCAGTTGAGAACACCATAAGTGGCTCATTCTTTTCATTAGACTGCCAAAAACAAATTCTGTTATTGTACATTCTCACCTGAGAAATCTTAATTTCATTATCATGGATCAATACAGTTTCATCAATGTTGACCATTATTTCTCTGATTCCACTGAGTGTGGAACCTGTAGCCACAGAGTGGCTTTAAAACTTCATTTGCTTTTTCAAAGAGTGCACATTTAACTGAAGGCTGGTGGTTACATTGCTGCTTGGAGTTCATTGTACATTCATATTTTCTAATGTATGCATGCAACGCAGTTGGGGTAGACATACAAATCTGCTGCATATACATTCACCTAGCTGTTTAGATCAGCTACTCGGTTGAAAACGTCATCTTAAAAAAAGCTAGCTGCAGATAAAAACGTCTTTGCCCTTTGAGATTCACATACTCTGTACTTTGTTCTTTTGTCAATCCATTTGGCCCTTGCTCTGGCTAAATACACATTGAAGATCCTTTGCTTGCTGAGCAGGTGTTTGAGGTGGATGAAGGGTAGTCATCAATCTTCTAAGTGGATGGGCATTGGGTTTGGTTGTCGTCGCTTTATCAGAAGGTTTGTTTTTTCGTTGTTATTCACTGGTTTCTGCTATTTCTACACTAAATATTTCCAGACTTTTTCCCATTGTATACAACTTGTAGCATTGATAAAATATTTGATCGTGTTCATTTGTCAGTTTCAATCTTTTGTGAACTTCACCTTGCCATACTTCTGCAGCATCTAAAACTCTCTTCTGTCTAGCCACAGCTGATGTAAGCTTTTCTTTTGGATTAGTTTGGCATATGATACATTTTTCTTTGTTTAAGGAGTCCTCAGATTTTGTAGTTAGCATCACTCTGTCAGAGGTTAAAGATCCTCTACTACCAACTGCTTCGCTCATGTGTACGAATTCGAATCAATGGAAAACCTGAAACTAAAAACAATATTTAAAAGAATTACCAATAAGATGGCTAAAACACATCAATATAGAGCCACCATTTTGGAAAATGGCAGAAGGGTTGCTCTGAGGAGTTATTTTCTGTCTCTATAAGACTACTTGACTCCCAAAACCTATGTTTTGATACCAAAATAACTTATATTGGTCTCATGGTTCCTGAAATATTATATCATCACTGCAGCACATTCACCATTTTTAAAAATGTCGTCCTGAAAAATGCAGCCCAGATTAGCAATGTCCACCCAAGCTAAATTCTTTTCTAATGATCCAAAAACACAGATCAAAAATGAAAATATCTGGACAAGAATTTTTGATTGGAAGTATATCAAGGCGTCAGGACTAATGTGATGGGCAGGATACATTTTTTGTATTATGTATGCAGTCATGACCATTTCCAATAAAAACATTTCATTCAAAATGTATACCTGATTTTGCACACTGCTAGCGTTGGGCATGGATAAGCATCATGGTATTTGAATCCATGTGTCATTTGAAATAATATATGCATTCTGTAATTACAAATACATTCTTTTAAGGGTCACTTTGCTTGTTTCAGATTACATACTGAATTAGCATGACTGAAATTTGCTTTCTTGTACCAAGTCAGGTCACTCATTTGATGGTGGTTTAGCAAGCCTTTTGTTTTGTATTGGATGACATTTTTTCTTGTAAATAAAAATTAATTTAAAATGAAATAGAGAATCATGAGCATGCCTCCATACCTCTGAGCTATATTTCTCGGATGCAATTCATCATTATGGAGCCCCGATGTTATAATAACTACTGCCTGAAAAGACAAGAAGTCTGATTTATGTCCATGTGACTGTTTTCAAGTGCAGCCTGTAAATCATATTTTTGTGTTCATTTACCTCTCCTTTCTCTTTCTGCCACTGGCACTGAAGTTGACGAATCGAAATCAAATGAAGTGTGCTAAGTGTTGCTGCTGTGGGCTTTCATTTCACCACGGTCTGTGGTGTGATTTATCTCGGTAATACATCACATAACATATTTCCTCTTTTATACTTTATTTAGTGTTGTCACAAGTGATATCCCTTGGTCATCCACTATAAGCACTAAAGAGTGGTAAATGAATGGCATAACCTCACTCCATAAAACTCATCTCTCCCAAAATTGATTATAGCCACTTGTGCTGCACCAAGACATTTGCAAGGATGAGCTTCATTTATTACCAAAAAGCTTTATGCAGTAGTAGCAGTCAATTATTATGCATGGATTTCTGCAGTAGGTGGAAACACTACATTTGAGTTATTTTATATCTCAATCACTCTGTATACTTTATGGTTGTGAAATGCCAGTTTCAAATAACTCTGCCTTTTTAGTTGCTCACTTCGGTGAGAACAGGATTTTCTAAGATCATTAATATCTATAAATAGAATTATACCTTTGCTATTTTGGCTAGGGTGTTTCCTACTTCTGTTATTAGGTGTTTCTGTAATTTTGGTGTTCAGTTATTTATGGACCACATTGGCTTCTATTGCGTGAATTTTAAGTCAACATTCTTCAAATAGTGTATTGCAAATTCAGAAAATGTCACGTAATTGACACATTCAGAAATGCATATTTAATAAACATTTTTTAAAGTGATGTTTTTCTTCCCACCAAAAATGGAAGGCTACATTAGACGTGTTGAGAAATTCCGCTTAATACTAGTTATCATATTTTTTGTGTGTAGTCTCCACTGTTTATAAAATAAATGTATGATAACATCATTATTACTAATGAAGAATTCTGCAAACGTTCATAAAGATCATTCTTCTTTTTAAGGAAACGAAATATGTCATGCAGAATAATTTTATAACTCTTAAGTACAGTGGCATAAAGCGGTACCTCCTGAAGACAAGTGAAAACAATTGTCACATACAGTATACTTTAGAGATATATATTATTTTAGCGCCTAATATTAAGCAATGGCACAATATGGCATGTATGCAACCATTTTATTGATGACAGCATCTACTTCTGCCTGATTAATTTTAGAAAATGGCATATTTTCATGCGTGGGTTGATGACGTTACTGCATTCATACAGTGAACTATGTTTTTGCAAGCTCTGCACAAAAGTAAATGGATGTAAAGTGACAGCTCATTAAATTTAAAAATGGCACCACTGTAAATTTGATAACGCCTAACTAAAAATAGCTTATTGATTAAAGAAGGTTATGTTCTTTTTACGGCAACCGTTTGGCTTGCAGTTTAGACGCCGGTATTGGATAATGATGTCTTAAATATTATTGCTTCATAGATCGTTTATCATTTTTCCTTGAATTATTAGTAAATACAAAATGACTGTGCTAATGCGTCTTTGAATATGTTTTAATTGAACTAAAAACATTATGACATTACCGCTGTTCTTCCTGTTTGGCTGATGGACTTCTGTTATATTTAGGGGCAAATTTACGAGAAAATGATGGAGTGCAGAGCTGCACCAAAAAGGCAGCACTATGCTCTGACATTTTCAAAACACAGAGATGCACCATATTCACAAGAATTCAGCACACCCCTGTGTTTTTCCCTAGCGCTGGCGCTAAAGTTAGCTGCCTAGCGTCAACGCAGGCACCCTTGCACTATAGTGCAAGGGTACTTGTGTTGCAGGGAATGACAGTTTATGTGCAGGAAGGTGTCCCTTCCAGCACATAAACAATCACTAATGGTGATTTGTTACTTCTATGTGCGGTGCAGATTGCAGCACACATTGAAGAAGCAAAATCGAGGAGAAATAAAGGTATTTCTCCTCATTTCACAATTCTAATGCCTGCTCTTGCATGGCATTAGTTTTTGGTGCTGCCTCAGATTTACACCTCCTTGTAAATCTGGGGCAGCGTCAAAAGCAATGGATGATGCGGTGGAACACCCACAGCAACACCCACTGCATGCCTCTTTCACCCTAAGTGATGCGTGTAAAGGGGCCTTAACACCTCTTTGTAAATATGGAGAAGGGCCTATCGCCACCAGAACATTGCTAAAAGTGATGTTCCGGTGGCGATATCCCCTTGTAACTATGATCTTTAGGTCCCAAAGTGTTCTTGAAGAGTAGATTCTTAGCACTATAGGTAATAGGAATGCAAAGAAGTATAAAGGGGGAAAATAAATAGAATCTTTATTTCAAGGAAGTTTGAAAGCAATTATAAAAAGGATAGTCTGGAAGCTTTTCTTAATTTACGAAAGAGAAGGGAGAATGTGTAATTCAAGGGTAGTTTATTCCAACCCATCGCTACTGTGACTGAGAAGATGGAACCCACAAAAGGGCAGTCTTAACCTTGGGGATAAGAGCAGACTTTGGCCAATGAAATGCAAAGTACTTGTCAGAGGGTTGATATGTAATTAAGAGATCAAATGAATGGATCCGTGCTGTAAATAACGGAATGAACAAGAATCAGTGATTTCAACAAGGCTCACTCTTCACTGGGCAGCAATGAAGATGGGCAAGAATAAGGGAAATATGGTCCTTGCCTGAGGAGCTTGTGATCTTGTGAATAACAGCAGTCTGTACAAGCTGAAGTCCTCGAATAGCTTCTTAGCATGGCGAAAGAGCATGAATTACCACAGTCTAGTCAGGATCGGTGATGTAGCAAATGTGCCTTGGGCCCTAATACAAGCAAATAAAATGGACCCCCTGAAGACTGGTTGAGTAATAAAATATAGCAATAATCTGGGTTTAGTGGGCCCCTCGAGCCTTTGGACCCTGGTGAAACTGCTCCTACTACGTCCCTGGTCGGGATTTCAGTAATGCTGTGACAACAACCTTATGGTGCGCTGATAAAAGGAAAAGCAGGATCTTACAACAAACCCATGTTTTTGAGCACATAGCAGATTAGATTAGAAGTGTGTATAAATTTGTAAGAATACATGTATGACAATTCGATTATTTAAGGTTCACCCCTTCTTGCATTGAAAACTCCAAGACCGACTGCTTCTGCTATGTTCATTCGTGCTTTTAGATGAAAATGACAACTTGAATTTACATTGGAAATTTTTGTGGAATGAAATGTGTTTTTAAGATGTACCTTTATGTGGAATTCTGCGGAATTCTAAATCATAATAAATAAAATTGAATTGAGCACATAGCAGCTCAAAATGTTGGGGGCGTGGCTTGGAGGAAGATGGCATCATCTGGCACATGCTACGGAGATGGACAAGAGTCATGCTGACGATTCTTAATTGATGGGGAATCAACTTTGGGACCAGTCAAGCTCCCTGTTTTGACCTCTACTTATCTCTTCAGGCATTTTGGAGCACTTTATATCCCTCATCGCGGCTGCCATTATGTGTGGGAGCTACGCTTGCCTTCATAATAACTGATCAGAGAACAACGAGCCTCATTTGGAGTCCTCAGGAAACATTATGTTCCAATGCAGGCATGATTAGCACATCAGCTTCTCTGACTTTAAAGTATGACAAGGTACCATTTCAATGAATTGTACACTGAGTGCCACTAACCTATTTCTCCTTACTATCCCCCTTACCACTTCTGAAGCAAGAACTATGTCTTGTTAATGCTTCGTCATACCACCTGAATATCTGACTACATTTATTCAGCAGTGAATATTTTATCGCTACATTTTGTGAAGTTTTACGTGTTTTTTTATGTAGGGAGATCCACAGTTTCTGCTCTGGGGCATATTCGTCATTATTTATGGGCAGATTGCAACGGGGTCAAGTGGTATATCTCATAACTTCAATCTACAATATAGGTTGCACTCGCACAGCTCAATCATGGATGACCAGAATTCTCGAGGATTGGCTGTGGCGTCTATCGCTGCCAACTTAGCCACCTCTTTTCATCCAAATAATAAGTCCAACACTAAATGACTAAAAAAGATACCATCCTCTCCTACAAAGTCTCTTCCACCTACCTCATTGGAGCTTCTTTTGGAAGAAATTAGGGCATTATGCCCTTTCATGGAAGAGTTTAGTGTGAAACTGCAGAATCTTGATGCTAAATGGTCTTGGATCGAAGAAAGAATTCTGTCAACTGAAAAAGAACCCTCTTCTTTTAATGATATGACCCTCACAGTATACCATCTTCAATCACAAGTTTTTGCCTTCAGTGACAGGTCAAGGATTTGGAAAACAGAAATAAATGAAATAATATGCACATTTATGGTTTACCCAAAGTTGCAGAGGGCCTGGATCCAATCTCACTCTTCAAGGGCTCACTATGCCACAGTCATCTACTCTCAACGTACAACATGCTCACAGATTGGATCACCCACCTCACACAACCTCCTCATCTAAGAAACCCTAAGGACTCATCATCTACTTTTTGGACGACACAGACATACTTAAAGCCCTCACTGCAGATAAAGTCATGAAAAGAATCCCATACTGCAGTAGCACTTTATATTTTTCACAGGAATACGCTAAACCTTCTGCTGACAGGTGTACCGAGTTCCTGAATTTGTGACTTGCACTGTGTTCACTTGGTGAAGGTTTGGACTCTTCTATCCCCAGCAATTTAAAGTCACCCATAATAATAAAACCATTACTTATGAGGATCCTGTGAGGCTGAAGACTTATCTTGAGGAATAATGAGTTGAGGTCTACTAAATGCTGACATTTATTCTTTTCTCAATTTGTTATCTTATGTAGAGTTTGCTGTTTCTCATTTTGTTCTGGAAATCCCATTACTGCCCGTATTATTCCTCATAAACCCCAGGATGCATGTCCCCACGAGTATACAGTTTAATTAACATGCCTCTATTTCTGTTTCTTAATTTTTATCTTGTTGTTACAGATATTGTCCTTGTCCCCTATCCTCTTTTCTACAGTGCCCTCACCCTCTTTCTCCCCTTGCTCCCCATGGTGTCTGGATTCGTCTTTGTTTCTATATGGCCTCAACCCCCTTCCACTTACCTCATATTTTATCGGTATGAACATCCTTTGTCTCTTTATGTTTCCATCTTCTTTATCCCTTTCGTGTTTTTAGATGTCCCCTTAACTCCTTCTTCTATTTCTTTGTTTTACTTATTTGTATCCTGTATTGGTTTGTTCCTTTCTCTTTCATTGTCTCATTTCATCTCCTCACAACTTCCTTTCCTCCATGTGGCCTTTATTATCTCTCTTTTTAACAAGTCTGAAGTATTTTTTCTTCTTGGCTTTGTATGTCTCTGAACATTGATTATATCTTGGAATGTCCAGGGATTAGGCTCACCAATTAAGAGGCAACATGCTTTAACTCATTTTTCAAAACTTAACGCAAATATCATGCTTCTACAAGAAACGCATCTCGATGAAATTGAATCTTTGCAACAGGAAAGAGGGTGGGTTGTTGATGTTTTCTTTTCTCCAGGCAATGGAAAAAAATGTATCATAACTCTATGTCATCAATCTTTTAATGTGAAATAGATGTCACCAGAGACATATAATGAAAGAAGGTGGATATACACTAGACTTTCATTAACAAAATTCCAATCTCACTTCTCAATATGTACGGTTCAACTGCTGCTGATTGCCTCCTCTGGTCTTTCATTGCCCAAATCTCATACAAATTTCTAATGACAGCAACATTTTTGCAGGTGAATGTAACCAGATTGTGGACCTATTCATAGATAGATAATCCTCCAATGTGTATGTGCAAAACAAATCCCCAAAATAGTTTGTTGAAGCCATTCTACAAAGAGCGTTAACTGATGCTTGGTGACTTTGCAATCCCAAATTACATGAGTTCACCTATCATTATCCCCCATATCCCACTCACTCATGTATAGATCTTATTTTTCTTTTCCGTGCTCTCATTCAAAACTTGCATTCTGTGGAAATAGGCTCTATTTTAATTTCAGGCCATGCCCCTGTCCTCGTAAAGTTAGATGTTCTCCCACACTCTAAAGCACCTACTCACCAGACATTTAATAATTTACTATTGTTAGATGCCTCCTTCACACCCTCTTTTAGCTAATTTTTTTTTTTATCTCTCCAAATAAATCAAACCAACAACATTGCCTTCCATACTATCTTGGATGGCTTTATTGCCTCAGCATGCTGAAACTAAACAAGTTATTAAAACAATTGATGGTTTGCAGGATTTAATTAATGCTAAATTTAAATTTAACATAAAGTCGACGGAAAATACATCTGTATATCTTCTTAAATCTAGGGCCAGGTACTACAGCAGCCAAAACGAATTTGGGAAATTACTAGCAAACTATCTTAAAATAAAAAAACAACACTAAAATGTAATCTCTTCTAGATAATCATCAACTACTAAAATAAACAGACTCAGTTATTGTGAGTGAATTTGTTCATCTTTATAAACAGTCATGTACTCCTCACAATCTTCAAACCGATCATGAGACTGACGCTTACCTTTCCAACATACAAAAATCTTTAGACTCTCATTTGTATATCACCTTACTGGAATCTGATATAACCATGACGGAACTTCAAAATGCATTGCATTCACTTAAAAAGATAAAGCTTCAGGTATGGATGGGTTTATTGTTGAATTTTCTCATTTCTCTCATTTGCTTCTTACTAAGCTATAATCCCTCATAGATTCTTTTATGCATTCAGGTAACTCATCTAGGTATTTCCTTGATGCCCTTATATGTCTCATTCCAAATGAAGAAAAAGATCTGCAATATTGTAAAAACTACAGACTAAGGGGCCGATTCCGATCTCGGCCGGTAGGGTACCGAATCGGATTCGGCTTAACCGGATCCAATTCGGAGCCCTATTTCCCGACCGAGTCGTACGTGCGTCCGGGCGAGCGAGTACGATGCGTGTGCTCGCGAAATCTCCGACCTACTCGTTCGCAGGACCCGACCGCTCTGACCGACTCGCACGGGGACGACGCACACCTCGCAATGGAGACGTTCCCCGGCCGGGTAAGTACGATGCGCACCTCGACCGCTCCGACCGACTCGCGCAGTCCGGCTCCAAGGAGCTGTCGGAGCCGCACTTTGGGGGTCCGTGTCGGACCCCCTGGTAGCGTAGGCATGCGAGTCGCACACAGGGGGACCCATGGGTCCCCCCTACACGTGCATGTACGGTGCGACCCGCATCGACGCGAACACACTGTAGGGGGCGCCTTGTTCGACGCCGTGCCCATTGAGTCAATGGGAGCCCGTGTACGCGTCGTACGACTGGCTCCCATTGACTTCAATGGGAGTCCAACCGATCGAGTCCGATAGCATACGTGCGCATCGTACTCGTTCGGTCGGACTGCTAGGGTCCGATTCGGTCGGAAATCTCTCCGGGTCCGGCTCGGTCGGGGAGATTTCCGGCCTGAATCGGAATCGGCCCCTAAATCTTTTGTGAACATGGATTATAACATTTTTCTAAACTACTAGCCATCAGATTTGAACCTTTTATGCCGAAACTACTTAATAAGGAACAATCTGGTTTTGTCAAGGGAAGATATATTTCTGACAATATCCATTATACATTGACATTTTATCCAAATCCCCTCACATACCAGATCCTTTGGCAGCAATTATGCTGGATGCTGACAACTCATTTGATAGAGTCCATTGGCCTTTTCTTTTTCATACGCTTCATTGGTCCGGCTTTGGGCCAAAAATTATCAACCTAATTTTTCTTTTATATACTTCAACACAGGCAGCGATTTTTATAAACTGACTTATCCCTTTTCCCTTCATCCAGGGTAAGGGGTTTAGACAGGGCTGCCCTCTCCCACATTTGCTCTTTAAGCTGGCTTTAGAAGCCTTTATTTCTGAACAAAAACAAAATTAATATTTCCACAGTTTTTCATATAATGAACAACAGATAAACTTGAAGTGAATGCCGATGATATTTAGTTATTTATTTCATTGCCCGACTCATCAAAGTAGTTGTGAAACCTCTTCTGAAATTGGTGGATGAGCAAAAGAGTTTGTTGCAGATTGCTACTGTTGATTTCAGTATTTATACGGGCTACCTATTTAGTAAGTTAATTGCGGCATCGGACTGCTTTCATATTCCACCATGTGTGAATTATTGATTATGTTAATATTAAACATTTATTATTCTCTTGTTCCTTTGTCCAGGAATTTTATAGGTTTGGACTCAGATTAATTCCATCTTCAATTCCAAGGTACCTTTACTCTTGTAAATATATTTTTCGGACATTTAGCTGAAGATTGGGGCCATAATATAATGCCTATTTGAATATTAGACTTATTTAAAGCAGTTGCCTTTCAACAAATAATGAAACATTGGAAACACCACTCTCTGGTTCATTTCAAGCATGGTAGTGTCCAGTATGCAATAATCATAGATTGGTTTTAACATACATGCATCCTATAACTCTTGCATTTAAATGTACTCATTTGTGGTCTTCAAATACTACTTTTTGGATCAATCTGCAACAAACTCTTTTGCTCATCCACCAATTTCAGAAGAGGTTTCACAACCCATTTGATCTATTCCATTATTATGCTACTGATGGTTTCAGTATTTATATGAGCTACCTATATAGTAAGTTAATTGCCGCATCAGACTGCTTTCATATTACACCATATGTGAGTTAATGATTATGTTAATTTTATACACCATTTTTCTTTGTCCCCTTCCATTTCCTTTTTTTTCTTCTCATTATTTTATTGGATTTTATAGTTGATGACTTTATATACTGTACTTCATTTACCTTTAATAAAATTATCATTTTAAAACTTGAGCAACTCAAAATGTCCTTTACAGAAAACTATCACTTTTCAAAATAACTACTTTGTTGCTTTCATAAAAGTGACTTAAGACTTGCATGGATGTCAAAATTACAAAATACGTAGTTTACTTCTCATTTCTTTAGAGTTGTTCAATACTTTCTTTCTACAAATATTTAGAGTAGCATTAATTCATCATAAGTGGGTAGCTTCCAACAAAATCCGCAGTTTCCGAAGTTCGTTATGTAGTTCATATAATCAACCTGGGTTGTCTTCAATTTTATTCAGATGAGCCCTTGACTTTTGTTACTATGATAACTCGCTCAAAAGCACAAAGACGGCTTCTATGATGTTTATCTTGAAGGTACATTTTTGGCATTTAAAGAAACATACAATTAAGTACTGGGGCAGGTTCACGATTACATCATTTCACAAAACCCCACAAGTTCATGCAAGTTCTCTGGCAACAATTCTTGCAACGTGGACATTGCTCAATTCTTGTGATCTGTGCTATAGCACTTTGGCAGACTTGTGGGCTTACTGATTTAGTGCATGCTCTAAAATGCACATACTAGCTCGGTAAATTAGAACATGAGCTGCAGATTGCACAGCTCAGAAGCATGAAGAAGCCTCTACTACTGATACGGCGAGCTGTGCTGCCAGGAGCTCACATACTAACATCTAATGCTACACAGTTAGTATATACGCTCTTGATGGTTCAATTTCATGAAAATTGGGTGCACAGTGGCATTGAACATGTTAACGATATGGCCTAAAGTCAGATCACAGAAGTGCCACAGAACTTTGACGGGAGTTTCCACTTGTGTTTTTTGTGTGTGTTTTGTGCCTCCATGGCCAATCTGTTTACAAGGGTTGCAACGCTTCTAGGCCACTTCTGTTCTGTGCAGATGCTTAATGGAACTCTGTCATTTGGATGGGATCCTGGACTGAGGAACCTGTGCTTTGCTACTGATGTGTATGCCACAGTAAGCAAGAGCTTTGGAGGTTCACTAACTCTAGGTCAACAATGAAATGTGACACCATTAGTGCGACCCTCAAACACAAGTTTTGGGTAAGAGCGTAGGAGTGCCTGTGACTCCTATGATACCTCTGTAGGGAGAGATGCAGACAGACAATGTGCCCACCTGTGAGGGGAGTCCATGCTCTTCTTAAAAAATCAGAAGAGATCTCGATCTTAAGTAAAAATGGAGTAGCAGCTTCTCGTTCACTGCCACACTTGCCTCATTTGAGTTTATAATTAGTTGCATGGTCCCGGGCTGCGCTGTATACACCAAATGAGGAAGCTCCCTAGTGCAGAGTAAGGCACACAAGGACTGTGTGCTGTTTACTTGTTGCCAGGACTGGAAATTATGAGTCATTTTAACACAGCATAGTAGCAATAATGCAGCTGCACCAGAATTTGTAAATAAGATAAATGAGGCATCATGGATTATGACAAACTACCACTTATTTATTGTTTTGATTGCAGTCTAAATAACCTCATACAAAACGAAATCACCCTGCAATTATATAAATATTTATACTATACAGATTAGTGATAAAAACAAATTGAATAGCATTATTATACACATTTACCGATCAGGCATCATGTAAGAAAAATATTTCCACTATAGCTGTCCATTGTGAGTTTGCCTATGTGTTAGTGCTGTGTTTGTAAGTGTACAATGAGTGCCACATTTGTAATATAGACTGCATTTGCTAACTACCACAATTCGTTTGTTTATAAATTATTCAATCATTTAATGCATGTTTGAGGTCTTTGTGCGCTTCTTAAATGTTCATGCATTTATTTGATAACAATAGATACAAGGAATGGCTGAATATAATTGTGGGGTTGAGAAAAGGGTGACATAGCAGCTAGACTAAGCAGATCAGCTGTATTTATTAAATTACAATGTGACCAGAGATTCACATGCAAGGAAAGTGATCCTGATATTGGTGTTCCTGTATTAATTGTATGAAGGTCAAAGAACCTGTATAAATATGTTATGCTTAGACTAAGATTGTGTCTGTGAGGGTTTGAGCTGTCTGGTTAATAGTACCTTGTGCTCCTTAGAGATGTTTTTAGTTTCGTTTTTCAATCTTTATTTCGGCTTAGCGCCATAAAAGACATAAAACAAATTTAAACATTAAAATTACAAAGTATTATAAAAAAGGTCCGTGAATGAGGTAAAATTATCGACCTTCTCTATGTTCGTTAAAATATTAAGGGCCAGATCTGCAACCCTTTTTTGCGTCCGCAAACGGGAGATCCTCCTGTTTGCGACCGCAAAAAAGGGTAATGGCATGTACAAATGCTATTTTGCGAGTCACAGACTCGCAAAATAGCATTTGCGACTCCCGCTATTAGGAAGGGGTGTCCCTTCCTGAAAGCGAGTCCCCATGCCATGTACAATTGTTTTGCGACCGCATTGCGCCCGCAAAACACTCGCAGTATACCACCTACTTCAAGTAGGTGGTAAACCACTCGCAAACAGGAAGGGGTCCCCAGGGGACCCCTTCCCCCTTGTGAGTATGTGAGGGAATACTTTTTAAGAGCAGGCAGTGGTCCCAGGGACCACTGTCTGCCCTTAAAAAAATGAAACTGAAAAGTTTCATTATTCTTTTTTAAATGCATCCCGTTTTTCTTTAAAGAAAACAGGCTGCATTTAAAAAAAAAAAAAAATTGCTTTATTTAAAAAGCAGTCCCAGACGTGGTCTGCTGACCCCAGCAGGCCACCATCCCTGGTAGCGCTAGCTATTCCCAATGGGGTCGCAAATTGTGACAGCCTCATTAATATTCATGAGGCATGCAATTTGCGACCCCTTTGGGAATCGCAAACAGTGTCTGAGATACTGTTGTACATCCCAATTTGAGAGTCGCAAATTGGTGGGTCGTACATCTGTCCCAAGAGCATTAAAAAGCCTATAAAATATAAAGTAGCACAACTTAAAATAAATGTCCACATACGTAATTGAAGATTTGTTGACAATAACTCTCAAATAGACTGTTTGAAAAGTACTTATCCCCATGCAAATCCTGACAAACAATGTAAATGCGTTTTTTACCAGAATTAATAACCAAATTGTGGAAACAACCTCTTGTACTTGATTCTAAAGTGTGTGTGCCTTTTTTCTAATGATGTCATTCATGATCCTAAATGTTGTGGTCAACTGAAGCGGTTAAAATAAACTTCTTCCTGATACACCATATTGAGAACAGATATTTTGCAAATACAATATGTTGGCTTGTGTCAGTTTGAAGTATTCCTCAAAGCCTCCGTATGCCAGGCAATCCCCAAATTCTTTCAGATATTAATGATCCATTTTGACCAAGCCAGCTTGTGCTTTGTGTAAAAGAACATAACGTGTGCCACGGTTTCTGTAGACCTACCACATATTGGACATACCTGGTCATCTCCACTGTGAGAAAATGCCCATTTATGGGAGAAAGCACGTAGGGGTAGTGACCCATGTCCAGTGCTTAGTTTGTAAAATATTAAGTGCCAGGGCTCTGATCCGGAGGCCACTGCAGCTTGTACCGCACATCGCCCTTGTCATCGCTGCCAAAACTACTACTAACCGTCTCTCTTGCATGTATATGTGACAGTTCAGATTATTCCAGGTCCCCAAAGCTAAAGGAGTGGCTGGGGAGGCAGGTATTATCGCTATTTTAATGTATATTGTATTCCTAAACAACCATTGTTCTGCTCATCTCTAAATTAGATGAGCAGCGCCACCATGTGGTAGACTGTCAACACCATTTAGGTGCTGGTGCTCGGCACCAGAAACCAATTAAGTGCAGGTGCTGAGCACCGGAAAGCACCGGCTCAAATTAAGCACTGCCCATGTCTAAACTGTAGGTACAGCTTTCTAGCAAGATTGTGCTCCACCTCATCCATGAATATTTCAGCTATGTAAAGGGCCTTGTGCTTTAGAAACCCATCCTTCATTGCGCCCAAGGATGAGCTTGCTAGTAAACTGTCTACTTTTAGCTTTTTAAAGCTTTTCTTCAGGTCCCTTTTCAATGTTTGCATGCATGTTCCCTCTGGGTTGTCCCATAACATGCTTTTTCCTATTTTATCTAGTGTATTTCTAATATGTCTCAGCCAGGGTAAGTCACCAGCGACCCGCATTTCCATTGCTTCCTTTAGCATTCGTCGATATATGTGTAGTTACGCGGTTGCCCATATCCTTCTCCAATATAATATGGGCTTGATGGAAATCCCTTCTGCAATGGGATTGACACCCAAATCTAGCCTCAATGGAATCAGCGGCGTGCTAGTTGGTAAGTTGAATAACTGCCTCAAAAACCTATTCTCTGTCATTGTGCGTGTGTTAACTGTCTTGTGACCCCAAAGTTCTGCCCCATATAATGTAGAGCCCGAAGCCTTGAGTCTATAGACTTGCATTATCGGAGAGATGGGTTTATGAAAGGACCCCCTGAATAAATTGAAGAGTCAACCATTCAAGGATGAGTCTATGTTTTGTTATATGTGCTTGCCAATCCATATTTTCACTCAAGGAAATTCCCAAGTATTCAAATGTGTGAACCTGGGAGAAAAGGGGGATCCCGTTTAAAGTGTGTTTTGCTCAAGTGGAGGGCATGGATTAAACACCATGCACTTTGCTTATTGATGTTTATTTACAAACTCCTAAGTGTGCAGTAATTATTACTTTGATTCAGAATTTTCTGAAGGCCCATAGAAGATTTGGAAATAAGCAAAGTATCATCCGCAAACATTAGAGCGGGCACCTTCATTTTGTACAGGTAGAGAGCATGATTATCGCACTGATTCAGGTAGGGGACAAGATCATTGATAAACAATGTACAGAGTGTTGGGGCTAATACGTACCCAGGCCTGACTCCTCTGGTTACAGGGAAGGGGTTAGTGACTTCCCCCAGCCTGCCTCTATGGACCTGAGCGAAGTTCTGCTCATGCAATCTTTTTATAATTGCCCAATGGTAGGTTGGAGCTCCCATATCAGCCACGACTTTTCTTGGGACCAAGTCGAAAGCAGATTTCAGATCAGCAAACACCATGTACAGTCTACCTTTCTCCTAAGTGACAGTTTTCAAGTAAAGAAGTTGCAATCTAAAGACCGGGCAACGGTAGATTTAGAGTTACGGAAGCTATCTTATAGGGGGGTTAAAATCTCCTTCCCAGTATTATTCTACTAAATGTCTTTTGGACAATATTAATAAGACTAATTGGTCTGTAATTGGATGGGGACAGGGGAGAGCCTTTCTTAAAAAAATGGGATTATCTCAGCCCCCATCAGGAGTATGGGATGTATCCCTCCCATGATAGCATTAAAAAGAAACAAAAAGTAAGGTCCCCACACGCCTATGCTAGATAATTATGGATCACCAGGTATTCTGTCAATGACTGGAGCTTTATTAGGTGAGATTTTTTTAATGACCAAGATAACTTCATTACTGGTAATGAGAGCGAATCCATCATTATCGGCTGACTACCCTATTTCTACAATAGATTGCTTCCATGTTTGATCAGGAAGGTGACTGGAGTTGTTTCCGATATACAATTGCAAGAAGTGCTCTATCCAATTGTCTGCATCTATGTTATTTTCTATAGGAGCAATCCCTTCTTTATTCCCTGTGGCTATAATGTTCCAAAAAGAAGATTGATTGTTACACTTAACTGCAGTGAAGAGAGATTCACATGTTCCAGGTCTTTTTGACAGTGTTGGTGATCGTTTTAAAGGCAGCTCTTGTGCCTTGTATTTTTGTCCTATCTTTGGCCTTGATTGCATTAAGGAGGGCACTTTTTGCTTTTCTGCAATTGTTGTTATACCCAGATGGTGGATTCGCTATTTTTCGATTCTGTGTAAAATATGTCTTTAATACCATCCGAGAGGTTTGAGTGGATCTCGCTGATCTTTGCCCTGGGGCAACCAGACCCTGGATCAGGTCCACTTTACGTTGCTCACCCAGGGCCTTTTCTACCATATCATAAATGTTTTTTATTGTCTCCCTACCCTGCTTAATGACACTCCATTTGATTGCCCGTCCACTTGTGGTCAGTTAGAGCCTATTATCCAAATGGTCAGGCCTGATGCCAGATGGCTTGTGTATAGGTACATTAAGTTCTAAGAAGAGTGCATTATGATCACTGTCGTATCTCTCCCCTATTAGCTTATCATTAGTGTAAGGCCAGAGTCTAACATTTTCTGGTATGTTAATCTAAGAGGCTAGTAGACCCAATGTGGTTGAAGGTATGCCTTCCCCCTTTTTTGGATATGGTTCTGCCGTTGTAAGCACAGACGCTTCGATTTAAAGTAAAATCATTAATTTGGAGTGCCAGTGGTTTATGTTTTTTTATGGGTGGTAACACCAACTCAGGGACTTCCCATATTTGTTCTTTCTGTAAGGTTGGTGTCATTGGAGTTGTCGCCTAAGGGCTAGACCGATATTTTTTGAGAATTAATCATATTTTCATGCAAGCCAGCTAAGGCTTTGCAGTAAAAGAGAGATATACTTTCACCTAAGTCCTTACAAGGTTACCTAAGATCTATGTGTACTTTTGGATATGGTGAGTATACACATAATGTGATGAAACAATTACAGAGTTTCTGTACCTTCAATGAGAAATTGAGTATAATATTCAGGGGTAAAACATCTACAGGAAATGTCATTTTGTCACTGGCAGTGCTACCGAAATAAATACTCTTCTGCCCTACTTCACAGAGTCTTTTCTTTTGTATCATTTGCAAGGGACCTTTACAGCCCAAAATGCCTTTAAAAGCAACTGCCATGAATTAACAAAGGAATCTTGGCAGAAGTGAATGGGTTTACTACTGTGGATTTTCTCACAATGGTTCAAAGAAATGTACATGAGTAACTCTCGAGAGGATGTAGCCTAATGGCTAGGGCTGTCAACCTCCAATCTGGGGAACCAGGTTCGAGTCTGGGCAAGGACGTACACCATCCTGTGATTCTGGGCAAATCACTAAATCTCCCCGTGCCTTTGACTGTGTCCTCATGTAACGCAACTGGTGCTCGCGTAAAGCGCTCTGATACCTTCGGATCTAGTTTGCGTTATAAAAAAACTCTGTAAAAATGGTGGGAGTGGGCAGAAGAAGCCCTTGTTAGACTTTTATGTTTGTGTATGCCCACAAACTTGCACATTTGTGGGCTTTTACAAACTCCAGTCCTACCCTTTCCCATTCTCATAATGTTGGAGATTTACTCTAGGAACAGTCTGGAGTAACTCCTGTTCCCAGATGGGTAGGGGAATGGATCAACAACATGCTTGAAGAAGATGTAGGGGAAGGAATTGCTCCTCTTGGAAAAATGTTTCCTTATGGAAATAAAATAACTAGAAAAGAAAACATATGCATTGGTACATCAGCTTGTTTTGGCTAGGGAATGGGTACCTAGGAGTACGTCACATGATTTTCTCAATATTACACAAGTAAATCTGCTGCCAGTGCAGCTGGCTCTCCTTTAGTATTGTATTAGTGGAATTGTTTCTCACTACCAAAACGTACCTGATCAACAACCATTCAGTGAACTTATATAGGTGCAGATTTAGTGCTTTCTTTGTGAATTGTGTCCTTGAAATATTGACTCCAGGAAATCCCATGTCATATTCCTTTCCCAGAAATGCCACCTGCACTCGAATTCTGGTTTACTTTACTGGCTGTCAGATCTGCCTTACAGAACCTTTTACATCCTTACCTATCTCGATCACCCTGTGAGATCTTCCTTCCATGAGAGACCCTTCTTTCAGAGTGACTGCTTTTTGCCAAACCTATATGGAATTTGGAAAACTCAGCTATCCAAAGTCTTCCAATTCCCTGAACCAAAACAAGCTTAAAGTTCCCTCCAGCGCCATCAACCACAAACTATAGCGCCAACTTCTCACTTCCTAGTGCCATAGTGAAACCACTTGTACAGCATGACATCCATATGTTGTTTACATATCCAAATCAACAACCAACATGCCTTACTTGATAAACAATCTCTTTGGTCTATTTATTGTCTCGTTATTCCTTTTTGATACTGTTGTAGAAGAGGAATGCAACATCAAAGACATAGATATAAAAGAATAGGTTGCGTTCAGGAGAAACTTATTTGATTCTGATGAATCTGTTTTTGATGCCAACTTCAAGATCTCTGTAAGTGAGATATGTCTAGCAATGATGGTAAAATTTGTGGGATGCTTTATGGTCGAAGCAGGAAGCATATCTTAGAGGCAGTGCCATAGTTACTAAGAGACATATTTACAAGCCCCTATTGCCACCACAACGTCACTTTCAGTGACATTATGATGGCGATAGGGACTTAGCCTTATTTACAAGGCAGTGTTAAGCCACTTAATGTGGCTTAACGCTGTCTTGTAAATAAGGCACCCTTTCATGCTGTACTTAGTGTGAAAGGGGAGGGCAATGAGTGTTGCGGTGGGCGTTCCACCTCAACTCCCATTGATTTTGACGCTGCCCCCTATTTACAAAGGTGGCTTAAATAGGAGGCAGTGCTAACATTAGGACCAGGGAAAACCTGGTCTTATACAGGCAAAATGTTTTTGCTGTTTCCATGTGGGCTACGTTGTGCAGCACACATAGAAACAGCAAATTACCATTGATTTTTTATGTGCAGGAAGCTGTCCCTTCCTGCACATAAACAATCCAAGAAAAGAAATGACATTTTGCAACGTCTATGTGTACTGCATTAAGCAGCACACATAAAAGTTACAAAACGTCATTTAAAGATTGTTTATGTGCAGGAAGGGAGACTTTCCAGCACATAAACAATCTTCCCCTCAACGCAGACACCCTTGCACCATGGTGCAAGGGTGCCTGCATTGGCGCTAGGCTGCTAACTTTAGCACCAGTGCAGGGGGAAACTCAGGACTGCACCATATTGTTGTAAATATGGTGCAGCCCTGCGTTTCTGAAGTGACGGAGTGTGGCGTTAATCCAGGAAGGCTAACGCTGCACTCCGTCACTTTATTGTAAATATTGCCCTAAATGCACTCAGAGGTATTTATTACTTTGCACAGCTGGGTTTCAGTTTCATACTGAATGTCAAAGACCCCACATTTACTAAAGATTTCAGCTAGGATGCACTTGATACAAAATGATGCAGTCTCACAAAGCAGAGCAAAGCAGTGCAAAGAGTGCAGAGCAGACCATACAGCTACAACAATCAATTTTCATGCACAAAAGTTATTTTGCACCAAACGTTGATGCAGGTGCAGGTAATTTGTGGAAAGGGAAAAATTAACAAATATCATGGAGTCTGTCACAAAGCTGGATCTATTAAAGTAGCATGGTCTGTATTTCTGCTCCTTCGAAATGCCAAGTGGAACAAGATGCAAGCAAGAGGTCAAGCAGTTCATCGCTCTATGTACCTATGTGTAACGTGTGCTCTATATTAAAGCGCACAATCACTCACCTACGTTCTGACCGGTTGTCTGTATGGAGGAATTCATAAAGAAGGTCATATTTGAGAGCAGATGTTAGTCTAGAATTGCTGAGTTGCATTTGCACTATAGCAAAATGCTGAACATCACAAAGAACAGCCATTTTTAAAGCAAGAGCTGCAATAGCATCATTGATGGACAACTCTTCTTAAATCCCATGCTACTCTATTTTTTTCCTTCACACAACTCAATGCTGCAATTCTTCATGCAGCAACCCCTTAAGTGAAGTATAGCAAATCTGGGAGAGATTTTAAGAGACCTCAATTAGGCTGCCCAATGTGAGGTTACAGGGATTGTAAGATAAGGACGTCAGATGTTGCAGGAACTTCACAACAGAGAAAAATGTCCACTGAGCTGTTTTATCCTAAAAAAGCACATTGTGATGGGTCGGTAAGAAAGGTGTATATTTTGGGCAATCAAGTCTTTCATAAAAAAATGCACAAATTATCAACATCAGCTACAAAACTGAAACAATTTTTAAAAAAGAAAAGCATTTTTACAAGTAGGGAGAAAAGACGTCCAACCTAACACTGACACTGCTTTTCCACAATCATTGCCTCTATTATAATGTTGCTTGACTTCCACTGTTCAGATTCTTCAAATAAATTTGAAACATTGAATAGATTGTTCCTTCTTCAGACACAAAATGTATTGACTGCATGTCACACTTCCCGTTTTCTTTGCAGTAGAAAAAAATAACAAGCAATGCTTGTTCTGATTGCCCCTGAAGCTTTGAGGATATTTTGGAAGGTTGTTCTTAGCACCTTGCCCAGACAACAAAGGGGCCGATTCCGATCTCGGCCGGTAGTGCTCCGAATCGGATTCGGATTTACCGGATCCGATTCGGAGCCCTGTTTCCCGACCGAATCGTATGCGGGTCCGGCCGAGCGAGTACGATGCATGCTCCCGTGAAATCGCCGACCGTCTCGTACGCGGCTTCAACACGCTCCGACCGACTCGCACGGACACGTCTCGCACCGCGCTTTGGAGACGTTTCCCGGCCGGGTAAGTACGATGCGCGCCGCAAGCAGTCCGACCGACTCGCGCCGTCTGGCTCGAAAGAGCTGTCGGAGCCGGACTTTGGGGGTCCGCGTCGGACCCCCCTGAACGCGTAGGCGCGCAAGTCGCACACAGGGGGGACCCATGGGTCCCCCCTACCTGTGCATGTACGCCGCGATGCGCATGGACGCGTACCCACTGTAGGGGGCGCCCTTGTTCGCCTCACACCCATTGAGTCAATGGGAGCCCGCGTACGCGTCGTACGACCGGCTCCCATTGACTTCAATGGGAGTCCGACCGAATCGAGTCCGATAGCATGCGAATGCATCGTACTCGTCCGGTCGGACTGCTGGGGTCCGATTCGGTCGGAATTCTCTCCGGGTCCGGCTCGGTCGGAGAGATTTCCGGCCGGAATCGGAATTGGCCCCATAGTTGGAGAAAGTTAAGTCTATGGGGCATATTCTCAAGGAGTCATTGCCGATTTATCGGCACTTTAGCGACGCAAAAGTGGCGATAGACTTATCGCCCTATTCACAAGCTGGTGCAAACTGCCGATATCGCCAGTTTTCCTGCGATAGCTGCCGCAAAACACATCGCCACGGAAGAGAGCGACAATTAACGCTAATGATATGCAGAGTAGGCGTTCCCGTGCAAAAACACACGAAAACACCAGCCAGATCTGCGATGCCGGACAAAAACAGGCGATAAGGCGCGTTATCAGCAGGGACTTAACACCTGCTTTTTACTGGTCTTAAGTAGGACGAAAACCTGCAGTACAAAGGGAGCCCAGGCCAGAGCCACATCTGAAGACCAACAGATGCCATGGAGCTACTAATCATGCAGCTTGGAGACCCTAGAGGGCCACAACACCTACCGCCACCACCCCCAGGACCACCCCCACCCCTACCCCCAGGACCACCCCCCCCCGGACCACCACCGAGGCAGCGCAGAACAAGACAGCGGACCTTCCGAAAATGCATCAGCCTCACAGACTTAACGCCAGAGGATGTCATTGCCCACTACAGGCTCAAAAGGACAACCATCCTCCGCATCCTGACCCACATTGCCCACAGGCTGACGGTACCAACACAGCAGACAACCAACATCCCTCCGCAGACAAAGCTGCTGGCAGTGCTGCACCTGTTGGCCTCTGGTACCTTTCAACCAACAACTGCCAGAGTCGGAGGAGTCTCACAG
Source organism: Calotriton arnoldi (assembly GCA_963921515.1). NCBI lineage: Eukaryota > Metazoa > Chordata > Amphibia > Caudata > Salamandridae > Calotriton > Calotriton arnoldi. The sequence continues at coordinate 255,493 of CAWUFW010008693.1, read as the reverse complement.
CCAGCCCTATCAAAGGCCATCACACCTGTCCTGGATGCCATCATCAGTTTCATACCCCAGCACCTTTACTTCCCCTACACTGCGCAGGAACAACTGGAGACCAAGCAAGGCTTCTACGCCATAGCTGGATTCCTGCACGTGTTGGGGCAATCGACTGCACACATGTCCTACTTGTGCCCCCTGCCGACACTGCACACAATTACCGCAACAGGAAGCACACGCATTCCATCAATGTGGAGGCAATAGTGGACCACCAGGGACTGTTCACCAATGTCATCGCCAACTTCCCAGGCAGTGTGCATGATTCATACATCTTCCGACAGTCCATCATCAACCAGCACTTCCAGGATGGCACCTATGGAAATGGACTGCTCGTTGGTAAGTACCAACAGAACACACCACACACCTCAATTCCACAATCACACAACGCACAACTGTGGGAATGGACACGTAACAAAATCAAATTCAACATGCCAACCAACATGCACACCTGCCAGACACGACAACACAAGTAACCGTGGTAAGAGGGGCCAGAAATGTTGACAAAGCATACACTAAGGCATAGCTCCTCTGCCACACATTTGCAGAATGTGGGGAGAGGTGGGAACCACGATTGTGCGAAGGAGGCAATGGACCTATGAATAACAATGTACACAATGCCAAGTGTGGCAGTGATGTGCTGGACAGTCTTGAGTATGCAGAGCACAGACATGTCCATGTGGACACATACTGCTGGAGTCTGTAGTGTCGTGGACAATGGAAGTAACCACGTCATCACAGGCAGTGGGGAACACCTTGTCGGCCCCCCTGTAAGCGTAAGCATAGTGGGCAGGGCCGGCGCACGCCAGTCCAGCGTAGGGGAGTGACTAAATAGGGTGGGGCTCAGGGAGTGGTTCACTTCCGGGACGGCCACCGAAGTAACTACTGCGTATGGCTCTGTGTCCGCCATATCCTGGCCATAGGCCTACACACACGTGGCCGACCACCTACAACAGGCAAAATCACACCGGCGACGAGGTGGCTATATCCCACGCCACCCGGCGCACATCTCGTCATCGCCTGCAGTGGCGTGTCTGCCAGGGCGGCATCCCTCACCCTGCCACGAGGCCGCCATTGTGACCGGTGGTGCCTGCGCGATCCTGTGTGCCTGCTGCAACCCAGCCCGCAGATCCCCAGACCCGACCTGCGCCCAGCTTTGAATGCCCGCCCCTGCGCACCCAGGCCTCACTGCTCACCTGCCGCCACCGGAGTCTCTCCAAGAGGGCCCACCACGTGCCGGTGCAATCTCCAAGGCCGGGCTCCGTGAGCTTGGCAGCCACCTCGGCCGATCGTTGGCTTCTGCGCAACAGGCCCCCAGCGCACCCAGCGGCACCACACCGCAGAGTTGCAAGTTGGCTACTGCTGCCTTCTGACCACACTGCGGTACAGCAAGTAACAGACACATCCTTTCCAGTCCGCCCCTCCAGGCCTGCTGCATCATCCCAGGCTGCACACCCGCTCAGCTCTTCCGGTGGGCCTAACTCAGTGCACCACAAGTCACCGTCCAGCCTCCAGCATTATAGCATGATGCACACCCGCTCAGCTCTTCCGGTGGGCTGAACTCAGTGCACCGCAAGTCATCGCCACGTGGCGGCTGGCCCGTGCCGGATGCAGGGCCTCAGGTGCCACTAACTCAGGGCACCACAAGTCACCGTCCAGCCACCAGGCCTGCTGCATCATCACAGGCTGCACACCCACTCAGCTCTTCTGGCGGGCCGAACTCAGTGCACCGCAAGTCATTGTCCCGAGGAGCTACCCCACAAGTCGCCTCCATTAGCCAACAGCATGTCCTCAGTAACGCCACTGGAGCCCTTCACAGTCACAGGCCACCCCTGTCCCAGGCAGGCCGCCGGTAAGCCTGGGCAGATCGTCTGGAGACGTACTCCGAAGCGCACGACATACCAGCACCGCGGCGGCGCACGCGTGTGAGGAGTGCGGAGAAATGGCCCGGGGCTCTGGGCGTGGTTCAGTTCTGGGCTCTGGGCGTGGTCCAGTTCCTGCCTGGCCACAAAAGTGACTATGGCGTGTGTCTCTGTAGTAGTGTCTGCGCCACCCGGCCTGTAATCGACAATGTTGCAATGTAGCATGCACCAGGAGGACGGCCTCGCCCGAATGGATTAATACAGGAGCTCAAGACCGCTAGGGATCTCGGCTCATACTTGCCAACTGTTGTGTGTGTATCTACATTGCCGCAGCCTGAACCGAAGGCCTAGCCTCAATATCAGCGCGAGTTCAGCCAGGCCAGAACTCCACATCTGTGTCCGCCCTATCCTTACCATAGGCCTACACACACGTGGCCACCCACCTTCAACGGCCAACATTACAGTCTTGCTGTCAGTCCTGCAGACATGCGCAGACAGGCATGACAATGGTGTGCCGTAGGAGTGCAAGTGATGCAACCGCGCAGCACACATAAGTAAATAGGCTCGGTGGGAGGGAGGAGCAGCTGTGAGGCTACTTAATACACATTGTCCTACCACATTTGCCAGCAGCAATATATGGCTAACATGAATCCCAAGGTCGCACAAATCACACACCACGAAACTTGTATGTCTGCCAACACAGCATGTAGAACCACCAGTTAACACTGACCTCACTTACCTCTCACAGGTGATCAAGGATATGCACTCTGCCCGTGGATGATGACACCCCTCCGAGACCCGAACACCCCGGCCCAGAGGCAGTACAATGTGGCCCACAAACGCCCCAGGGGCATTGTTGAACGCACGTTTGGCATGTTGAAATCACGTTTCAGGTGCCTGGACATCACCGGTAGAAGACTCTTGTACAGCCCAGAAATAGTGTGCAAGATGATCACTGAATGTTGTGTATTGCACAACCTATGTGTACGCACCAATTCCCCATGGATCCAAGTGCCAGAAGCACCGGACGATGATGAGGAAGATGATGCAGGTGGACCACACCCCACTGCAGCCGCAGCAGGAATAGCCCAAAGGAACACAATCATCAACAATTTCTTCGCATGAGCACGTCACATTGTGACTGTCCACAGCAATCATGGCACAGTACAAGATGACCACATGACCAGCATGTGCAAATAAAATCTTAGCAACACACATTCCCCGTGTGCATGTCAGTCCTCTGCATTAGCACATTACTCTGACGGGTGTAAGTGCAACATTGAGTGCTAACATTCACATATGTTGCAAGAAGAGATGGTGTGTAGGTCACCTCTGTACCGAGAGGCTGTTTAGGGCGTCACGTATTCGATATGCCATATCAGGGTGTCACATGTAGTACGTCATGCCACTCATCAGCGTCCCACGTGTACATGAACATGACATGAAGGCCGTCATTGGTGTTCAGGAAAGACAACAGGGTGCCATTTGTGGTCAGAGATGTACCTGCCTGATGCAAATATACACCCTGTGTGTCGAGTCCCACAACATGTACAACATGGCCGTAAGGGGGATGTGGGCACAGTGGACACCTCAGCAATATTGGGAGATGCACACCAGCCTAGAAGCCAGCAGGTCCACCTTGCATTGAACACACCAACGTGTCCCCTGGTCAAATGTGCCATGTTCAGGTCACATGTGTACACGGATGTCATCCATCAAGAGTAGTGATCAGTGCCAGCTAATAGGTGCAAGGTGAGTGGTCAACCGCCTCCTCACAGCTACCTGCACCCATCACTGTCAGACTGCAGCAAAACAGCACTGCTACATCAGAGCATACAATACTGACCGTGAGGGCACGTATATAGCTGGTAAGGGTTTAACCATTCCGGAAGGCGAAGCAGTGAGATCCCCCCCACCCAATCCCCCATCACATTTCCAGAATGCAAGCAGATGACAAACTAACATTGTGGATGACAGCCCCTCTGTCTGAACTAGAAGGCGGTAGCACATCTGCACCTCCGACCTTGGGAATGCATGCACCCGGCACACCCTGAGCGATACCATAGCAGCTGCTGACGGCTCCCACACTACGCACAGCGCTAACCAGAGACCAATGTATACATACCCCACCCACAGTCATACCTTGCTCGTAGTTCACTTGCATGGTATGACCTTCACACTTACGCACCGACCATCCCAGGAGTCCAAGCGCTCCACACTCAAACCAATCATTGCTCCGAGCTGTGGCTTCCACATAACTTTGCCTTTGCCTTTGTGACACACAGCCCTATTTCATACATTGACATGGGGCTAAGTTTGGAAATAGCGAGATTGTTGTTTTGGAGCAATGAGGCCACAGCTAGTTCACACATTCCCAGTCATCTCACTGCCTATCTGGGTGACGGACATACATGTGCATTGAAATCAGTTCCCAGGGAGCACCGTTGTTTGGAATCACTGCCCCTACATACATCCATACTTTCATACTTGCTTGATCATGGACATGACTCATCTGTGTGAATTTGAATGTCTTAATCACATTCGGTGGAGTGGTGAAGGTGGACCAGTACCTGGCCATGCACACGCTACTTTACAATGTTGCCCTGTGGAGGGCCAGCCAGGGTCCTTTGGGGAGGGAAAAGTACATCGTAGGACAGGGAGTTCAGTCCGCAGTCTGATTTCTGTGTCATTGGTTGCCTAAACAAATGTAGCAGTCCATATCGGTGGCCAAGGTGAGTGTGGCAGAGTGTTAAGGGGGACAGTGGAGGGTGTTGTTCCTGGGCATGATGCAGAGGGTAGAACCAAGCAGAAAGAGGCCATATGGCGGAGATGAATGCTACCGCTTCCTACTTAGCCCAATGGTAGATTCATCCTCATCATCGTCCTCCTATGTGTGATGTGCCTCACATGTGGGTGGTGGTCTTTTGTCTGCGACACTGTGTGGCAGTGACGCATCAGGGGCCGAAGGTGTATTGTCAGCCGCATTGTGAGGCACAGACACATCAGGGGGCGGTGATGTGGAGGGAGTAGTGGCAGCAGCATTCATCTGCGCCAGGCCTTGTGGCAGCACTGCCATGATGAGGATCTGCAGGGCATGGTAGATCCCTGCTACATCTCGCTGGTGTGCAGCCATGGCAGCCATTCTTCCAGCCAGCATCCGCTCCATGTTCTACATGTTCCTCCCCATGTTGGCCAACTCACGGCTGAGATCGTTGGAGCCACTCTGACTAGACAGTTGTTATTTTCTACGAGTCATGACTCCGGCGATGTCAGCCATGGATTGTTGGAGACCATGGAGTGGACTGTGGGTGTCCATTAGGGCCTGTACGTGGTCCCTGATGGGACTTGGACACCCACGTATGGCATCTAGTTTGGCTGCCATGAGGTCAAACCCCTCCTGCACCTGCTCTGCCGTCCCCTTCTGGCCCTGCGACACACATCATTGGAATGCCATGTGTTGCTCGTGGGGATCCTGGGAGACGGCTGTGGTGGTGGTTGCTTACTGCTGTGTGGTCTGTGCAGGGGGTGGGTTCGCCTCGATGCAGCTGGGCTGCCCTGCTCCTGGGGCAGGGGTGCTGAGGGTGTCCATGAGCTGTTGGAGGGCGTCGGGGTCGATGGTGTGTAGGTCCTCTTCATCATCAGTGATGAGGAGTACGGTCTGCTCTGCAGGAGGTGATGATTCTCCCTCTGCAATGTGAAGGGGAGATGCAGTTTGACATTGTGTTCACATGTATGTTGACGCATTGGCCAAGTTTACAAACAGACTGCATGTCAATGTACATTGTGACTGTTTGTGTGGAGATGCCTATTTAATGCTGGACAGTTGACATTTCGCCACCATCATGGATGTGAGGTTGTATTTGTCCATTATCATATCACAGTTTCCTGCTATGCCAAATGCGAATGGCCATTTTCTACACACAAGCAGCAGCAGTTGTGTCCTCTGTTCTGTTGTGAAAGTGTTGCAGTTTGGTCCACTTTGTTGTAAATGTTGAGGTGCTCTGAGTGTTATGTGTGTGTGCTGCATTGTGGGTGATTTGCCCCTTCAGCTCTGATTTGGCTGGCCCTTATCCCTTTCAGGCGGTGTGCCTTTCACTTCTGTGCTTATACAGTGCTGAGCTGTTGCAGACTTGGGTAAATTGGGCTCTTGGTCGGAGTTGTGACTCTTGGGCATGGTTTGTCCACAGATGTGCTGCACTTACTTGTGCATGTGTGCCATTGTGCCCATCTCCCCCGTCCCCCCAGTCCCTGGTGGTTACTCACCCTGTTGTTGTTGTGTCAGGTCATGTTGAGCAGTGTCCGGTCCTCCGACTCCTGCCACCATCTCCTCACTGATGACTGTGGACACCATTTCCTCCATCACATCCAGCTCCTCCTGTGGCGCAGGACTCCCACCCCCAGTCTGCATTGCTGCTTTGCGGTTGTTGGCGAGTTTCAGCTTGGTTTTGCGCTTCACATCATTCCAGCGCCTCTTGACCACTTCCATTGTCCTCCTCAGCACTCCGACTGCATTCTCCTTGTCCACGATGGACTGCCATATTCCATTTTTTGTTGCCAATGACACAGTGGAGGTGACGAACAGTTGTTGATGGTGTTCTGTCACCTCCATAATCAGGATCCTGTTTTCCTGTGGACTGAACCGCGTCTTCCTCTTCATCTTCTCCTTGCCCTTCCCTGACCCCGAGGTCCCAGGCTGGTCCTCCGTGGGGCTTGTGGGGTTCGGGTTGTCCTCTGTGCTTGCTCTGGCTACCTCCATGGTGCTACGCAGTTGTTTGTGTTTTATTTGTATTTCATTTTTGCCGCTTTATAGTGATTGTTCCCGCCTTACTTGTGGGACTTGCGGGCCTGGTGCTGCTTTTCGCTGGATTTTTATCGAAGTTGGGCCCATCGCAGCTTTTTTCACGTTCGGCTTTCCTTTTTTATCGCCGTCGCGGTAGTTGTATCGCAGACATTTGAGGCATTATCGGGAAACTATTGCATGTTACCGCCGTGTTGGGAATACGACGTTGACACAGAGTTATTTTCCCGCGATAGACGGCGATATGAAAAATTGCGTTAGACTATTTTGGCGCTGTTTATCGCACGTTCTTGTGAATATCCCCCTATGTGTTTTCTTGTGCACCAGCACATGCTTGAATTAATTTTTTATGTGAGTTCATTTGAGCCTGCATCTTGTTTAATGGAAGAATGTAATGGCCAGCTGTATGATCCAATTGTGTGGTTGCAAACACTCCGAATCAGAGTTTATGACTGCAAAAATGGATTTTCAAATGAACAAATCTCATTTTAGCAACTCCTAAAATAGGATTGCCAATGGATCCGATCTGGTATTTGGAAGGGGCATATTGTAGGCATCCGATCAACTACTGAATGAGTATGTAATGAATCAATATTCTGCAACTAAAATCCAGTTGCAACACGTTGAAAAATAACCGACTCCTGAGATAAGGTGGAGCGGGAAGGGATGCTCATTGGACTCCTTTCCTTTAGTTAATTTTAAAAATAAGTCTATGAGCATGCAGGTAGGATAGTAGGTAAGTCACAAACACACTTTAGAAAAAGGTAAATATACTTTCTTAAACACAGCCTCTTTCCTTTAAGGAAAACAGACAGTATTTTTAAAAAAATTACTTTTTTGAAAGGCAATCAGAGACACGTTGGTCTGCTGAATCTAGCTGGCCATCATCTCTGTTATTCCCAGAGTCAGTCGCAATTTGTAACTTACCTTGTAAATATTAATAAAGTAGGTTAGATTATAACATCCCTTCAAATCCATTTAGCTGTTGGGCAAGGTCTTGCTTAAACTGATGGTTTTGGCAGGAAAAGCTATGAGGTGGAAAAATCAAATTTGGTTTATGCTGGATTCCTCTAATTAGGTGAATACTTTCCACATCTGTATGTGGTCAAGATTTCTACCTTCAGACTTGCTGTCTCTTTTGGAGTTCAAAATCTTCCAGTGGGTCAAGCCTTAAGTTGGATCCAACAAAGTCCCTTCAAAATAGGGGTGAGCAGTCAAAATATCGAAAATTTAATGTTGATATACCAAAATATCGATTGTAAAATATCGATGGTATAAAATATCGATGTTTAGCATATCGACATCAAAAGGTTCGATATTGGTATGTGTAGTAAAATATCGAAGTACAATATATCGATTGTCATAATATCGTTGTGTTAAAATATCGATAAAGTGTAGTATTGTGTTATTTTTTGTATATTTTGTAATATTTTGTATAGAAGTGTTTTAACATGTTATTTGGAATGTATTAAAATTATTTTTTTTATATTTTAAATAATTTAGGGGCACATTACGATGGCGGGCGGAAGCACCACCGCCGTGCTGGCGGATGCAAAAACCACCAGTTACCGCCGGCACGCAGCAGTCCACACGCCCGTCCAATTACGATGCGAAAAGTAGGCCAAACACCGCCGGCAAGCCAGCAACACCGTCCGCCATCAAAGTGCGCCCGTACATGTAGCGGCGCAGCTCAACTGACACACACCGTCCGACGAAACACGTCCCGCCCGGCGCATAAATTACGATGCCGCAAACAAACGGCTCCCATGGCCAAGAGATACCGTACGACAAACCGAAGCGGTAACACGGATGCCGAGCACGGACAACGAAGAAGCGGCTCCCCGAGCATGAATCCAGCACTGCAGGCACTCCCCATGCTTCTGCTGATGCACCACCAAGGACGCAACGTACCGCGGAGACGCAGGTAGGCACACACAGAACAAGTGCACGCAAACAGCGCACACAGTGCAAGGGCGGAAAAAGCGGACAACCCCCCACCAGCGCGTGTACACTACACATCCACCATCGCATCCACATATGACACACAGGCCAAATCGTAACATCGCAGAACACATGTGTACACACCACCTGGGACTAGGAACCAACCACCCCGTCACGGCCCCAAAGCGCCGATGACGCCGCCACACATGCGCACAACGCAGAGGCCAACCGCAGCGCCATGCATGCGTCGCACACAGACACAGGGACACAACCAAGCAGCACACACATCAGCCCCACCCCGAACGCACATGACACGTGACAGGCCGGCCACAGACATGTCCCCAACGCCCAATTCACGGACAACACCCAACACCACACAACCGACGCACACATGTCAGTGAAGACACGCAACAGCAGGACACACCCCAGTGTAACAAACATGGCGTAGCACACAGCGGCGGCATCACCAACTAGGAGAAGCAGGGCCCCTTCGGGAAGAGGAACGCCAGTACCACACAGAAACACCCATACCACCCTGCACATATGAACAAGACATATAAAACGGAACACCAAAGAGCCCGGGGACCGACAACAGGTGGCCCAAGAATAACATTCACACACAAGGCCCAACGCAGAGCGGAAAGGCAGCCTGCCGCCCACACAAGGGAGAGCAGACAGAACTGAATGACCTTCCATTCCAACTCCGAAACCACAGCCCTACGACAGAAGCCGGTGAATACAGCCATTGTCCAAGAATAGACCAACACAGGCATGCCGAGGAGACCGACCACAGGGCAGATAGCGCATATCACAGAAGCACACAACGGACGGGGAAGAAAGAAGAAAACACTCCCCCATGTCGGCCACATGCAAGTTAATTGGAAGGAGTCACACATCACTGACCTTGAACTGTCTGAGAAGCATGTGGGAAGAGGGCCCGTGTCCTCCAAACAAGCCAACAGAACACAAGTCCTGTCTCCCTACGACTACACAGAGCTCACAGCAACCCCGGAGCGTGCACATTGCAGACTGCACACACAGCCGGAGCACGCCACCTCAACGAACCGCTGCGAAATGGCAACCGCAACACACCTACCCAACTACGCCGAACAGCTCAAGCTGTACAAAACCAACCTGTTCCATACATTGGGATGCGATCTCCTGTCCCTGCTGAACGTAAGTTACCGACTGACTTACCGCATCACATTGTTCAGCTGCGTCATGCCCGTCTTCTACTGTCGGAGGTGTCCCTACCAGCATCCCGTCGAGATATGCCTCTCCAACCCGGCATGTCTGAAGGCGGACCTGCTACCACTACTCCTCCCTCTGGACGCACACGACAGGGCCTGCTCTGCCTATGGGGGCATGGCGTATGTGGCCAACATCGCACCCGCACTGAAATGGGACCACTGTGCCTCCACACGACGGATCATCGAGAACAGCTACATCGAATGTCACCCAGCATGCCCCATCATGGTCCTCCAAGGGACAACTTACGAACAACACCTTGACAGCCACCATCCGCTACATTGGCTGGCAAACATGTACACCACCAATGACATGGAAGCCCTGCTGGACGGCATCGCATACCTGACAACCTGTCAATTCGTCGGACCACAACGCAGGTTCCCCGAGTGACCTATGATGTCCAACCCCACACCCATGCTTAGCTTCCGCATGGACTGGCCAGTCACCACCACAACAGCCATACCAAACGACCGGCAACTGTAACCACACCATCAACGACATCGCCATGACATCGGATATGACCGGGACATGCACACTGTTCCCCATCACATCCAGGAACACCGCATGCATCGTGGGAGGCAGTGGCATGGGCTCTGTGTATCGCACCCACATGGACGGAACTGCACGAACAACCAGGACACGACATGGATCCAGCGCACATGGACACACACACCGCTCAGTGGACATGAATAGGTCGCCTGGAGTCTGTGGGTGCTGCACCCCTCCCACCCCCGCCCCGGGAATCCCATACCAGGACCTTTGCATGGACGACAAGTGCATACAACAACAACACGACCCCAGTGACTGTGACATGTCCAGTAACCACCACAGTGCAACAACAAGTGGCACGCCGCTGCATGCACGCAAGCACATGCCCTGATGTCATCTCACATGCACGCGTGCATGAGGAACAACCGCAGCAAACCTGTCACATGGAACTGAGATGGACTGTGCCCATGATGCCAAGCGGTCTGGTAGGCTACATGTATACCGTCTGTGTCAAAGTCCGCAGCTCCGCAGCTATACGTAAATGTACATTAGCACAGCCTTGGCCAAGCAGATGTCACTCTGAAGCCCACATCCCACATGCAACAGCCAATCACATGTAACCCCACACCCTATCCCATTTGCAATCATGCTCAGTATATCCTCAACATGTATTCCACTGCCAGTAGTGTCCACTATACTGCATCACAGAGGACAGAAGACACAATATAATGTTTGAAACCAAAACTGTCTCCGCTGACTCATTTCACAAGTACGAATGAGAGAGGATGAGAGTATGTGAAGTACACGGCAGTCGTGACATGACCATGTAGTCCACTGGTATTGGATGTCAACGCAAATGAGTAGCACTACTGTGGAAGACACACATGTGTCGTGTGAAGTCGTATGGACGCAGTGCTCAGGTGGGTGGGTGCGACGGGTAGATGCGCACATGCCAAGTTGGAGCACGCCGTGTTGGGAGGGGTCATGAACAGTACACCACCGCTTCCCTGGGCATTGTGAGAGGACACCTGTCGGGGGGAGTGAACACGTGTGTGCACAGCAGCCGGGCACACGTACAAAGCGGTACCAGGCGCACCTCAGCCCACCCTCTGTGGACAAGCTGGATCCTGTTGTGCGCCCACCATGCCCCTTGACAAGGCACACACAGCCCCAGTCGACCAGGTGTAACCCCAACATAGTCAATCCGCACAGGCGATACAGGGCACGGGATGGCAGTGGAGCATGGTGTGTGAGAGGTCTCCTCGCGCTCCTCCTGGTCATATCACGCAGGCAATAGAACCTCAACGTCTAGCATGGCACAAGTCACATGGAAGTGTAGGGGGACGCACCACAGCACGAGCAGCACTGACGTCACGGGAGGTGGCTCGCACCATCCCATCCATTGCCCATCATACCAACCACGCCACATGCCATTGCGACTAAGTGCAAGCGCGTGCGCCACCACCCCCGAGCCCTCCCCAGAGAGGCCAAAGAGTGAATGTGTGGGCCATCAGTCACAGACGGACGTGGCCTGGCCGCAAGGGCAGCCACAGCCAGTGGGTGTCGCAGGTGGCGGATCCGGAAGGCGAAGACTGTGATGCATAGTCCATGCAGGCCGGGTCTCCATTTGGGGCACCACGCAGGTGGACGGCGTCCCGCAACACATCATACCCTGAGACAGCCCACTCGTGCAACTGGACCCACACATACACTCCTTGCCCTCTCTGGTGCGAGCTTGGGGCTGCCTGTGCAAGCGCTAGCCTCGCAGGTGAGCATGCATATTGGGGGAGCGAGGGGAGGACATGAGGGCTGGGGCGAAGATGACTGTATCACTGTCAGTCAGTACAAGGGATGACCCAGATGTGGAAAGGAAGAGACGTGTCCCGTGTGTACTGCAACTAGTCGCCAATCCAACTACCCCCCCATGTCCGGAATGTAAGCCCGCACCTAGGCCCGCCCATCCGCCACATCGAACATACCACCAGCACGACAACCTTCCCATTCGAAACACTGACTGGGGGTGGCGACCAGTGTACAATCATGTGTAGCCTACCCACGCGTACATGTGGGCCCTCCATGATCCATGTCACCTGCGGCAAAGTCATGACATGCGCAATGAGGGAAGTGAGGAGAGCTGTCCGCCCCACGCGCAGAAGGTGCATCAGCTCCACAGACCCAGCAGCGAGTCCAGCAGGGGTCACATGTGCAGGGGCAGCTGTGCCTGGTGTGAAGGCACATGCATATAGACAGCACATCGACCAATGTGTAGTCTGCCCACATCTACAGTCCATCATCATGCGGACATAGGAATTGAACACAGGGCAACACATCTTAGTTGGTGCACCCACCGTGACCAACAATGCGCAATCATCGACGTACCCGCCCTGTGCATGGCCCCCCACCCAACGGAGGCACATCCAGTGCCACCATCCCACACACACAAGCCTACCACGGAACATGCTGTGCCCAATGGTCAGTACAGAGTCAGCGCCCATCTGGTGGAACCTGAACAGGAGACACATGCACACACATGCCAGCTCCCACTATGTACGTCTGCCACCTGGCACGTGCAATGTAACCTCTCACCTGTGACGTGTGACTGCAAGCACACAGCCGTCTTGGCATGGGGCTGTCAATGTGGACACCTGTCAATGTTTCGGGAGGTGTGATCCGTACAGTGCTGTACATAGGGTGCAGTGCTGACACCTACTACTGTCTCATATCCCCTCGTGCCACAGGTCCCACTTGTTTTGGCCGTTCAGCCTGTGCCCACATCGTTGTCGTCGTGTGCCATACTCATCCAGCCGTGGAAGCAGTTCCATGCTCAGCAGACATTCATGTTGCCGTGGCGTTGCCGCTTGACGGATATGCAGTCAGTCCCCATCAGCACGCCCGCAAGTCATTGGGGCCTAGATCCCCATGTGCATGCACATGGCAGTGGTTTGTATCACTAGCCATTGCCATTGTTGGGAGACCTGTGTAAGTGTATTGTGGCCGTGCCGTCCCAGCTTGACAGCTGGGCTGTGGCTCATGTGCTTGCTCAGTCATGTCAGTGATGTGTATGCGAAATTGCTATGTGTCGTGTTGCATTGACATGTGTCCTCTGCCATTGTCCCTAGGCGGAGACCGAACATTGACCGCCCATACCAATTGCTGGCGGACATGGACGATACAGAGGTTATTAGGAAGTTTCGGCTGGACAGGCCAACCCTGCATCGACTGTGTGCCATGTTAGAACCCCATCTCCGTCCCCGCAGGGTGTATCCGACTGCTGTCACCCCCACGGCTAAAGTGATGGCCGCCATGCATTTCTTCGCCACTGGGTCATTCCAGCACACAGTGGGCATTGGAGGAGGGATGTCCCAGCCCATGTTCAGCAAGGTGCTGAGGGATGTACTGGCAGCCATGATGCTGTACCGGAACAGGTACATCCGCTTCCCCAGGGCTCGTGAATTGGCGGCAGTGAAGGGTGCATTCTATGCCCTTGGCAGAATCCCACACGTCGTTGGAGCCATTGACTGCACACATGTCGGCCTTGTTCCACCACAGGCCACTGAGCACCTGTGCCGCAACAGGAAGCACACGCACTCCCTGAATGTGCAAGTGGTGTGCCTTGCGGACATGGTGATCACCCACGTGTGTGCAAAGTTCCCAGGCTCGGCCCATGACGCACACATAATGCGCAACAGCATCTTGCCATGACTGATGTCCAATATGCAACAGGATCGTGCCTGTATTGTCGGTGAGTATGTGGAGTGGTGTAGCGTGCTGGCTGTGCGATACTGTCCCCTGTCCAGTTGGATTAGCAACGGTTCTCTGTGTCCCTCACACCCAGGTGACTCTGCGTATCCGAATGGGACATGGCTGCTCAGTCCATTGAGGAATCCTCGCACCCCAGCAGACGATCGCTACAATGAGGCACATGGGAGGACCAGACGTGTGGTCGAGCGTACCTTTGGCCTCCTCAAGTCCAGGTTCAGGTGCCTGGACCGCACCGGGGGTGCGCTGGCGTACTCCCCACAGAAGGTGTGCCGGATAGTGGTGGCGTGCTGCATGCTGCACAATCTTGCCATTCGGAAGCAGATCCCCCTCATCGTGGATGACGGAGATCAACCAGGGCCCCAGCCCGCAGACCAGGACAGCTCGAGTGAGGAGGACAGCGGAGAGGAGGAAGCTGGTAATGTGCGGCAGCAGCTCATCGCCCGCTACTTCACTTGACGGTGAGTGTCCATGTACGACGGCTGATGTGGCTGTATCTGTGCAGGTGTGTGTGTGCTGTGTCAGGGTGGCCGTTTGTTCACTGCGTGCTGTGTGTCAACGCTCCATGGCCAGGGTAGTATGCCACTGTTGGTGGCTGTGGCATTGTGCCCTATTGCTCTGTGCGATGTGTGTACATTGCTTGTAGTTGTTGACATGTACTGTGTGATGGGTGTGTGACACACTCATTGAATGTGCTCCTGTTCTGTCTCCCACCCCTAGGTCGCTACAGGCCCTCCGGATTCAATTGCCATGCCACGCATCAGGTGCCTTTCCGCCCAAGGTGGCCGTTGTATTCCGTACAAATAAGACACAGGGCACAAACAGCAGTTAGTGAAAAAGGTGCATTTATTACAAACTGTGACATGTGATTGAGTGTAAGGTGATGACAAAAGTGGTGCGTGCAGTGACAATGAGCTGTCGGTCATGGCTGCGTGATGATCAGGGTGTACCCACTGGTTCTATGTCCATAGTCCAACACACACATGCCATCCAGATGGCTGTGTGGAGTGGGATCGTAGTCCAAGTCAATGCAGTGGCTGGTCAAGGAAGGCTGGCGGAAGGCTGGCTGGCTGCCTCACTTGCGTTTGGAGCGTGCGAAGTCCTCCCGGGAGATCTGTTTCCACTTCGGACGGCCCCTTCCACGTTTGCGAGGGGGGGTGCTTGCTTGCGACATGCTGGTGGTTGAGGTGTGATCACTGGCTGTGGACGCAGGAGAACTGGACACTGCTGCTCCACCCTGCGCCCCGGCAGGTGGTGGCGGAGGGGGAGCTGCTGTCCCTGGCTGTGACCTCACCGCCACCACCAGCTGTCCCATGAGGTCCACGATTTGGCCCATACGGGCGTCCATGGACCTCAGCACCCCCAGCACCTCACGCGTGTCTGAAGCAGACCGGACCCATTGTCCTTGGGCCTCTTCATAGGCCCCAAGGACTCTGGCCATGTGAGGCAGGGCATGGCTCCCAGGGGAGGCTGGCGTTTCCTGACCCTGCTCCTCCTACCAGTCCTGCTGCCACCGGCCTGCCCACTAGCCACATTGCTCACCACGGTCCTCGCTGTGGCTCCCAGGGTGGATCCAGTCGTCCGGGCCACCACCTGCGCTGGGGCTGGTGCCAGCGAAGACGTGGCGGTGGTGGCGGCGGTGGTGGTCGGTGCGGCGATGGTGGCGGTTGCGGCAGTGGTAGTGGCCACAATGACCGTGGGTGTGGCCGCAACGACAGTGGCAGCAGGGGGCTGGGAATGTTCAGCAGCCCTGGATGATGGGTTGGTGGGTAGGAGGGGTCCTGGGGAGCAGCTGGGCCCTGCCACACCAGATGGGCCTGCTTGGTGGTCCGTGTCCGAAGAGGAGGACAGATCCTCCAGATCCGTGTGTCCTCGTTGGGGGCTTGTAGGCTGGCTGTGCTGGCTGCTGGCTCCATCCCCAGCATCCAGCAGTTCGTCACCTGTGGAGAGAATGAGATTTGTTATTGTGTTGCACCTGGCGAAGTATGTATTTGTCGTCTGACATTGACAGTTCGTGCAATCTCGTACATGGGTTTCCCGGAGGCGTGTGTGTGGCTGTAGCATCTGTAGTTGTGTGTGCTTGGCAATGGGACTGTGTGCTGTGCACATGTGGCATGGGACGGATTGGCCATGCCGATGGGTGTGTTGCTGTGCCCCTACTTATTGTGACTCTGGTGTATGCGGGCTCCTGGCCCATCCTGGGTCTGGTTTGTACTTTGCTTTTGGTGTTCAAATGGAACGCTTAGGAACGCATATGGCAACATGGGGGCCATGCCCCAGATTCGCATTTGGGAGGGGATATGCTTTTGGGGTTCAAATGGAACGCTTAGGAACGCATATGGCAACATGGGGGCCATGCCCCAGATTCGCATTTGGGAGGGGATATGCTTTTGGGGTTCAAATGGAACGCTTAGGAACGCATATGGCAACATGGGGGCCATGCCCCAGATTCGCATTTGGGAGGGGATATGCTTTTGGGGTTCAAATGGAACGCTTAGGAACGCATATGGCAACATGGGGGCCATGCCCCAGATTCGCATTTGGGAGGGGATATGCTTTTGGGGTTCAAATGGAACGCTTAGGAACGCATATGGCAACATGGGGGCCATGCCCCAGATTCACATTTGGGAGGGGATATGCTTTTGGGGTTCAAATGGAACGCTTAGGAACGCATATGGCAACATGGGGGCCATGCCCCAGATTCGCATTTGGGAGGGGATATGCTTTTGGGGTACATGCTGTGAGCCATGGGTGCCGAACGTGACATGTGTTGTGGCAGCATGACAGTGCATGGTTTGAGGTGTGTGCATGCTTGACATGGCCTGCATATTTGCTGTCTGTTGTGATTACTGGACATGGCATTGGACGCATCGTTATGAGTGAGTGATAGTTGTGTGCCAGCCAACGTATTGCAGTTGTCCCATCTCCTTGGTGTGCGTGCTGCCCTGTGCCATGTGCATCACTGCAGTGCTCGGGGGGGTGTGGCCCATGTTGTGTGTTGTTGCTCACAGTGTGTCGTGCGCTTAATTGACTTCTGGCACATGGTTGGTCATGGGCATGTGTCTTAGCGTGACTGTTGTATGTGTGGCAGCTGTGCGGATGACATGCCTTTCATGAGACTGGGGCTGACGGATGGGATGGATGGTATGTTGTATGTGCATGGTGTGTCTGTGAGTTTGATGGGTTCAGTGGTGTTCGTGTGCATTTATGTTGTTCCGCTCTGTTGCGTCTAGTGTTGTTTGTCTTACATAGGCGTAGTTGTGGGGTGTGTGGTTGACAGGCAGTAGGGGCTACATGGACAGGACTTCAATGGTGTTTCGGTTGTGTGTGATGAGTTGCACAGTGGCTGCCGTGTGGGACTATATTCAGTGTGGCTTGTGCATGCAGACGTGGCTCCTTGGGTGTTGCTATGTCTGTGATGGGTCATGTGGGGTGTGAGTCTGTTGTTCATGTCCGTGTGCACATTGTTCACTTGTTCGTGACGGTGGGCGGTGCTGCGTGTTCGTCTGCTACGTGACATGTCCCATGTGTTGGTCGTGTTATGGTCCTCATGCCTCCAGTAATCCAGCCCTGTCCAGTTTCCCACCTGCAAGTTGTTCGTGCGTGCACTGTACTGGATGCCACATGGCTCTAAGCGGGGGTGCTCCATGTTGCAGGTCTGTGGGGGTGGGGGGTGTTGTGGGTCGTGGGGGTGGCTGGACACCCACTGACACCGATTGCTGTGGACCGTGATGTCTGCCTTTCGGCTGTCGTTGTGCACTGCGGTGGCTGACACGTGGCTGTGGGGTGTGGGGGATGCTCCTCCTTGCTGTGCTGTGGGACTGGGGCCTGGTGTGTGTTGTACTTGGGCTGTCCACCGTCCCACCCACTGCACTTTGTGTTCCTGCCACTTACCTGTTACTTGTCGGTTAGTGCAGCTGTGGCGGACACATGGGTGTGGTGGGTGCTCGTTGTGGCGCTTCTGGCATATTTGGGGACCTGTTGGTGGTTACGTGGCTGGCTTAGTGTACACATGTCCCCACGCATCTTACAGTTGTTCGGTTTGGGCTGTGTGTGGTAGTGTCTGTTGCATGTGTGTGTGATGTGTTGTGTATTGTGTGCTGGACATGGGGGTGTTTGTCCCTGGGAGCTGTGGCATGGTAGTTGCGCATGTGAGTACATAGCGGTGTGCTGGTATACATTAGTTTGTACTTACCAGCCTCCACTCCCCCTGCTAATCCGGCGAGGATCTCCGGATGTATTACGACTCGCACCTTCTCCTCCCACGCTTTGAAGGTCTTAAAGAGCGCGGGATTCCCTCCGCCAGTGACGGCAGCCAGCTCTCTGTTTTTGCCCTCCTTCTTCTTGACCAGGCTCTTTACGTCATTCCAACGTTTGTTAATCTCGACTCTGTTCCTGGGCAGGGTCCCGACTGCATTGACCTGGTCTACGATCCGGTTCCACATTCTGGGGCCGATTCCGATCTCGGTCGGAGGCGCACCCAATACCATTCGGTCGGGAAAAAAGCCATGCGAAAGCCTGTTTCCCGACCGAACCGTACGCGGGTCCGGCCGAGCGAGTACGATGCGAATTCGCCGACCGACTCGTCCGGGCGTCCCGACAACTCCGACCGACTCGCTCGGACTCGAACCGCTCCGACCGACTCGCTCGGACCCGATTCGCACCGCGCAATGGAGACGTTTTCCGGCCGGGTAAGTACGATGCGCACCTCGACCGCTCCGACCGACTCGCGCCGTCCGACTCGAACTCGCTGTCGGAGCCGTACTTTGGGGGTCCGTGTCGGACCCCTGTACGCGTACCCGTGCGAGGCGCACACAGGGGGACCCAAGGGTCCCCCTACCTGTGCGTGTACGCCGCGAGCGCTTCGCGGCGTACTCGCTGTAGGGGCGCCCTTGTCCGCCTCGCACCCATTGAGGCAATGGGAGCCCGCGTACGCGTTGTACGACCGGCTCCCATTGACTTCAATGGGAGTCCGACCGACTCGTGTCCGATAACATACGGACGCATCGTACTCGTTCGGTCGGACTGCACGGGTCCGATTCGGTCGGAAATCTCTCCGGGTCCGGCTCGGTCGGAGAGATTTCCGGCCCGAATCGGAATCGACCCCTCTGTTTCTGGTGGCTAGTGGTGTGTGCTGGACCATGTTCCCATAGATTTGTGGGTACACCTTGATGATCTCGTCGACCATGACCGTCAGCTCCATGGGCGTGAACTTGGGCATTCTTTGTGGTGCCATGGTGTTTGTGGTGCTGGTGCGGTGTGTGTTGTGTAATGTGCAGGGGGTTTGTGGTGCAGGTGTTTGGTGGTGGTGGGGTTGGTGGTGGTGGTGGTGGTGGTGGTGGTGGTGTTTGGTGGTGGTGGTGGTGGTGGTGGTGGTTGTGATGTGTGCGTTTCTGTGGTGTGCTGCTGTCCTTGCTGTGTCACTGTGTCCTCTCCTCTCCTCTCTGGTTTGCAATGTAGCAAGGGGTTGTGGTCTGTGGGAGTGCTGCTTTTGTACTCACCTATGTGGGTGTGTCCTCATGGTCTGTTGTTTTCAGGTGTGTTGTGTCTGGGGTTCTGGCCTTTGTATTTTTTGTTTGTCCGGGGGTGTTTTCGGGATGTGTACTGTGCTTGTGTATTTGTGCGTGCCTTGCTGTGTGGACTTGTTGGCCATGTTGTGTGCTATTGGTTTTGTGTGCGGATGGTTTCTGTGCAGGTACGTTGGCGCCATGGCTTCTGCCGTGTCGATTCTCATTGGCGTTGTTTGCGCTGGCGGGCGGTATATTTGTGGTTTTTCCGCGCTCATGTCGGTGCGATCGTAATGTCACGTGCGGTGTGTCGGCCGTGAGGGCGGGCGGTTTTGTGTTGTCGTGCGTGTTTCCGTCCGTGGTGGGCGGTTTGACTCCGACTCGGACGTTGGCGGGCGGTATTTTGTGTGCTTTTTCCGCCGATGGCGGTTTTCGGTTTGTGAAATCGTAATGGCGTGGTCGGTGTTCAGGCGGTGTGTGCGGGCGGATTTTTGCCGCTTCCATGCCTGGCGGATTTATTTACGCCGGGTATCGTAATGGGCCCCTTAATTTTTAAAGAAACTTTTATATATAATTTTAGGAGCGGGATGTTGGGTTTATAGGGGATAAGGGTGGGGAGTGTTTTAAAAATATATATTTTAAATTAAATATTATTAGAAATTTATATATTTTTATATTTTATTTAAAAAGAAAGAGAAATAATAATATTTAAATTTAAATTTGAAAATTTATTTTAAGAGCGGGATGTTGGCTTTATAGGGGATAATGTTTGGAAGTGTTTAAAAAAATATTTTAAAAAATATATATATTATTAAAAAGTTTTACAAAATTTGAATTTATTTTAAAAAAAGAAAGAAAATTTATATTTTAAATTTAAATTTGATAATTAATTTTAGGAGTGGGATGTTGTGTTTATAGGGGATAAGGGTGGGGAGTTTTTTATAAATATATATTTTATATTGAATATTATAAAAAAAAATTAAAATAATTGAGAATTTCTTTATTATAAAAAATATTTATATTTACATTTTAAATTGAAAATTATTTTTAGGAGTGACTTGTTGGTTTTATAGGGGATAACGGTGGGTAGTGTTTTAAAAATATATATTTAAAATTAAATATTATGATATTTTTAATAAATTTAGAAATAATAAAAAAAAAAAAAAATTGGAAATGGAAATTAAAAAATGTTTTTAGGAGCGGGATGTTTTGTTTATAGGTGTTGATGGTGGGGAGTGTTTTAAAATATATATTTAAAATTAAGGGGCCGATTCCGATTCGGGCCGGAAATCTCTCCGACCGAGCCGGACCCGGAGAGATTTCCGACCGAATCGGACCCGTGCAGCCCGACCGAACGAGTACGATGCGTCCGTATGCTATCGGACTCGATTCGGTCGGACTCCCATTGAAGTCAATGGGAGCCGGGCGTACAACGCGTACGCGGGCTCCCATTGACTCAATGGGTGCGAGGAAAACAGGGGCGCCCCCTACAGCGGGTACGCGGCGAAGCGACTCACGCCGTACATGCACAGGTAGGGGGGACCCATGGGTCCCCCCTGTGTGCGACTCGCGCTGCTACGCGTACAGGGGGGTCCGACACGGACCCCCCAAATACAGCTCTGACTGCTCTTTCGAGCCGGATGGCGCGTGTCGGTCAGACTGCTCGCGTTGCGCATCGTACTTACCTGGCCGGGGAACGTCTCCATTACGCGGTGCGAGTCGTGTCCGAGCGAGTTGGTCGGTGCGGTCCGACCCGGGAACGAGTCGGTCGGAGCGGTTGGGACGCCCAAACGAGTCGGTCGGCGATTTCGCATCGTACTCGCTCGGCCGGACGCGCGTACGAATCGGTCGGGAAATAGGGCTCCGAATCGGATCCGGTTAAGCCAAATCCGATTCGGAGCCCTACCGGCTGAGATCGGAATCGGCCCCTAAGTATTATTTATATTTTTTTTAATTAATAAATTATTTTAAAAAAATAAAAATATATGGAAATTTAAATTTGAAATATAATTTTAGGAGTGGCTTGTTGTGTTTATATGGTATTAAGTTGGGTAGTGTTTTAAATATATATATTTTAAATTAAATATTAATCCATTTTTAAATAAATTTAGAATTAATTTTTAAGATAAAATATAATATTGAAATCTGAATTCGATAAATATGTTTAGGAGTGGGATGTTGGGGTTTTAGGGGATAAGGGTGGGGAGTGTATTAAAAATATATCTTTTAATTAAATATTATTAAAAAAAATGAAAAATGTATATTTTATTTAAAAATAAATAAGTTTATAGAATTATAAATTTGGAATTTATTTTTAGTAGTGTGTTTTGGGGTTTTTAGGGCATAATGTTTTGGAGTTATTATAAAAAATAATTTTTGGGGGATGTAATTGATAATGTTTAGTGATCAGTATATAGTTAATTTAAATTTATATTGGAGTGCGAATAGTTAATTATTTATGTTTTCTGTCCAGCACCTACCCCAATTTATTATAGACTGTAGTGGGGATAGTATATTATTTATGTTACTGTCCAGCATCTACCCCAATTTTTGATAGAATGCAGTGGGAATAGTAAATTATTTAGGTTTAGAGGCCGATTCCGATCTCGGCCGGTAGTGCTCCGAATCGGATTCGGATTTACCGGATCCGATTCGGAGCCCTGTTTCCCGACCGAATCGTACGCGGGTCCGGCCGAGCGAGTACGATGCAGGCACCCGCGAAATCTCCGACCGACTCGAACGCGGCTTCAACACGCTCCGACCGACTCGCATGGACACGACTCGCACCGCGCTATGGAGACGTTTCCCGGCCGGGTAAGTACGATGCGCGCCGCGACCACTCCGATCGACTCGCGCCGTCCGGCTCGAAAAAGCTGTCGGAGCCGGACTTTGGGGGTCCGCGTCGGACCCCCCTGTACATGTAGGCGCGTGAGTCGCACACAGGGGGGACACCCATGGGTCCCCCCTACCTGTGCATGTACGCCGCGATGCGCATGGACGCGTACACGCTGTAGGGGGCGCCCTTGACCGCCTCGCACCCATTGAGTCAATGGGAGCCCGCGTACGCATCGTACGCCAGGCTCCCATTGACTTCAATGGGAGTCCGACCGAATCGAGTCCAATGGCATGCGAACGCATCGTACTCGTTCGGTCGGACTGCTAGGGTCCGATTCGGTCGGAATTCTCTCCGGGTCCGGCTCGGTCGGAGAGAATTCCGGCCCGAATAGGAATCGGCCCCATAGTGTCCAGCACCTACTATAATTTATTATATATTGTAGTGGTAATAGTAATTTGTTCATGTTACTGTCCAGCACCTACCCCAATTTAATATATATTGGAGTGGGAACAGTAAATTATTTATGTTTAGTGTCCAGCACCTACCCTAATTTAATATAGACTGCATTGGGAATAGTAAATTATTTATGTTTACTGTCCAGCACCTACCCCAATTTAATATAGACTGTAGTGGGAATAGTAAATTATTTTTGTTTAGTGTCCAGCATCTACCCCAATTTTATATAGACTGGAGTTGGAATAGTAAATTATTTATGTTTAGGGGCCGATTCCGATTCGGGCCGGAAATCTCTCTGACCGAGCCGGACCCGGAGAGATTTCCGACCGAATCGAACTCTAGCAGTCCGACCGAACGAGTACGATGCGCACGTATGCTATCGGACTCGATTCGGTCGGACTCCCATTGAAGTCAATGGGAGCCAGTCGTCCAACGCGTACACGGGCTCCCATTGACTCAATGGGCACGACGCGAACAAGGGCACCCCCTACAGCGTGTGCGCGTCGATGCGGGTCGCGCCGTACATGCACGTGTAGGGGGACCCATGTGTCCCTCCTGTGTGCGACTCACGCAGCTACGTGTACAGGGGGGTCCGACACGGACCCCCAAAGTACGGCTCTGACTGCTCTTTCGAGCCGGAGTGCGCGGCTCGGTCGGACTGCTCGCGGCGCGCATCGTACTTACCCGGCAGCGGAACGTCTCAATAGTGCGGTGCGAGTCGAGTCCGAACGAGTCGGTCGGTGCGGTTCGACCCGGGAACGAGTCGGTCGGAGCGGTCGGGATGCCCGGACGAGTCGGTTGGCGATTTCGCATCGTACTCACTCGCCCGGATGCGCGTACGAATCGGTCGGGAAATAGGGCTCCGAATCGGATCCGGTTAAGCCGAATCCGATTCGGAGCCCTACCGGCCGAGATCGGAATCGGCCCCTAAGTGTCCAGCACCTACCCTAATTTAATATAGAGTGTAATGGGAATAGTAAATTATTTATGTTTACTGTCCAGCACCTACCCCAACTTAATATAGACTGGAGTGGGAATAGTAAATTATTTTTGTTTAGTGTCGAGCATCTACCCCAATTTTATATAGACTGGAGTTGGAAAATTAAATTATTTATGTTTAGTGTCCAGCACCTACCCTAATTTATTAGATTATGGAGTGGGAATAGTAATTTTTTCATGTTACTGTCCAGCACCTACTTCAATTTAATATAGACTGGAGTGGGAATAGTAAATTATTTATGTTTACTGTCCAGCACCTACCCCAATTTAATATAGACTGGAGTGGGAATAGTAAATTATTTTTGTTTAGTGTCCAGCATCTACCCCAATTTTATATAGACTGGAGCTGGAATAGTAAATTATTTATGTTTAGTGTCCAGCACCTACCCTAATTTATTAGACACTGGAGTGGGAATAGTAATTTGTTCATGTTACTGTCCAGCACCTACTTCAATTTAATATATACTGGAGTGGGAATAGTAAATTATTTATGTTAGTGTCCAGCACCTACCCCAATTTATTATAAATTGCAGTGGGAATAGAAAATTATTAATGTTAGTGTCCAGCACTTACCCTAATTAATTTACATTGAATTGGGAATATAGAACTATTTAATTTTAGTGTCCAACATTTACTTTATTTAATGTGCATTGGAGTTGTTATAGTAAATTAATTATGTTCACTGTGCAGCATTTGTTGAAATTATTTTATATTGGGGTAGGAATAGCATATAAAAATATGTTAGTGTATAGTAACTGTATTTAATTATTATATATTGTAGTTGTAATAGTTTATTAAGTATAGTGTAGGATAATAAATAATATTTAATTTTTATGTAATATTTTTATTAATATATTAAAATTTAGAACTAGAAAAATATATAAGATAATTTTGTAGTAAAAAATTGGTAATGGTAATTAATAAATTGACAGTATTTATTTATTATAATGTTTGTTAAAACAAATTGTATTTTATATATGTAAAATATAGATAATATAGGTAAAATCAAAATAATTAGAAAATACACCATTTTTATTGCAGTTTTTATAATTTTTTATTGTTTATTAATTTGAGTAGGATAATAGAGTAAAATATGTTATTACATTATAATTCAATAGAAACATAGTGCATATATTTCAGAAAATATGTTATGTTTATTTACAATATTTTTTACATTTTGTTTTTTAAGTACATATTAATTATCAACAAAACAGTAGAATTTTGTGTTTTAAATAATATTTAATACAGTAATAGGTATTGTATATATTTATACAAAGAAAGTACAAAATGTTTACATATAATATAAATGTTTAAAAGTTTTCTATTTTTGTTACATACATATGACATTTTTTAATTAATATTAATATTAAAAATATTAATATTAATTAATTTTTACAATTTAATAGAAATGTATTTGTATAATGCATGAAAAACATTTATAACAATTTTTTATACATTGTTTTATTGTATTTATTTTTTCTGTAATTATAATAATAAATATTATATTTATTTTTATAATTTTACAAATTAGGTACATTATGTCACAATTTTTTGTTAAATCAAAATAAATTGTACTATTTTATTTAAATAGTTGTAAATTTTTTCCATGTAAAGTAATATTTTACTGCATTAAATGAGTTAAATTTTCTATTGTTAAACTTTTTATTATGTTTTGGGCGTTTTATTTTGTAACCGGGTTATGTCGTTTTGTGTCATTTTCGTTGAAGAGAAGCTCGCGGTTGGGAGACACTTCACGTCGCTAAAGGTAAGGTTTGTTTTCTTTGTTTGAACTAAGTTTTAAATATATTTTGAACCTAGTTAGATACTGTTTAGTGTAGTTAGATGTTTATTAGTTATATTCGGAAATGTTATATGTTATAGTTACGTGTGGTGTATTTACGTATTGTTAACGTTGTGTAGGCCTGTTTAGAGAGTTAGTATTACGGTGTTTAATGTATATTTTTATCAAATTTAAAGTTAGTACTAATGTTAGTAAGTGTTTATGTGTTGTTTTATGTGGGTGGGTGGGAATGTATGTGCTTTTCTTTTGACACTTTTTATTTTCAGAAGTTCTTCGTATCGGAAGGAGTCGATTTTTTTCATTAAAGAAGTGTTTGTTAGTTTTATTGAGTAATATATTTGTTACACTTTTTCGGTTTTCCTGGAGCGTTTTTTACTATTTTATACATTTTCGGGTTTTTTATGGTTTTCCTATGGACCTTTGCTACATGGATTATTAATTTTTGCTACAGTTGTATTTTTCCATTTTTTTGGGGGATAACTGGTTTTTTTATATTTGGATTGTGTTAGCAGAAAATGGATTTTACAGCATTTGGAATAAACCTGGTAAGTTTATTTATTATTATTTATTGTGGGTGGGTAATGTTTTTAGTATAATTGTTGTATTTTATTTTATTACAAATATTATTAATGTGTGTTAATATATTTTATTAAAAAAATAAAAATATGTTACACAGTAATTATTTTTGTGATAAAATAAATACATTTTACTTTTATGGTCTGTTTGAAAGATGAGTAATTTGTAATTTATGTGTATTAATGCTTTAAAGAAGAGTCTTGGATATTATGTTTAGGTATTCTAGGCCCTTTGTACTAGGGTACAATTTTACTTGTTGTTCTAGATATTTATGCATTTGTTTAGTTTGTTTTGATGTTTTTGGAGTTAATTGAGTTATGGATTGTTCCATTCGGAACTCCTGATAACTCTGTTCTTTTTGTAGGCATGATATACATTTTTCTAGTGTTGGTTTTGTTCTGCCTGTTGATTGAAGGAAGGCATTATGCCATCCTTCGACTGCATTATTAGTTTTGGATTCACCGTTTAATGTGCTTCTGTATACGTTCCACCAGGGTATTAAGAATTTAGGGTTTCTTATGTGGCCAGATCTGTGTAGTCTGCCGACCCCTGTATCCTCAAAATAATCTAATAGTGGACTTAGGGGGTCATTACAATAGCGGGCGGATCGCCACCGCCTGTATGGCGGTGGCGATCCGCCCGCTATTTCCCTCCGACCGCCACACATTTACCCCCGCCATATTACTATGGCGGGGGACACCGGCGGACGGGAAAACCGTCCGCCGCATTTCCGCCGGTCGACTCGTCGACCGGCGGACAAGGGGCATTATATGGTGGCGGTGTCTGCAAGACACCGCCATCCATATTACGATGCTGGCGGAGGTGTGCCTTTCCATGGCGGCTTTGCCGCCATGGAAAGGCATACGGTAATTGTAATTGGGGGCCCGTTGCGGGCCCCCAGGGTGCTGGGGGTGCACATGGTACTCTCTGCATTTGAATGCACAAGGTGGCAGGCACCGCGCGGTGCCTGTCACTCCTGTGCATGCAAATGCACAACATGCATTCAGCATTAGGCGGGCGGTGCTGTGAGCACCGCCCGCCACAATGCTGAGTATGGGGATGCGCCCGCCAGTCTGGCGGGCGCATCCTAATTCGAATCACAGGACCGCCGCACATGTGGTGGGCGGTCCCTTTCTCCGTTGCGATGGCGGGCGGACTTTGTCCGCCCGCCATCGTAATGGACCCCTTAGTTTTGCTTCATTTTGTTTGTAGAAGGTGCTGTCTATTAAGATGTTGTAATGTTCTGTGACGTCTGTGTCAGGCTCATAAGCTAGGGCTGTTAATTTTTTTATTTGATATGCAAAAGAAGAATTAGTTGCATATTCAATGCTTAGTGCTGATTTTTGCATGTGTCTCCATAAGCACTGATTAAAATGATAGTAACAGCCTTGGATGCAGGTATGGGGGTGTTTTTAATATAGTATTAATCATTGATTGTTCAAAATCTAGGATTATTTTTTGTGGAGAAAAGTCATTAGTTTTTTGTTTTATTGTATTTAATAGTTCCATGTATGTGGAGTTCTGTTTGTTTGGTAATAATGCGTAAATTAATGGTATATTGCAATTCTGATGTAGCCCATGTATTGTGTACAGTTGGAAAAAGGGCTTGGGACATATAGTAAAAGTCCCATCCATCATCCAGTATTGACATTCTTGTAGTTTTAATAGATTATTTGCAGTTGCAAAAATTATTAATCTTTTGTCATTGCTTTTATTATCAAAAATTACAAATGGTTCTTTGTTTAAAGTGATACTTTGTTCAGGACTTATAATAACTTCACTATATGTTTTAGGAATTGGGGTGGAAGTAGTAGTCATTTTTTTAGTACATGCTATAGTTCTCTTTAGTGAAGCTACAGATGGCATTTGTGTAGTAGCAGTTTTAGGAATTTTGGGAAGCTGTTCTTTTAAAATTACACTTGTAGCTTTTTGAGAACTTGTACTAGCTTCCTTTATTGTTTCTAATGCAGATCTAACTTCTATTTCTGTTACGTTTGGTGGGTGGTTATGTTCTCTAGTATACAGTACTGTTGTTTCCCTAGTTGTAGCACGCCCGTAACATTTATCAGAGTAGTATTTACAGCATTTCCAGTTAACTTTTAATCCAAATTGTTTTTCTTGTGTGTAAGTGTATCCCATATAGCATAGTAACATTTTCCCTTTCTGGCTTGTTATAAATTCGGCTCCTTCAGTCATTTTGATGTAGGTTAATCTATGAAAAATAAATATTATTGTTATTAATTATGTTGTTCTATGTATTTTAATTTAAGCAATTAAACAGTTATTTACAATATACTTACAAAGTTGGTCTTTATGTATTTCGGTTTGACGATGTTTATTCTTTAGTTGTGGAATGTTCTTTCTGTCTTTTGTTTGTCTGAAAAAAAATACATTTGTTTTATTATTTGGTTAAATATTTTTTATATGGGGTGGGTAGGGTATTGGGCATTGGTTTTTACTTTGCGTTGTTGTTTAATCTATTTGTTTAAGATTTGTTGGTAGATACTTAGGGGCCGATTCCGATTCGGGCCGGAAAACGTACCGACCGACTCGGAGCCGGAATTTATTCCGACCGACACGTACCGGTGCAGCCCGACCCGCAAAGTACGATGAGAAGCGTGCAAAATCCGACCGACTCGTACGGAACACAAGCCGAATGACCGAGCCGCGCGGAAAACAGCTATCCGGCCGGAAAACCACGCGAATCGAACCGACCAACACGCACCAGGAAGAATCCCGAACGAAACGTACCCGCGAACTCCTACCCGCCAAGTACGATGCAACGCGTGGAAAACACGACCGAGTTGCACAGAGCCCAAGCCGTACGACCGACACGCATACAAAACTACGAGCAGAAGCAACCCAATACACCGTGACCGACGCGTACGCAGCATAGAAAACAGCACAAACACAGCGTGAACGACTCGGAGAAGCTCGTACGAGACAACTGCAGGGTCCGACTCGGTCACAAGAACGTCTCCTACATGCACAAAAAGTACAAAGGGAAAAACACACAAAAAAATGCAAAACAAGCAATTACAAAGGCAATAAATACTGGGGGGGAACAGGGAACAAGGACACACCCACAACTCCACCCATATAAAGGACACAAATCCCTACCATGATCCTTTGCAAATTCAAATTACCTGCCAGCACTCAACAGACAGCAACCACACACCCACCCACAGCTCATCCATCACACAAGCCACACACCATCAGCACCTCAACAAATAGCACCCTCACATACACCCAGCTAAACACACACTCACACACCCTCACCTGCACACCAACACACACATCACTCACCATCACCACCCATCACCATTCCCCCAAAGAAGAATCATAAGTTCCTAGATAGTGAATTGGAAGTCCTGGTAGATGAGATCCTCAGGGTAGAGCCACAGCTGTTTGGTACACTGGTCCAACAGACACCCATGTCGCAGAAAACCAAGATGTGGGAGAGGATTGTCGACAGGGTGAACGCACAATCACCATGTTTGTGCACAAAGGGAGACATCCAGAACAGGTGGTATGACGTGCGCAGGAGGGTCAGGGAGCTGTTGAAGAAGGACTACCTCTTGAGCCAACACACCGGCAGTGGCCCTCCTGCCACACCAGTATACCTCAGGCCCTGGGAGGAGAAGGTGCGGGCCATCCTACCACCAGTGAGCGTATATGGACTAGAAAACATCCCAGAGCCTGGTGAGTACATAACAAATGCACACAATATTGTGCGTCAATACACACACATCACTGTCAAGGGGAGAGTCAAACCATGCACCCTTAGCAAATACACACCAACCAGAACAGAATCATCCCAAAATGTGTATGTCAGTCAGATAAACACAACACATGCCATCTCATAGTGATATGTAACTGTGTCATCACATGTACAAACACAACTACAACTACAGCTAGGCAGTGGCACAAATATAACTAACAAACACATCCAGACATGTAGCCACCACTACAACACCACCTCACAGTGAAGCCCACTGAAAGGAAGGAATCATGTGTATGCTGGGCAAGTCAGTGTAGCCAATAGCATCATGGGAGTCGTAGTCACAGATATTGCCCACCCTCACAATGCGCACATCAACACCACCATGAACCATGCTCACATCACAGGGAGTGGAAAACAACTGACAAGATGGCTGACTCTGGCTACTGCTGTGGGGAGCACAAGGTCCTGCTGGCAACTGTGCACCAACCAACAGCAGGACACCACTGACTCACATCCTGAAAGACAACTTGCACTCCCTGCAACGGAAGCACGTTCCATGGTGGAAAATCTGGCTGGGTGGGAAGGAGGACTGACAGCACTGACCATAGTTACCAGCAGCTCCACTCACACACACCCCTAACACAAACTCCACACAACTCACCTGGGAGAATGCATTGCCTCACACTATAATCAAATATCCCACAAAGAACCACAACCCTGGGTCATGCAGTGTGAAGCACAGGGACACACATGTGACTTGCAGCAAAACTAACCCCAGGATAACACTGTCAGCCATCTTGTCAGCACAGGCACACAACCCCACAGGGAAGCAGAGTCAAAAGGAAGGAAGCATGGGCATGCTGGGAAGGGGGGTGGAGGCAATAGCATGATGGGAGTGGTAGTCACAGATATTGGTCACCCCCACAACTGTCCCATCAACACCACCCTGAACCATGCGCACATCACAGGAAGTGGCAAAGAACTGACAAGATGGCTGATACTGGGTACTGCTGTGGGGAGCACAAGGTCCTGCTGGCAACTGTGCACCAACCAACAGCAGGACACCACTGACTGACATCCTGAAAGACAACGTGCACTCCCTGCAACGGAAGCACGTTCCATGGTGGAAAATCTGGCTGGGTGGGAAGGAGGACTGACAGCACTGACCATAGTTACCAGCAGCTCCACTCACACACACCCCTAACACAAACTCCACACAACTCACCTGGGAGAATGCATTGCCTCACACTCTAATCAAATATCCCACAAAGAACCACAACCCTGGGTCATGCTGTGTGAAGCACAGGGACACACAAGGGACTTGTAGCAAAACTAACCCCAGGATAACACTGTCAGCCATCTTGTCAGCACATGCACACAACTCCACAGGGAAGCAGAGTCAAAAGGAAGGAAGCATGGGCATGCTGGGAAGGGGGGTGGAGGCAATTGCATGATGGGAGTGGTAGTCACAGCCCACCATCCCCCACCCACATGGCCCAGCAAGCTCACACCCAAGCATGCACACCTCACAGGGAGTCAAAAGCCACTTCAAAGATGGCTGACACTGGTGCTCATTTGTGGGGAGCACATGGCCCTGCTGGGAACTGGGCACCAACCAACAGCAGGACACCACTGTCAGCCATCTTGCCATTGCTCTCACACTCACACACAGTGAAGTCCACCCAAAAGCAAGTAAGTATGGGCATGCTGGGAAGTGGGGTGGAGGCAATAGCATGATGGGAGTGGTAGTCACAGCCCAACATCCCCCACCCACATGGCCCAGCAAGCTCACACCCAAGCATGCACACCTCACAGGGCGTCAAAAGCCACTTCAAAGATGGCTGACACTGGTGCTCATTTGTGGGGAGCACATGGCCCTGCTGGGAACTGGGCACCAACCAACATCAGGACACCACTGTCAGCCATCTTGCCATTGCTCTCAGACTCACACACAGTGAAGTCCACCCAAAAGCAAGTAAGTATGGGCATGCTGGGAAGTGGGGTGGAGGCAATAGCATGATGGGAGTGGTAGTCACAGCCCAACATCCCCCACATACATGGCCCAGCAAGCTCACACCCAAGCATGCACACCTCACAGGGAGTCAAAAGCCACTTCAAAGATGGCTGACACTGGTGCTCAGTTGTGGGGAGCACATGGCCCTGCTGGGAACTGGGCACCAACCAACAGCAGGACACCACTGTCAGCCATCTTGCCATTGCTCTCACACTCACACACAGTGAAGTCCACCCAAAAGCAAGTAAGTATGGGCATGCTGGGAAGTGGGGTGGAGGCAATAGCATGATGGGAGTGGTAGTCACAGATCTTGGTCACCCCCACAACTGTCCCATCAACACCACCCTGAACCATGCGCACATCACAGGGAGTGGAAAAGAACTGACAAGATGGCTGACACTGGGTACTGCTGTGGGGAGCACAAGGCCCTGCTGGCAACTGTGCACCAACCAACAGCAGGACACCACTGACTGACATCCTGAAAGACAACTTGCACTCCCTGCAATGGAAGCACGTTCCATGGTGGAATATGTGGCTGGGTGGGAAGGAGGGCCAGATGTCAACCAAATACAACCAATGCAGACCATGTACACACCCCAACATTCATATAGAAATGCCCAAAGTATGCAGGACAATGTGCTACACCAATATCAACCTCTGACTGTGACAACTTAGGACAATGCAATGTACAGGCCCGCATCCAGAGGTACAGTCACAACTGTCATGTGTGTCAACCATTGATGCCTGCAGAAACATAACATACATTGTGTGTGTCTCCCAAAAACAGGTGATGATGGGGACACAGCAGCAGACGCTGAGGAGTCCCCGTCCCAGGCTCAAGGGGAAACGGAGCTCACTGGTGTGGAACAGCCTCTGCCCACCTCGGATGACGAAGACCTACCTGGCACCTCCGAAGCAAGTCATCATGCAGCACCAGCAGGACCACCAGCTGCACCCCCTGCACCTACCCCTCCAACAACTGTCAACACAAATACCACCCCTGCCGACACAGACAGACCAAGGAGCACCACCACCACCAGGGACCCTGGACCAACGTGGGGCTATGGACACCAACACCACCAACAACCCCCAAGGGGGCCCAGAGTCACCTGTGCGTGCCACCTCAGGTACTGCACGTGTCACCAGGGGTGGTGGGAGGGGTGGGAGACATAGGTCGCTGATCGCAGAGGGGTCTGGACTGCATGATGACCCACAACTGGTACGCATAGCCGATGCGTACCAGTCCAGCACCGGAGAGCTCAGCCAGGTAGTGGGGCTCCTCAGGGACATTAAACAGCAGCAGGCTGCCCATCATGCCTGCTTGGACTTACACATGTCCCGCGTGGAGTCCAAGTGGGACACACTGCAAGAGATGACGGCGGTGCATAGGGACATATTACAATGCCTCCGCCAGATGAGCAGCAACCAGTCAACACCTCCCTGTGTGCCCACAACATCTGGTGCTGAAACAACTGCAACTGCCACAGGGAGGGAGGATGACTCTGGCGGAGAGTCCCCTGCACCGCAGCAGCCTGCAATTGAGGGTCCCCCCCAAAGAAGAGGGGTCGTCCGAGGAGGGGCAACTGAGAGGCCAATGGCCATGTGCAACCCCCAGGAAGCCAAAACCTGTTCTGGATAATCACCTTTGTGCGCAAACTGTTCACCCTGTTGACTGCAACACAACTCCCCCACATGACATGGGGAGTACAAGTTGGACCAATGTTTAAGATGACTGTGGACCTTATTCAGGACATTTCTGCTACCAGGACTTCCAATTCATCTAGGAACTTTGGATTGCAATCAAAATGTACAGCACCCACCATCCTGTGCACTATATACACACATGTATGACAATAAACACACTAATACACCATACCTGCCTCTGTTGTGATTCCAACGTGGTTTCTGTCATGGAGACGATGACCTGCGAAATTACACTGTGCATGCTAGCTGCTACAGCAAGTACAACACAGGCATGTGAGTCATGGCAACGTGACACATATGAGGGAGACACACCACCAGGGCTACACAACATATACACACCTAGGCCATCTGACTCATCGCCTACACTGATGTTGCCAGGAAATATGGTGCAATGCACAGACACAACACCTATTCACAGTCTTTGTCAACTAGCCCACTGGTGCAGAAAGCAAATGTCAGTCAGATGTGTGACCACAGACAACGCACATCACAAAGTGAAGCACAGGTTTATTACAGATTTGCAACATGTTGTAACCACTACAGATGCAAGTTAATCCCACCTGTCAGCGGGCACACAGTCAATAAGTATAGAAGGAAGGAAGTCCATGGGTGTGGCGCACATCACCTGTAGGGACACGACAGCTACCACCCTGGAAGTCGAATCACGGTGTCGGGGATCACAGTTGACCAAACCACTCTGAAAGTACCCCGTGAAGGACAGAAATGAAACACAGTCAAAAGCACTGAAGAACAGGACAGAACTGCAATACTCATGCCCAATACATGTCACAAGATACCCACTCAGAACCAAGTTAGCATGTCAACACTGTTGGGGAGTACAGACTACCTGTAAGGACACATCGCTACACGCATACAGTCATGTAGCACATGGACACACTCAAACAGCACCAGAGCACCACCAACACATATCATGCATACTCACATCATTGACATGACATCTCTGAATACTCACATTCAGCTGAAGAAGTTGGTGATGAGCTGTGTGCGGACATCACCATCATCATCATCATCACTGGCATCGTGGACCAGGCCAGGATCCTCCACAGGTGGCGGATGTTGGTCATCGTCATCCAGGATGAGAGGCAACTCCTTCCGCACTGCCAGGTTGTGTAGCATGCAGCAGACGATGACAATCTTGCACACCTTTGCTGGGGCATATGGGAGGGCTCCTCCTGTCTTGTCCAGGCAGCGGAAGCGGCTCTTCAGGAGACCAAATGTCCGCTCAATAACTCTCCTGGTCCGACCATGTGCCTCATTGTAGCGCATCTGGGCTGGTGTCACACGGTTCCTGAGGGGCGTCAGCAACCACGGCATGTTGGGGTATCCGGAGTCACCTACATACAGACAATTGCACATTAGCTGAGTTGGAAAAGAGGGTGGAACACTACATTGCAGAACACACACAATGGTACAAAGTCAGTACACACCAACAAGCCAGGCACGCTGGTTCCGCATCTGTGACATCATCCTCGGGATGCGACTACTCCTCATCACGTAGGCATCGTGTGCAGAACCGGGGAAACGGGCACAGACGTGTGAGATGCTCATATCTGCAAGACATACCACCAGTGCATTGACCGAGTGGTAGTGTTTGCGGTTCCCGTATGCCTGCTCTTGGGCATGTGGTGGTACCAAAGCAACATGTGTCCCATCAATGGAGCCAATGACATGCGGCATCTCCCCAGGGCATAGAAGTCACTCTTCACGTCAGTGAGTTGTTGGAGTCTAGGGAAATAGATGTACTGGTTTAGGTATATCAACATAGCCTCCAAAACATCGCGGAGCACACAGCTGAACATGGTCTGTGACATCCCACCAGCAGTCTCCAAAGTGTGTTGAAAGGTACCGGTGGCAAAGAAGTGTAGGGCTGCCATCACCTTCACCTTGGGGGTCAGCGCTGTAGGGTATGTCCGGCCAGCTTGCAAATGTGGGGCCAACTGCACCGTCAATACCTCAATCAGCGGCCTGGTGAAGCGGTACCGTCGGATGCAGTCCCGTTCCACCATGGTTGCAAGGTCAGGGAATGGTCTATGGACAGCTGGTGCCCTGCAGTGCATAGGTGAAGAAAGAAAGATTGTCAGTCACCCCACATATGTGGCATTGACCATACTCAATATCACATGATACATCATTATGAGGCACAAGTACATGATGTGTGCAGTTCCGTAAGGACATGTATGGCACATACATGGCCAACATCTAACATCACAGTTCAACAAGTGGCATCAACAAGTCCCAGGTTGTGCCATGGGATATCATGAGGCCGTGTCACAGTTCCCATCTCCTGCTGCCACGTTCCAAACACACCCCACAGTGACATGTGAGGACAGATGTGCCCCAGGCATCACAGCTCAACGACAGGTAGATTCCCAGGGACCCTGTATTGCCACATGGACACTGGCATGACATGGTGTATCATGAATACACCACAGCAAAACAACCATGACCCCCACAGGTAGTGGTCCCTGTTGCCTCGGCAGGACAGACATGGACGTCTGTGACACACACACGTACAACATCAAAGTCCATGCACAAACAACGTGGATGTGGAGACTGTCTCCCATTGTGCACATGGAATCAGAGACATTGTAAACACAATATGCACACAGACTGTGGAGGACCATCACTATTGTGGCAATGGGTCACCCTGGGACGTACATACCGTCCCACATGGGACTCAGGGGGTATGTGACATGACATACACATACACCACCGTGAAATGTGACCATGCCACATGCTCAGAAATGAACAGTTGCACATCACAGTGGTCATGTACACGAAACACCAAGGATTCTGTCCCCATGAACACGTGCACAGCCTGGGAGTGGCTGCCCCCAAGTGACACCCACAGAACAACATGTTCACCCCCATACACGGAATAGGTAATGCAGCCTTACATGCCTTAGGATACAGTGTGGACAGTCTGTGGTGTTGTAGGTGTGCCCCTCACTCCCTGGGAAGTATATGTGGCTGGCATATGTTCACCTGTGACAGGCATGGTGACATATGCCAGTGACTTGTACAGAGACGCGTTGGACAGCAATGGACCGATCGGTGCGCACACATTGGCCATTGCATTCAATGTGAGCGGGTACGCGTTGTATTCGCAATACGCATTGGACAGCAATGGACCGATCGGTGCGCACACATTGGCCATTGCATTCAATGTGAGCGGGTACGCGTTGTTTCCGCAATACGCGTTGAACAGCAATGGACCGATCGGTGTGCCCGGCCGGCCCGCCCATTGCATTCAATGTGTGCGGGTACGCGTTGTATCCCGGGTACGCGTTGAACAGCAATGGACCGATCAGTGTGCCCGGCCGGCCCATTGCATTCAATGTGAGCGGGTACGCGTTGTATCCGCAATATGCGTTGAACAGCAATGGACCGATCGGTGTGCCCGGCCGGCCCATTGCATTCAATGTGTGCGGGTACGCGTTGTATCCCGGGTACGCGTTGAACAGCAATGGACCGATCGGTGTGCCCGGCCGGCCCATTGCATTCAATGTGTGCGGGTACACGTTGTATCCCGGGTACGCGTTGAACAGCAATGGACCGATCGGTGTGCCCGGCCGGCCCATTGCATTCAATGTGTGCGGGTACGCGTTGTATCCCGGGTACGCGTTGAACAGCAATGGACCGATCGGTGTGCCCGGCCGGCCCATTGCATTCAATGTGAGCGGGTACGCGTTGTATCCGCAATACGCGTTGAACAGCAATGGACCGATCGGTGTGCCCGGCCGGCCCATTGCATTCAATGTGTGCGGGTACGCGTTGAACAGCAATGGACCGATCGGTGCGCACCCATTGGCTATTGCCTGGCCTGGCAACGGACTCGTTTTCAAATCTTGAACGAGTCTGATGCTGGAAATTCAGTTGGTCACCCACAACAATGTTGCAAATTCATGGGTGTCCTGAAGTTGAACTTTTGAAGGATGCTGTGGGCGTGTGTAAGTGGTGCAATTCCATGGATTGGCCAGATTCAGAAGATGCTAACGACTTGGACCTATCACTTTGGACACATGGGACAGTATCTGCCTCTGCAGCACACATATAATGCTGGCTGTTCCTCTGAGAGCTCACTTGCCTGCACTACATGCTCCAGGACGACATCTGCCACCACCACTGCTGCTGTATCTGCACCCTCTGGACCCTGCAATGGCACGTACTGTGGAGAGAGCCCCAGCCTTCAGCACTGAGGAGAACCAGGCCCTGCTGGACAGCCTCCTTCCACAGTACAGCAAGCTGTATGGGAAAGCAGGGGAGCAGGTGAGTGTGCTGTCCACTGCCTTACTAAATGTGCATGCTGTCTGACTAGCAAGGCTAACAGTCTGCACGCCACTGGCTAGCAGGCTCACTGAGTAGTTGTCACCCCCATAGTGTGTAGTTACATGCACTGAACAGGTATAGTGCAGTGACAGTGCATTTACACAAGGTTTTACTTCCCAGGCAATGATACCATGTAGTAACTGCTGGCATACTGTCCATAGCCATCGTTGCACTGCCTGTGTACATCATGTGCCCCTGTGATTGAGACATGTATATCCAACTGTGTAATGCACAGATATGTTGCATGTGTAGTAATGGCATTCTCACTTTGTCATCCTCACAGGTTGATGCCCACCAGAAGCAGCAGATATGGCTGACCATCGTCCGGGCAGTGAGATCCGTGGGGGACTACAAGCGCCGGATCCGCAACTGCCAGAAGAGGTGGCAGGACCTTCGGGGCTGGACCTGGAGGATCGCACGGGTCCAGCTGAAGCTGTCGCCTCCTCGCAGGAGGGGCGGACACCGGACCCTGACCCCCACATGCTCAGGATCCTGGCGGTGGTCTTCCCTGATCTGGATGGGCAGCTGAAGGCCAGAGAGCAGCAAGGAGGGGGTGAGTCCATGACTGCATTGTGAACTTTGTCTGCCATGCTATGTGCCCTCCTCTGGCCTGGTTAAACTTCCACAGTACATCAGTCATGTGGTCCAGGACCCATGTCCCTCGATTGTGCACTGCCCACTCCTCATCTGATACCCAGGTGTGGCCCTTGCAGTCAGGGAATTGTGTCACTTGGGTACTGTGTCCTTGCAGTTTGCTTGACTCAAGGTGGGGGACAGCATCTGTTCCCCTAACTCTGTGGTGGGCATCATGGGTGGGTCCATTGCTTACACAATGCCTGTGTTCTGACATGTAATCTGCGTGTTACTTTGATATGTGGTCCAATTGCTGAGCTGATCCACCACATGTGCCTGGGGTATCTGGCACACACCCATGCTGCGGGTGGGAACAATGTTTGGGCCCCAGGAGTGTGTATATTACGTGTGTCACACATACTTAGCCAGCTGCCTACTGTCCAGGGCTCATCCCTCATTCATGTGGGGCAGGACAGTCATGCCTACTCCAGGCCATTCAATACACTCTGTACTCCCACTCCCGTGTATCAGCTGACACGTTGTGCTCAGTGATATGTCCCCTCAGGTGTCTGCCTCTGTGTCAGTGTGCTGTGGCTTCGTTGTCAGGACTGCTGGGGTGTTTCTCGGTTGGGGCTCAGCATGCCACCGGAGATGTGACCATAGGAGACGATACTTGTGTGACACATAGGTGTTTGATCACCTGACCGTGCAGACTGGGGTATGCGAATGTGAAGTTCAGGCAGCTGTTTCCCATTCACAGCAGATTGTGAGGTGCTCAGGTTCAGAGGGTTGTGTTACAGGTCTCCCATATGTCCAATCGGTATGACCTGGACAGATAAGGGTTCAGATGATGTGGTGTGTGGGGGATGTACATGTGCACTTGTTCAGCTCCAGGACTTGCATTCCCCATGACCTACTATTGTGACACAGTGCAGACTGTTGTTGTCTGGCTGCCCTGCCCATGTGACTGGAGACAGTGATGTATGACTTAGCAGGCATGCCTGTGCCATGGCATGTAACTTCCTATGAGTGATCCTGCAGGGGAGTGACATGTGCTACATGCACACCATTGTGGCAATGGCTGTCAGGACATGGGTGCATCATGGTGTCTGTCGCTG
This sequence comes from Calotriton arnoldi, assembly GCA_963921515.1. NCBI lineage: Eukaryota > Metazoa > Chordata > Amphibia > Caudata > Salamandridae > Calotriton > Calotriton arnoldi. Next base: position 215,699 of record CAWUFW010008693.1, on the reverse strand, counting down.
GTATGCATCACATGCATTTCATATTTGACTCTGGGCATCCCTTTCATCCGGACACCTGTACTGACTCAGTGGCAAGAGTTGTGATGTGTGCATGTTCACATGCTTCACCGTGTTTTCTGCACTGTCCAACTACTGTGTAGGTGGTGCATGTGTCCACACTGGGGTATTGCCATCCAACAGACACCAGACAGATGGGTGCAAGGCCAGGAGGGATGTGAGTGCCATGGTTGACCATCAGACTGACAATTGGCTACTCCTATTCTGTTTGGGCACTTTTGGCAATGTTCAACTAAGGATGCCAGGGATTGCTCTGTAATGTGCTGTACTTACTGTGGTGTGTGCGTTCGGTGCAGGTGACTGATGTCTGTCTGTTTCCCTATTGTTTGCAGATACATCCACGGCCACAGGAGGGGACAGCTCCACGAACCAGGAGGAGCCGCAGAGCCAGACTGGGTCAGCAGCCGAGGAGTGGTCGGAGGGACCCAGTGGCACGGAGGGCGAGGGGAGCCACACCGAGGAGTCCTCAGCACCATCCACCTCAGCTGAGGACCACAGTAGCTCGGAGGATGACTCCCTTGTGGATGCGGGTGTCAGCAGCCACCACACCCCAGCTAGTGTTGCTGTCCCCGCCACCACCACCACCACCGCCCTCCCATCGGCTCCCATTCCCGAGGTCCGTGGAGGCTCCCATGTTCGGGAGCGTGTCTCCTTCGGGCCAGGCACCGCACCCCCTGCCCCTGTGTCCCCTGCTGCCCTGAGTGAGGAGTCTGTGTACCTCCTTCGCCAGCTCCATGTAGGGCAGACAGCGATGCTGAGTGTCCTCCATGCACACACCACTCTTTTGACTCAGCTGGTGTCATTCATGGAGGGCATCTCATGGGGCATGTCTGCCCTACAGAGGGGCAATAGGTCCATGGACTCCTCCCTGATGGCAGCAGTGTCCCTCCTCCAACAGTCCCTCACCCCTCCTGCCTCTGCCCCATCCACACTCCCCAGCACCTTACCTGTCCCAAGCACACACACACCGGCACAGGCACACACCAGCACAGACACGAGCAGCACACAGACACACACACCACAAACAAGACGCACACGCACGCACAGTCAAGGGACTGAAACCACACTCACAGGGGATGGGGCCCAGGCACACACACACGCATCCACGAGCACTGCGCAGTCCTCAGTTGCCTCTCCCTCCAAAGCCCCCTCCCTTGCCTCACCTGCAACCCCAAAGACACAGCGGCTCTTCCTCAGTGACCTCGGCCTCTTCCCCTCCGATCCAGCTGATCCAGCATTCAGGGGGAAGAGGAAGCCCACCCACACGGAGCGGAGTGCCCCTCGCCCCCGGACACCCTCCCCAGGCGCAGACCGACTGACGCCCCCATCCGCAAGTCCCCCCGGACCCGGAAGAGCAAGACCCCGCCGCCGCCCTGCAGCTCAGGCACCAAGTCTCCTTCCTCCATCCCTCAGGCCCCCACTCCACAGGTGCCCCCACCACACCCTGCCCCAGGGTCCCCCACCCACAGATACACCATCCCCAAAAAGATCCGGCCTTCTCCCCCTGCCACTTGCTCTTCCGGCCCCACACCCCCGCTGCGCTTGTCTGTGCCACTGGTGTGGAGACGGTGTCCTCCCCTCTGTCCTGCCCACCTTACCTGATCCCCATTCTCCTCCCCTGGAGGTAGGCACTGCAGTGGAGTCCACTACCACCATGTCTGACTTGGGCACTGCAGTGGGGAACCTGTCCACTCCATCTGCATGGTCCACTGCAGTCGTGCCGGCACCCACACCATCTGAGTCATGCCCCCCAGTTGTGCCGGCACACACCATGTCAGTCACCTCCACTGCAGTTGTCAGTGGCTCTCCAGCACCCAATCAGTCAATCAATCAATCAATCACAGAATTTGTAGAGCGCACTACTTACCCGCGAGGGTCTCAAGGCACTGGGGAGAAAAAAAGGGGGGGGGTGCTGCTGCTACTGGTCGAACAGCCAGGTCTTGAGTAGCCTCCTGAAGGTCAGCAGGTCTTGGGTCTGTCGTAGGCTAAGGGGCCGATTCCGATTCGGGCCGGAAATCTCTCCGACCGAGCCGGACCCGGAGAGATTTCCGACCGAATCGGACCCGTGCAGCCCGACCGAACGAGTACGATGCGTCCGTATGCTATCGTACTCGAGTCGGTCGGACTCCCATTGAAGTCAATGGGAGCCAGTCATACAACGCATACGCGGGCTCCCATTGCCTCAATGGGTGCGAGGCGAACAAGGGCGCCCCCTACAGCGGGTACGCGGCGAAGCGACTCGCGCCGTACACACACAGGTAGGGGGGACCCATGGGTCCCCCCTGTGTGTGACTCACGTGGCTACGCGTACAGGGGGGTCAGACACGGACCCCCGAAATACGGCTCCGACTGCTCTTTCGAGCCGGACGGTGCGTGTCGGTCGGACTGCTCGCGGCGCGCATCGTACTTACCCGGCCGGGGAACGTCTCCATTGCGCGGTGCGAGTCGTGTCCGAGCGAGTCAGTCGCTGCGGTTAGACCCGGGAACGAGTCGGTCGGAGCGGTTGGGACGCCCGAACGAGTCGGTCGGCGAATTTGCATCGTACTCGCTCGTCCGGATGCGCGTACGAATCGGTCGGGAAATAGGGCTCCGAATTGGATCCGGTTATGCCGAATCCGATTCGGAGCCCTACCGGCCGAGATCGGAATCGGCCCCTTAGTGGAAGGGTGTTCCAGGTCTTGGCGGCGAGGTGTGAGAAGGATCTTCCACCGGTGGTTGTTCTTCGAATGCGAGGGACGGTGGCGAGGGAGAGGTCGGCGGAGCGGAGCTGGCGGTTGGGGACGTAGAAGAAGAGTCGTCTGTTGAGGTAGGCTGGGCCAGTCTTGTGGAGTGCCTTGTGTGCGTGGATGAGGAGTTTGAAGGAGATTCTCCTGTCGACGGGGAGCCAGTGCAGGTTCCTCAGGTGGGGGGTGATGTGGCTGTGGCGTGGTACGTCGAGGATCAGGCGTGCGGAGGCGCCCTTCCCTGCCTCCTTCTGGTGAGCCCTGATCCTGTCCCTGTGGTGCCTGGCCTGCCCCCCCCGTATACCCCTCCGAGGGGATTGTCCCAGGTTTTTATCAGTGCAGGCATGCGTAGGGTGACATCTGCCACTGTCACCCTGTTTTGACTTTCAGGATGGACTGGCCATTGGCCTTTGTTTCTTTTTTACTGGACTTCAACTTTTGAACCCACATATGCTGAATAAAGCAACTTTCTGTTCTCTAGTGCTTTTGCTTCTGATGTACATGATGTTGATGATGCTAACCATGCCCTTGCTGCAGTGATGGTGATATTTGGTCTCATGAAAATGAAGTGTTACTGTTCAGGAACCCATGTGGTCCAGGGGGAATGTGTCCTATCCTGTGGTGTATCCATGTCATCCTTAGAAGCATCTGAGGGTGTCATGTTTTCAATATTTGGCAATGGGATTTCCTACTTACATTAGCAATGTCACATCTGTGGCTTCCACCCCTGCACATCTGTTGTGCTTGCCATTGTTCAATTAGTCTACTTCCCTGACCGTGTGGCCATCTCCACTGGACATGCAGGTTTGGGCATCAATGGGGAAGGACTCATCTGTGTTGTCAGTGCAACTTGCTATACATGTGTGTTGGATCTGTGCTGATGATTTCGTTGACACTCCCATGACCAGGCTGATGTGACGGGAGCCTTCATTTGGTGCAAATTGTTGACTGTGTGACCAAGTGTTCTGCTGACATGATGGAGCCCTACTGAGGCAACATATGGCACAGCTTTCCTCACACAGGAGTGGAGTCCCCTCATGGCAGTGTGTACTCCTGTGACATCGCCTGCGCCCAAGGTGTGTGTTGTATGAGCATGTCTGTGTGTTCACTTCCATTTTGCTGTGCATGCTGGGATCCCTAGTGGTGTTCCTGTTTGTGATGCTTGCTGAGTTGACCTATGTTCCCCCAAAGTCTTCTCCCTGGGTTCTCTGTGATGTGGGTGCATGGCACATTACTGGTCATCAGGGTGTCACCCATAGGTGTGTTTGCTGTCAGGGCTGAGTTTGTGGGCAGACGCAGATGGGTCACAGTCAGGATTCCCCTTGGCACTTGTTGTTTACACCTGTCATGTTTGTGTTAGCTTTCAGTGATTGTGACACGTTGTGTGTGTGACTGCTGGCACTCCTCAGGGTCAGGGCTGCAATGTTGGTAGTTGTCTATGTGTGTTCCTTGTGGGTGACCTTGGCTTCTTCATTGGTGTGGGACTGTGGCTGGGATCCCATTGGTTGGTGTGGTATTGCCGTCATGTCCATGTACAGCATAGTGTGCAGTGTGTCAGACATTCAGGAGTCTTGTTGAGTGGCCATGTGTGATGTGTTTCTGCACCTTGGTTCCCACCACCACCCATGGGATTGTCATGGGTGCATGTGCAATGTCACCAGTGCATGTGAGCTTCACTGCTGCACATTGTTGGAGGTCGAGGTGTGTGGTGTTGAGTGTGTGCAGATGAAAGTTGTTGCACGGCTAGACCCCTGCCTCCATGTTGGCCTTGGCTTACTGGCCGTGCTGATTGATTTGTGCTTGTGTAGGTGTGATGGTAGTTTGTTGCTCAGGACACATGACTGTGGTTCACAGTGTGAACGACATCTAGCTTTGTCATCACAGTGGGATTGTAATGCAGCCCAGGGTCACCACATTGTGGGGACCCTGGAGGTATTGCTGTGGTGTCTCTGTGTCTTGCTGTGTCAGTTGCTGTTTGTTCCTACATGCTTGTGTGACATGTGTGATTTGTGCTCCCTCTCATCTAACAATCCCTGATTTCCCACATAGGGGATTTGGATCCATGAGTTACCTTTGTGTGGCACTGTATGCACATCTGTGTAATTGGTATTCAGGCCTCATCATGTGTTGTGTGGTTGCCTGGGGACACTGGCACCCCCCCCCCTCACCTGTTGTGTTTGATGTGCAGTGTGGGTCTGCCTGTTTGTGTTTGTGCATCTGCACCACTGCATTGGCATATCTTTAGTGTGCCATTGGCTGTATGTTGTTTGGTGGGTTTCCCCTGCTGTCCCTGGGACTCCTAGGTCATCAGTCAGCACAATGATCATTGTTTGTGTGTCCCATTGCTGCCATGGTATGGTATCTGTTCACCTCACATCTACATTCTCCACAGGGTATCTGCATTTGTGTGCCCATTGGTGCAAATATGTGTGTCTGCATTATCATGGTCACTTCTGTCATTGTGTCATTGATGAATGTTGACAGTGTCAGCCCCATGGGTGATGTTTGTCTGCACATGGCCAAAGGTATGTCTTATTTGCACTGCAGTGTTTGCCTCCCCCAATCTATGTTGCTATGGGACACAAGCACTACTTTGCCACTGATGTGTTTGTTGTTCTGTGAGCAGGAATCATCCATGCAGTTTGGCAGTTGCAGCTTTTTCAATGTCAACACTTACATTTTGGTCACTGTGATGATGGGGATTTGGACCCCATTGCCACAATGTTCAAGATGTGCTTTAGCTATGGGCCCCACACTTCCCTTTTGGTCACTGTGATGATGGGGGTTTGGACCCCATTGCCACAATGTTCAAGATGTGCTTAAGCTATGGGCCCCACACTTACCTTTTGGTCACTGTGATGATGGGGGTTTGAACCCCATTGCCACAATGTTCAAGATGTGCTTCAGCTATGGGCCCCACACTTACATTTTGGTCACTGTGATGATGGGGGTTTGAACTCCATTGCCACAATGTTCAAGATGTGCTTCAGCTATGGACCCCACACTTACATTTTGGTCACTGTGATGATGGGGGTTGGACCCCATTGCCACAGTGGTCATGGTCTGCTTGCATTGTGGGGGCCACACACATTTATGTGTGGCACATGTGATAGGGGGTCACATTGTATGTTCAAAGTCATGTTCAGTGTTGTAGGCATTTGACACAGTCTACACACGCTTGTCATGGTGTTGGGGGGATGTCTTTATGTTGCATTGTTTATGTTGGTGTGTGCTTGTTGTGTCATGAATTAGCCATCCTGTGAGTGGGGGTGTTGTTGGTGGTAGGCATCCAGCCCCCCATAGGTAGAGGTGGTAGTAGTGACAGGCATCCAGCCCCCCATGGGTAGAGGTGGTAGTAGTGGTAGGCATCTGGCACCCCCTGGGTAGGGGTGGTAGTGGTGGTAGGCATCCAGCCCCCCATGGGTAGGGGTGGTAGTAGTGACCGGCATCCAGCCCCCCATGGGTAGGGGTGGTAGTAGTGACAGGCATCCAGCCCCCTGGGTAGAGGTGGTAGTAGTGGTAGGCATCTGGCACCCCCTGGGTAGGGGTGGTAGTAGTGGTAGGCATCTGGCACACCCTGGGTAGAGGTGGTAGTAGTGGTAGGCATCTGGCACCCCCTGGGTAGAGGTGGGAGTAGTGACAGGCATCCAGCCCCCCATGGGTAGAGGTGGTAGTAGTGGTAGGCATATGGTACCCCCTGGGTAGGGGTGGTAGTGGTGGTAGGCATCCAGCCCCCCATGGGTAGGGGTGGGAGTAGTGACAGGCATCCAGCCCCCCATGGGTAGAGGTGGTAGTAGTGGTAGGCATCTGTCACCCCCTGGGTAGGGGTGGTAGTGGTGGTAGGCATCCAGCCCCCCATGGGTAGGGGTGGTAGTAGTGACAGGCATCCAGCCCCCCATGGGTAGAGGTGGTAGTAGTGACAGGCATCCAGCCCCCCATGGGTAGAGGTGGTAGTAGTGACAGGCATCCAGCCCCCCATGGGTAGAGGTGGTAGTAGTGGTAGGCATCTGGCACCCCCTGGGTAAGGGTGGTAGTAGTGGTAGGCATCTGGCACCCCCTGGGTAGGTGTGGTAGTAGTGGTAGGCATCTGGCACACCCTGGGTAGAAGTGGTAGTAGTGGTAGGCATCTGGCACCCCCTGGGTAGAGGTGGGAGTAGTGACAGGCATCCAGCCCCCATGGGTAGAGGTGGTAGTAGTGGTAGGCATCTGGCACCCCTGGGTAGGGGTGGTAGTGGTGGTAGGCATCCAGCCCCCCATGGGTAGGGGTGGTAGTTGTGACAGGCATCCAGCCCCCCATGGGTAGAGGTGGTAGTAGTGGTAGGCATCTGGCACCCCTGGGTAGGGGTGGTAGTAGTGGTAGGCATCTGGCACACCCTGGGTGGAGTTGGTAGTAGTGGTAGGCATCTGGCACCCCCTGGGTAGAGGTGGGAGTAGTGACAGGCATCCAGCCCCCCATGGGTAGAGGTGGTAGTAGTGGTAGGCATCTGGCACCCCCTGAGTAGGGGTGGTAGTGGTGGTGGGCATCCAGGCCCCTATGTGTATCTGTGGCATGGCTGAGGGCCATCCCGCCCCTCTGGTGCTGCTGTTGCTGGTGTAAGTAATTTCTGCATCCCTCTGTGTGTGTGTGATATGTCGGGTACGTGTAGTTTGTTTTTGTGCTTGGTGTCTGACTTACCTTCTGCACCGTACGCGTCCGTGCCTGTTCCGGTAGTAGATGTAGAATATTGGTAGGATCGGCACGATGGGATTCATAGTTGGTTCGTCTCGTTCGTCTTTCTCTTTGCTTTGCCTCGTCCTCGTCGCTGGCGTGTTCGTCTCGTAGCCGTGGATCGTGTTGTGGCGCGAATCGGAGCTTATGTGCGCCTCTCCCGGATGCTTTGACGTGCCGTGCGTAGCGACGGGTTCGGCGCGTACGGAAAGCGCATCGTACTTGTCCGGCCTGGACGGGGCTGCATTTTGGCTTCAGTGCGACTCGATTTTGCATTTCCCGATCCGCCTCGGTCGGAAAACAGGACCTGGATTGGGTGAGTACGACTGGGTCGGAATCTATGCAGTTGTGCGCATCGTACTTGCTCGTTCTGAATAATGTGCGGATCGGTCGGGAAACAGGCATTCGCCTGGCTTTTTTCCCGGCCGAATAGTGTTAGGTGCGCCTCCAACCGAGATCGGAATCGGCTCCTTACTTTGTTAGTTGTATCTTTTTTTGAGGCTTTTCTTTAGTTTGTTAGTTTCCTCTAGAGTTTCCTGTAGTGGTAAAATAAAATAGAAAGAAGACATTTATTACTTTCTAGGTTATGTATATTATTTATAAAAGATTTTTACTTTTAGTATTATCTCTTTTAATTTAGTTTACTTACTTTTGATAGAGTTAATTTTTTGGTATATGTTGATCTTCTTATATCTGAAGTTGAATTCTTGTAGAGTTTCTCCTTCTTTAGTTTTCTTTCTTTTGGGTGTGGAATAGGAATGAAGTTTAACTGTTTAAATAGTGTGTTGGATGTTGTAATTTCGATTTTATTGGTTAGTTTGAATTTGCAGTTTTTCTATTGGTTTATTTGTATTTTTTTAAAACTGTTTTGGTAGTTAGTTTCCAAATAAGGAAAACGCTAATTAGTAGTAAGTTATGTATAATTTTCTATATATTTTTAAATAGCTTTTGTTATGTATTATATTATAAAATTGAATTGTAATAGTAATATTTAATATTTTAATGTTTAATGTAGTAATGTTGTTAATAATATTTTAGTCATTTTATTGCTGTGTTAATTAATTTTTTAGTCTAGTAAAATAGTTATTGTCATTTATTAATTTAGTATTGTGTTTGTAGTAATTTAATTAATTTTATGTAGTTTTATTTTTATATTTATTATAGTTTTATATAGTCGATATATTTAATTTTACGATATTAGTGTTGTCGATATTTTTGTGTACGATATTTTTTACCTAGTTAATGTATTTTAATGAAGTTCGATATTTTAGAATTTCGATAAGTATGTTAGCGATATTTGTGAAATAGATATTTATGTACTTCAATATTGTATCCTCGATATTTTTGTAATTATTTAAATAGGTATATGATGTCGATATTAATGTTATCGATAATTTTGTATCGATAATATGTCTTTCGATATTTTGTCAGTGATTCCAAAATAGGACGCCTTTGCAAAGATCCCACTGAAAGTCCACTGAATTGAACCCTCCTCTCTCACAACCAGGGCCAACACTCACTGTGCTGCTGCTGCTGCACTGCACATCTCAGCCTGGAAGGAACATTCTCTTGCACATCATACACATTTTTCTGCACTCTCGCTCAAGTCCTTTGTCTCACTCTGGCACACTTCGCCCTCATGCACTCAGACCTACAACCTCCCAAACAGCACCCCACACTCTCAAGCATGCTCCTCAACACATGCTCACTCACTAAACCTGATAGAGATCTGAGACATACTGCTTGACCTCATGCCAAACCTCCTAACCCTCACAGAAATGTACCTGAACCCTCCCTGTGCACCGAATATCGATATGGACCTCCTACAGCTACAAGATCATGAGCCGGGACCGGCAGCACAAGCCTGGAGGCAGCGTAGCCATCATGTTTAAAGACATCATCAGCTGCACCACCATCATAGACACATCCATTGGCTACATGGAACACCCCACATTCAACCTACACATCACAGCAAACTTCAAACTGCATGTCACCTAATATACAGACATCCAGGGCCCTGTACCAATTTCACCAGTAGCTTCATGGATTTCGAGCACCCTCATTATCAACTCTAGCCCCTTCATCCTCTTTGGAGACCTGATCTTCCACCTGGAGGATCATATCAATATAAATGTTATCTCCCGTTCCTGAAAACCTTGGAAACCTCAGCCTTATCCAGCACATCACCAGATCTACCCACGCTGCCGACACCTCTTTGACCCAATTTATACCTCCTTCAGCAACAACACAGTGGACAAGCCATCACCTATCTCTGGTTCTGACCACACTGCATGAGTTTTTGTATACCTGTTCCACAATACAGCAACCTACCACCACCAGACCTGAACGCCACAGCTGACAAAACACCCCAGAGAAGGACAGGATCTTCACTCTCTCTTCACAACAGCCAGAGCAAACAAGCAACCTGCAGAAAGTCATTGAGAACTTCAACAGTTGGATCACCACATGCGTTATCACTCTGACTTCCCTAATAGCAACACACTGGTAAGAGCCCTACCTCAAGCCAGCTGGTAGACAGAGGAACTCAGACTGATGAAATGGCACTGCAAGCAACTGGAGCACAAGTGTAGACAGAGCCTAGACACTGCGGACAAAGAAATCATCAAATCCGCTGTGAGATGTTACCACTAACAGATAAGGAACACCAAGCACACAGCACTTGTATACAGCATCACCAAGCACCAGCAGAAACAAGGGAATTTTGGCCATTGTCAAAGACTTCTCCTCACCCACAGCACCATCACCCGCCCACAGGATCTCTGCAGCAAACTATCTAAATTATCTCTGAATCCTTATTCAGCAAGTTTACATTCATATATGGCAACTTCAACCCTCGATCAGACCCTGTCTCCCTCGCAACTCGACTTCCAATCACATCTGAAGAAGAACCCTCACCAGGAGTCCCACCATCACTATCCACATCCACTCAGGAGCCCAGTCAAATCCCTGCCCCAATCATGCTGTCACAAAGGGACTTTTGCCTATCAGCAAATTTCTTAAAACCATCCTCAACACCTCCATTGAATCAGCCATTTTCGTGGATGCCTGGAAATATGCCTTTGTCATGCCCCTGCCATGACCCTCCTCTATAGAGCCATCAAGCCATACTGGATAGCTACAGACTGAGCGCCCTCCTACAATACCCGGCCTAGATCCTCAGGAAGATCATCAACAGACACCTCAACCCCCACCTCACCAACCAGCAGCTCCTCGACACCATGTAGGTACAGTTTCAAGCCCACCCAAAGTATCAAAACAGCACTCATTACTGTCACAGATGACATCCACATGATCCAGGACAGAGGCAAGACTGCCACTCTCATTTTCCTGGACCTCTCTGTTTCATTCGATGCTGTCTCACTACTCATCATCATAAGTCGACTCAACAAGATTGGCATCCAAGGTCCCTCCCTGAGCTAAATCTTCTCCTTTTTGATGGGTAGACCACAAGCTGTCAGTCTGGCATCTTACTCTTTTGAAGCCTGCAGAGTCATCGTGGAGTGCCTCAAGTTTCATCCCTCAGCCCTACACTCTTCACTGCACTGGGTAAAGAATGCTGACCTCTCTTTAGCCCCCTCAGTCTGGGAATCTGCCAGTTCCCTGAGATCAAATCAAAAGTGCTCAGGAACTTGGCAGCCTCCAACCTATCAATGAGGTCGTCAGCTCAGGAATAGGGCTGGGCGGAGCTGGCGTAGTGCCTCTACGCGTAGCTCCATGGAGTTTGGAAAAATCTCCGTGGAGCTACGCGTAGCTCCACTCCGCTCCCTCCCTGCTCCCAAATGCTTTAAAAATGTATAAATAAGGCACTTACCTGTTTTTCTGCCACCTCCCATGCCTCGCCGCTCTCCTTCCTGCTCCTCTCGCTTCCTCAATGTCCTACTTAAAAAAAAACACTACGTCGTAAGGCTTGCCCATGTGCATGCGCACTTGCAAGACGTACAAAGTAGTGTTTTTTTTAAGAAGGACATCGAGGACGCGAGAGGAGCAGGAAGGAGAGCGGCGAGGCATGGGAGGCTGCAGACATGCAGGTAAGTGCCTTATTTATAAATTTGTAAAGCATTTGGTAGGGGGGAGGGAGCGGCTAACTCTGCTCCGCCACAGAGGCGGAGTTTTGCCTACCTCCGCGTTCACCACGGAGCGCGGAGTAGGCAAATCTCTGCAAACTCCGCTGGCGGAGCGGAGTTACCCGCCCAGCATGGGTTACTCAGGAATCGAGGTGGGCATCAGTCTTGGTGACTGAGTTGAGTCCACTGTAGTCTGTCACGACTGGTCAATCTCAGTTAAGATCGGTTCATTTCCATCCCTTCCCTGGTTTAAGGACTAAGAGTTTGTTAAGTTACCATTTGGGCAAGCGACGCCGATTCCTGTCACAAGGGCTCTTTCAGGTTTATTTGAAGCGGTTTCATTTTGGCTCACAGCGAAAATCTAAGATGGCGGCCGCCAACACAGTCACTATTTGTGAGCGGGCTAGTGTTTTGCCCAAAGAAGAAGTGTAGGGGTTATCGCGCTCGCGCACTAGGCGCGCAGCTCACTAGGCGCGCAGCGCACTTCAACCGTCTTTTCCTCAGAGAAGCAGCGTATTTTTACCGTGCATGTGTTTTCGTGAAATTCTTCAGGGGAGTAGCGTTTTTACTTCTATGTTGCTCCGCCTGTCATTTTCCAAGAATATTTCATCCTGTGCTCAGTAGAAAATAACTCGTTTCCAGTTTTCCAGGTATTTGTGGAGTTCAGTTTTTGTGAAGCTGGAAGAGTGTCTCAGTATGCTATATTCGCCTTGGGCAGATCAGAAGAAGGAATTGAAGAGCTGAAGTAAGTCAGCCAGTTTTTATATTTGCGAAACCCATCTTCTCTCGTTCAGTAGGAACTTTTAAGAGAAGCATTACCAAGGACTAAATCTATATAATTCAGAGAGAAGTATCCTGAACTATTGACTTAATGTCACATTTGTTTTTCCCTGGAATTCGACATTGAGTTTTTTCAGCTAGAACTGTCTATCGCTCAAACTACACAGTTGTTTTGTAGATATAAATATATATATATATGTATATATATATATATTTGTACTTACCACCAGCGGACCTTTAGTAGACAGCAGTTAGCATCTGTAAGAGAATTACAAGGACAATTAAAACTGTATAACCATTCACTAATAATAGACTTTACTAATGTAAGGAGAACAGCCAGCAGCAAATAAGAGTTGCAAAGAACTGTATTTCCTTACGTAAGCAAGTATAAGAGAGCAGCAAGCCCACTGCGTAATCAGGTAATAGGAAAAGCATTAGGAAGGAATTAGTGTATGACATTGGGAGGGTTCTGTGTGAGAAGTAGTAATTTTGTGTTTGTGCTTTCAGGTGCTTGTGGAGACCCTCGCTTGACATCCAGTGAGGAGAAGCACAGCGGTGGCAGTCTCTCTTGTTGTCCCATTTCCCTTTCCCCGTCTTTACTGTGAGCGAGTGATTACATTTACTTGCAGTGGAGTCTGGGATTTGGGACCAGCTCTTCTGCTCCTGTGGAAGCCAAGTTTAAGGTGCATGGTACTTTCAGATTTGACATAGTCAACTAAGAACCTGAATACTGGGGCAGTGCCCAGTGGGGCTGCCGTTGGAACAAGCACCACTGTGCTTGATCAGGGACTACTGGAGAGCTCAATGACACCCAATTCCACCATCTTAGTGACTATTGTTTTGATGCTGGCTCTCACTTTGTCAGGCAGTCAGTACATTTTGTTTTTAAAAGCAGGCTGTCCTCAGTATCAATATCATAAGTACACAAGTGTGTAAGCCCAGGAGTAAAGGGAAAATAATGAGGCAAACTGTTCCAGTTACTGGTGACAGTCCCTCTGCTGCTCTAGGCTCATGGTAGGGTAGAGGTTGACCCCTTCTCTTGACTCATCCTTCTTCTTCAATGATAGGAGATCTGGTAGAGGTTCACTCTACTCCTCCTTCCATTATCTGTCACCAGCAGCATGGTATCCTCAGACCTCTCATAGTGGGGTTTGAGGTGGTTGAGAAGGTGTACCCTTAAGGGATTTCTGGGGGGTTTGAGATCTACCAGGTAGTTGGCCTCCCCCTCCTTCTCCACCACTTCATATGGCCTAGTCCAGCGGTCTTGGCGAGCACTGGGATCCACTGGTACCATCACCCACTCTTTCAGCCTAGGTTGAAATTTCACAGGGGTAGCAGTCCGGTCATATCACTGCTTCATAACCTCCTGGCTAGCCTCCAAGTTCTTAGAAACTTTATTGCAGAACTTGGCCATCTGGATCCAGAGAGCTAGCATGTAGCTAACCACATCCTGGGGGGGGGGGGTTGGGAGCTTGCTTCTACCCATCTTTAACCAGGCTGAGAGGTCCCCTGACAGGGTAACCATACAGCTGTTCAAATGGGCTAAATCTCACTCCCTTCTGTGGCACCTCTCTGTAAGCCAAGAGCAGGCATGTTACAAGGATGTCCCACTTCTGCCTCATGGGGTCAAGCAGGCCCACAATCATGCCTATGAGGAGCTTCTTGAATATTTCAACAAGCCCATTTAATTGTGGATGGTAGGGTAAGTATCTACACATTCTTTCCTTATAAACATCAGCTACGAGGACATGAAGTTGGTGCCCTTGTCTGACACCACTTCCTTGGGGAAACCCACTGTGGTAAAAATCCCCATTAGGATCCTAGCCACTACAGATGCAGAAACGGACCTCAGGGGGATAGCCTCTGGATACCTAGTGGCATGGTCCACCAAGACTAGGACAAACCTATTGCCTAGTGCAGTCTTGAGGTCGAAGGGTCCTATAAAATCATTTCCCACCCTTACAAAGGGTGTGCTAACATCAGGCATGGAAGTCAGGGAAACATATAGCTTTTTTGCAGTCTTCCCACTAGCCTAGCAGGTGAGACAAGTCCCACAAAATACAGCAGTAGCTGTCCTCATCTTGGGGCCAATAAAAGTGGGTGACACAGGTGTCAAATGTCTTGTCCTGCCCCAGATGTCCTTCCAGGGGTATCTCATGAGCCAGCTCCAGTAGGAAGACCATGTAATATTAGGGAACTACCAATACACGAGTTGCCCCATGCTCTGGATCCTTAGGCTCAATTTACAGGAGGTCATTCTCCCAGTATATTAGGTGATTTCCAGAGGTATGACCAGCTGCCTGGACTTCACTTGTTGCCTCAGGCCCTCAAGGGTTAGGCACTCCTTCTGTGCCTTGCATAACTCCTCCCTAGTTGGCCCTCCTTCTACTTGCCATCCCGCAAGTTCAGGCAGGTTACCAAGGGAAGCTATGTCCTCCCCACAGGCTCCAGGGTGGCCTCCTCCAGTGCCCCATCCACCTGTGCTGGGGGACATTCTGGCTCCCCATGCCCTTTTACCTTCCCTTTTCTGGCAGCTGTCTGGGCCATTCTTCCAGGCTTCATACCGTCTTGAATCCCCTCCCGGGCAGCCATGGACCTGGTGGTCGCACAGACCCACTCAGGCAACCCTAACATTTCCAGGTGTGACCTGAGCTCCATTTCCCACCAGGCAGAGTGCTCCAAGCCATACCCTAGCAGACAGTCCCCAGCATATCAGGGCTCAAAGCAACCTTCAGAAGACCCGAGACCCCTCCACTTAAAGGGAACAAGAGCCACTGTTGTCTGCTACTACAACCTGGTGAAAGGTATTGGATATCACTAGCTCTGAAGACACCAGATGAGACCTGTCAGTACTCATAGTGGCTCCTGCGTCCCCAAGAGCCTACACCTTCTGCCCATTGATGGTGACTCACTGCCTATACTTTGAAGTATTGGAAGGAATGTAGGCTTCGGGCACCATCTCTGCAATCACCCAGGGACCCTAGGGTAACCTCACTAGTCTCCCCCACACTAACTGGAGCTATCTTCTGTCCAAGCGATATGCTGGCTATCCCTGGGGACTGCCCACCACTAGGGGGAGGTGCCCTCTTGGAGCACTTAACACCTCCCTTCACATGCCCATACTCATAGCACTCATAGCACTTAGGGACAAACTTTCAAGTTTTCTGATCTGTGAAGCATTTGTTCTGGTGGCCAGATTGGGAGTAGGACTCTTTCCCCTGTGATCAGTTTTGGGGGCTTGAGAGACCTCCTTGGTTTTATTTGATTTCCCCCCTTTTTCTTCTGGTGGGAACCCTGACTACTCTTTTGGGACTTCCCCTCAGATACCTTTTTAGATACTCTGGTGCCAACCCAGAAGTCTGCCTCCTCAGCAAGCTTCCTGGGATCACTAAGCTTCCTATCCAGTAGGTGGTGGCGCAACTGTGGAAAACAAGTATTTAGCATGTGCTTCCTCAGAATTAGGTTATACAGCCCAGTAAAATCATCTACTTTGCTGCCTCTCACCCAGCCCTTCAGTGCCTTGCTGGCATCATCTAAGAAATCCACCCATTACTTATTTAGGTGGTTGTTCCTGAACCTCAGATGGTGCTTCTCAGGAGTCAGCCGAAACTTAGCAACAAGGACTGCCTTCATGGGGGCATACCTGATCTGATCCTCTGCCTCTAGTGTCAGGAGTGTGTCCCTCCCCACCATGGGCTTGTGTTTCCACAGGCTACCCCCCCAGTACTCCTCTGGGACCTTTTGTACTCTGAGTGCAAATTCATAAGCAGCAAACCACTTGCC
This sequence comes from Calotriton arnoldi, assembly GCA_963921515.1. Lineage (NCBI taxonomy): Eukaryota > Metazoa > Chordata > Amphibia > Caudata > Salamandridae > Calotriton > Calotriton arnoldi. Next base: position 199,563 of record CAWUFW010008693.1, on the reverse strand, counting down.
TATATCACCTCCCACCACATAGTTAGGCACCAGCTCCTGGGGTATGCAGACCCTCACCATCAGACACTGTTGGTACACTGCAACCATCACTGTTGGATCCGGTAAGTTGCTTTGCCTTTAGCTCCAGCTCCCTCATGTGCTTCTCATGCTCCATCAGTAGCTTATTCTTAGCGAAGGCCCTCTCAGCCTCAGCCTTCTCCTTTGTCAAGGCCCTCTAAGCCTTTTCCTCTGCCAAGACCCTCTCAGTCTGCTTCACATCCATGTCCAATTTCTTTTCCTCTTGTCCCATCATTAATATTGACAGCTCTAGCCTGAGCTTCCTCTCCTCCTTTCTTCCCTCCTGTCCTCCTACTCCTATGGGGACAGGCCCCTGTAAGAGACACAGCTCCCTGCACAGGAGGGAACTTTCAATCCTGGGAGTAGGTTACCCCCCTCCTCAACAGGCTGCATTACAAGATCCTCCTGCTGGTCCTTACCCTTCCCCACCTTCCTCTCCCTCCTCATCATCTGTTGGTGACTGGTGGGCCTCTGCCCATGCTCTCAAGGACTTTGGAGCTCCACCTTCCTGGTGCTCTAATTGGTGGGCAGCCCCCTCTCCTTGCAAAACTCCTTGATCAGTGTAACTCTCCAGGTTGGCAAGCCCAAACTCCATCCTTGCAGGTAGGGTTACAGACAGTCAGGTGGAGTAGGAGTGAATTTAGAAAAATGAAAAAAAGGCCAATCAGGGAGAATTTAAAACTCAAATTGGTTTTAGATATGGGATGGTAGTGTACAACAAATCACTGCATGGCATTGCACAAACATGTCCTATCCTAGTAGTCATAAGCTCCTTAGCCAATTGTAAAGCAACGGGGGAAGACGGCTTTCTCGCAGAATTTTTAAAAATTCTTAATATTGAATTTTTAAATCTTGCAAATCATCTATTACAAGGGGGCGATCCACCATTATCTTTTCATATAGCAGTTGTGGTCAGCATTTTAAAAAAGGATAAAGATAGCGAGAATGTGAATTCCTATAGGCCTATAAGCCTATTAAATGTTGACTACAACATTGTTACTAAATTACTCACCAATAGACTAAACAAAACGTTGTCTCTCTTATTGGTATGGATCAGTGCGGATTTGTTGCCGGGAGGCAGCTTCACACTAATACAAATTTTTTATTAGAAGCACTAGATTTTTTTAACATAAATAAAACTGTGCCTCAGATCTGGTTTTTAGACGCAGAAAAGGCATTTGACCTAGTTTCATGGGATTGTCTGTTTTTAATTCTGGGAATGTTTGGTTTTCCAGAGGGATTTATTCATCTAATAAGACGGCTCTATACGAATTCACAGGCGCAAATTTTAATCAATTCAGTAAATATAGGCACATGCCAAATCAATAGAGGCACTAGACAAGGATGTCCTCTCTCTCCAATTTTATTTGCGTTATTTATAGAGCCATTAGCAATTGCAATTAGACAGAAAAAGCGTATACTGTCCCTGTTCAAGGGATGACAAACATAAAACTTTACGCTGATGATATTGTCCTTTTTTTAAACTCAGAAACAGATACCCAGGAGGAAATCATGAGGATTTTCTCAGATTTTCAAGCAAAAGGTGGTTATAGAATAAACAAGTCTAAAACCGAGATTATATTGTGTAATTGTTCGGTCAATTCCCTGTTGCCAGAATTTAGGTCAGTATATAATACTCATCCAAAGAGATACTTAGGGATTTTTGTCACGGAGAAAGTAGAAGATCTATTTCATTTAATGTATACCCCGTTGCTAAAAAAAAGTGAAACGCCTGTTAACACGATGGAATCAGCTCCCATTATTAATTCTAGGTCGAGTCGCATTAATTCGTATGTCTATTCTTCCGCTATTTAATTTTCTCTTCAGCGCCGTTCCATGTGTACTACAAGCAGCTTTTTTTTAGAGAAGTAGCTAGTATGTTCTCCTCATTTTTATGGTCACATAAGGTACCGAGACTGGCACTTAGCACTTTAAATTACCCTGTTGCAGAAGGAGGGCTGTCGCTCCCAAATATTCGGAATTATTATTACGCAACTTTTGCACATCATAGTTTCAGATTTTTCTTTTTGGACCCTCAGAGGGTAGATAATTTCTTTATGGAAAAGATCTTGAAGGAATACAATATTATTGACCCTACAAGAATAACTAAGTACCCTAAGAAAGTACGATATAAGACTCTTCAATGGTTACTCAAGCAAAAATCCCAGTTTTTAACTTTTTTCAGTATTCCAAGATTCACTAGCTCAACCATGCTGTCCCATCTTTTTACGGGGGACAGATGTTTTATAGAGTCTAGTATTGTAAAAAAATGGAAAGAAAATGGGTATGTGCAAATTCGGGATTTTATTATAGGTAGCTCTTGGAAGCAATGGCCAGAGATCGAATCACGGCTTCTGCATTCTAAAACAATTTTAAACTGGTCATTTATCAGAATAAAACCCTTGTTGGAAAAATTCGATATAAAAAATACTATTGTTAGAACAAATATTAGTGAAGCCTTTGATTCCCCGATCCAACGGAGGATCAGTGCCTGGGTGAAAATCTTTGAGGAAGATAAAATTCTTTTGCCATATGATAAAATACGTGAAAGATGGTGGAAAAGGGAAGGGATGCAGCTCTCAATATCAACATGGAACAGAATTAATATTTTCAATGCATCAACACTTAGAGACGCAAATTTTAAGCGCATGGAATTCTATTCAAAATGGCAGATCTACAGGACTCCTTCCTTCCTTCATAAGTTATATCCCCAAATAGAGGATAGGTGTTTTCGCTGTGCAAAAGAAGGAGGGGGCTCATGGTCGCATATTGTTTGGGAATGTCCAAAAATCAAGGGTCTGTGGGAGGGAATTGAATTCTATCTCCGATCCACTCTAGACCCTTTAATATCCATTGATGCATCAATTGCAGTTTTGGGCTGTTACCCCGATAGTACTTTAAAAGATGAAAGCCTATACATCGCAGCATTGGTGGCAAGATCTTTAATTTTACAATGCTGGCGATCTGATATAGTTCCCTCTTTCCAGGCATGGAGAGCGAAACTAAATAAAATCAAAGAATTGGTAAAAAAATATGCGCTAAGATCAGGCTCAACAAAAAAGTTTGAGAAACGTTGGTGTCTATTGGGGTTATAATCAAGTGTTAGGGAAAATATATCTAAAACTGTCTGGGTTAGAATTATACCTAAATGTTTAGCGCCTGCACTATAAACGATATGTATTCAGGGGGGGGAAAAAATGGTTAAAGTTGGTAGGTTACAGTTATACCTAAGCATTTAGCACTTGCACTTTAACTGATTTCTATTCTCTGCAACAGGGAGATGTGAGCACTATGCACTTTACCCGACAACCTTACAGTTTTGAAAAAGTTTAAAAAGTTGGATGAAATATGTTTAAACTTTAAAAACTTAGCACCTGCACTTTATATGGTATTTTTTCCTGATGTGCAATGTCGCATCTTTCTTTATATTTCTTTTATTGACAATGTAATCTAATGTTTCTTTGATCTATTTATAATATGCACTATATTTGACAACCCTATGGATTTGTAATTTGTATGAACTCTCAATAAAAAAAACCAATAAAAAAAAAAATCATGTCCTATCCTTACCGCTGATCACCAATGTTAGAAATTGGGTTACTGGTTGACTGGGGGGGGGGGTGAACCCTGGTCAAGCAGTAACCACAATCCTAGTCAGGGTAAGTCACAAGCAAACCCCAAATTCACCTGAGCTCAACCGCCTGGAGCTTGGCACAGAGCAGTCAGGCTTAACTTAGAGGCAATGTGTAAAGTATTTGAGTAACAATTGTTGTGCTATCCCTCTGGGAAGCGTCCCTTTAGTGCACAGCCAGGTTCCAAATGGAAAGAATTTAATCTATTTGATCCCAAGTCAACTTGTAACTTCATTTGAAATTTTTATTTTTCTTCAAAATGAATATTTCTCCATGGTATAGTTGATCCACTTCACTCATGTGAAAACATAAACCATATGTGTCAATGGTGAAAATCAAACAAGTTTACAGTTATCCCCAATGCATTTCTGGCATGTCGCTGCCCTTCATCAGGGGGTATGTTCCTTGGCAAAATAACGTGGATTCTCTAAACTGCACGGGTTTGATGTTCACCATTGACACATAGGGTTTATGTTTTAACATGAGTGATGTGGACCATTATACGGCACATTCCTGTCCTTACTAGCACTGGCACACTTTTGGTTGCCTAGTGCCAAAGCAGGCACCCTTGCATCAATGTGCAAGGGTGCTTGTGTTGTAGGCAGGATTGTTTTTGTGCAAGAAAGGACACCTTCCTGCACAAAATAATCCTGAGAGGCATTTTCTTCTTTCTATGAGTGCTGCAACACACGAGGAAAGGTAAAATAATGAGGAGAAATAAAGTTATTTCTTATTGTTACACCTCACTTTGGGAGGCATAGCATTTTGACACATTCCCAGGTCTACCACTAATGATAAATCTGGGAATGTAACAAAATCCATGGTTGGATGCATGGGACCACCCACGCTCCACCCATGGAGCACATCCCTGCCAAAGATTAACACAAGGCAGCAATTTGCGCTGCCTTGAATTACTCTAGATTTATCGAGACATGTAGGGCCAGAAGAGCTGACCTTGCATGGCTTGATAAATCTCACGTAGGTTTTGCGTCGCCCTTGTACCCCCTTATGTGGCGAAAGACGACTCAAACCTTGATAAATCTGAACCTTTATTTGCATAAGCCCTGTAACTCTAGCAATAACTACAGCAATGTCAAGATATTCTATTCTGAATAAAATGGCTAGAGCCTCTCTACGCCTAATGATACCAAATCTCATAAAAAATGTGTGGAGTAACTTTTTCCTCTCCTCCAAAAACAGTAAGCAATCAAGAAAAAAATGAGTTATGCTGCAGTTACCTCCAATACCGCAGATGCAGCAATCTTGATTTAGTCTGATCCTTGCTTTTAAGCTAGCTATATGCCATACTAGGTCGATCCCTATCTGAATTTGAAGGTTTTTTCACATATTCTTTTATCTGAGAGGTTAGTCAAAGAGGGAAAAAGCCTATCATTGCCAAGGTATTCTAGGGAGAGAATAGCACTTTTTTTTAAAGATAGACAGCTTCTGTCCCTCTCTAGGCTTAGAACTCAAACTCTGTTATTTAAAATTGCTTTAAAGGAAGCAGTGGAGATGTTACCTTCCAACCTGCTAATATCCACGCCAAGCAATGGTATGTCATAAAATTATTATTTACAACTTGCACTATGACCGGGACATCTCTCTATTTCTTATAATGACTGAGTCAAACATTTATCAATATGATAAGTCTTTATGAGCAAAAACAAATAGTGTAAAGCATGTGAATGTGCTATCAAGTCCCAGTGAAAATAGTTGTACTCTGTCCTACATTGACCTAACAGCAACAAAAGGACTGTCGCCTGTTATTAGACCAGGCTTCTGTTCTGTCCTCATTAACATCTTGTCTGACCAAATAGTGTGTCCATAGCATTGACACTGGTGAGAGCTCAAATTTCAAAAATAAAATCTACAGGCTCTCAGAAAAAGTAAGGGTAAGCATCAAGGGTGAAGTGGACACAATATTGTCCTTGACCCTGGGGGTCAGTGAGCCTTTCATTAGCCCTTGGTTCAGTCGCATAGAACTCCTACCTCAAGAGGGAATCCCAACTCAGGTTCTGTGGAGATGACAGGCGGCTTAATGTTGATATTAAAACTGAAACTCATCAAATTCCCAGAGCTGATGAGCACATAGACAGATCAGGGGCTGCCAAGTACCTCAGTACCTTTGGTTTGTCCTCCAAGTACTGCCAGATTGCTCTGACTGATGTGGCTAAAGAAAGACCTGAATCTTTCACTATGAAGGGCCTCTTCCAGTTTAAGGTGATACCCTTTGGGCTGAAGAATGCCTCTGCCGCCTTTCACAGGCTGGTCAATAGATTCTCATTTGGGTTGGAGAACTTCAGCGCAGCATATCTTGGTGATATAGTTGTCTTTGTCTCCACCTGGCAGGACCACTTGACTCACCTCAGGGCAATGCATCAGGCCCTGTAGCAAGCAGGTCTGGCTAGCAAACTCAGCATGTGCCAGACAGGGCACGGATTTTTTGTGTACCTGGGCCATCATATTGGTGTGCAACATGTACAGCCTCTCCAGTCCACTATTCAGACCATTATGGCCTGGGAGCCCAGAAAAACCTTTACTCACAAGACAGTTTTCCTGGGTCTGACTGGGTGTTACGGGAGGTTGGACACCATTGTGACCCACCTGACAGTGCTGACTTCCAAGAAGCAGCGGAACAGAGTGATCTGGACAGAAGAGTGTCAGAAGACTTTTGAAGCCATGAAATAGACATTCAAAGAACTCAAGATTAGGAAGGAGTTTGTTGTCCAGAAGGTGCTTTAAAGCATAGGATAGGGGCAGTACTGTCACACTATGATTGGGGTCAGGACAAGCATGTCACCTTTATTATCAGGCACCTCCTCTCTAGACAGCCGCTTTGGAGAGCCATTGAAAGGGAGGCCTTGCTGGGTCTGGTGGCTTAGTGGGCTAATGCATACACTGTAGGGGCCTGTGTTTGAACTCATGCTCACATGTTCAAATACCGGTGGGTCCACTCAGCCTTTCATCCTTCTGAGGTCGATAAAATGAGTACTATTGAGTTGGGTAACAATAAACATCTGTTATTCAGCGTCAAGATACCCGTCGCGATGAACATGCGCTTTATAAATACACATGTTATGTAATGTTTATGTGGTTTGTTTCTGAATAAACTGAGACACTACATTTTTGGCGCTCATTTCAGACTTCAAACTGTCCACTGACCTCTCTAATGGCTGAATCTCATGATGGGGGAGAATTCAACATGATTGTGGTTGTCCATCTGCCAAAAGGAAATGGCTTTAGAGTGGGATACAAATGTGAAACTGACCAGGTACAAACAGATGGACTTTCTAGGTTTCTATGATTAGTTCTCCTCACCCTTTAGCTAGGAGTCAGTTTGAGAAAATACCTCTTTTGCATGTCCCCCCAATTCTTTGTGACTGATTCTGTTGGCATCTGAACTCTGCACATTAGGGTATTGGTGTCCTGTCCATATTGTATGGGCACTACCCCTAAAACATGGTACTATAGGCAAGTCCCCATTTGACATTTAAGTTTCCAGTAAGGTAATAGTACATGTATAAGAAAATACACCTATGGTATAGAAAGTTAAATGTCACATGTGTACAGCTGCATTTATTGTGACAATCACCAGGCTGAAAAGAATACCATAGTTTTGGGCCTACATGTGTAGTGTGACACCGCCAGCTTTTAAACCTGTAGGCAGACCTGTCAAAGAAACGTCTGACAGGAAGGAAACCATACTTTAAAACATCAAGTAAGTAGCCCTTGTAGATAGCAAGGGAAAGGGCCTGGTGTTTTAAAAGTAGAACATGTACGATTTTAATGTATGCATGTTGCCACAGTGAATAGCCTCCAAAAGCTATTTTCATTGTCTTTACCTGGTTCTAAGAAAAAACTAATATACAGTTTATGTGTTTATCCTGTTTCTCTGGTTTGTAAAAAGCAACTGAGATGGTTCAGCCACTGTTTTTAATATTGATGAAAGCCCAATTAAATTGGTAAAATCAATTATTGATAAATATATTAAAAGTAGTGTTACAAAATGTATCCCTTTCCTGCCTAAAACTCCTGTTGGCTAATTAGCATTCACCTGCATGCAGCTGGCCAGTCAGTGTGGTTTTGATCAAGTGTGGAATGCTGCTCTTAGAGCAGCATCTATAAAGAAGGGGTTTGCCCAAATAACCCTCCACTTTCTGGGCTGTAAATTAGTTCACAAGAGAAAACGAGGTGGAGGAACGAATATTGTGAAAATATTGCGATGGGGTACCTTTAATTACTCCAGCGTATCAAGTCTTAGTCCCAACAAATTAGAATCTGAATTAATCTATAATAAATCACATTCGAATGTCATTCCATGTCGCAACCGTATTTAATTGCTTATATCTTATCTGGTTGGGACTATTCATTTTCTTTACACATATTCTTCATTTTCTTTACACATATTCAACAAAACAATTTACATAAACATAAAACATATATACAACATATACAAACAATCTACATCATTTCCTAGACCCCAATTCTTTGCAAAAACCAGTGTCCGTATATAAAATTCTGTTGCGGTCCACTGTGAGGTAACCCTACTGTACAAGTGAGAGAAACACAGTTCCACCTCTACATATTCCTTATATCTGTACAGGATAAAATATATGCCACTTTAGTGATCCATGGGTTCCTCCTTTTCTGGTGGTCTACGCGCTTCGACCCCTTTATTTGGGTCTCATCAGGACGGGGGTATAAGGAAACACCTAAAATACAATATATATTATGTACATTGGTTACTGTACATCTAATACCTACGGAACAATGTCAAAACAAATAGGGGTATACTACTGGGAAAAGGTTTCCATGCACCAACACCGATATGTGATTATAGTGAGAATGTCAAGCATAGGAAAGCGAAACACCCGTGTCTGAGAAGTTACACTGTGCCAAGTGAGGCTTGGCACAGCTCCTCCTTCACATCCTGCAAGTGATGGCTCGTATAATGGTAAATACTGCTCATTCCTACCCTTTCATGCAGCACAGCACAGCACAGCAAGGCAGCTTGCTGTGCAAGGCAGCTTGCTGCGTTGTGCTGTGTCAAAGTATGTTAAATCAGTCCCACAGTCTCTTACTGTTATATAATGAAATGAGTGGTGCAATTGTATGATGGTTTGGGATGGTAGCCACGATAGTTATTTCAATATTTATTGGAATGATCAGGTAAATTAATTTTAAAAATGTGGCAATGAAATTAAAAGGTTTTGATTTTAGCTATTTATCAGGATGTAAATTTTGAACGATTTTAAAATGTGAGTAATTGAAGCAATATTTTGGTAATACACTTTTCTGAATTTACTACCTCCACTCAGTCATCCTTTTCATGGTGGGGCAGTGGTCATGAAGGGGCTTACTCTCTTCTATCCTCCATCTGTGACCATCAACATATTAATGCAAACCCTGTTGCAGTGGGGTTTCTGCAAGTTGACTTGAGTCATTCTCTGGGGTTCTCTGTGAGTGCTCAGGTCCACCAGATAGGCAACTTCACCTGCCTCCTTTAACACAGAATAAAGACCTGTCCACTTGTTGTGGAGGGCCCTGGGAGCTGCTGGCTTTACAGCCTACACCTTTTGACCAAATTAGTACTCCACCAATGTTTCCTTCTGATCATACCATTATTTGATCAACTCTTTACTGTCTTCCAGATTCTGGTTAGCTTTCTTCAAATACTCGGCCATCCTAGATCACAGGCCCAGTACATAGCTCACTTTCTGCTTGTGTTCCTTGATAGGCTTCTTCCACCCTTCTATTACAAGGTTTAATGGACCTCTCATAAGGTGCCTATTCAGAAGCTCAAAGGGGCTAAACTCTACTAGCTATTGTGGTACTTCTCTGTAGGCAAACAAAAGGCATTGTAACAAGATACCCCACTTCCGTCTGATTTTCTCATTCAAAACCATGATCAGGTCATTCAGGGTCTTGTTGAGTTTCTCTACAAGCCAATTGGTTTGGAGGTGATAAGGTGTGGTGAACTTACAGCTCAGCCCACATAGGTACACAGACTTTGAGTTTGTCCCCCTATCTGAAAGAACTTCCTTGGGGAACCCTACTCTTATAGAAATGCCAAGAAGGGGCCTGGTCACCACAGGCACAGTCACCATCCTCAGAGGTTCTGTTTCTGGTTATCCAGTGGCATGATCCACTACTACAAAATTAAACCTGTTCACTGAGGGTGTCTTATTTTCTAGGAACACATCATTGTCAATCACCACCCTTTCAAAAGGGTGTCACAAATAATAGCAATGAAACAGGAGAGAGCTTAGGCTGTTCTTATGTCTTGCCAATGGCCTGATGGGGTGTACAGTTGCATCAAACCTCCTTCACTTTCTCAGATATCTGGGGCTATTAGAAGTGGTTAAATAATCTCCCCATGTCTTCACTTGTCCCTCATGTCCAACTAAGGAGAAGTCATGGCCAGTTATTTTAGGAAGGCTCTATAGCATTGGGGGACTCTCAGCCTCCTGGTTGCCTGAGTTAACTGTCCCTAACCTCGCTGTACAGGACACTATTCTACCAGCACATTCTGTGGGTCCCACTGGTATCCTGTTGCTCCTGTGCCTCAGCCTGCCACAACAGGCCTTGAACAGATGGGCGCTCTCTTTGTGCCAGGCATAAGTCCTCATGAGAGGGTACTGGAGACCTTGTAAACCTGAGAAATCAAGCAGATCACCCAGGACAAATATGTCTACACCCTTAGGCTCTAGGTGCTCCCCTCTAGATCAAATGCCTATGCCAGACTCCTTCTGGGCCTTGGGATCTGTTGAGGCTTGCTTCCTATGCACCATGACCCCTCTCTTCAATGTAGAAACCTGGCAATGGTTCCAGTTCCAGGCTCCCTGACTCTCTTTATGGGCTATTGGGCCCTTGAGGCCACACACATCCATTCAGCCAAACCCAACATGTTAGCATCGGTCCTCCTTTCAATTAGCATCCAAGCAGATGTTTCTGGGTCAATGCCCAAAAGACACTGCACTGGGATGGCCAGGCTCACAGCTACCTTCTTTGGGCCAAACACCACCCTCCAAGGTAACCACTGCTACAGAATGGTACTTCACCAGGGTTGTTAACATCAGTGTTCATAAATCTACAGAGAACAGCTGAAATTATCTGCTCTGGTGGCACTAGCTTTTCCATCACAGTGGTCATGCTGGCTTCTGTGCCCCTCAGAGACTCTTCGTAGACCCAACTGATGGTTGGCCTTTGCCTATACTTTACCATGCTGAGAGGCAAGGAGGCCATAGTCTCAACTTCCACCCAAACCACAGTAACTAGTGTAGCTTCCCCAATTCATACACTTCCTTGAGAGTGCCCACTGGTGGAGGGATTCTTGCAACAGACAGAGTCTCTCATCTTGTACCCTGGCTGTTGACAGTCAGAGCATACATCAGCCCTGATTGGATCAAAATGATTTCCCTTGCACCCATTCCATTTTATCTTAGTGGTAGTGGGGAGTCTCCCTCCCTCTCAGACTTTTTATCCCTGTTGAAGGCCTGGTCCCCCTTTCCTGGAAACACCCTGATGGGATATCTTGGACATTGTCATTTGCACCCACAAATCAGTTGCCTTTTCAACCATTCTGGGATCGGTTACGTTGAAGTTCAGAAGATGCTGGTTTAACTCTAAAGAACAATTACTCAAGTTGGTCACCTTCATATCAGAGTATATAGCCCATCAAAGTATTCACTTTACTTCCCTTCATCCAGCTCTCCAGTGCTTTCAGAGAGATGTGAATTCAAGGGAAAACGACGGTCCAGAGATCCTGGTCCTGGATATGAATTCCTAAAAGTGGTGGAGGAACGTCGCTCAAGGCTCTGGACCTTTCAGCCTCGTATTGACAAGTAGGAGTGAGGGTGTAAGCATATGATCCTCCCTTCAAACTGTCTATTTTATTCATTAGAGTAATTCCTTTTTATGACACAACACAGTAGTCCAAGTAGAATTGAGTGAAGGTAGATATTTTATTTTCATTTACCACTTTGTAAATCCATTTCACTCTTTTTTGTCATATTTTATGGAAAGTTTTTCAGAAAAGGGGGACAGCCGACACGTGTTTCGCCCTATGTGGCAAGTTGAGCCAGGGCTTTCTCAAGGTAAACAGACATAATATCGAAACAAAAATATCGAATGGACACAATATCGAGTCCAAAATATAGAATGGACATAATATCGAATGGACATAATATAGTCGTTAAAAATATCGAAATTAAGGTAAGTAATATCGATTGTTAAAATATCGAAGTACATAATATAGGCATTAAAAAATATCGAATTTTTAATAATATCGAATTTTTCTAAGTGTATTGTATGTTAGTATATGTGTTAAAAGTGTATATTAGTTGTTGTAATGTATGTTTAATTTTTTAAAAGCAATGAATTTTATGTTATTTAATTTTTGCGTAATTTTATTATGTAGCGGGTAGTGGGTTTATAGGGGAATAGGGTAAGAAGTAATTTAATTAAAATTAAGTACATATTAATAAATATTAATTGGTATTGTTAATTAATTTATTGTTAATTAATTATTAATTGGTAATTAAATGTTATTAATTGGTATTTTTTTTAATTGATTAAATGGTAATTATGTTAATTCTATTAATTAAATAGTTGTAGCGGGATGTGGGTTTATAGGGGAATAGGGTGGGAAGTAATTTAATTGAAATTAAGTACATATTAATAAATATTAATTGGTATTGATAATTACTTCATTGTTAATTAATTATTAATTGGTAATTACATTTTAATAATTGGTAATTTTTTTTTTAATTCATTAATTGGTAATTATGTTAATTATATTAATTAAATAGTTGTAGCGGGATGTGGGTTTATAGGGGAATAGGGTGGGAAGTAATTTAATTGAAATTAAGTACATATTAATTAATATTAATTGGTATTGATAATTAATTTATTGTTAATTAATTATTAATTGGGAATTACATTTTATTAATTGGTAATAATTTTTTTTAAATGTATTTATTGGTAATTATGGGGCACATTACGATACCCGGCGTAAAAAAATCCGCCAGGCAAGGAAGCGGCAAAAATCCGCCCGCACACACCGCCTGAACACCGACCACGCCATTATGAGTACACAAACTGAAAACCGCCATCGGCGGAAAAATCATACAAAATACCGCCCGCCATCGTCCGAGTCGGAGTCAAACCGCCCGCCACGGACGGAAACACGCACGACAACACAAAACCGCCCGCCCACACGGCCGACACACCGCACGTGAAATTACGATCGCACCGCCATGAGCGCGGAAAACAACAAAAATACCGCCCGCCAGCGCAAACAACGCCGATGAGAATCGACACGGCAGAAGCCATGGCGCCCACGTACCTGCACAGAAACCATCCGCACACAAAACCAATAGCACACAACATGGCCAACAAGTCCACACAGCAAGGCACGCACAAATACACAAGCACAGTACACATCCCGAAAACACCCCCCGGACAAACAAAAAATACAAAGGCCAGAACCCCAGACACAACACACCTGAAAACAACAGACCATGAGGACACACCCACATAGGTGAGTACAAAAGCAGCACTCCCACAGACCACAACCCCTTGCTACATCGCAAACCAGAGAGGAGAGGAGAGGACACAGTGACACAGCAAGGACAGCAGCACACCACAGAAACGCACACATCACAACCACCACCACCAAACACCACCACCACCAAACACCACCACCACAAACCCCCTGCACATTACACAACACACACCGCACCAGCACCACAAACACCATGGCACCACAAAGGATGCCCAAGTTCACGCCCATGGAGCTGACGGTCATGGTCGATCGAGATCATCAAGGTGTACCCACAAATCTATGGGAACATGGTCCAGCACACACCACTAGCCACCAGAAACAGAATGTGGACCCGGATCGTAGACCAGGTCAATGCAGTCGGGACCCTGCCCAGGAACAGAGGTGAAATAAACAAACGTTGGAATGACGTAAAGAGCCTGGTCAAGAAGAAGGAGGGCAAAAACAGAGAGCTGGCTGCCGTCACTGGCGGAGGGAATCCCGCGCTCTTTAAGACCTTCAAAGCGTGGGAGGAGAAGGTGCGAGTCGTAATCCATCCGGAGATCCTCGCCGGATTAGCAGGGGGAGTGGAGGCTGGTAAGTACAAACTAATGTATACTAGCACACCGCTATGTACTCACATGCGCAACCACCATGCCACAGCTCCCAGGGACAAACACCCCCATGTCCAGCACACAATACACAACACATCACACACACATGCAACAGACACCACCACACACAGCCCAAACCGAACAACTGCAAGATGCGTGGGGACATGTGTACACTAAGCCAGCCACGTAACCACCAACAGGTCCCCAAATATGCCAGAAGCGCCACAACGAGCACCCACCACACCCATGTGTCCGCCACAGCTGCACCAACTGACAAGTAACAGGTAAGTGGCAGGAACACAAAGTGCAGTGGGTCGGAGGGGGACAGCTGAAGTACAACACCCACCAGGCCCCCACTCCCACAGACCAGCAAGGTGGAGCACTCCCCACACCCATGTGTCAGGCACAGCTGCACCAACCGACAAGTAACAGGTAAGTGGCAGGAACACAAAGTGCAGTGGGTGGGACGGTGGACAGCCCAAGTACAACACACACCAGGCCCCAGTCCCACAGCACAGCAAGGAGGAGCATCCCCCACACCCCACACCCACGTGTCAGCCACCGCAGTGCACAACGACAGCCGAAAGGCAGACATCACGGTCCACAGCAATCGGTGTCAGTGGGTGTACAGCCACCCCCACGACCCACTACACCCCCCCACCCCCACAGACCTGCAACATGGAGCACCCCCGCTAAGAGCCATGTGGCATCCAGTACAGTGCACGCACGAACAACTTGCAGGTGGGAAACTGGACAGGGCTGGATTACTGGAGGCATGAGGACCATATCACCACCAACACATGGGACATGTCACGTAGCACACGAACACGCAGCACCGCCCACCGTCACGAACAAGTGAACAATGTGCACACGGACATGAACAGCAGACTCACACCCCACATGACCCATCACAGACATAGCAACACCCAAGGAGCCACGTCTGCATGCACAAGCCACACTGAACATAGTCCCACACGGCAGCCACTGTGCAACTCATCACACACAACCGAAACACCATTGAAGTCCTGTCCATGTAGCCCCTACTGCCTGTCAACCACACACCCCACAACTACGCCTATGTAAGACAAACAACACTAGACGCAACAGAGCGGAACAACAGAAATGCACACGAACACCACTGAACCCATCAAACACACAGACACACCATGCACATACAACATACCATCCATCCCATCCGTCAGCCCCAGTCTCATGAAAGGCATGTCATCCGCACAGCTGCCACACATACAGCAGTCACGCTAAGACACATGCCCATGACCAACCATGTGCCAGAAGTCAATTAAGCGCACGACACACTGTGAGCAACAACACACAACATGGGCCACACCCCCCCGAGCACTGCAGTGATGCACATGGCACAGGGCAGCACGCACACCAAGGCGATGGGACAACTGCAATACGTTGGCTGGCACACAACTATCACTCACTCATAACGATGCGTCCAATGCCATGTCCAGTAACCACAACAGACAGCAAATATGCAGGGCATGTCAGGCATGCACACACCTCAGACCATGCACTGTCATGCTGCCACAACACATGTCACGTTCGGCACCCATGGCTCACAGCATGTACCCCAAAAGCATATACCCTCCCAAATGCGAATCTGGGGCATGGCCCCCATGTTGCCATATGCGTTCCTAAGCGTTCCATTTGAACCCCAAAAGCATATTCCATCCCAAATGCGAATCTGGGGCATGGCCCCCATGTTGCCATATGCGTTCCTAAGCGTTCCATTTGAACCCCAAAAGCATATTCCATCCCAAATGCGAATCTGGGGCATGGCCCCCATGTTGCCATATGCGTTCCTAAGCGTTCCATTTGAACCCCAAAAGCAAAGTACAAACCAGACCCAGGATGGGCCAGGAGCCCGCATACACCAGAGTCACAATGAGTAGGGGCAAAGCAACACACCCATCGGCATGGCCAATCCGTCCCATGCCACATGTGCACAGCACACAGTCCCATTGCCTAGCACACACACCTACAGATGCCACAGCCACACACTCGCCTCCGGGAAACCCATGTACGAGATTGCACGAACTGCCAATGTCAGACGACTAATACATACTTCGCCAGGTGCAACACAATAACAAATCTCATTCTCTCCACAGGTGACGAACTGCTGGACGCTGGGGATGGAGACAGCAGCCAGCACAGCCAGCCTACAAGCCCCCAACGAGGACACACGGATCTGGAGGATCTGTCCACCTCTTCGGACACGGACCACCAAGCTGGCCCATCTGGCGTGGCAGGGCCCAGCCGCTCCCCAGGACCCCTCCTACCCACCAACCCATCATCCAGGGATGCTGAACAGTCCCAGTCCCCTGCTGCCACTGTCGTTGCGGCCACACCCACGGTCATTGCGGCCACTACCACTGCCGCAACCGCCACCATCGCCGCACCGACCACCACCGCCTCCACCACCACCACGTCTTCGCTGGCACCAGCCCCAGCGCAGGTGGTGGCCCGGACCACTGGATCCACCCTGGGAGCCACAGCGAGGACCGTGGTGAGCAATGTGGCTAGTGGGCAGGCCGGTGGCAGCAGGACTGGTAGGAGGAGCAGGGTCAGGGAAACGCCAGCCTCCCCTGGGAGCCATGCCCTGCCTCAAATGGCCAGAGTCCTTGGGGCCTATGAAGAGGCCCAAGGACAATGGGCCAGGTCTGCTACTGACACGCGGGAGGTGCTGGGGGTGCTGAGGTCCATGGACGCCCATATGGGCCAATTCGTGTCCCGTATGGACCAACTCGTGGACCTCATGGGCCAGCTGGTGGTGGCGGTGGGGTCACAGGCAAGGCCAGCAACACCACCTCCGCCACCACCTGCTAGGGCGCAGGCTCGGGCAGCAGTGTCCACTTCCCCTGCGTCCACAGCCAGTGAGCACACCTCACCCACCACCAGCAGGTCGCCACCACACTCCCCCTCCCAAACGTGGAAGGGGCCGTCCGAAGAGGAAACAGATCTCCCGGGAGGACTTCGCACGCTCCAGTCGCAAGTGAGGCAGCCAGCCAGCCTTCCGCCAGCCTTCCTTGACCAGCCACTGCATTGACTTGCTCTACGATCCCACTCCACACAGCCATCTGGATGGCATGTGTGTGTTGGACTATGGACATAGAACCAGTGGGTACACCCTGATCATCACGCAGCCATGACCGACAGCTCATTGTCACTGCACGCACCACTTTTGTCATCACCTTACACACAATCACATGTCACAGTTTGTAATAAATGCACCTTTTTCACTAACTGCTGTTTGTGCCCTGTGTCTTTATTGTACGGAATACAACGGCCACCTTGGGCGGAAAGGCACCTGATGCGTGGCATGGAAATGGAATCCGGAGGGCCTGTAGGGACCTAGGGGTGGGAGACAGAACAGGAGCACATTCAATGAGTGTGTCACACACCCATCACACAGTACATGTCAACAACTACAAGCAATGTACACACATCGCACAGAGCAATAGGGCACAATGCCACAGTCACCAACAGTGGCATACTACCCTGGCCATGGAGCGTTGACACACTGCACGCAGTGAACATACGGCCACCCTGACACAGCACACACACACCTGCATAGATACAGACACATCATCCGTCGTACATGGACACTCACCGTCAAGTGAAGTAGCGGGCGATGAGCTGCTGGCGCACATTCCCAGCTTCCTCCTCTCCGCTGTCCACCTCACTCGAGCTGTCCTGGTCTGCGGGCTGGGGCCCTGGTTGATCTCCGTCATCCACAATGAGGGGGATCTGCTTCCGAATGGCCAGATTGTGCAGCATGCAGCACGCCACCACTATCTGGCACACCTTCTGTGGGGAGTACGCCAGTGCACCTCCGGTGCGGTCCAGGCACCTGAACCTGGACTTGAGGAGGCCAAAGGTACGCTCGACCACACGTCTGGTCCTCCCATGTGCCTCATTGTATCGATCGTCTGCTGGGGTGCGAGGATTCCTCAATGGACTGAGCAGCCATGCCCCATTCGGATACGCAGAGTCACCTGGGTGTGAGGGACACAGAGAACCGTTGCTATTCCAACTGGACAGGGGACAGCATCGCACAACCAGCACGCTACACCACTCCACATACTCACCGACAATACAGCCACGATCCTGTTGCAGATTGGCCATCAGTCGTGGCAAGATGCTGTTGCGCATTATGTGTGCGTCATGGGCCGAGCCTGGAAACTTTGCACACACGTGGGTGATCACCATGTCCGCAAGGCACACCACTTGCACATTCAGGGAGTGCGTGTGCTTCCTGTTGCGGCACAGGTGCTCAGTGGCCTGTGGTGGAACAAGGCCAACATGAGTGCAGTCAATGGCTCCCACGACGTGTGGGATTCTGCCAAGGGCATAGAATGCACCCTTCACTGCCGCCAATTCACGAGCCCTGGGGAATCTGATGTACCTGTTCCGGTACAGCATCATGGCTGCCAGTACATCCCTCAGCACCTTGCTGAACATGGGCTGGGACATCCCTCCTCCACTGCCCACTGTGTGCTGGAATGACCTAGTGGCGAAGAAATGCATGGCGGCCATCACCTTAGCCGTGGGGGTGACAGCAGTCGGATACACCCTGCGGGGACGGAGATGGGGCTCTAACATGGCACACAGTCGATGCAGAGTTGGCCTGTCCAGCCGAAACTTCCTGATTACCTCTGTATCGTCCATGTCCGCCAGCAATTGGTATGGGCGGTCAATGTTCGGTCTCCGCCTGGGTTAAATGGCAGAGGACACATGTCAAAGCAACACGGCACATAGCAATTTCGCATACACATCACTGACATGACTGAGCAAGCACATGGGCCACAGCCCAGCTGTCAAGCTGGGACGGCACGGCCACAATACACTTACACAGGTCTCCCAACAATGGCAATGGCAAGTGAGACATACCACTGCCATGTGCATGCACATGGGGATCTAGGCCCCAATGACTTGCGGGGCGTGCTGATGGGGACTGACTGCATATTCGTCAAGCGGCAACGCCACGGCAACATGAGTGTCTGCTGAGCATGGTACTGCTTCCGAGGCTGGATGAGTATGGCACACGACGACGACGATGTGGGCACGGGCTGAGCGGCCAATACAAGTGGGACCTGTGGCACGAGGGGATATGAGACAGTAGTAGGTGTCAGCACTGCACCCTATGTACAGCACTGTACGGATCACAGCTCCCGAAACATTGACTGGTGTCCACATTGACAGCCCCATGCCAAGACGGCTGTGTGCTTGCAGTCACACGTCACAGGTGAGAGGTTACATTGCACGTGCCAGGTGGCAGTCGTACATAGTGGGAGCTGGCATGTGTGTGCATGTGTCTCCTGTTCAGGATCCACCAGATGGGCGCTGACTCTGTACTGACCATTGGACACAGCATGTTCCGTGGAAGGCTTGTGTGTGTGGGATGGTGGCACTGGATGTGCCTCCGTTGGGTGGGGGGCCATGCACAGGGCGGGTACGTCGATTATTGCGCATTGTTGGTCACGGTGGGTGCACCAGCTAAGATGTGTTGCCCTGTGTTCAATTCCTATGTCCGCATGATGATGGACTGTGGATGTGGGCAGACTACACATTGGTCGATGTGCTGTCTATATGCATGTGCCTTCACACCAGGCACAGCTGCCCCTGCACATGTGACCCCTGCTGGACTCGCTGCTGGGTCTGTGGAGCTGATGCACCTTCTGCGCATGGGGCGGACAGCTCTCCTCACTTCCCTCATTGCGCATGTCATGTCTTTGCCGCAGGTGACATGGATCATGGAGGGCCCACATGTACGCGTGGGTAGGCTACACATGATTGTTCACTGGTCGCCACCCCCAGTCAGTGTTTCGAATGGGAAGGTTGTCGTGCTGGTGGTATGTTCGATGTGGCGGATGGGCGGGCCTAGGTGCGGGCTTACATTCCGGACATGGGGGTAGTTGGATTGGCGACTAGTTGCAGTACACACGGGACACGTCTCTTCCTTTCCACATCTGGGTCATCCCTTGTACTAACTGACAGTGATACAGTCATCTTCGCCCCAGCCCTCATGTCCTCCCCTCGCCCCCCAATATGCATGCTCACCTGCGAGGCTAGCGCTTGCACAGGCAGCCCCAAGCTCGCACCAGAGAGGGCAAGGAGTGTATGTGTGGGTCCAGTTGCACGAGTGGGCTGTCTCAGGGTATGATGTGTGGCGGGACGCCGTCCACCTGCGTGGTGCCCCAAATGGATACCCGGCCTGCATGGACTATGCATCACAGTCTTCGCCTTCCGGATCCGCCACCTGCGACACCCAGTGGCTGTGGCTGCCCTTGCGGCCATGCCGCGTCCGTCTGTGGCTGATGGCCCACACATTCACTCTTTGGCCTCTCTGGGGAGGGCTCAGGGGTGGTGGCGCACGCGCTTGCACTTAGTCGCAATGGCATGTGGCGTGGTTGGTATGATGGGCAATGGATGGGATGGTGCGAGCCACCTCCCGTGACGTCAGTGCTGCTCGTGCTGTGGTGCGTCCCCCTACACTTCCATTTGACTTTTGCCATGCTGGACGTTGAGGTTCTATTGCCTGCGTGATATGACCAGGAGGAGCGCGAGGAGACCTCTCACACACCATGCTCCACTGCCATCCCGTGCCCTGTATCGCCTGTGCGGATTGACTATGTTGGGGTTACACCTGGTCGACTGGGGCTGTGTGTGCCTTGTCAAGGGGCATGGCGGGCGCACAACAGGATCCAGCTTGTCCACAGAGGGTGGGCTGAGGTGCGCCTGGTACCGCTTTGTACGTGTGCCCGGCTGCTGTGCACACACGTGTTCACTCCCCCGACAGGTGTCCTCTCACAATGCCCAGGGAAGCGGTGGTGTACTGTTCATGAGCCCTCCCAACACGGCGTGCTCCAACTTGGCATGTGCGCATCTACCCGTCGCACCCACCCACCTGAGCACTGCGTCCATACGACTTCACACGACACATGTGTGTCTTCCACAGTAGTGCTACTCATTTGCGTTGACATCCAATACCAGTGGACTACATGGTCATGTCACGACTGCCGTGTACTTCACATACTCTCATCCTCTCTCATTCGTACTTGTGAAATGAGTCAGCGGAGACAGTTCTGGTTTCAAACATTATATTGAGTCTTCTGTCCTCTGTGATGCAGTATAGTGGACACTACTGGCAGCGGAATACATGTTGAGGATATACTGAGTAACCCTGGGCGTAGTTCGCGAAGTAGCGCTTCGCGAAGCTACGCAAAGTGAAGTTCGCACTACGCTGAAGCTCGCGTAGCACTACGCGAACTGCGTAGTGCGTGGTCGCAATGATTACACAGTGCCGGATGCTTGTCCGCACTGTGCAATCATTGAAAACGGCATCTTGCACAGTGCAAGCTGTCTTTACTGCCGCTCGAGTAGATTTTTACTCGAGCGGCAGCTTTCAACGCGGACTGGTAGTTTCTCATCGCGAGCGGTCGCGAGCATACGCGACCACTCGCAATGAGAAACCTGACCTCCCCGCGTTGAGAATCTCGCCGGGAGGTTTATTTTCCACGCTCGCGATCGGCAACTTGTGTTGCTGATCGCGAACGAGGAAAAAGTCTCGCCGGGATGTCATTTTGCTTGCTCGCGGTCGCCAACTTGACGTTGAGGACCGCGAGCAAGCAAAAAATGACCGCTGCACTACGCTACGCTATGCTACGCGTGTTTGCACTGTGCTACGTGCAATTCGCGTTGTGCGAAGTAGCGCAAACTTCGCAAACTACGCGAGCGTAGCGTAGTACTTCGCCCAGGCCTAATACTGAGCATGATTACAAATGGGATAGGGTGTGGGGTTACATCTGCTTGGCCAAGGCTGTGCTAATGTACATTTACGTATAGCTGCGGAGCTGCGGACTTTGACACAGACGGTATACATGTAGCCTACCAGACCGCTCGGCATCATGGGCACAGTCCATCTCAGTTCCATGTGACAGGTTTGCTGCGGTTGTTCCTCATGCACGCGTGCATGTGAGATGACATCAGGGCATGTGCTTGCGTGCATGCAGCGGCGTGCCACTTGTTGTTGCACTGTGGTGGTTACTGGACATGTCACAGTCACTGGGGTCGTGTTGTTGTTGTATGCACTTGTCGTCCATGCAAAGGTCCTGGTATGGGATTCCCGGGGCGGGGGTGGGAGGGGTGCAGCACCCACAGACTCCAGGCGACCTATTCATGTCCACTGAGCGGTGTGTGTGTCCATGTGCGCTGGATCCATGTCGTGTCCTGGTTGTTCGTGCAGTTCCGTCCATGTGGGTGCGATGCACAGAGCCCATGCCACTGCCTCCCACGATGCATGCGGTGTTCCTGGATGTGATGGGGAACAGTGTGCATGTCCCGGTCATATCCGATGTCATGGCGATGTCGTTGATGGTGTGGTTACAGTTGCCGGTCGTTTGGTATGGCTGTTGTGGTGGTGACTGGCCAGTCCGTGCGGAAGCTGAGCATGGGTGCGGGGTTGGACTTCATAGGTCACTCGGGAACCTGCGTTGTGGTCCGACGTATTTACAGGTTGACAGGTATGCGATGCCGTCCAGCAGGGCTTCCATGTCATTGGTGGTGTACATGTTTGCCAGCCAATGAAGCGGATGGTGGCTGTCAAGGTGTTGTTCGTAGGTTGTCCCTTGGAGGACCATGATGGGGCATGCTGGGTGACATTCGATGTAGCTGTTCTCGATGATCCGTCGTGTGGAGGCACAGTGGTTCCATTTCAGTGCGCGTGCGATGTTGGCCACATACGCCATGCCCCCATAGGCAGAGCAGGCCCTGTCGTGTGCGTCCAGAGGGAGGAGTAGTGGTAGCAGGTCCGCCTTCAGACATGCCGGGTTGGAGAGGCATATCTCGACTGGATGCTGGTAGGGACACCTCCGACAGTAGAAGACGGGCATGACGCAGCTGAACAATGTGATGCGGTAAGTCAGTCGGTAACTTACGTTCAGCAGGGACAGGAGATCGCATCCCAATGTATGTATCGTGCTGGTTTGGTACAGCTTGAGCTCTTCGGCGTAGTTGGGTAGGTGTGTTGCGGTTGCCATTTCGCAGCGGTTCGTAGAGGTGGCGTGCTCCGGCTGTGTGTGCAGTCTGCAATGTGCACGCTCCGGGGTTGCTGTGAGCTCTGTGTTGTCGTGGGGAGACAGGACTTGTGTTCTGTTGGCTTGTTTGGAGGACACGGGCCCTCTTCCCACATGCTTCTCAGACAGTTCAAGGTCGGTGCTGTGTGACTCCTTCCAATTAACTTGCATGTGGCCGACATGGGGGAGTGTTTTCTTCTTTCTTCCCCGTCCGTTGTGTGCTTCTGTGATATGCGCTATCTGCCGTGTGGTCGGTCTCCTCGGCATGCCTTTGTTGGTCTATTCTTGGACAATGGCTGTATTCACCGGCTTCTGTCGTAGGGCTGTGGTTTCGGTGTTGGAATGGAAGGTCATTCAGTGCTGTCTGCTCTCCCTTGTGTGGGCGGCAGGCTGCCTTTCCGCTCTGCGTTGGGCCTTGTGTGTGGATGTAATTCTTGGGCCACCTGTTGTCGGTCCCCGGGTTCTTTGGTGTTCCGTTTCATGTGTCTTGTTCATATGTGCAGGGTGGTATGGGTTTTTCAGTGTGGTACTGGCGTTCCTCTTCCCGAAGGGGCCCTGCTTCTCCTAGTTGGTGTTGCCGCCGCTGTGTGCTTCGCCATGTTTGTTACACTGGGGTGTGTCCTGCTGTTGCGTGACTTCACTGACATGTGTGCGTCGTTTGTGTGGCGTTGGGTGTTGTCCGTGAATTGGGCGTTGGGGACATGTCTGTGGCCGGCCTGTCACGTGTCATGTGCGTTTGGGGTGGGGCTGGTGTGTGTGCTGCTTGGTTGTGTCCCTGTGTCTGTGTGCGACGCATGCATGGCGCTGCGGTTGGCCTCTGCGTTGTGCGCATGTGTGGCGGCGTCATCGGCGCTTTGGGGCCGTGACGGGGTGGTTGGTTCCTAGTCCCAGGTGGTGTGTACACATGTGTTCCGCGATGTTATGATTTGGCCTGTGTGTCATATGTGGATGCAATGGTGGATGTGTAGTGTGCACGCGCTGGTGGGGGGTTGTCCGCTTTTTCCGCCCTTGCACTGTGTGCGCTGTTTGCGTGCACTTGTTGTGTGTGTGCCTACCTGCGTCTCCGCGGTACGTTGCGTCCTTGGTGGTGCATCAGCAGAAGCATGGGAAGGGCCTGCAGTGCTGGATTCATGCCCGGGGTGCCGCTTCTTCGTTGTCCGTGCTCTGCGTCCGTGTTTCCGCCTCTCTTTCACGTGCGGTGTCTCTTTGCCGTGGGAGCCGTTTGTTTGCGGCATCGTAATTTATGCGCCGGGCGGGACGTGTTTCGTCGGACGGTGTGTGTCAGTTGTACTGCGCCGCTACGTGTGCGGGCGCACTTTGATGGCGGACGGTGTTGCTGGCTTGCCGGCGGTGTTTGGCCTGCTTTTCGCATCGTAATTGGGCGGGCGTGTGGACTGCTGCGTGCCGGCGGTAACTGGTGGTTTATGCATCCGCCAGCTCGGCGGTAGTGCTTCCGCCCGCCATCGTAATGGGCCCCTATGTTATTTCTATTAATTAAATAGTTGTAGTGGGATGTGGGTTTATAGGGGAATGTGGGGGGAAGTAATTTAATTGTAATTAGTTAATTATAGAAAATATTTTTTTGTATTGATACTTAATTTACTGGTAATTAAATATTAATTGGTATTTATTTAAATATTTATACAAATCTGGTAATGATTATTAATTGGTTGTTAATGATTTATTAATAGGTAATTAATTTTTAATAAATCGTATGTATTGTATTTATAATAAACTAATTATTAAAGATTTTATAATTGGTAATTAGTGTTATTAATAATATTTATTAGTATTGATAATTAATTATTTTTTAGTAAAATATTAAAATATTACTTTCCCTACTGTTGCATTCTCTGGAGTGGGAATAGTAATTATTACCCCTACGCTATCCAACGCTTTCCCTACTGTTGCACTCACTGGAGTGGGAATAGTAATTTTTACCCCTACGCTATCCAACTCTTTCCCTACTGTTGCACTCTCTGGAGTTGGAATAGTAATTATTACCCCTACGCTATCCAACGCTTTCCCTACTGTTGCACTCACTGGAGTGGGAATAGTAATTTTTACCCCTACGCTATCCAACTCTTTCCTACTGTTGCACTCTCTGGAGTGGGAATAGTAATTATTACCCCTACGCTATCCAACGCTTTCCCTACTGTTGCACTCTCTGGAGTGGGAATAGTAATTTTTACCCCTACGCTATCCAACGCTTTCCCTACTGTTGCACTGTCTGGAGTGGGAATAGTCATTTTTACCCTCCCGCTATCCAACGCTTCCCTACTGTTGCACTCTCTGGAGTGGGAATAGTAATTTTGACCCCTACGCTATCCAATGTTTTCCCTACTGTTGCACTTTCTGGAGTGGGAATAGTAATTTTACCCTCCCGCTATCCAACGTTTTCCCTACTGTTGCACTTACTGGAGTGGGAATAGTAATTTTTACCCTCCCGCTATCCAACGCTTTCCCTACTGTTGCACTGACTGAAGTGGTAATAGTAAATTTTACCGTCCCGCTATCCTACGCTAAAAATATTGAATATTTTTTATAAATATTACGTTAATATATTTATGTATTAAAAAATTAAAATGTATGTTTATTTTTTTTAAGTTACATTAATTATTTATTAATTTTAAAGTTATTTAATATTTAAGTATTTTTAAGTATGTTTTAGTTAATTATATATATTATTTCATTAATTTTACATTACTTTTCATATATTTAAAAAATTCGATATTTTGACTGACTATATTTTGTACAACTATATTTTGGAGTCGATATTTTTGTACTTACCTGTTTGTAGATAGGGAGTCGATATTTTGGCATTCGATATTTTTACTTCGATATTGTTGTAGGTCGATATTCTTGTTATCGATATTCTGTCAGTGATCCCTTTCTCAAGGCTAGTTGTTATGTTCAAAGGTCATAGAATCTGAAGAAAGGCTCCAAGGTGAATCACCATAGTTCTAAAAGTGGCTCCCAAACGCTTTTGCCGGTTATCATGCTGTCTGTTATACTTCTACTGCCGTGAAGAAATTTGTATCAGGTTTCATTTATATCTGTCTTTTCTACATTTGGGAGCCACTTTTGGAACTATTGTGATTCACCTTGGAGCCTTTCTTAAATTATTAAGATTGTGGATGATTTTAAATATTACCATGAAGCAAATTGGAATGTATTCTACTTTCATCAGATTCTATGACCTTTGAACATAACAAGTAGCCTTGAGAAAGCCCTGGCTCAACTTGCCACATAGGGCGAAACACGTGTCGGCTGTCCCCCTTTTCTTAAAAACTTTCCATAAAATATGACAAAAAAGAGTGAAATGGATTTACAAAGTGGCAAATGAAAATAAAATATCTACCTTCACTCAATTCTAATTGGACTACTGTGTTGTGTCATAAAAAGGAATTACTCTAATGAATAAAATAGACCGTTTGAAGGGAGGAACATATGCTTACACCCTCACTCCTTTTAGAGAGATTTCTTTGAAATACTTCCATAACTGTTGTGACCATTTGTGCATGTCTCTTAGCTTCATGTGATACTCATCAGAAATAAAATTAAACGTGTTTGCTAGTTGTAAGAAATTGGATTACAATTTGGGGTGGATGTCTTCCCACCTCAAGGAATAATCCAAACTCTTTACTGGGGGAACCCTCAAAGTCACTAAATTAAACTGAGCTCAACACCTTGGTAACTATGGCACAATCAGACAGACTTAACTTAGGACAATTTGTAAAGTATAAACTCAAATTATCAGACAATAACTATCTAAAACTGAATTACAAAACTAGTGAAAAATCTAATGATTAAAATGACCCCAAAACACAACAATTCAATAAGGGGAAATTAAGACATTCATTTTTAAAGATGTAAGTGAAAATAGCACAAACAGATGTTTAAGTGAAAACATTGCCATGCCCTAGGTGTACGTTTTACACTATAAACTAGAGACCTACAGACAAGTTCAAAGTGCCAATTAGGAATAAGCCAAATTGGGAGCACAGGCACTTTACTCCTGTTTAGCAGGGGATAATTGCACAGAGTTTCAAAGCAATCATAAATAGGGCTAGCAAAACTTGAAAAATCTGGACTGACCATGTAGAAAAGATGCATGTCCTACATTATTGCATCATTTATGTGAGTGTATGAATCTACTACCTCATGCTCTAGGGTCAAGAGTGTGTCTCTACGCTGGGTAAGCACCAACCCCCAAAACAATGACCCCAATATTGTTCACCTATCCTGCACATCCTCAGTGCCTTTTCATAAGAAACAAACCATTTTTCTATGTCATCCCCCACCACAAAGCTAGATACCAGATGCTTAGGCAAGGTGGAGGAGTTGAACTCACTCTGAACCTTACTTCTGCTGCCACCATAATGCTTGATCTCTACCAGCTCTATCTATGCCTTCCTCTTCTCTGAGGTCAGTTTCTTCTCCAGTGCCAACTTATTTTCCCCCTGGGAGATGGAAGCCAAATTAGCCTTATCCTTCTCTGACCACTTGTCTTTGGCCTCCAGCTGGCTGACTGCCACCTCTGAAGTGATCAGTGTGGGTGCTGTTACTCTCAGCCCTGAAAAGTGCAATGACGAATCTACTGAGACAGGTTATCCTTCCCCTCTTCCTGCTATTCTTCATACTCTTTTGAGGTGGTCTGTAGCTGATGAACCTCTTCCCAGGCACTAAGGGCTTTTCAGAAATTACTGTTTTTGAAATCCTGCATCAAGCTTAAGCCCTATCTGCTTATACGGGGTCCTCAGGTCTCCAATGCTAAGACTTTGCATGGAAGCCAGCTCCAACTCCATTGTCCTCTAAAAACTTAAGGCACAAATAGTAGAATCAAAAATGAATTTGGAAAAAATCAAAAATGACCCAATCAAGACCAGTATGCCGATTAAAAATGAAAAAGTAATTTTTGCCATCTATTGTACAGAGGGATTTTTTATTTTGACATTTTTAAATGAATGGTGACCTCCCAACATAAGTTACAGACCTTTCCACTCAACACAATTTTAAGAAAGTAGATCATTAATTAGAAAGGATGGCCTAGCCAAATATTGAGCCACAAAATCCTGTTTAAATAATTAAAACATGGGCTCAATCCCTTGTAGCTATGGCACAGATCAGACAGGCTTAACTTAGGAAAATGGGCATAGTAGTAGCAATACTAAAAAAGTGAAAAATTCAGTGCACAACACAATGACAATCCCACAACCGACTTCTCAAAATTAATAAAAAATGTAATAAGAATAATGACATCAAAATGACTAAAAAACAACTAGGGGAATAGGAGATACAATTTATTTTTTAATTAATGTAACAAGTGGCTAAGAAAAATAAAATGCCAATCACAAATAACTGTCATGGCTTTCCAGTACCTAGGTGCAATTTCAGTCTTGTCACAATTGAAAGAAGATTAAAACACCAAGCGGGTTGCCCATATCAAATTTTTCACTGCTGCCTATCCTTTTTTATGGCAGTCTTAAGCACCCAGCAGGTCCCGTTTTAATGATATATTTTACAAAGTCCCTTCCAATCTGGACAGCCGCTGGATGAGATGCTGTCTATGCCATTCAATTTTGTGGGAGAAGCTCGCAGCAGGAAAAATCTACTTTCACAGTTGCTGAAGTCCTCTCATAGGCTGGCTACTTTTTGGACTTTCACCCTCAAGATTTCTACCTTCAGACTTAAATGGTGTCCTACCTTTACCTGTGTTTAGCATGCTCCAATTGCTGTCTGCCAACAGCATCTGCACCTGCATATATCTAAAGCCAGGGTACAATGAAAACTGTCAGTCGGGTGATAACCCTTATTGTGAACTTTGGAATGGTCAATGTGAGAAAGTGGATTATTAGCTGGGGTGGATTGTAGTCCACCACAAGTATTAATGTCACTATTCATGTTAGGTTCAATGCAGGCTTCAATTTAAACCTGAGCTCAACCCCTGGTAGCTATGGCACAGAGCAGACAGGCTTAACTTAAGGAAATGTGTTAAGCATTTGGAAGTATACCAAAACAGTTTAAATGACAAAAAAATAAGAAAATTTAAATCTGACTCCAATTCACAAAATTGAGAATAATTTAATGGGCAAATTATACAAACATGACAAAAATCCAAGAAGGGGAAGCGGACAAATACATTTTTAAATTTAAAATAGAAATATCACCAAAAAAAGCAAAGCGCAAAATGGCCGCACTAGACAGGGACAAGGGTAAGGTTTAAGGTTGACCATGATGGAGCCCACTTCGGCTACACAGGCCAGATATGTCCCGGTCGAAAAATTACCTTCACACTTAGAAAATTATTCGGAAGATAGAATCCTCAATGAGCAAAGCTGCAGGTTGGATACAAATACAAGATTGTAGATGACTGGTAGATGAAGGATGAGGCTTCGGTGAAGCCATCGACTAAGGTGGGAAAAGTTAAAGTCTGGAGTTAGCAGTCAGGGAGCTGTCAGTGTCGATCAGATGCTGCTCAGCATTGCACCCGGGGAAGATTTCTACCATTGGACTTAGATTCTTTTCTGGAAGTCAGATATCCAGAGTGGGGCAAGCTTCAGACCGGAGACGAAGAGGGTTTGACGTTGTCAGATGCCAGACGGCATTGGGCCTGCCTAATCAGATTTGCTGCTGTGGAGAAGAACATAGCAGGAGTTCAGCGAAGTCAGGCCCTCCGCCTCTACACCCTTGGCTGATTGGCTAGCAGGTTGCTCCCGGTGACATAAATGTTCTACAGGCAATAATTTAGCAAAAATGTTCTAAGTCACAGGTTTCTAGGTTTACGCAGGAGGAGCACATTCTAACACCAGCCAAGGGTTCCAGGAACTTAGGAAGGGTTCTTGGGGGTCGGTACTCAATCCATCAGCGCCATCAGCAGGGTTTCGGGCTGATTCAGTTGAAACTGGTTAGCTGGGCTCTAACAAGAAATTGGGATTGTTGCAGCATTTGTGTCCCTGTAGCTCAACAGGAGGTCAGACAACTGGCCCTTGGAGTCCACTTCCTTGCCCTGAGTTCAAGTGGGAGCAAGTCCAGCTCTTAGGGCTCTCCTCATGGATTTTAAAAGCAGGAGCAATCCGTCTTCTGTCTTCCACAGTCAAGTACTATTCCAAAAAGGGTGCCCCGGGTTGCCTCCTGGCCCCTCCCTAAGCAATAGGGAAAACATTTCCCAGGGGTAACTCTAACCACTTTTGCAGCAGTTCCTGTGTGCCCTACAGCAAACAATCCCAAAGTATTCTTTGCTACCTAAAACCAAGATGGGGGAACATTTCTTTTCCTGTGCTGAGCCATGGAAATGAGCAAGCCCTCCTCTATGCTCATCTAAAACCAGCACTGGGGACAGCTCCTTTCTCACTGGGATTGATACGTGGCTGGCTAGAAGGACAAAAGTGGGGCAGAACCAGGTGTTAGAAACATCTGCCTGTGACAGTGGAGGCCTCTTTGAAGATAATTAAGCTCTTGGGACAGGATAATCTTGTCAGAGGAACAGAACATCTCTCCACAACCAAGGGCTTTGTCACAGCTTTGGGAGCAAGTTCACACCTCATGAAGGAGCTATTCAGCTCCTGAGTGGCATGTTGAAATTCAAGTAAATGGGCTTCTAGAGGCTATATGCAGGCAAAAGGAGACTTTTTTAACCCCTTCCCTGCGCCGCGAATTCCGCTGTGGCGCGGTAGGGGCTAGGGGGTGGGCGTGGCGCTCCGGTACTTATGACAGCTCCACGCCGTCATGAGTCACGGGCGGCGTGTGCTCATGACGGCGTGGAGCCGTCATGACCCCGCCCACTCATTAATTCGCCCGCACAGGCGGGGAATTAGTGCTGCGTGGGCGGAGCGGCAGCGGAATGACTGCTCCACGCCGTCATGAGCACACGCCGCCCGTGACTCATGACGGCGTGGAGCCATCATGAGCACGCAACGGGTTAAAGTACCTTTTGTAAAATATGTATTACAAATCCAAATTTGCCAATACATTGGATTCATGATAAATATTTTAAAAAGTCCAAGAATGAACTTTCTTAGCTGGGTCCAAGCAGAGATAACATTATTTAATTTTAATATTAACTCCAAATGCTCCCCTGTGAAACAGTTAAGCCTAACACAGAAAATAGCTTTTGTGGCTTTGTCACTATAAGAGCATGTTTCCATTAAGCTGCCTTACCTTTAATACCATGCACCTTGCATTATTGGGCATTGAGTCTACTTAGGGGTGACTTATCCATGTTTAAAAGGAGGGTTTAGGGGTTTAGGCCTATCAAAAGGGTATTTTCCTACAGTCAGCATGTAATACAGCACATGAATGTGCGCATCTTTGCCTAGCTGCACTGTGCCGTTGTTGACATACTGCCTCATGGCGATGCTTAATGGTAAAATGTTGCAATTACAAGATGTTATCATTAACTAGCAAGTCACCTCTTTTGCAGTTTATTGGGCACAGGTTTGAATCCCAGCAAAGCAAACAGGGCATTTCACACTTAAAATCGGTTGGTTTACAGAGCTCATTGTTTACTTTGCTGGAAGGGCAGAATCATTGTTATTAAATTAGCTGTCATATTAAATATGATGTGGAAGATCTTCCCCATCATCAAGGCCCTTTGCACTTCCATTGTCTCTTTTCTTGCCTCATATTCTCCATTTTCAGGGGCAAGGATTTTGTTGTGTACCATCCTAAAACAATGACTGCTACAGCTAGCTATTTTAAGGGGACCGGCTCTGCTGTGTTCCTGTAACTCATCATCATCCTGATTCTCCTATGCTTGTTCTTTCTCTACATGGTATATATTTGTGAACTGGCTTGCACTGCTCTTGCATCACTCAACGTGGTGGAAGAACAATTCAAACCTTAAGTCATATTTTTGGAGCCACGAATATGAAGTAATGCAGTGCAGCACAAATCACTGTGTTGCCTTACTCTGCCCTGGGTAGGCGTTCCATGGGCATTGCATGGGTGTTCCCATGCAACTCTCATGGTTTTTTATGCATTCCCAAAATCACAAGACCTTGCACACCTGGAAATGCTCTAAAAAAGAAAGATACATCTCCCAAAGTGAGGTGTAACAAGGAGAAATTCTGCAGCATACATAGAAAGAAGAAAATGCCTCTCAGGAGCAACAGGGCCTACAACACAGGCCCCTTTGCACCATGGTGCAAGAGTGCCTGCGTTGGTGCTAGGCTGCCAAAACGGTGCCAGCACAAGGGAAAGGGACAGGAATGTGCCATATTGGATAAATATGGCACATTTCTGCCTTTTCCATGTGACGTAGGGCAGCACAGCAGGGCAGACTTGCTGTGCTGCCCTCTGCCACAAAACTCATAGATATGCCCATATGTCTCTTAGGTTCCTTGACTTGCAGGCAGCTCAAGCGACTTTCAGTTTATAAGGATATGTGTTGCTATGATCACCAGCATGGACGACTCTCATATGTCCTAATGAACTTTTCAATATCTGCCACGGGAAGAATGAATGGACCTTTCGCATTTATGTGTGTGCATGTGTGAACCAACCCCAAATTAATGCATTTGATGTGCATGAGCACCTCAGACACTTCGAAAGTCACACTTGGGATATTGATAGAAGGCAGTTAGGAACCATCTACAATGGCGTTCTAGTGTGTAAAAAAGATTTAGATCTCTCATTTACCACTAATGCCCATTACCCGTAGCCGACACCCAGGGGTGCATGCACCCTTAAGTAGTCAGGAATATTTCTGACCTCTTCTGTTCAGGGGCAGAGTAAAAGTAATGGGACTGTGCCCCTGCCGCTGGCAGTTTGCTCTGCCTTTAGGCAAATGTGTTACACAAGTAGTGCAACACTTCCCCATCTCACTGGAGGAGAACTGACTGATATAAAAAAGTGCAAATTGCATGTTTGTTCTGTGACCAAGTATGGATTTTGTGTGTATTGTGATAATTTTTCTAGCTCTCCTTAGCTGTCATTCACAAAAATCTAGAGCTCTTCATCTCCAAAGTTGAGTTGTGCAGCAATTGCATGATTTTGTTTTGGGCACCTATAGACATCCTCATGTGACAGCAAGAGGGTGGAGAGACAGCGGAATAAGACAGCAGTGTGCTGTAGAAGCTGTGCCCACATTGAGATAAACATACGCTCCTAGCGCACTCTGTACCCAGGTACACAGTCTCACAACTGACGTAAACACTGCATGACATAGAAGATATTGACTTATACTCTGTGCCTCTACAGGGTAAACACACGACTCATTTCCTGTCAAAACGCTTTTGTAATTGCAATTGCATTTATATAGCGCTTAATATCCCTGACGAGGTGTTGAAACTCTTTACGCCAGGCAGCACTCTACTCCGGAACCCAAGATTAGTGGTCATTAATGGTTAGTCCAGTGCTATTGGTTATTGTTGGTTATTAGGAATAGTGCACTCTAGAAAGCTATTCCATGCTTTTACTTCAGTTTCTTTAAGCTAGATTAAATTAATAAGAGGTGGGATAATTAGTGGTTTGAGGATATGTGAGTTCAAGCAGATGGTTGGTGGGGCTAATATATGAGCTGGAAGAATCAAGGTCTTCTTGGGTTACATATTACAAATATCCACCAATACACCAGTTTTTCGTTCGCCTCTGGAGTAGAACCTTTATGCATCCTTGTCACATGTGCTAACAATCACATTTAGCACATATTTTAGTTCTGTTAACCTCATATGTCTGTTTGTGAATTTAATTAAACTACATTTCCTAACACTGTCAGATAAATACAATTAATACTCAAACTGCCAGATAACACAGTATGATTTGCTCAGCTTTTTCCAAATGTGTTTAACAATACTTATAAACCATTGTTCTACAAAAGGAACACATACACATACCCCCCAAATGAACGCAATCTTACCACGTTTAAATACGGGCAGCGCAGCTGTTAAACAGTATATAAATATTCTGAAATGGATCTATACAATTTCTGCTTTCATGAACTTATTGTTGAACACTTGACA
This sequence comes from Calotriton arnoldi, assembly GCA_963921515.1. Taxonomy (NCBI): domain Eukaryota; kingdom Metazoa; phylum Chordata; class Amphibia; order Caudata; family Salamandridae; genus Calotriton; species Calotriton arnoldi. The sequence goes on along the minus strand of CAWUFW010008693.1, from coordinate 165,657 downwards.
TATTCAAACAGCCTTCTTTAGCATATTGCCTCAGAGCAGTTTTCTGTTCTGTGATCATTATTCTGTTCAATGATAGAATTCATTGTAAACGCCATGGGAACAATGAGACCTGTATGTATCATGTGAACCACCACGCTACGGAGATAGCCTGAAGGGTACTGTAACTGTATTCCACACAAGCTGAACAAGCGCCATTACAAAACATTTTAACTCATTGCAACCTGCCTCTTCATATCAAATGTGACTTTAATCTTAAACACTACTGAAAATTCCATGAAACTCTGTGTTAACCAATGATGGATTTGACTGTCAGGAAACTGAAGTGCAAGAAACTGTATGATGGATTCATCAATCATTGGGCTCCATATGGTTGCTAAAGAAAAAAAAAGTTGGAGAACATCGAATGTGCAGGATAACGCAATAGAAATGATAAAATATGTGAATGTGTTTCTGATGCTCACGATAGTTTCATAGACAGGTGTGTTAACTCACAATCTTTTGAATCCTGCATTTGAATTGTACTTAAGAGCCATGGAAATAAGGGTATGGTTGCGTTGTATCGGAACCACCAAGTGTAAAATATGGGGTTTAAGCCTGATTATGTAAAACATATGTACTCGGAAACAGCGTATTTATGTAACAAATGCTGTAGAGATTAGATTTAATTACTTGTTGCAGGGTTTAAAACGGGAAAACATAGGCACCGAAAAAACAGACTTTGTGGAAGCCAATTAATGTGGCTTTAATGCTCTAATGATTGCAAACACACACATGCACAAATGCACATGCACTGTTTTGCTGTGCGTTTGTGCAATCCATGTCTTTCTATGCCTCTTATTTCTGAACTCTGAGGGCTCAATTCACAAAGGGCCTCACACTCGTGGCGGAGGACTATAACAGTAGACCCATCAGTTTGGAAAATGAACAGGATACGGACATAGGCGCTGAACAGAGAAATATGATATTACAAATGAAAAGGTGTTCTGCCAGGAATTCTTAGATTAAACTCTGTCAGTTAGTGGATCAATCTTATGAAATAAGACCAGGTGGAAGAAAGATAAATTATCCATATGAATAAAGAGTATAGATTTTGTATTCCAATCATCAAATGCATGTAACTGTTCATCATAATGTGGTCAAACGTAGGTGCTCTAAGTGATGGCGCAGTTCACGTACATTACAGTGAGCAGTACAAAATATCAGAAAAAGTACAAAAAAATCCCCCAAAAATAAGCATTTACAATATGTATATTTAAGTCAATACCCATTGAATATACAAGTTAATCAATGGCAAACCCAATGATATGAAGATTTGGGTTTGGCAGTCCTTCAATTAAAGATATGGGTAGGCCCATAAAGTGTCCACGTTCGTTGGCTTTTTATTATGTTATTTACTGTTTTTGTGCTATTGAATTCTTTACACAAACCTGTCCCCTAAGTTACGCTTGACTGATCTTCTGCCAAGCTACCAAGGGTTGAGCAAGGATTCATTTATTGAGACTTGACTGGACCTATTAGTGATTGTGGTATTATCACTATCAGAAGGGGAATACCCCCATCTACTAATGATCAACTTTCCTACAGTATCCATCAGGTATATGCTAATTATACCATGTTTTAGGGAGAGAGCGCAAATAGTTAACAACTGGTTAGCAGGGAAAAAGTGCACAGAGCCCCAATGCCAAAAAACGAGTTCAACAAAATCAGGGAGTGAAGGCAAAAGGTTTGGGGGAATACCGTGCCAAGGTTGTCAGGGCTAACAATCAGCCATGAGGAACCTGGGCTCCCATATCTGAAGGATATTACCACATTTTGCCTCGTTATGCTGTAGTTATCTATTTGGTTAGCTTCCCACGTTTCTCTCAATCAATTGATTATGAGAGATTGTTTACCTTGCAACAATGGCTTACAAATTCCCTGGCTGCTCTATGTCAAACAGAGATTAGGCTGTTTGGACAGACCATCTTTGTTTGACAACCCTACCACTGTTTGCAAAGAGGACGTTTTTGGGAAACTGGCGTCTTGCCAGGGAAAGTTCTGAGCTATCTAAGACGTCAATATAGAGACCTATTTACAAATGGTATCAGGACACTAGGAAAGGGTCCTGTTATTTAGATTGAGGTTGGGTACTTACAGTAATTTAGCAGTTTAAATTTAGGGAGCCCGCCCCTCCGACGGCACTTTGGATCAGTCACTACAGCACTTTATGTTTTTTTGTAAATATTCTAAAGTTTACACTAGACGGTTTTTAATGACATTGCTAAAAAACTATGGGGCAGATTTACAAGCCCCTTCGCCACTTTTGCGTCACTTTTAACATGGGAAAAGTGACGCAAAAGTGGCGCAAGGGCTTGTAAATCTGCCTCTATAATTTAATAATTGTAGAGCATGTAAAACATTTAACCTCATACTTTAGCATTAGTGTTTGCAAAAATACTAATGCTAAAGTATGAGGTTAAATGTTTTACATGTGAATCTTTTGAAAATCCATTGTACATTGTCAAAATGCAATGCTTTTTGAATAGTTTTTTTTTATTTTAATGACTGCACTTTTGTTAGTATATTTGATATTAAAAATAAAGCTACTTGACTGTCTGACTGACCCATTTACTAAATTGTGCCCAAATAATATTTTTTCACAAATTTCGAGTTTCTTTGACATACTTAGACATGCTCTTGGTCAGCAACATTGCAACAGAGTGACAGATGAATAATATTTCTAACTCTGCTTGTTCCAGTTACACATAACATGAATTTATATTTCCATGTAAATTTGAAATCAGGAATGATTTGCCAGTCTCTTATTCTGATAAAAAGAGCAAGGTTCAGCATAACAATGAATCTCCACTTGTGAAGTTCACCGAGCATTTTTATAAGTGGGGACAGTTAGACTGCAGAAGTTAGAGTGACTCCCATAGCAATCAGGTGAGAGCTAACAATAAGGTGCTATAGGCACAAAGGTGGCCATCAAGAGTTTAGAATTAATAGTGCTGAGGAATGAGGGAGCTGGTATTTTGAACAGTTTTCATAGCCTCCAGCTATTTTAGGAAATGTGTGACTGTAAGCATCTCACTGTGTCTCTCAATTATGCTAGTCCAGCTTAAAAGGCTGCTATATATGACTGCATGTCCATTGTAATTTTGGTTAGAGAGCTTGTGGTCTGGACAATGGGCCTGACACACATACAGTCATGTCACAAATGGTGGGTGAAAATAGCTGTATTACTTGGTTGCATCACAAAATCCCCATTTGAAAAGGGTTTTCAAAATCACTTGCCTGATGTACATTAATTCAGAACTTTGTGACTGCCACTGAATGGATGTGAATACAAGATGGTGGCCTGAAAGGGACAGCATACCACCCTAAAAGCAGACCTTGTCCATTAGCGGCCAGGTGCACCTTGAATTTTTTTTCCCTATTTGGGAAGACATCAGGGTAGCAGAGAGTGCTCCCATGGCCCATTGTAAGCTCCGCCTAACACAAAGTCTCAAAGTGCTTCACCTGGTACACATTCCATTGTCAATCACCTAACTCTTTTACAACGCTATTTGTCAACTGCCATCTGATCAGAAGCCTCATGCCCGCCATACAGGGCCTTTGGGTGGCCTTTCCTTTTAGACATAAAAGATACAGTAGACAATATATTCACACTCCAAACCCTTCCTTGTGGAATTCCCTTCGTCTACAATAGAGACAACGAGTTTCTCAAATTCAGATGATCCTTAGAAAACCACCTATTTATTCTAGTGTTTAGAAGATCATATCTTTATCTCAGTCCTCTACACTTGAATCACTTCTTCTGCCCTGTCAGATGCCCAAGACCAACTTCGCCTTCTCACCAAGTCTGTCAAGACTTTCATTACTCTACAAGTCTTAGTGATCACATTGGATACATATTTGATGGTGGCTGGTGGGTATCTTCTTACACTCTCCAACACTGTTGGCTGTTCATTTAGCACCTCATGACCTGGTCCTTGTGACGTATCATATTTCAGCCTTCCATGTCTTCTCATATGTGTTTCTGACTTACAAGCACTGTGAGGTCGCCACGTGGTGAAAGCGCCCCCAAAAAAATACATTATACATGTTGGAAGCCGGAGTCCCCGTCCCGCACCACTGTCACCAAATGCGAGACCCGGGACTCCTCACTCAACGTTAGGCCAAGTAAGGACACCGTTTGAGATAGCCCTGCTCAACCCCTTAGTAGCTTGGCACGAGCAGCCAGGCCTATCTCCAAGGCACGAGTGTACAGTATGTGCAACCACACTCACAACATCCCACTGGTGACACCACAAATGGACTCCACACGAGTTTGATAAAACAAGTATAAACTTTATGTAAAAAGATATACGATCAGACCACACAATACATAAGCCAACATATAATAAAGGGTAATATTTGTTCCGGCTGGCTGGTAGGTTCAAATCCCAACCACCACTTTCAAAATGCTATGCTGGTCGCAATGCTAGAATCACACACGTTGCAATGGACAAACAATAGTGCGCTGCGTAACGATACAATCCTGTGCTGGGCAAAGGAGAAATAATGCAATGCGTAACAATACACCCCGGTACCTGGAAATGGGAGAAATAATGCAATGCGTACCCCTACAATCATGTACTGCGCAATGAAGGAATAATGCAATGCGTCACACCCCAATCACGTACTTTGCAATGAAGAAATAAGGCAATGCGCGCCACTACAATCATGTACTTTGCAATGAAGGAATAATGCAATGCGTAGCTACAATCATGTACTTTGCAATGAAGAAATAATGCAATGCGGGCCGCTACAATCCTGTACTTTGCAATGGAGAAATAATGCAATACGTAGCGCTACAATCGTGTACTTCGTTATGCAGAAATAATGTCAGGGGTCATAAGACAGTATGGCAGTTCGTTAGCAGCAATATTGGCAATGTGTATTACGACAGTCAGCCTCTTCGATAACAGTTGCCCCTCAAACGTATCAACGATGACATAAAGTACAGCTTCTCACTCTGGCCCCAGTACTGCCACTCCTGAACGCAGTACGGGCCCCAATCTGAGCCGAAGCAAAGGCTCATGTCGCCAGAAGGACTGAAAGGCTGAGAGAGTGTCCCTCCGAGCCCGCACCCCGCCCAGGCAGTGATCCATGTTACCAGGGGGCGCGACCCCACTCTCCTCTCCTCCTTCAGCGAACTGGGCCTTCCGTGTAGAACTTTCTCAATGGGCCTCAGCGGCTCAGCCTGGCAGCTCAGCTCCTCCGGGGCTGCCGGTCTGGGCCACGACTGTTAGGAAGGTATCAGGCGGCCGCAGGGCACACGTACCCTGCATCCCTGAGATTACGTTACTCCGGGTGCACTTTCACCACAGCACCCTCCAGGTCTCCTCTGGCACGAAGCCACACACACAACGCTGATGGGACTTCATGTCGACTCCGAGTGCACGTTCACCAGGCACTCCTTCCGGTGGTCTCAGTTGGCACCAAGACCCGCACACCACACTGCATAGACTCACTTTCTTCCGGTGCACACGATGATCAGCCGATCACCTCCACAGTCCCAGGTTGCACCAAACCAAGCACACTGCTTCACTGAGACTTACTCCAACTCCGGTGCCCCGATATCCAGGCGCTCTTCACCAACGCCTTCTGCCACAGCCCGACACGCTCACCATGTCCGAGCCTCACTTCTCCTCCGGTGCACTCGATGACCAGGCGTGCTTCACCAGCGCCTCCGGTGCACACCGACACGCACCCTGCGCGTCCGAGACTCACTCCACTTCCGATGCACACGTTGACCAGGCGCTCCTCACCAACGCCTCCTGTGCACCATGACACGCACCCTGCGCGTCCGAGACTCCCTTCACCTCCGATGCACCCGCTGACCAGGCGCTCTTCACCAGCACCTGCGGTGCACCATGACAGGCACCCTGCGCGTCCGAGTCTCACTTCACCTTCGATGCACACGTTGACCAGGTGCTGTTCACCAAATCCTCCTGTGCACCATGACACGCACCCAGCGCATCCGAGTCTCACTTCTCCTCCGTGTGTCCAAGATCACAGGGCACACCTTCCGAGGGTCTCAAGCTGCCACAACACGCGCCCACTGCGTCGCTTGAAACTTCTCCGGAAACAGGGAGCCAGCTGACCTCGGGCCCTCGGGGTAACAAGACACAGCACAAAGCACAGTCTTCTTCAAGCAGGGGGAACCAGCGCACAAAGCACAGTCCCAATAGCCTCTTCCTTGGTTAAAACAACAAACTGCAGACCAGCCCCAGATCACGAAGCAAGGGTCGGTCCTTCTGAGCAGTCTCTGCAGTTGATCCTTCCTTAGCAGAGGTTCCTCTTGACCACAAAATGGGTCCAAGCCTTTTCAGTCTCAATCCATTTCTATTCCAACGTTCAGGGGTCTCAGCTCTCATAGTTATACCCCTAAATGTCTTTGAAGTTCGTTGTGCTCAGGGGTCCTTGATCCCTGCCTAAATCAGGTCTGGGTGTCTCCCTTCCAGTGTCACCTTTCTCCCTTTGATACTGGGGGTCTGGCTCCTTAATCACTCAGCCGGAGATGGGTCAATTGTTTTATAGCCGCAACCCAGGCCTCTTCACCTCCCGGTGCTTTTCCTCACCTACTCTCCAGATGCAGGTCAGCCTGGTGCCATCTCAACCCCTCCCGGGGTCAAGACCTCCCCCAGCTCCTCTCCCCTCTCAGATCCAGACAGTCAATCCACATTCAGCAGAGACACACAGAAATGCTTAAGACACAAAACTCAGCCACTTTCTAAAAGCGTGGCTTCTGAACACACAGTGACAAAACCGCTTTCATAGAAAGATGTGTTATGACGCTGTGAGATCATACATATTAAACTTCACCTCTCCATTTTAAACTTATGGGAAACTAGGCTAACAAATACAATACCCAGCCTCCCCATTCTGTCCTATGGGCAGGATGGCCTTTCACCAGTGAAAAACGAAATGTAGTGTTTTTCACTGTCTGGACATAACACACACCTCAGTATATGTCCTGCCTTTTACTTACACTGCACCCTGCCCAGGGGTTACCCGGGACCTACCACAGGGGTGCCCACGGTGTACGCAAAGGGAAAGTAAGGCCTGACAAGTGGTTGCACTTGTCAGGACAGCATGCTAACTTAGCAAACTGCGCGCAGGCCCTACACTGCAGGCCTGAGTTCCTTCTCCGCGCACCTTTGCATTACTAGCCCTGGCACACACAGTGCACATCACTAGGGACTTTACTAGTAAGGCAACATACCAATCATGGCCAACCAATTACCATTAGACTTTACACAGGGAACACTTGTACTTTGACACTGATCAGCAGTGGCAAAGTACCCAAAGCATCTAAATTGGCAACTCTATGTCAGGAAAACGGTCTAGGGGAAAGCAAAAGTTTAGGGAACTTTAGCCAAAAGGCCAAGTCCTACAACACTGCATTGGCAGTAATATCTTCAAACTCTTTTGTTTTCTGTGGGTAAGCGTTGTAAGGGAAAGGCATGATACGAAAGTAGATTACCAGCACACTTTCAAGGCGTATCAATAGTTCTCAAGGCCATGAAAAGCATTAATAGGTGTCGAAGCAGAATAACGCAAAGATTATTGTTAAAACAGACATAAGAAAACTGATTGGTCAGAATACCGAAGGCAGTTTATTAAACAAGACCTTGTTCAAAGAATAACATTAGTCCACATAACAAGCCCTTCTACCTACAGATTTAGAGTTCTGTTGTGAAATGTTTGTGTTCAAATCTTTACTATTTTGAGTTTTCTAATATCAGTGTTTGGAATTTATAGATTATATTTTCTAGGTAATACAAATGGTGCAATCTTGGATAACATGTATACAGATAAACGAACTATAATGGCGTAATGTACTGCCAACTTTAGACACCTATGCAAATGATTTATACAAGGATTGCGTAATGTAATTTAATTTGCCCCCCCCTCAGACAGTATCTCTAATAATTAATAACACTCAACAGGCCACAATGAATATGGCAACCATGGGCCATTATGATGGGAATATTACAACGCATGCTTTTACAATTCAGTTTTTACAATGCAAGTACCATTACATCGCATGTTTTTACAACGCATACCATTACAATGCAAAATTATGTTAATGCATTGAATGAACCATTACAACGCATACTAGTACAACGCATACAATTACATCGCATTTTTTAAAATTTGTATAATAAACCCCTGGGACGGGATGCATGGAAAATAGGGGTTTTGGATGGGGTAGTGTACTAAAACACGGATACTTAAAATTAGTACTAAGGGGCCGATTAGGAAGTTCGCCCGCCATCCCAGTGGTAACGGGACCAGCCGCCAGACATGCGGCGGTCCCGCAGCCCTTATTAGGATGCGACCGCCACCCTGGCGGTCGCATTCCGCATTTCAACATTGTGGCGGGTGCCGCAATGTCAAAATGACATGTTATGCATTTCCATGCACAACGTGGCAGGCACCACGCTGTGCCTGCCACCTTGTGCATGGAAATGGAGGGGGGTACCATGGGTACCCCCCAAGTGCACCCCCCACCACCCCGGGGGCCCGCAACAGGCCCCCAGAGCAATTCCCCACCAGCCTTTCCATGGTGGCATCGCCGCCATGGAAAGGCCAAACACCGCACGCATACTAATATGGATGGCGGTGCCTGCTAGTGACCAAGTCCGCCCGGCCGGCAATCGGAACGACCGGTGGAAAAGCGGCGGACGCACTTTGCGTCTGCCACGATACCCCCGCCATTATAATATGGGGTATTACTCGTTACGATGGCGTAACGGTCGCTACCGCCGGCTCGCCATCCTAATGACCCCCTAAGTATTGAAATTAATATTAGAGTACTAAAATTAATACTCGTGTTTTATTATTATACTAACAAATAGGTCGGAATACAAAGAAAAAAGGGTTTTTGGGTGGGTTACTGTATTTATACACAGTATTTTTAAAAAGTGCAGAACATTAAAATTAATACTCGAGTGCTAACATTAATACCTAAGTACTAAAATTACTTCTTGTTTTTTTCTCATGAACAATAAAGAAAATACATCTATAAAAATGGAAATATATTTTTCACACATAAAAACATTTTAGAAAAAGAAAATAATTAACAATATAATTTTTAATCGAATATTTAAATACACATCATATCAATTTTTCCAAAATAATTACAAAAGGATGACGACCCCAAAAAACTAACATTAACACACTTTAGTTCACAAAAATATCTACCATTAATTATTTAATATATTAAACATAATAAAACGCAAATAACACAAAAGTAATCAAAATCCAAACGAATAATCCACCATTTTAAACTTCACGAAAACGAAAGTCCTACAACACTTTCAATGAAATCACCTTGACCCGCAGGTCGCCAAAATGGCAGACATAACATATTTGTAAAAAATTACGAACATTTATAAATCTAAAAAAATTATTACAGTTTTACACAGCATTAAAAAGGCGACACAAAAATATACACAAACCATATTTTGTTTTCAATTAAAGTACACCACAAAAAAACGTATAAAAGCAGCCGTCCACCATTTTAAAAACAGTGGTTAACTGACTGCCAAACACACCACACTCGCTTTGCCTGCCAGAAAATTATATACATCAAACAGTGCCATCTACAATTCCAAGTAAGTGAAACCTATATTAAATGTAAAATATTAGCAAATTAATCCAAGCAGAAATTTAATCACATATAACAATTTTAATATCTTACAGCTTTAGTTGAAAAATTGTCAGCATTGCATAAAACACAATAGAAAACACAGTCACAAAAAAACATATAATGTGAGTAAACAAAACTTTATATGTTTAAATATTTATCGTTTTTAAGTAAAACAAACATTTATTAACATTAAAAAAAGAGTACAATATTGTAAATTTTAAAACTCTGGCCCCAGTACTGCCACTCCTGAACACAGTATGGGCCCCAATCTGAGCCGAAGCAAAGGCTCACGTCGCCAGAAGGACTGAGAGGCCGAGAGAGTGTCCCTCCGAGCCCGCACCCCGCCCAGGCAGTGATCCACGTTACCTGGGGGCACGACCCCACTCTCCTCTCCTCCTTCAGCGAACTGGGCCTTCCGTGTAGAACTTTCTCAAGGGGCCTCAGTGGCTCGGCCTGGCAGCTCAGCTCCTCCGGGGCTGCCGGTCCGGGCCGCGACTGTTAGGAAGGTCTCAGGCGGCCGCAGGGCACATGTACCCTGCGCCCCTGAGATTACGTTACTCCGGGTGCACGTTCACCACAGCACCCTCCGGGTCTCCTCTGGCACGAAGCCACACACACAACGCTGATGGGACTTCACGTCGACTCTGAGTGCACGTTCACCAGGCACTCCTTCCGACGGGCTCAGTTGGCACCAAGACTCACTTTCGTCCGGTGCACACGATGATCAGCCGATCACCTCCACAGTCCCAGGTTGCACCAAAGCATGCACACTGCTTCACTGAGACTTACTCCAACTCCGGTGCCCCGATATCCAGGCGCTCTTCATCAACGCCTTCGGCCGCACCCCGACACGCTCACTATGTCCGAGCCTCACTTCTCCTTTGGTGCACTCGATGACCAGGCGCTCTTCACCAGCGTCTCCGGTGGACCCCGACACGCACCCTGCACGTCCGAGACTCACTCCACTTCCGATGCACACGTTGACCGGGCGCTCCTCACCAACGCCTCCTGTGCACCACGACACGCACCCTGCGCGTCCGAGACTCCCTTCACCTCGATGCACCAGCTGACCAGGCGCTCTTCACCAGTGCCTGCGGAGCACCACGACATGCACCCTGCGCGTCCAAGTCTCACGTCACCTCCGATGCACATGCTGACCAGGCGCTCTTCACCAACGCTTGCTTGGCACCACGACACGCACGCACCCAGCGCATCCGAGACTCACTTCACCTTCGATGCACACGTTGACCAGGCGCTCTTCACCAACGCCTCCTGTGCACCACGACACGCACCCAGCGCGTCCGAGTCTCACTTCTCCTCCGTGTGTCCAAGATCACAGGGCACACCTTCCGAGGGTCTCAAGCTGCCAGAACACACGCCCACCGCGTCGCTTGAAACTTCTCCGGTAACTTTTATGTTCCTGTGTTTCCAAACAGGGAGCCAGCTCACCTCGGGCCCTTGGGGTAACAAGACACAGCACAAAGCACAGTCTTCTTCAAGCAGGGGGACCCAGCGCACAAAGCACAGTCCCAACAGCCTCTTCCTTGGTTAAAACAGCAAACTGCAGACCAGCCCCAGATCACGAAGCAAGGGTCGGTCCTTCCCAGCAGTCTCTTCAGTTGTTCCTTCCTTAGCAGAGGTTCCTCTTGACCACGAAATGGGTAAAAGCCTTTTCAGTCTCAATCCATTTCTATTCCAACGTTCAGGGGTCTCAGCTCTCATAGTTATACCCCTAAATGTCTTTGAAGTTCGTTGTGCTCAGGGGTCCCTGACCCCTGCCTAAATCAGTTCTGGGTGTCTCCCTCCCAGTGTCACCTTTCTCCCTTTGATACTGGGGGTCTGGATCCTTAATCACTCAGCCGGAGATGGGTCAATTGTTTTATAGCCGCAACCCAGGCCTCTTCACCTCCCGGTGCTTTTCCTTGCCTACACTCCAGATGCAGGTCAGCCTGGTGCCATCTCAACCCCTCCCGGGGTCAAGACTTCCCCCAGCTCCTCTCCCCTCTCAGATCCAGACAGTCAATCCACATTCAGCAGAGACACACAGAAATGCTTAAAGCACAAAACTCAGCCACTTTCTAAAAGCGTGGCTTCTGAACACACAGTGACAAAACCGCTTTCATAGAAAGATGTGTTATGACGCTGTGAGTTCATACATATTAAACTTCACCTCTCCATTTTAAACTTATGGGAAACTAGGCTAACAAACACAATACCCAGCCTCCCCCATTCTGTCCTATGGGCAGGATGGCCTTTCACCAGTGAAAAACGAAATGGAGTGTTTTTCACTGTCAGGACATAACACACACCTCAGTATATGTCCTGCCTTTTACTTACACTGCACCCTGCCCAGGGGTTACCCGGGACCTACAACAGGGGTGCCCACGGTGTACGCAAAAGGGAAAGTAAGGCCTGACAAGTGGTTGCACTTGTCAGGACAACATGCTAACTTAGCAAACTGCGCGCAGGCCCTACACTGCAGGTCTGAGTTCCCTTCTCCGCGCACCTTTGCATTACTAGCCCTGGCACACACAGTGCACATCACTAGCGACTTTACTAGTAAGGCAACATACCAATCATGGCCAACCAATTACCATTACACTTTACACAGGGAACACTTGTACTTTGACACTAATCAGCAGTGGCAAAGTACCCAAAGCATCTAAATTGGCAACTCTATGTCAGGAAAACGGTCTAGGGGGAAAGGAAAAAGTTTAGGGAACTTTAGCCAAAAAGGCCAAGTCTTACACAACCCCCTCCCAGCCAAAAGCCAGGGTAGACCCATCATTACCTTGGTGACTTTCCCGGCTTCGGGCGATAGAACCAGGACGCAGGCCCTCTACCACAGGGAGACCCTCCTGTTCCACGCCTTCCTGACCCCAGGGGGTCTTCTTGATCACTACTCCCTGAGCCAACAATGCTGTTCCATGGATCCCTCCCGGCCAGGGGGACCCCTCCAGGGGTGCTGGTCCCATGCCATCCCCACCCTGGAGTGGTACCCTGGGAAGGCCCATCGGTCAGGATACTACTTCCAGTCATCCTGCCCTCCAGGTTAAAAGTGGGTTTACCCTGGTCACTTCTAGGGGACCCAGCCCCACTGGCTGGACACTGTCCCACAGGTGTTCCCACTGGGGAACACAACCCTCTTTTATCCTTCCATTTATTTTTCTGGGCCTGCCACTTAGGAATGGCACCCACAAACTTCAGGACGGCAGAAGCTCTGGCTACAGACTCCCCACGCCCTCCTGACGCTAGGTGTCCTTCCTCACACCTCTGGCAAGTAGGCACTAGGCCTCCACCCAGGGGGTCTCCTACAGCCCCCTTCAGTTTCCTGGGTGGTGCTGCTGATCCCTGGGGGTGCTGCCTACTCTTCCTCCCCCTCTTTTGAGACAAGGGGCTAGCCAGCAACCCCTCCTCACTACTCTGGGATCTCATTGAGCCACTTGGCCCTTCTTCCCTCTCTGGGGCCTTTTCAGGCCCCTGGACCCATGACCAGGGCTCCGGTTCTCGTGCATGCTCCCGGGAAACAAGGAGTCCATACCTTAACCAGGGGTGGCGCAATCCTGGAAAATAATTTCTGAGCCTAGGCTCCCCTGGGGCCAAATTGGACAACCCCTCCAAATCATTTACCATGCTAACCACTACCCAATCTTCCAGTGCACACTTGTACTCATCCACACTTGGCACTGGCTGTGCGTTGCCACCATTCAAACTGGACTCTGCTTGTTTGCCCTTAATGTCCAGTTCCCTCATGCTTAACTCATGAGCGAAGAGAATCCGTTTCTCTTCCAACGCGAGAGCGTTCCTGCTCTCCTCTGCTTGAGTTTTAAGCTTTAACACCTCCAACTCATGCAGTCTGACCCTTTGGTTTTCCTCCAACTCCTCTGGTGAAAAACTCCTCCCTGAATGGCTACTACCAGCCCCTGCGGCTGGTCCCTCCACTGGCAAATCCTGTGGACCAAATCCATTCCCTGGGTCATTCTCATCCACCTCAACATCACCCGTCTCCTGAGCCTCTTTGGCTTCCCACCAGGCCCTCAAGGACACTTGCAGCTCCTCCTTCTTGACGCTACCCTTCATGGGACATCCCAAAGCTCTGCAGACTTTCCTCAACTGATCAACCTTAAAGGTAAATAATGACTCAATGTTAAACTCTAATTCTGCAGCCGCAGCCTCACCGGCTATCTGGCTCCCCTCCTGAGACATGATGTGTGGTTTAAAGGTTGCTCAACAATAGAACCAACAATTCAAAACAATATGTTGTTGCGTCGTGGTCTGCGATCAATTTATGATGTACACCAATTACTGTGAGTTGTTTTGCACACACAGGTTTCAATTACGTTAGGATCGTATCCCACCGCTCTGACGCCAAATGTTGGAAGCCGGAGTCCCTGTCCCTCACCAGTGTCACCAAATGCGAGACCCAGGACTCCTCACTCAACGTTAAGCCAAGTAAGGACACCGTTTGAGATAGCCCTGCTCACCCCCTTAGTAGCTTGGCACGAGCAGCCAGGCCTATCTCCAAGGGACGAGTGAACAGTATGTGCAACCACACTCACAACAACCCACTGGTGACACCACAAATGGACTCCACACGAGTTTGATAAAAACGAGTATAAACTTTATGTAAAAAGATATACGATCAGACCACACGATACATAAGCCAACATATAATAAAGGGTAATATTCGTTCCGGCTGGCTGGTAGGTTCAAATCCCATCCCCCCCTTTCAAAATGCTATGCTGGTCGCAATGCTAGAATCACACACGTTGCAATGGACAAACAATAGTGCGCTGCGTAACGATACAATCCTGTGTTGGGCAAAGGAGAAATAATACAATGCATAACGATACACCCCGGTACCTGGCAATAGGAGAAATAATGCAATGCGTACCGCTACAATCACGTACTTTGCAATGAAGAAATAAGGCAATGCGCGCCACTACAATCATGTACTTTGCAATGAAGGAATAATGCAATGCGTAGCTACAATCATGTACTTTGCAATGAAGAAATAATGCAATGTGGGCCGCTCAATCCTGTACTTTGCAATGGAGAAATAATGCAATGCGTAGCGCTACAATCGTGTACTTCGTTATGCAGAAATAATGTCAGGGGTCATAAGACAGTATGGCAGTTCGTTAGCAGCAATATTGGCAATGTGTATTACGACAGTCAGCCTCTTCGATAACAGTTGCCCCTCAAACGTATCAACGATGACATAAAGTACAGCTTCTCACTCTGGCCCCAGTACTGCCACTCCTGAACGCAGTACGGGCCCCAATCTGAGCCGAAGCAAAGGCTCATGTCGCCAGAAGGACTGAAAGGCTGAGAGAGTGTCCCTCCGAGCCCGCACCCCGCCCAGGCAGTGATCCATGTTACCTGAGGGCGCGACCCCACTCTCCTCTCCTCCTTCAGCGAACTGGGCCTTCCGTGTAGAACTTTCTCAATGGGCCTCAGTGGCTCAGCCTGGCAGCTCAGCTCCTCCGGGGCTGCCGGTCTGGGCCACGAATGTTAGGAAGGTATCAGGCGGCTGCAGGGCACACGTACCCTGCGCCCCTGAGATTACGTTACTCCGGGTGCACTTTCACCACAGCACCCTCCAGGTCTCCTCTGGCATGAAGCCACACACACAACGCTGATGGGACTTCACGTCGACTCCGAGTGCACATTCACCAGGCACTCCTTCCGGTGGTCTCAGTTGGCACCAAGACCCGCACACCGCACTGCATAGACTCACTTTCTTCCGGTGCACACGATGATCAGCCGATCACCTCCACAGTCCCAGGTTGCACCAAAGCAAGCACACTGCTTAACTGAGACTTACTCCAACTCCGGTGCCCCAATATCCAGGCGCTCTTCACCAACGCCTTCTGCCACAGCCCGACACGCTCACCATGTCCGAGCCTCACTTCTCCTCCGGTGCACTCGATGACCAGGCGTGCTTCACCAGTGCCTCCGGTGCACACCGACACGCACCCTGCGCGTCCGAGACTCACTCCACTTCCGATGCACACGTTGACCAGGCGCTCCTCACCAACGCCTCCTGTGCACCATGACACGCACACTGCGCGTCCGAGACTCCCTTCACCTCCGATGCACCCGCTGACCAGGCGCTCTTCACCAGCACCTGCGGTGCACCATGACAGGCACCCTGCGCGTCCGAGTCTCACTTCACCTTCGATGCACACGTTGACCAGGTGCTGTTCACCAAATCCTCCTGTGCACCACGACACGCACCCAGCGCATCCGAGTCTCACTTCTCCTCCGTGTGTCCAAGATCACAGGGCACACCTTCCGAGGGTCTCAAGCTGCCACAACACGTGCCCACTGCGTCGCTTGAAACTTCTCCAGAAACTTTTATGTTCCTGTGTTTTCAAACAGGGAGCCAGCTGACCTCGGGCCCTCGGGGTAACAAGACACAGCACAAAGCACAGTCTTCTTCAAGCAAGGGGAACCAGCGCACAAAGCACAGTCCCAATAGCCTCTTCCTTGGTTAAAACAACAAACTGCAGACCAGCCCCAGATCACAAAGCAAGGGTCGGTCCTTCTGAGCAGTCTCTGCAGTTGATCCTTCCTTAGCAGAGGTTCCTCTTGACCACAAAATGGGTCCAAGCCTTTTCAGTCTCAATCCATTTCTATTCCAACGTTCAGGGGTCTCAGCTCTCATAGTTATACCCCTAAATGTCTTTGAAGTTCGTTGTGCTCAGGGGTCCTTGACCCCTGCCTAAATCAGTTCTGGGTGTCTCCCTTCCAGTGTCACCTTTCTCCCTTTGATACTGGGGGTCTGGATCCTTAATCACTCAGCCGGAGATGGGTCAATTGTTTTATAGCCGCAACCCAGGCCTCTTCACCTCCCGGTGCTTTTCCTCACCTACTCTCCAGATGCAGGTCAGCCTGGTGCCATCTCAACCCCTCCCGGGGTCAAGACCTCCCCCAGCTCCTCTCCCCTCTCAGACCAGACAGTCAATCCACATTCAGCAGAGACACACAGAAATGCTTAAGGCACAAAACTCAGCCACTTTCTAAAAGCGTGGCTTCTGAACACACAGTGACAAAACCGCTTCCATAGAAAGATGTGTTATGACGCTGTGAGTTCATACATATTAAACTTCACCTCTCCATTTTAAACTTATGGGAAACTAGGCTAACAAATACAATACCCAGCCTCCCCCATTCTGTCCTATGGGCAGGATGGCCTTTCACCAGTGAAAAACGAAATGTAGTGTTTTTCACTGTCAGGACATAACACACACCTCAGTATATGTCCTGCCTTTTACTTACACTGCACCCTGCCCAGGGGTTACCCGGGACCTACCACAGGGGTGCCCACGGTGTACGCAAAAGGGAAAGTAAGGCCTGACAAATGGTTGCACTTGTCAGGACAGCATGCTAACTTAGCAAACTGCGCGCAGGCCCTACACTGCAGGCCTGAGTTCCCTTCTCCGCGCACCTTTGCATTACTAGCCCTGGCACACACAGTGCACATCACTAGGGACTTTACTAGTAAGGCAACATACCAATCATGGCCAACCAATTACCATTACACTTTACACAGGGAACACTTGTACTTTGACACTGATCAGCAGTGGCAAAGTACCCAAAGCATCTAAATTGGCAACTCTATGTCAGGAAAACGGTCTAGGGGGAAAGCAAAAAGTTTAGGGAACTTTAGCCAAAAAGGCCAAGTCCTACAACACTGCATTGGCAGTAATATCTTCAAACTCTTTTGTTTTCTGTGGGTAAGCGTTGTAAGGGAAAGGCATGATACGAAAGTAGATTACCAGCACACTTTCAAGGCGTATCAATAGTTCTCAAGGCCATGAAAAGCATTAATAGGTGTCGAAGCAGCATAACGCAAAGATTATTGTTAAAACAGACATAAGAAAACTGATTGGTCAGAATACTGAAGGCAGTTTATTAAACAAGACCTTGTTCAAAGAATAACATTAGTCCACATAACAAGCCCTTCTACCTACAGATTTAGAGTTCTTTTTGTGAAATGTTTGTGTTCAAATCTTTACTATTTTGAGTTTTCTAATATCAGTGTTTGGAATTTATAGATTATATTTTCTAGGTAATACAAATGGTGCAATCTTGGATAACATGTATACAGATAAACGAACTATAATGGCGTAATGTACTGCCAACTTTAGACACCTATGCAAATGATTTATACAAGGATTGCGTAATGTAATTTAATTTGCCCCCCTCAGACAGTATCTCTAATAATTAATAACACTCAACAGGCCACAATGAATATGGCAACCATGGGCCATTATGATGGGAATATTACAACGCATGCTTTTACAATGCAGTTTTTACAACGCAAGTACCATTACATCGCATGTTTTTACAACGCATACCATTACAATGCAAAATTATGTTAATGCATTGAATGAACCATTACAACGCATACTAGTACAACGCATACAATTACATCGCATTTTTTAAAATTTGTATAATAAACCCCTGGGACGGGATGCATGGAAAATAGGGGTTTTGGGTGGGGTAGTGTACTAAAACACGGATACTTAAAATTAGTACTAAGGGGCCGATTAGGAAGTTTGCCCGCCATCCCAGTGGTAACTGGACCAGCCGCCAGACATGCGGCAGTCCCGCAGCCCTGATTAGGATGCGACCGCCACCCTGGCGGTCGCATTCCGCATTTCAACATTGTGGCGGGTGCCGCAATGTCAAAATGACATGTTGTGCATTTCCATGCACAACGTGGCAGGCACCACGCTGTGCCTGCAACCTTGTGCATGGAAATGGAGGGGGGTACCATGGGTACCCCCCAAGTGCACCCCCCACCACCCCGGGGGCCCGCAACGGGCCCCCAGAGCAATTCCCCACCAGCCTTTCCATGGCGGCATCGCCGCCATGGAAAGGCCAAACACCGCACGCATACTAATATGGATGGCGGTGCCTGCTAGGCACCGCCGCCATATTAGGGGCCAAGTCTGCCTGGCCGGCAATCGGAACGATTGCCGACCGGTGGAAAAGCGGCGGACGCACTTTGCGTCTGCCACGATACCCCCGCCATTATAATATGGCGGGGGGTATTACCCGTTACGATGGCGTAACGGTCGCTACCGCCGGCTCGGCGGTGGTGAACGTTATGCCATCCTAATGACCCCCTAAGTATTGAAATTAATATTAGAGTACTAAAATTAATACTCGTGTTTTATTATTATACTAACAAATAGGTCGGAATACAAAGAAAAAAAGGGTTTTTGGGTGGGTTACTGTATTTATACACGGTATTTTAAAAAGTGCAGAACATTAAAATTAATACTCAGAGTGCTAACATTAATACTCAAGTACTAAAATTACTTCTTGTTTTTTTTCTCGTGAACAATAAAGAAAATACATCTATAAAAATGGAAATATATTTTTCACACATAAAAACATTTTAGAAAAAGAAAATAATTAACAATATAATTTTTAATCGAATATTTAAATACACATCATATCAATTTTTCCAAAATAATTACAAAAGGATGACGACCCCAAAAAACTAACATTAACACACTTTAGTTCACAAAAATATCTACCATTAATTATTTAATATATTAAACATAATAAAACGCAAATAACACAAAAGTAATCAAAATCCAAACGAATAATCCACCATTTTAAACTTCACGAAAACGAAAGTCCTACAACACTTTCAATGAAATCACCTTGACCCGCAGGTCGCCAAAATGGCAGACATAACATATTTGTAAAAATTACGAACATTTATAAATCTAAAAAAATTATTACAGTTTTATACAGCATTAAAAAGGCGACAAAAAAATATACACAAACCATATTTTGTTTTCAATTAACGTACACCACAAAAAAACGTATAAAAGCAGCCGTCCACCAATTTAAAAACAGTGGTTAACTGACTGCCAGACACACCAC
Source organism: Calotriton arnoldi (assembly GCA_963921515.1). Lineage (NCBI taxonomy): Eukaryota > Metazoa > Chordata > Amphibia > Caudata > Salamandridae > Calotriton > Calotriton arnoldi. Next base: position 146,060 of record CAWUFW010008693.1, on the reverse strand, counting down.
ACTCGCTTTGCCTGCCAGAAAATTATATACATCAAACAGTGCCATCTACAATTCCAAGTAAGTGAAACCTATATTAAATGTAAAATATTAGCAAATTAATCCAAGCAGAAATGTAATCACATATAACAATTTTAATATCTTACAGCTTTAGTTGAAAAATTGTCAGCATTGCATAAAACACAATAGAAAACACAGTCATAAAAAAACATATAGGGGCCGATTCCGATTCGGGCCGGAAATCTCTCCGACCGAGCCGGACCCGGAGAGATATCCGACCGAATCGGACCCGTGCAGCCCGACCGAACGAGTACGATGTGCACGTATGCCATCGGACTCGAGGCGGTCGGACTCCCATTGAAGTCAATGGGAGCCTGTGTGCGACTCGCGTGGCTACGCATACAGGGGGGTCCGACACGGACCCCCAAAGTACGGCTCCGACAGCTCTTTCGAGCCGGAGTGCGCGGCTCGGTCGGACTGCTCGCTGCGCGCATCGTACTTACCCGGCCGGGGAACGTCTCCATTGCGCGGTGCGAGTCGTGTCCATGCGAGTCGGTCGGTGCGGTTAGACCCGGGATCGAGTCGGTCGGAGCGGTCGGGACGCCCGGACGAGTCGGTCGGCGAATTCGCATCGTACTCGCTCGCCCGGACGCGCGTACAAATCGGTCGGGAAATAGGGCTCCGAATCGGATCCGGTTTAGCCGAATCCGATTCAGAGCCCTACCGGCCGAGATCGGAATCGGCCCCATAATGTGAGTAAACAAAACTTTATATGTTTAAATATTTATCGTTTTTAAGTAAAACAAACATTTATTAACATTAAAAAAAGAGTACAATATTGTAAATTTTAAAACTAATAATCCTACTCTAATAAGTGCTTGCCTCAGAGAAATTAATATATAGTTGTGGGTGCAAAACTACTATTCCAACTCCGACGGGTACTTACCTCTCAAAAAATAATGGATAGTGGTGATGGCAAAATTACTATTCCTACTCCAAAGGGACATTACCTCAGGGAAAATGCTGGATAGTGTTGGGGACAAAATTACTATTCCTACTCCGATGGGTGCTTAACTCAAGAAAATTAATGGATAGAGTAGGTGGCAAAATTACTATTCATACTCCAATTATGGTTTGCAATAAGGAAACTGCTGGATAGTGGTGGAATTAAAATTACTATTCCTACTCCGACGAGTGCTTAACTCAGGGAAAATGCTGGATAGTGATGGGTGCAAAATTACTATTCCTAGTCTGAAGGGTGCTTGCGTCTGAGAAAGTGATGGATAGTGGTGGGATTACATTTACTATTACTACTCCAAAGGGTGCTTACCTCAGGGAAAGTGCTGGATAGTGGTGGGGTTAAAATTATTATTCCTACTCCAAAGGGTGCTTACCTCAGGGAAAGTGCTGGATAGTGGTGGGTACAAAATTACTATTCCTACTCTGAAGGGTGCTTGCCTCAGGGAAAGTGGTGGATAGTGGTGGGATTAAATGTACTATTCCTACTCCAAAGGGTGCTTACCTCAGAGAAAGTGCTGGATAGTGGTGGTGTTTAAAATACTAATCCTACTCCGACGTCTGCTTGCCTCAGGGAAAATGCTGGATAGTGGTGGGTGCAAAATTACTATTCCTACTCTGAAGGGTGCTTGCCTCAGGGAAAGTTGTGGGATTAAATGTACTATTCCTACTCCAAAGGGTGCTTACCTCAGAGAAAGTGCTGGATAGTGGTGGGGTTTAAATTACTATTCCTACTCCAAAGGGTGCTTACCTCAGGGAAAGTGCTGGATAGTGGTGGGGATAAAATTAATATTCCTACACCGACGTGTGCTTGCCTCATGGAAAATGCTGGGAAGTGGTGGGGGCAAAATTACTATTCCTACTCCAACCTGTCTTTACCTCAGCGAAAGTGTTGGATAGTGGTTGGGTTAAAATTACTATTCCAACTCCAAAGAGTGCTTGCCTCAGGGAAAGTAATGGATAGTGGTGGGGTTAAAATTACTATTCCTACTCCAAGAGGTGCTTGCCTCAGCGAAAATAATGGATAGTGGTGGGGTGAAAATTTCTATTCCTACTCCTAAGGGTGCTTGCCTCAGAAAAAGTGCAGGATAGAAGTGGGGCTAAATTTACTATTCCTACTTCAAAGGGTGCATACCTCAGGGAAAATGCTGGGTAGTGATACTGCCAAAATTACTATTCCTACTCCGAAGGGTGCTTACCTCAGGAAAAGTGCTGGATAGTTGTGGGGTTCAAATTACTATTCCTACTGTGAAGGGTGCTTGGCTCTGGGAAAGTGCTGGATAGTGGTGGGTACCAAATTACTAATCATACTCCAACATGTGCTTGCCTCTGAGAAAGTGCTAAATATTTATGTTTAGGTTATAAATATTTTATAAAAATATAAATATTTATTCTACATTTTAATATATCCAATGTAAAGATATGTTTTCTTCCAGATTTTACAACTTGAAACATCAAAACATTTCTAAAAGTCAAGCATCAAAACAAGAAACATCACAAGGTAATTTTTACATCAAAAAGATATATATCAATAAAGTTTTTGAACCGTAAAAAAAATCAATATTATTTTAATTCAACAAAATGCTCTTGTCCAAAAGAAAAATTCCTTTTGAAGGTAAATACATATGTTAATCTTCACATACTTAATATTGCAAAATAAACACAAATGTATTTGTTCTGTAAAAACACAAAAAGTATTGTAAAAAGTCAAAACATTAACCTGTTCTTCCATAACCAAAAATATGTTATTCTTTTTCAGGTAAACATTTTAAAATTTTCACAAACTCCTAACAATGACTTTTTTTTCTACTATTTCAGACCACAATAAAATTCAAACTGGTCAAGAAACAGAAAACCACAACCAAAACCTTTCAGAAAAGGTAAGATTACTCAAACAATAAACAATAAAATTACTTAACCATGTTTCTCTCCCTAGTAAACTTCATTAAAAAAACATAAGACTGATAAAACACATAAAATATTTTTCCTTTCAGAACCAACTAATTAACAAAACCGTCCACCAAAGTAAAAGCATCAAGCAACATCTAGTCAAAGGTAAGAAACTAGAAATATTTATCAATAAAACAACTTAACCATTTTTCTCTCCCAATAAAGCTTTTTAAAAAATATCATTTCCTCAAATTTAGAAATGCAACACGTTGAAAACATTAAATATAACTTCAAAAAGAATTAAGTTTAAACTGTTCAATAAATTGCATAAATTGTACTGTATGTAAGAAATTATAAATAAACTAACTTTTTTTTTCTCCATTTTTCTTTTTCAATCTATAACAGAAAATGACGTCAAATCAAGCCAAATATATAACATCAAGCCGGGGAAACCGTTTACTCAATCATAGTGGGTATGTTTATTGTAAGGAGAGTCTATCGAAGCCCAGGTGTCATTGGAGGTGTGTGCAATACCACTCAACCCATTGCACAGGCAGAGCGGTTACTCTTGGTGACTCTGTTTTAAGAACCACAGAACATAACCACTCTGCCTCTGCAATGGAGATTGAGATAAGAGAAACAATAAATGAAATTAAAGAAATTGCATCCACCTCCAATGAACCCTGTGGTGCAGTCTTGAGGGAGGTAGCCCAACACATTCCACCACATGTTGCAAGTAGTATGCCCACAATTCTTAATCTGAGAAGAATAGTACAACGTAAAAAACAGGCAAGAAACCCACAAAGAGTAACACCCAAAACCTATTCGGACATAATCATTCCACCTGAACTCTCTGTAACTGCTACTAATGAACCATTCCTTTTGCATGACAACAAAAACCCTCAAAAGAGAATTCTAATCTTCTAGCACACCCCATAATCTTGTAAGGTTGGAGAATAGTGATATTTGGATGATCCATGGAACGTTTAAAAGCACGCCCCATCCATTCACCCAAATATACACTATTCACGCATATATTAATAACACAGTAGTTCCCTTAGTTTACAGTTTACTCCCTGATAAACAATCCTCATCATACACTGAATTATTGTCAGTGATAAAAGATAAAACATCAAACAAAAGTACTAGAAAAGTACTAATTGACTTTGAACTACCTGTGATTAATACTATTACTAAATTGTACACGGATACCCAAATTCAAGGATGTTTTTTTCACTTTTCACATGCATTTTGGCGAAAAATTCAAAAAACATCCTTAATTGAGGATTATATATCAGATTGCAAACTACAGTTTGAACTAAAAAAACTAACTGCCCTTTGCTTTGTTCCTCCTGACAGTGTAGACAAGTACTACACTTCAATTACAGAATCGGAATACTTTACCTCAAATGAAGATAAATTGGCACCTATTCTAAATTATTTTGAAGACACATGGATTGGCCATCTAAGCAGGTCGGGTCGCAGGAGGAAGCCACGTTTCCATGTGGAGTGGTGGAACTGCTACACGACCTGCTTAGAGGGAGGAGCAAAAACAAACAATGCCATAGAGGGATGGCACAACTCCTTCAATAAATCAATTGGCAAACCTCATCCTAATTTCTATCATTTCTTGGAAATTTTGAGGAAGGAGCAAAGTTTCCAAGAAATGAGAATGTCGCAATCATTAACAGGTGGTCTGAACCCACGTATTTCTAAAAGAACAAAGAAAATGTCTGAAAGACTATTGGGTGTAATTCAACAGTTTACGTGATAATCTTGCACACATCCTCCACTTCTAAACCACACTATCTTCTTGCCTGCCTGTTTTGCCCTAAAAAATAACACTAATTCATTTGGCATTTTTTTAAACATTTTTAAATTAATACTAAGGGGCCGATTCCGATTCGGGCCGGAAAACGTACCGACCGACTCGGTCCGGGAATAAAGTCCGACCGACACGTACCGGCGCCGTACGACCCTGGTAGTACGATGAAATGCATGTGAAATCAGACCGACTCGGACGGAATACAAAGCGACCGACCGAGCCGGACGGAAACAAGCCATCCGGCCGGGAAATCACGCGAAGCGAACCGACCGACACGCACCCGGATTGAACCCGAGCGAAACGTACCCGCGAACTCCGACCCGCGTAGTACGATGCTGTGCGTGCAAAACCACGACCGACTCGCCCGGAGCACAAGCCGTACGACCGACACGCATACAAAACCCAGCCGAAGCAACCCAATACTACGCGACCGACTCGTACGCCGCATATGAAACCTAGCTGACACACAGCGGGAACGAGTCGGACAAGATCGCACCAGACAACTGCAGCGTCCTACTCGGACACAAGAACAACTCCTACATGCACCAAAAACACCAAGGAAAAATTAGAAAAAAAAGGGCCAAACAAGCAACCACAAAGCCAATAAATACAGGGAGGAAAAAAAAATGGAACAAGGACACACCTCCAACTCCACCTACATAAAGGCCACAAATCCCTACCATGATCCTTTGCAAATTCCACTGACCTGCCAGCACACAACACCATCACACAGCAACCACAGACACACTCACAGCTCATACATCACACAAGCCACACACCATTACCACACCTATAAATAGCACCCTCACACACACCCAGCTAAACCTACACTCACACCCCCACTTGCACACACACACATCAATCACCACCACCACCCATCACCATGCCCCCAAAGAAGAACCATAAGTTCCTAGATAGTGAATTGGAAGTCCTGGTAGACGAGATCCTGAGGGTAGAGCCACAGTTGTTTGGTACATTGGTACAACAGACCCCCATGTCGCAGAAAACCAAGATGTGGGCGAGGATTGTCGACAGGGTGAGCGCACAATCACCATGTTTGTGCACAAAGGAAGACATCCAGAACAGGTGGAATGATGTGCGCAGGAGGGTCCGGGACCTACTCAAAAGGACTACCTCCTCAGCCGGCACACCGGCAGTGGCCCTCCTGCAAAACCAGTATACCTCAGGCCCTGGGAGGAGAAGGTACGGGCCATCCTACCACCAGTGAGCGTATACGGACTAACAGACATCCCAGAGCCTGGTGAGTACACAACTAATATACACAATATGGTGTGACAACACACACACATCATAGTCAAGGGGATAGGCAAACCATGCACCCTTAGCAAATACACAGCAACCAGAAGATATTCATCCCAAGATGTGAATGCTAGTCAGACAAACACAATACCTCCCATCTCATAGTGATATGTAACTGTGTCATGGCATGTACAAACCTAACAACAAATACAGCAAGGCAGTGGCACAAATAGAACCAACAAACACTCCCAAATATTTAAACACCACTAGAACACCACCTCACAGGGAAGCTCACTGAAAGGAAGGAATTCTGTGTATGCTGGTCAAGTCAGTGTAGCCAATAGCATGATGGGAGTGGTAGTCACAGATATTGGTCACACCCACAATTGGCCCATCAACACCACTCTGAACCATGCTCACATCACAGGGAGTGGAAAACAACTGACAAGATGGCTGACACTGGGTACTGCTGTGGGGAGCACAAGGCCCTGATGGGAACTGGGCACCAACAAACAACAGGACCACACTGTCAGCCATCTTGCCATTGCTGTCACACTCACACACAGTGAAGTCCACTCAAAAGGAAGGAAGTATGGGCATGCTGGGAAGGAGGGTGTAGGCAATAGCATGATGGGAGTGGTAGTCACAGATATTGGTCAGCCTCACAATTGGCCCATCAACACCACCCTGAACCATGCTCACATCACAGGGAGTGGAAAATGACTCACAAGATGGCTGACACTGGGTACTGCTGGGGGGAGCACACGGCCCTGCTGGGAACTGCGCAACAACCAACAGCAGGACACCACTGACTGACATCCTGAAAGACAACTTGCACTCCCTGCAATGGAAGCACGTTCCATGGTGGGATATCTGGCTGGGTGGGAAGGAGGACTCACAGCACTGACCATAGTTACAAGCACCTCCACTCAAACACCCCCTCAACACTAACTCCACATAACCCACCTGGGAGAATGCAGTGCCTCACATCCTAACTGAAGATCCCACAAAGAACCACCACCCTGGGTTATGCTGTGTGAAGCACAGGGACACTCTTGGGACTTGTAGCCAAAGAACTGCCAGGACAACACTCCCAGCCATCCTGTCAGCACAGGCACCCCACCGGGAAGCAGAGTCAAAAGGAAGGAAGGATGGGCATGCTGGGAAGGGGGTTGGAGGCAATAGCATGATGGGAGTGGTAGTCACAGATCAACATCTCACACCCACATGGCCCAGCAAGTTAGCACTGAAGCATGCACACCTCACAGGGAGTCAAAAGCCACTTCAAAGATGTCTGACACGGGCCACAGCTGTGGGGAGCACAAGGCCCTGCTGGGAACTGGGCACCAACAAACAACAGGACCACACTGCCAGCCATCTTGCCATTGCTGTCACACTCACACACAGTGAAGTCCACTCAAAAGGAAGGAAGTATTGGCATGCTGGGAAGGGGGGTGTAGGCAATAGCATGATGGGAGTGGTAGTCAAAGATATTGGTCAGCCTCACAATTGGCCCATCAACACCACCCTGAACCATGCTCACATCACAGGGAGTGGAAAAGGACTCACAAGATGGCTGACACTGGGTACTGCTGGGGGAGCACAAGGCCCTGCTGGGAACTGTGCAACAACCAACAGCAGAACACCACTGACTGACATCCTGAAAGACAACTTGCACTCCCTGCAATGGAAGCACGCTTCATGGTGGGATAACTGGGCTGGGGGAGAAGGAGGCCCGGATGGCAAGCAAATACCACCAATGCTGGTCATGCACACACCTCAACATTCACATTGACATGCCACAGGTTGGCAGGACAATGTGCTACACCAATATCACTCTCTGACTATCACAATTTAGGAGAATGCAATGTCCAGGCCCACATCCAGAGGTACAGTCACAACTGTCAGGTGTTTGAACAATTGATGCCAGTAGAAACATAACATACAGTCTGTGTCTCTCCCCAAAACAGGTGATGATGGGGACACAGCAGCAGACGAGGAGGAGTCCCTGTCCCAGGCTCCAGGGAACACTGAGCTCACTGGTGTGGATCAGCCTCTGCACTCCTCGGATGGCGAAGAAACAGCTGGACCCTCCGGTGTGAGTCATCATGCAGCACCAGCAGGACCAACATCTGCACCCCCTGCACCCACCCCTCCAACAACTGCCAACACACAGGCCACCCCTGCCAACACGGACAGACCAAGGACCACAGATGACAACAGCGCAGGGACCCAGACCCAAACTGGAGCTGGTGACAACGAGCCCAGGAACAACACCCAAGTGGGCCCACGGTCACCTGTGCGTGCCACCGCAGGTCCTGCACGTGTCGCCAGGGGTGGTGGGAGGGGTGGTAGACTTAGGTCGCTCTTTGCAGAGGGGTCTGGACTGCATGATGACCCACAACTGGCACGCATCGCGGATGCGTACCAGACTAGCACCGGAGAGGTCAGCCAGGGAGTGGGGATCCTCAAGGACATACAACAGCAGCAGGCTGCCCATCATGGCCGCTTGGACTCCCACATGTCCCATGTCGAGACACACATGTCACATGTCGAGACACACATGTCACGTGTCGAGACACACATGTCTGACATGGAGTCCAAGTGGGACACATTGGAACAACTGACAGCGGTGCATAGGGACATACTGACATGCCTCCGCCAGATCAGCACCAACATGGCCTCACCTCCCTGTGTGCCCACAACAACTGCTGCTGAAACAACTGCAAATTCCACAGGGAGGGAGGAGGACTCTGGAAGAGAGTCCCCTGCACCGCCGCAGCCTGCACCTGAGGGTCCCCCCCCCCCCCAAGAAGAGGGGTTGTCCGAGGAGGCCAAACTGAGAGGCCGATGGCCATCTACATCCCCCAGGAAGCCAACACCTGTTCTGGAACTTTTCCTCTGTGTGCAAACTGCACGCCCTGTCGAAGCCAACCCAACTTTCCCACATGACATGGGAGCTCTAGTTGGCCAAATTCATCAGATGACTGTGGACTTTACTCTGGACATTTCAGCTACCAAGACTTCCAAATCACATGGGAACTTTGGATTCCAATTTCTATGTACAGCACCCACCATCCTGTTCACCATTCTCACACCCGTATGTAAATAAACTCACCAATACACCATATCTGCCTCTGTTGTGATTCCAACATGCTCTCTGTCATGGAGATGGTGATCAGAAAAATGACACTGTGCATGCTAACTGCTACAGCAAGTTCAACACCGTCATGTCAGTCATGGCGACGTGACACATATGAGGGAGACACACCACTAGGGCCACACAACACATACACACCAGGGCCATCAGACTCATCACCTATACTGATGTTGCAACTAAATACAGTGGAATGCACAGACACGCCACCTATTCACAGTCTGTCAACTAGACTACAGGGCTAGTAAGCAAATGTCAGTCAGATGTGTGACCACAGACAACGCACATCCCAAAGTGAAGCACAGGTTTATTACACATTTGCAACATGTTGTTTCCACTACAAATGCTAGCTAATCCAACCTGGCTGTGGCCACAAAGTCAAAAAGTGCAGAAGAGAGAAAGTCCAGGGATGTGTGGCACATCAACTGTAGGGAAACGACTGCTTCCACCTTGCAAGTTGATTCATGGATTCGTGGGATCCAAGTTGATCAAACAACTCCGGCAGCACCCTGTGAAGGACAGACATGACACACAGTCAAAACCACTGAAGAACAGCACAGAATGGCAATACTCATGTCTAATACATGTCACGAGATAACTACACAAAACCAAGTTAGCATGTCAACACTGTTGGGCAGTACAGACCACCTGCAAGGACACATCGCTGCACGCATCCAGTCAAGTAGCACATGGCCACACTCAAACAGCAACAGAGCACCACACACACATATCATGCAAACTCAAATCATTGACATTACAACGCTCTGGAGACTCACATTCAGCTGAAGAAGTTGGTGATGAGCTGTGTGCGGACATCACCATCATCATCATCATCATCTTCACTGGCATCGTGACCCAGGCCAGGATCTTCCACAGGTGGCGAACATTGGTCATCGTCATCCAGGATGAGAGGCAACTCCTTCCGCACTGCCAGGTTGTGCAGCATGCAGCAGACGATGACAATCTTGCACACCTTTGCTGGGGCATATGGGAGGGCCCCTCCTGTCTTGTCCAGGCAGCGGAAGCGGCTCTTCAGGAGACCAAAGATCCGCTCAATCACCCTCCTCGTCCGACCATGTGCCTCATTGTAGCGCATCTGGGCTGGTGTCAAAGGGTTCCTGAGGGGTTTAAGCAACCACGGCATGTTGGGGTATCCCAAGTCACCTACAGACAGACAATTGCACATTAGCCGATTTGAAAATGTGTGCGGAAAACAACATAGCAGAACACACACAATGGTACAAAGTCAGTACACACCAACAAGCCAGGCACGCTGGTTCGGCATCTGTGACATCATCTTCGGGATGCGACTACTCCTCATCACGTAGGCATCGTGTGCCGAACCGGGGAAACGGGCACACACATGTGTGATGGTCATATCTGCAAGACATACCACCAGAGCATTGATCAAATGGTAATGTTTACGGTTCCGGTATGCCTGCTCATGTGCCTGTGGTGGTATCAAAGCCACATGTGTCCCATCAATGGAGCCAATTACATGTGGCATCCTCCCCAGGGCATAGAAGTCACTCTTGACGTCAGTGAGTCGTTGACGTGTTGGGAAATAGATGTACTGGTTCAGGTATATCAACATTGCCCCAAAACATCGCGTAGCACACGGCTGAACATAGTCTGTGACATCCCACCGGTAGTCGCCACAGTGTGTTGTAAGGTACCGGTGGCAAAGAAGTGTAGGGCTGCCATCACCTTCACCTTGGGGGTCAGCGCTGTAGGATACGGACGGCCAGGCTGCAAATGTGGGTCCAACCGCACTGCCAAATCCTCAATCAGCTACCTGGTGAAGCGGTACCGTCGGATGCTGTCACGTTCCACCATTGTTGCCAGGTCTGGGAATGGTCGATGGACAGCAGGAGCCCTGCAGTGCATAGGTGAAGAAAGCAAGATTGTCAGTCACCCCAACTATGTGCCGTTCACCATACTCAATTTCACATGATACATCATTAACAAACACAAGTACTTGATGTGTGTGTCATTCTGTTTGGACATATATGGCACCTACATGGACATCATCTAACATCTCTGTTCAACAAGTGTTGACAACAGGTTCCAGGGTGTGCTATGGGAAACCATTAGGCTGTGTCACAGTACCCATTTACTGCTCTCACGTTCCACACACATACCACAGTGACATGTCTGGACAGATGCTCCACAGGCATCACAGCTCATTGACAGGTAGATTCCCAGGGACCCTGTCTTGCCACATGGACACTGGCATGACATTGCGTATCATGTACACGTCAGATAAACTAACATGACACCCACAGGTAGTGGCCCCTGTAGCCTCTGCAGGACAGACATGGACGTCTGTGACACACACACACACAACATCAAAGTTCATGCACAAACCACGTGGATGTGGAGACTGTCTCCCATTGTGCACATGGAGTCAGAGACATGCGAAACACAACATGCACACAGACTGCGAAGGGACATCACTATTGTGGCAATGGGCCACCCTGTGACGTACATGCCTTCCCACATGTGAGCCTGGGGGTATGTGACATGTCATGCACATACACAACCTGGAAATGTGAGCATGACACATGCTCATAAATGAAAAGTTGCACACCACAGTGGTCAGGTGCACAACACACAAAGGACCCTGTCCCCATGAACATGTGCACAGCCTGGGTGTGTCTGCCCCCAAATGCCACCCCAAAAACCACATGTTCACCCCCATACACAGATAAGGTTATGCTGCCACACATGCCTTAGATACAGTGTGGACTGGGTGTGGTGTTGTATGTGTGCCCCTGAGTTCCTAGAAAGTATATGTGGCTGGCATAGGTTCACCAGTGACCAGCATGGTGACATATGCGTGTGACCTGTCCAGGGACGCGTTGTACAGCAATGGACCGATCGGTGTGCCCGGCCGGCCCATTGAATTGTATGTGAGCGGGTACGCGTTGTATCTCGGGTACGCGTTGTACAGCAATGGACCGATCGGTGTGCCCGGCCGGCCCATTGCATTGTATGTGAGCGGGTACGCGTTGTATCCCGGGTATGCGTTGAACAGCAATGGACCGATCAGTGTGCCCGGCCGGCCCATTGCATTGTATGTGAGCGGGTGCGCATTGTATCCCGGGTACGCGTTGAACAGCAATGGACCGATCGGTGTGCCCGGCCGGCCCATTGCATTGTATGTGAGCGGGTGCAGCGTTGTATCCCAGGTACGCGTTGTACAGCAATGGACCAATCGGTGTGCCCGGCCGGCCCATTGCATTGTATGTGGCGGGTACGCGTTGTATCCCGGGTGCAGCGTTGAACAGCAATGGACCGATCTGTGTGCCCGGCCGGCCCATTGCATTGTATGTGAGTGGAGTACGCGTTGTATCCCGAGTGCAGCGTTGAACAGCAATGGACCGATCGGTGTGCCCGGCCGGCCCATTGCATTGTATGTGGCGGGTACGCGTTGTATCCCGAGTGCAGCGTTGAACAGCATTGGACCGATCAGTGTGCCTGGCCGGCCCATTGCATTGTATGTGGCGGGTACACGTTGTATCCCGAGTGCAGCGTTGTACAGCAATGGACCGATCGGTGTGCCCGGCCGGCCCATTGCAGTGTATGTGAGCGAGTGCAGCGTTGTATCCCGAGTGCGCGTTGAACAGCAATGGACCGATCGGTGTGCCCGGCCGGCCCATTGCACTGTATGTGAGTGGAGTGCGCGTTGTATCCCGGGTACGCGTTGTACAGCAATGGACCGATCGGTGTGCCTGGCCGGCCCATTGCATTGTATGTGAGCGGGTACGCGTTGTATCCCGGGTACGCGTTGAACAGCAATGGACCGATCGGTGTGCCCGGCCGGCCCATTGCATTGTATGTGAGCGGGTGCGCGTTGTATCCCGAAATACGCGTTGTACAGCAGTGGACCGAACGGTGCGCACACATTGGCTGGTGCCTGGCATGGCAACGGACGCGTTTTGAAGCTCCAACGAGTCTGATGCAGTAAATTCAGTTGGCCAGCCACAACAATGTTGCAAAATCATGGGTGTCATGAAGTTGAAGATTTGAAGGATGCTGTGGGCGTGTATTAGTGCTGCTATTCCATGGATTGGTCAGATTCAGAAGATGCAAACGACTTGGACCTATCACTTTGGACACATGGGACAGTATCTGCCTCAGCAGCACACATATAATGCTGGCTGTTCCCCTGAGAGCTCACTTGCCTGCACTGCATGCTCCAGGACGACATCTGCCACCAACACTGCTGCTGTTTATGCATCCTCTGGCTCCTGCAATGGCACGTACTGTGGAGAGAGCTCCAGCCTTCAGCCTTGAGGAGAACCAGGCCCTGCTGGACAGCCTCCTTCCACAGTACAGCAAGCTGTATGGGAATCCAGGGGAGCAGGTGAGTGTGCTGTCCACTGCCTCACTAATTGTGCATGTTGTCTGACTAGCAGGGCTTTCAGTGTGCACACCACTGGCTAGCATGCCCACTGAGTAGTTGTCACACCCCAAAGTGTATAGTTACATGCACTGAACAGGTACAGTGCAGTAACAGTGCATTCCAACTAGGTTTACTTCCCATGCAATGATACCATGTAGTGACTGCTGGCAAACTGTTCATAGCCATTGTTGCACTGCCTGTGTACATCATATGCCCCTGTGATTGAGACATGTATATACAACTGTGTGATGCACGTATATGTTGCATGTGTAGTAATGGCCTTTTCACTTTGTCATCCTCACAGGTTGATGCCCACCAGAAGCAGGAAATCTGGCTGACCATCGTCCAGAAAGTAAGATCCGTGGGGGTCTACAGGTGCAGGATCCGCAACTGCCAGAAGAGGTGGCAGGACCTTCGTGGCTGGACCCGGAGGATCGCAAGGGTCCAGCTGAAGCTGTCACCTCCTCGCAGGAGGGGCGGACACCGGACCCTGACCCCCACATGCTCCGGATCCTGGCGGTGGTCTTCCCTGACCTGGATGGGCAGCTGAAGGACAGACAGCAGCAAGGAGGGGGTGAGTCCATGACTGCACTGTGCACTTTGTCTGACATGCTATGTGCCCTCCTCTGGCCTGGTTAAACTTCCACAGTACATCAGTCATGTGGTCCAGGACCCATGTCCCTCATTTGTGACATGCCCACTTCTCCTCTGATACGCATATGTGTGGCCCTTATAGTCAGGAAATTGTGTCATTTGGGGACTGTGTCATTGCATTTAGCTTTGCTCAAGCTGGTGACAGCATTTGTTCCCGTGACTATGTTGTGCGATTCATGGGTGGGTCAATTGCTCACACAATGCATAAGTTCTGACATGTAATCTGGGTGTAACTTTTATATGTGGTCCGCTTGCTGCTCTGACTCACCACATGTCCCTGGGGAATTTGGCACACACCCATGCTGCTGGTGGGAACAATGTTTGGGCCTCAGGAGTATGTGTATCCAGTGTGTCACACATGCTTAGCCACCTGCCTACTGTCCAGGACTCATCCCTCTTACAGGTGGAGCTGGACAGTAATGCCTACTCCAGGGCATGCAATGCACTCTGTACTCCCACTCCCGTGTATCATCTGGCATGTTGTGATCAGTGTAATGTACCCTCAGGTGTCTGCCTCTGTCTCATTGTGTTGTGTCTTCATTGTCAGGACTACTGGTATGTGTTTCGGTTAGGGCTCAGCATGCCATCTGAGATGTGACCATGATAGACGATACTTCTGTGACTTATAGGTGTCTGATCACTTGACTGTGCACACAGGTGTTTGCGACTGTGACTTTCAGGCAGCTGTATTGTCATTCACAGCACACTGTGAGGTGCTCATGTTCAGAGAGTTGTGTTTCATGTCCCCCATATGTCCAGTTGGTATGACGTGGACAAATAGTAGTACAGATGATGTGGTATTTGGGAGATGGACATGTGCACTTGTCAGTCACATAACTTGCATTCCCCATGCCCTCGGATTGTGACACAGTGCAGACTGTTGTTGGCTGGCTGCCATGGCCATGTGACTTGAGACAGTAATGTATGACTTTGCACGCATTCCTGTGTCATGGCATTCAACTTCCTGAGACTGATCCTGCAGGGGAGTGACATGTGCAACATGCACCCCATTGTGGCATTGACTATCCGGACATGGGTGCATCATGGTGGCTGGTGCTGGTATGCATCACATGCATTTATATTTAGACTCTGGCCATCCCTTTATCCGGACACCTGCACTGACTCAGTGGCAAGAGATGCGATGTGTGCATGTTCACATACTTCACTGTGTTCCCTGCAATGTCCAACAACTGTGTAGGTGGTGTATGTGTCCACACTGGGGTCTTACCATCAGACAGGCACCAGACAGATGGGTGCAAGGGCAGGAGGGGTGTGAGTCCCATGGTTGACCATCAGACTGACAATTGGCTTCCCCGAATCTGTGTTCAACTAAGGATGCCAGGGCTTGCTCTGTAATGTGCTGTACTTACTGTGGTGTGTGCGGTCAGTGCAGGTGACTGATGTTTGTCTGTTTCCCTAATTGTTTGCAGATACATCCACGGCCACAGGAGGGGGCAGCTCCACGGACCAGGAGGAGCAGCGGAGCCAGACTGGGTCAGCATCGGACCAGTGGTCAGAGGGACCCAGTGGCACGGAGGGCGAGGGGAGCCACACCGAGGAGTCCTCAGCACCATCCACCTCAGCTGAGGACCACAGCAGCTCGGAGGATGACTCCCTTGTGGAGGCGGGTCTCAGCAGCCACCAAAGGCCAGCTAGTCTGTCTGGCCCCACCACCACCACCACCACCACCGCCCTCCCATTGGCTCCCATTCCTGAGGTCCGTGGAGGCTCCCATACTCGGGAGCGTGTCTCCTTCGTGCCAGGCACCACAGCCCCTGCCCCTGTGTCCCCTGCTGCCCTGAGTGAGGAGTCTGTGTACCTCCTTCGGCAGCTCCATGTAGGGCAGACAGCAATGCTGAGTGTCCTCCATGCACACACCACTCTGTTGACACAGCTGGTGTCATTCATGGAGGGCATCTTGACGGGTATGTATGACCTACAGAGGAGCAATAGGTCCATGGACTCCTCCCTGACGGCAGCAGTGTCCCTCCTCCAACAGTCCCTCACCCCTCCCACCTCTGCCCCATCCACACTTCCTGCCCCCTACCTGTCCAAAGCACATGCACACCTGCACAGTCACCCAAACACACAGACACGAGCAGCACAGACACACCCAAGAGAAAGGCAAGACGTGCACACACGCATCCTCAGGGGACTGATACCACAGACACAGGGGACGGGGAACACACACACACACAGGCATCCACATTAACTCCGCAGTCCTCCAAATCCTCTCCCTCCAAGACCCCTTCCCTTGCCTTGCCTGCTAACACACCTACACAGCAGATCTTCCTGTGTGACCTCGGCCTCTTCCCTCCAATCCTGCTGATCCAGCTTACCGGGGGAAGAGGAAGTCCACCCACACAGAGGGGAGTGCCCTCGCCCCCGGACAACCTCCCCCAGGTGCAGGCAGAGTGATCCCCCACCCGCAAGTCCCCCGGTCCCGGAAGAGCAAGACCCCGCCACCGCCCTGCAAGTCAACCACCCAGTCTCTCACCTCCATCCCCCAGGCCACCACTCCACAGGTTCCACTGCCACACCCTGCCCCACACACCGATACCGTATCCCCAAACTGCTTAGGCCCTCCCCCCCTGCCACTTGCTCTTCCACCCCCAAACCAGACGCTCTGCCTGTTTGTGCCACTGGTGTGGAGACCGTGTCCCCCCTCTGTCCTGCCCAGCTCTTCTGCCCCCCTTCCACTACCTTGGAGTCATGCACTGCGGTGGAGTCCACAACCACCCCGTCTGATTCGGGCACTGCATTGGGGTCCCAGTCCACTCCATCTGACCAGCCCACTGCAGTGGTTGCAGCACCAACTCCATCTGACTTGAGCCCTGCAGTGGTGCCAGCGTCCCCTGAGTCAGACGCCTCCACTGCAGTTGCCGGTGACACTCCTGCACCCACCTCCCCTTCACTGCCTCCTTCTGGCATCCCCTGATCCTGTCCCTGCGGTGCCTGGCCTGCCCCTCGTATGCCCCTCCAAGGGGGATGTCCCCTGTCCGTACCTGTGCAGGCAAGCAATTGTTGACAAGTTGTCACACATCACCCTGTTGGGACTATATATTTGGACTGGCCATTGGCCTTAGTTTATTTTGGACTTTTGATTTGAGTTGCACACTTGCTGAATAAAGCCTCTTTATGTTTACTTGTGGTTAATCTTTGGAGGTACATGATGTAGATGTGTAGAATCATGCATTTGCTGTTGTAATAGTGTTCAGATCGTGTAAATGAAGTCTTGCTGTGATGGGCTCCATGTGGTCCATGGGATATGTGTCCTAATCTAGTCTGGATCTATAGCATCCTTTGCTGCAGTCTGAGGGTGTAATGTTCAGCATTTGACACAGGGATGTATGTTTAGCATTTGTAGATTACCATCTTTGTCCTACACTAATGCACATCTGGTGGGCTTACCACTGTCCAATGTTCCTAGTACCCTGACTGTGTGCCCGTATCCAATGGACATGCAGTTTAGCACATCAAATTTGGAGGACTCATCTGTGTACACAGTGCAAGTTGCTTGACACGTGTCTTGGGTGTATGCAGATGACTGACCTGACACTCCCGTGCCCAGGCTGATATGAGCAGAGCCTTCAGTGTGTTGTAGTTGTTGACTCACTGACCGAGTGTTCTGCTGACATGTTTGAGTCGTGCACAGACAAGGTTTGGCACAGCTGACCTTCCACAGGAGTGGAGTGCCCTCATGGCAGTGCGTGATTCCGTGATATAGGCTGTGCCCATGTTGTGTGTTGTGTAGGCATGTCTGTGCGTGTTCCCTTCTCCTTTTCCTACACAGGCTGTGTCCCTACGGATGTTCCTGTTTGTGATGCTTGCTGAGTTGTTCTGTGTTCATCCAGCATCTTGGACCTGGTTACTCCGGGAAGTGGGTGTATGGCAAACTAATGTTCATGAGGTTGTCATCCCTAGTTGTCTTTGTTGTCAGGGCTGGGGATGTGGGCAAACGCAGTTGGGACACAGTCAGGATTCCTCTTGGCACTTGTTGGTTACACGAGTAATGTGATTTTCTGTTTGTGTATGCTTTCAGTGATTGTGACACGTTGTGTGTGTGACTGCTGCCACTCCTCAGGGTCAGAGCTGCAATGTTGGAAGTTGTCTATGTGTGTCCTTTGTGGGTCAGCTTGGCTTCTTCATTGGTGTGTGACTATGGCCAGGATCCCATTGTTTGGGGTGGATTTCACGTCATGCCCATGTACGGCATACTGTGCAGTGTGTCAGACATTCACAAGTATTGTTGACTGGCCATGTGTGATGGGTTTCTGCACCTTATTTCCCCCACCACCCCTGGGATTGTCATGGGTGCATGTGCAATGTCAGCAGTCCATGTGAGCTTCAACGCTGCACATTGGTGGAGTTCAAGGTGTGTGGCGTTGAGTGTGTGCAAATGTGAGTTGTTGCACGGCTGGGGCACTACCTCCATATGTTCCTTGGCTGGCAGGCCGTGCTGAGTGCTTTGTGCTTGTATAGGTGTGATGGTAGTTTGTTGCTCAGGACACATGGCTGTGGTTCACAGTGTGGATGACATCTACCTTTGTCATCACAGTGTGATTGTCATGCAGGCTAGTGTCACAACAATGTGGGGTCCCTGGGGGGAGTGCTGTGGTGGGTCTGTCTCTTGCTGTGTGTGTTGCTGTTCCTACAAGCTTGTGTGACATGTGTAATTTGGGCTCCCTCTCATCTCACAATGCCTGTTTGCCCACATAGGAGAATCCAATCCATGAGTTACTTTTGTATGTGACTGTGTTGACATCTGTGTATCAGTGAATCTGGCCTCCTCATGTGTGGTGTGTTTGCCTGGGGACACTGGCACACAACCCCCTCACCTGTTGTGTATGATATGCAGTGTGAGTCTGCCTGTTTGTGTTTGTGCTTTTGCACCACTGCATTGGCATATCTTTAGTTTGCCATTGGCTGTATGTTGTTTGTTGGCTTTCCCCTGCTGGCCCTGGGACTGCTAGGTCATCAGTCAGCACATTGATCATGGTTAGTATGTCCCATTGCTGCCATGGTATGGTATTTGTTCACCTGACATCTACAGTCTCCACAGGATATCTACATTTGTGTGTCCATTGGTGCAGATATGTGGGTCTGCATTATGATGCTCACTTCTGTCATTGTGTTATTTGTGAATGTAGACAATGTGGGCCCCCATGGCTGATGTTTGTGTGCACATGGCCAGAATGATGTGTCATTGGCACTGCACTGCTTGCCTCACACAATCTATGTTGCTATGGGACACAAGCACTACAAGGCCACTGTAGTGTTTGGTGTTGTGTGGCCAGGAATAATCCCTGCAGTTATGTTTTTGCAGCTTTTACCAGGACTTCACTTCCTTTTGGGCACTGTGGTGATGGGGCTTTGGGCCCCATTGCCACACTGTTCAAAATGTGCTTCAGCTATGGAGCACACACTTACCTTTGGGCACTGTGGTGATGGGGCTTTGGGCCCCATTGCCACACTGTTCAAAATGTGCTTCAGCTATGGAGCACACACTTACCTTTTGTGCACTGTGGTGATGGGGCTTTGGGCCCCATTGCCACACTGTTCAAAATGTGCTTCAGCTATGGGGCACACACTTACCTTATGGGCACTGTGGTGATGGGGCTTTGGGCCACATTGCCACAGTGGTCATGGTCTGCTAGCATTGTGTAGGCCACACACACAATTATGTGTGACACATGTGTTAGGGGGTCACATTGTATGTTCAATGTCATGTTCAGTGTTGTATGCATTTGACACAGACCACACACGCTTGTCATGGTGTTGGGGGCTGGGATGTAATTTACAGACAGTCCTTATGTGGGAGTATGCTAGTTGTGTCATGCATTACCCATCCTAAGAGTAGGGGTGGTTGTAGTGACAGGCATCCAGCCCCCCATGAGTGGTGATGGTAGTAGTGGTAGGCAAACAGCCCCCCATGAGTGGGGATGGTAGTAGTGACAGCCATCCATCCCCTAAGGGTGGGGATGGTAGTAGTGACAGGCATCCAGCCCCCCTGGATAGGGGTGGTGGTAGTGGCAGGCATCCATCCCCCTGAGTAGGGGTGGTGGTAGTGACAGGCATCCAGGCCCCCTGGGTAGGGGTGGTAGTAGTGGCAGGCATCCAGGCCCCCTGGGTAGGGGTGGTAGTAGTGGCATGCATCCAGCCCCCTGGATAGGGGTGGTGGTAGTGGCAGGCATCCAGCCCCCCATGAGCGGGGATGGTAGTAGTGGTAGGCATCCAGCCCCCCATGAGTGGGGATGGTAGTAGTGGTAGGCATCCAGCCCCCCATGAGTGGGGATGGTAGTAGTGACAGGCATCCAGGCCCCCTGGGTAGGGGTGGTAGTAGTGGCAGGCATCCATCCCCATAAGGGTGGGTATGGTAGTAGTGGCAGGCATCCAGGCCCCCTGGGTAGGGGTGGTAGTAGTGGCATGCATCCAGCCCCCACTGGATAGGGGTGGTGGTAGTGGCAGGCATCCAGCCCCCATGAGCGGGGATGGTAGTAGTGGTAGGCATCCAGCCCCCATGAGTGGGGATGGTAGTAGTGGTAGGCATCCAGCCCCCATGAGTGGGGATGGTAGTAGTGGTAGGCATCCAGCCCCCCATGAGTGGGGATGGTAGTAGTGACAGGCATCCAGGCCCCCTGGGTAGGGGTGGTAGTAGTGGCAGGCATCCATCCCCCTAAGGGTGGGTATGGTAGTAGTGGCAGGCATCAAGGCCCCCTGGGTAGGGGTGGTAGTAGTGGCATGCATCCAGCCCCCCTGGATAGGGGTGGTGGTAGTGGCAGGCATCCAGCCCCCCTGAGTAGGGGTGGTGGTAGTGACAGGCATCCAGGCCCCCTGGGTAGGGGTGGTGGTAGTGGCAGGCATCCATCCCCCTTAGGGTGGGTATGGTAGTAGTGGCAGGCATCCATCCCCCTAAGGGTGGGGATGGTAGTAGTGACAGGCATCCAGCCCCCCTGGATGGGGGTGGTGGTAGTGGCAGGCATCCAGCCCCCCCTGAGTAGGGGTGGTGGTAGTGACAGGCATCCAGGCCCCCCTGGGTAGGGGTGGTAGTAGTGGCATGCATCCAGCCCCCCCCTGAGTAGGGGTGGTGGTAGTGACAGGCAACCAGGGCCCCCTGGGTAGGGGTGGTAGTAGTGGCAGGCATCCAGGGCCCCCTGGGTACGGGTGGTAGTAGTGGCAGGCATCCATCCCCCTATGGGTGTGTATGGCATTGGTGTTGGCCATCCCACCCCTATGGTTCTGCTGTTGCTAGTGTACGTTATTTGTGCATCCCTATGTGTGTGTGACATGTTTCGTGTACGCGTCGTTTGTTTGTATTGTTGGTGTTTGACTTACCGTCTGCGCCGTACGCGTCCGTGCCGGTCCCGGTAATAGATGTAGAGTATAGGTAGGACCTGCGCAATGGGATTCATGCTTGGATCGTCTCGTTCGGGTTTCTCGTGTCTTCGAGTCGTACTCGTAGCAGGCTTGTTCGTCTCGTAGCCGTGGATCGTCTTGTGGCGCAAAACGGAGCTTATGTACGGCTCGCCCGGATGCTCAAACGTGCCGGACGTAGCGACGAGTTCGGCGCGTACGGAAGACGCATCGTACTAGTCCGGCCAGAAGGTGCTGTGTATTTGGTTCCGTGCGACTCGATTCGGCGTTTACGGATCCGGCTCGGGCGGGGAACAGTAGCTGGAATGGGTAAGTACGGCTCGCTCGGAATCTGGGCTGTTATGCGCATCGCACTTGTTCGTTCGGTAGAGTGTTCGAGTCGGTCAGAAAACACGCGTTCGGCTGGTATTTTTTCCGGACGAATACTGTTAGGTGCGCTTCCGGCTGACATCGGAATCGAACCCTAAATGTCGGGTCTCCTTACCTTCAGATGTCTTCTTTTTTCAACTCTTGGACTTACGTTCCATCCATTATTTCACCAAGAGTCCTTTTTTTTTAGACAATCCATTACCAATAATCCACATTCCTTTTGGTAAATCCATAACCCGATTTTTACTTTTTAAATGTGCACAATTTTTACCAAAAAAAACTGTGCATACCTAAAAAAAACTCACCCAAATAAAAAATCCCGAAAAATTGTTGTTTTTCTGCAAAAAACGCAACAAAATCAACGATGCAATCCAGTCTATTTCGATAACAATTCCATTTCGATTCCATGTTCCCTAATCCTTCGCCGAAAAACCATCTCGAAAAAATGTAATTCGCAGATCCAAAATCCAAAAACCAAAACGAAGTGGTGTAAAAATATCCGATCTTCTATTTTCCAAATTGGAAATCTTTTTTAAAATCATATTAAAAATACATCTAACCGCGACGACGATAAATCCTCTTTTTTTTTTAAAAACCTCTCGCAAAAAAAAAAAATATACCTTTCGAAACACTTTTGTTTAATTAAGTTTTTAATGTATATATTGTTAATAACTTTATTGAACAAAAATTGTTTCGAAAAAAAGAGACCCGACGTGGGCCTACTACTGCAACCTGTAATGAAGTGAAATAGTTGGTTAACACACAATAAAAGTACCTAAAACACATCTATTGCATCTATCTACCTCCCTCCTCTCTTCTTACAATAAACATTACCACTACACTATGGGGCTCATTATGATGGCGGAAGGACCGCCACCGCCATCACATAGTGATTTACCCACCGCCAAATTAGGATGGCGGAGGGTACTGCGGCGGGCGAAAAGTCCGTCCGCCGCTTTTCCGCCGGAGGCAATCGCACTGATTGCCTGGCGGACGGAGCAGGGCCACTAATATGGTGGCGGTGCCTAGCAGGCACCGTCCGCCATATTAGGATGTGGGGTTGAAGAGGCCATTCCATGGCGGCGATGCCACCATGGAAAGGCTGGTTGGGATTGGGTTTGGGGGCCCTTTCTGGGCCCCCCTTTTGGGGGAGTGTTGCTGCACTGGGGAGTACCCATGGTACCCCCCCTCATTTCCATTCACCAAGTGGCAGGCACCGCGTGGTGCCTGCCACCTATCGCAGGGAAATGCTGTGCACGCACTTTTGACATTGCGTGCGGTGCTGCAGCCAGCAGCACTGCCCGCAATGTCAAAAGCCCAGGATGCGCCCGCCAGTATGGCGGGCGCATCCTAATATGTGTGGTGGGACTGCCGCACGTCTGGCGGGCGGACTGATGTCCGCCCGCCATCGTAATGAGCCCCTATGTATTTTAATAATTTAATTTTGTCTTACCTTGACGGAGCTCTCCCTTGCATCTGATCCATAGCACGAATATCCCCGTAATAACGAAAGTTACGTTTACGCGACAACGTCATGTCTTTCTGTAAAAATGAAAAAAGGACATTTTCACCCATTGACTTCAATGTAAACGCGTGGGAAAAATTTCAATTTTTAAAAAAAAAATGTAATGTACATAAAAAATTACAACTTTATTTTTGTAAATTATATAAAATGGTAAACTTTTTGGGAATATTTTTTAATGAATTATTTGTAAAGTATTACATTATTAAAAATGTTAATAAAAATATGTTATTAATTAATTACGTCTTGTATTTATTTCTTCATATTATATTATAGTAAATTATTATAAACAGTACAAAATATATTTTTTATTTACACAATAATGTCTCTTTTGTATATATTTTTTTACTTTATAAATAGTGTCTTTAAATTTTCAATACCTTTTAAATATTAAGGGGCCTATTACGATGGCGGTTGGATGACCGCCGCCCGGCTGGCGGTAGCAACCGCCGGACCTGCGGCGGACATCCGCCCGCGATCGCAAGCCAGAAAACCGCCGGTCAGATTAGGATGGCGGTGGTGACCGCGGCGGTGGGAAATTCCGACCGCCGCTTTTCCACCGGTTGCCATCCGCACTCCTGCCTTGCAGACGGAGAAGGACCGGGATAATGGTGGCGGTGCCGAATATGGCTCCACCGGCACGATTATGATGCCGGCGGTAGCCAGCCTTTCCTCAGCGGTCAAACCGCCATGGAGAGGCAGGCGGAGAATGTCTTCCGGGGGCCCATTGCGGGCCCCCAATGTGTTGGGGTGGGGGGGCGCACTGGGGGGGTACCCATGATCCCCCCCTACATTTCCCTGTACCAGGTGGCAGGCACTGTGCAGTGCCTGCCACGCAGTGCAGGGAAATGCAGGACATGCTCCTTTTGACATCGCGGCGGTACTGCGTGCATCAGCAACCGCCACAATGTTAAAGCCCGCGATCCGACCGCAGCGGTCGGATTTCGAGCAAGGTACATTGTAATGCAACCAGCGGTTTTGTCGCGGGTCTTGCGGGCAGTCTTTTCCCGTTATCATGGCGGTCGGGGAGGTTTTCCGACCGCCATCGTAATAGGCCCCTAAATTCCTAATTTTATTATAACTTTTAATATGAATTCCTTACCAATTTATATTTTATATTAACAGTACTATTTTCACAAAATGTGCATTATAATATTGTTTCTAAATATATACTGTACTATTAATTTTAATACCCGAGTATTATTTTAAAATTCAATAAACAATATATTTGTAATTCAATTGTTAATTTTATTTTATCCTGCCTTTATTTCTCCAATTAATAGTAATCATGGTTAATAAATAATGTATTAAACAAAAACTCGTTTTAATTTGAATACATATATATTTTATTTAATAACCTTAAAAATATTCTGTAATTTATTTGAATTATTACACTACCCCATGATTATATTAATATACAGCAATGCTTTTAATAAAATAATTTGAAAAAAATACTCTAGTACTTATTTTATTACCCGAGTATTAAATGCAATCTTCTAAACAACTATTTATTTTTATTTTTTAAATTTTTTAAATTAATCTCTTCTCCCTGAAAATATTAATATATCACAATACATTTATTTTTAAATGTTTCTAAAACACTGTAGTATTTATTTATAAACCTGTTTTTTAAATAATTTGCACAACAATAATTTAGTTAATTTCTTCAAATTTTTTAAACATTCCCCATTTTATATACTTATAAATTAATATCTAACTTTTATTATATAAATAGTTTAATATTTAATTTAATACCTAAGTATTAAAATAAGCAATACCAATCTTTTTTCACATCTTAAATATCTTATAAACATTTTCAAATTACTTCAGTATTAAATTTAATACCTAAGTATTAAAATAAACAATAACAACCTTTTTTAAACAAATATAAAAAATTAAACATATATTAAAATTACTTCAATAATAAATTTAATACCTGAGTATTAGAATAACCAATTACAACATTTTTTTAACATATTAAATATTTTAAACACATATAAAAAATATTATATTTAAAAATAACAGATTATTAATTAAAAAGGAATAGAACTACCAAACAAATACTTACCATCCTATACTTACCAATGGTTGTAATAACATGCGTTGTAATAGTATACATTGTAATGGCTTGCGTTGTAATGGTAAATGCGTTGTAATGGCATGCGATGTAATAGTGTCTGCGTTGTGATGGTTGCGTTGTAAAGGTATTGCTTTGTAATACCTGCGTTGTAACAGATGTCTCACTTATGATGGTGTTAATCACTTGCATTATCATTCTGTCCTCTGAACAAATAATGCAGTTTCTTAAGATGTCACTTTGAATGGTTAATGAATCCATATTGTTTGTCTGGGAGATAATTGTATGAACAGCAATCCTAAGATATGTTGGGTATTTTTTTTTTGTTTGTTTGTTTGTTGATTAAAAACTGATATCATTAACGACATTTTTAATATGTTTTTTTTTTATAACCAGTTTCTTTTTAAGTGTATGCTTTAATTTACTTGTAATACAAATATTTAATTTAACTAAGCTAACTATTAAGGCAACATTGTGTGGTCACACATAGGGGCCGATTCCGATCTGGGTCGGAAAGCTCTCCGATCGATCCGGATCCGGATTATTTTCTGACCGAGCCGGATCCCTGCAGTCCGACCGAACGAGTACGATGCGGCCGTATGCTGCCGGACTTGGTTCGGTCGGACTCCCATTGAAGTCAATGGGAGCCGGTCGTACGACGTGTACATGGGCTCCCATAGACTCAATGGGTACCTTGCGCACAAGGGGGCCCCCTGTAGTGGGTACACGTTGGTGCCATCCGCACCGTACACGCATGTATAGGGGGTCCCATGAGTCCCCCCTGTGTCCGACTCGTACGGCTACGGGTGAAGGGGGGTCCGGCACGGACCCACGAAGTCCGGGTCCGGGTGCTTTTTCGTGTCGGAGGCTCCGACTAGATCCGGCTGTCCGGATCGTGCATCGTACTGGCTCGGTCGTAAAACGTCTCCATTGCGCGCCACGGATCGAGTGCGAACGAGTCGGACGGAGCGGTTCGGACCCGGAAACGAGTCGGTCGGCGATTTCGTGTTCGCTCGCATCGTACTTGCTCGCTCGGACAACTGTACGAATCGGTCGGAAACACAGCCTCCGACTCGGATCCGGTAAAGCCGAATCCGATTCGGAGCCCTACCGACCGAGATCGGAATCGACCCCATAGTGTGCTCAGGTTCTTTAAGAGCTGAGATAACTAAACACTGTAAATGAAATGGAATGATATTCTGCTCACGATCTGAAGCTCTTTGAAAAGCTGAAAGGCCTTACACATCACCATAATTAAAGCCACGCATTTCTACAGAAGTTCTGATGTACTATCCAAATCGGTACACATTGCATAGCATTTTTCAGGTGTTGCAAATAAAGGTACAAAATCCTCTTTGCACCATATGGGTGCTTGTGTAGATGAACTGGGCAGAGATCAACTTCAACACCAAAGCAAACAAATGTTTTCCAAGGAGAAAATTACACTGCCACAGTGCAAAACAAGGTTTAAT
This sequence comes from Calotriton arnoldi, assembly GCA_963921515.1. Taxonomy (NCBI): domain Eukaryota; kingdom Metazoa; phylum Chordata; class Amphibia; order Caudata; family Salamandridae; genus Calotriton; species Calotriton arnoldi. Next base: position 119,038 of record CAWUFW010008693.1, on the reverse strand, counting down.
TACTTCTTGCCCAAGTACAAAATCTGTACATAATGTGACACATTGACCACATCAGCTTCTTGCCTGTGTATTTCTCAAGCTACGAAAGTGATTTAAATGTGTATTCCATTTTTTGCATGAATACTACTCTTCATAAAATGTGCCGAACGTTCAAAAAGAGAACGAGCAAGTTATCGCTAAAGACCAAATCTATACATTGGTCATGATGATTTAATGAAATACATTGCAGCAAATGGATGACGGTCTAGTGAAACATGTGAACCAGCATTTTATATTAAGAAAAGTATTTTAAATGTCTTATATTTCAGCGTTATTAGCCAAAATGCTCTCATTGCTGCTGTATTTATGTCAACCATACTTTATTGCTATGTTTCGGCTGCTTATTTCAAAGCGGTGATCCTACACTTAAAAAAGACAAATTAACACCAATGTGCTACCTTAATGTAAGTTAAAAGAAGGAAAAGAAACATAGGCAAATGGAAGACAAAGCTGCGCAGACAGGTTGGGGCAGAATATAGGCCCGGGCACCAAAAAAATAATTGTCCCATATTTATAAACTAGGTAGTAAAAAACATGCCACCCAGGTTTGCAAATCGAGCAGCTGTCGAATTTTTAATACATGCTGTCTGGGTGGTCTCTAAGGGTTGAGGTACCACATGTATTTCTTCTTGCTGCGGGCAATGTGTGTGGTATTATTCCAAAAATGTGTCAGTGAAATTCAATATCTTCCTTCCCTATCACAAAAATAACAATTTTTGCACATCCCTGCTTTGCAATGCACAAAGTGTGATTGATGCATGGTGCTGCTTGTTACAGCCACTTAGGGGCTCATTACGATGGCGGAAGGACCGCCACCGCGGGGCCGGCATCACACAGGAAATTCCCACCGACGAATTAGGATGGCGGTGGGAATCCCAATTTGTCCATGGTGGACGGAAAGTCCGTCCGCCACGGTTCCGCAAGGCGGTCCTTTTCCACCCGCCTTGCGGAACCAGGACACAGGGCAGCATTGTGGAGGTCATCCCACCGCAAAAAGACAGGCGGAGGCTGGATTCGGGGGCCCGTTGTGGGCCCCCTCTGTGGGGGGGTGCACTGGGGGGGTACCCATGGTACTCCCCTGCATTTCCATACACCAAGTGGCAGGCACCGCCTGGTGCCTGCCACGTAGTGCAGGGAAATGCAGTGCAAGCACTTTTAACATTGCGTACGGTGCTGCAGTCAGCAGCACCGCCCGCAATGTTAAGAGCCCTGGATGCACCCGCCAGTATGGCGGAAGCATCCTAATCGCAGTGGTGGGACCGCCACATGTCTGGCGGGCGGTCCCAAAACACCGCTACGATGGCGAGTCCGCCCGCCATCGTAATCAGCCCCTTAGTCTTTAAAAAGATGCTTGCAGCACCAAGTGGTAAATTTGTAAAACAAATAAGTGCCCAGGGCCACCATCCGGAGGCAGCTTGCACCAGCCCATTTTTCCTGTAAGCGCCGTCTAAAACAGAACCAACTACTAACCATGAAATTGAGGAGAGGATGTGGCGTAAGGGCCAGAGCTGGAGACTGCGTAGCTGGGGAACCAGGTTTGAGTCTCGCATCGGCTCAACATCCTGTGATTCTGGGCAAATCACTTAATCTGACCATGTCTACCAAACAAATGAGTCCTTAAGTGGTGCTCATGAAAATCGCCAGTGTTGATGATCAAGTGCCGCTGCTGAGCACCGGAAACCGCTGGCTCAAATTAACCACTGGCAACACCTGCCCATATACAGTCACAAAACCAGGCCACAAAACTGAAAAATCGGCATATATACAACCACAAAAAAAAATCACTAATCAGCCAGACCGGCCCATCTGACACAGCTTGATTGGCTTATAGGCCAGTCCATCCCTGTGCACAGAAATGAGTGAGCTAAATAATCCTGCAAACCCTACATATGATCAGATTTGAAATAACATTATTAACCTATGAATGATAGATAACACTTGTTCCCTCAAAATGGATGTCAAGTGTATCTGTGTGGCAGCTGATTGAATTAAGAAACATTCTTTGAACCCTAATCTACTTAACATTTTCAAAAGCAAGATTCATATGAGGCTGAATAAATGCACAAAATAGTAAGAATCAATAAAATCAAAGACAATCTGAATATCTGTGGACAGTAGAAATGGAGAGCAAGTAATAGGGCATACACAACACAAGTACAAGCAATAATAGGAATGTACTTGAATGATTTTAGGATTACTAACAATTCTTTGGCAACTAGTGGGGCTAAAACCATTAGAATGATTACTACTGTGCAAACAGTCATTTGGACCACTTAAGAGTAATGTTTTTAGTCTCAGTGTTAGTATTGTATGAAGCTAATAACTCAGACTGACATGCTTTATTATGAAATGATACAATCACTTCTGTCCTTAGTAATAGATGAACCTAAGCACTCAGGCCCACATGCATCAAGCTAATTTGCGATCGCAAATGTTGCAAATCGCTAAAAAAGGCCGTTTGCGATCGCAAAATTGCTTGTACCAATGCATGAAGCAAAATCGTAGAATATCACAAATTTTTACAAAATTTGCGATTACCCAAATACAGAATCTGTAATACCGATTCTGTATTAGGTAATCGCTAATAAGAAATCGCAAAATCCAATGCAACAACAATTCGCAAATACAGAATCATTTAAAATTCGCAATTTGCATTTCTTAAATAAGAACAAATCCCATTAGGTGGTAAAAATTTCACATTAAAAAAATCAGGTGTCAGTCATCAGCAAACTACTTAAACAGTCCCAGAATGCATCAGAATGTTTCACAATGGCAGCGCTCTATGTCATGGCGAGGAGGATGAGGCTAAGAGCAGAAGCACAGAGAAGAAGGAGGATACAGGAGAGAATTTTCAGAGTGCGCGTCACTTTGCTAGGGCAGACGGAGGAAGAGATTTATGATAAATATAGGCTGAATGCTGCCACAATCTTAGATCTCATTGCTGAGTTGGACCCAATACTGCAGCGTCAGACTCGCAGGACACATGCCATCCCCACCCATGTGCAGGTACTGTGTTCTCTGCATCTCCTAGCTTCAGGGACCTTCCAGGGAGTAATTGCTGCAACTGGAGGTGTCTCTCAAAGTGCCCTATTGCGCTTTTTTAACTCTTTCCTAAATGCCATGTTGCAGAGGATACACCACCACATCAGGTTCCCCACAACACCACAGGAATTGCTGCAAACTAAATTAGATTTCTATCAGGTTGCACAATTTCCACATGTTATTGGTTGCATTGATGGGACGCATGTACCCATATATCCCCCCTCAGTGAATACATCTACCAAAACCTGAAATCTTACCATTCACTGATTAATCACAGACATAGTGGCTAGTTACTTGATGTAGTGACCTAAGGCGGGGCACTAGGACCCTGCAGTGGACCCTGAACATCATGAGTGAACCGGACACCACATCCGGTCAAGGGGTGGGACACACACACTAGATCAAGGGGATCGTGGGCGGACGGACGAGGGCAGAGCTCCACGATATATGTATATTACCAAGAACCAATAAAGGTATTGAGAATCCCTACCTGTGTCCTGCGTGGTGGTCTTCAGGGGCACGACACGACAACTGGCGACGAGAGGTGGGATAGTGGACACCGCGACGACAGCAGAAGCCACCAGGAGTCCACCCGGTCCGCTGACCAGCGCAACGACCATCGCAGCAGCGGGAGAAGTGAAACGGAGCCAGGAGCCCACCCTGGTCCGAGTGAAAAAAACAAGCAGCCAGCAGCAGGGAGCAGCGACGACACGGGAGCCCACCCCGGCCGCCAAACGAGCGGTAAGGAGCGCGAGCCGAGAAGGAAACCAAAGTGAAAGAGAGACGCGCGTGCAGTCAAGCGCGAACTCTCGCGAGAGCGGCCATTGGAAGGCCAGGCAAAACGGGCCAATCGGTGGCCGAATAGAAGCGGCAGCCATTTTGAAATCAGGCGGCCATTGGGCATCATAGGAAAGGAAGTATCGCGAGAGCGGCGGCCATCACAAGGTCAGGCAAAACGGGCCAATCAGTGGCCGAACAGAATCGCCGGCCATTTTGAAGTCAGGCAATCAAAAAAATAAAGCAAAATAAAGAGAATAAAGAGGAAAAGAAGCAACAAGACAGAAAATAAAGTGGAAAGGAAGCAAATAAAGGACAAAACAAAAGAAATAAAGGAGGGAGAGTGACTTTTTAGCAATACAAAAGCAAAGTCCGTGGTGAGAAGCGCCAGAAAGAAAATGAGTGACAGCACGCAAGCAATCTTCCGCAGGCCTCTACCATTCAGCCTGTCGGAACCACAAGCAGGCATTCGGTGGGAAAGATGGATCAGAAAATTTGAGCGCTACATGAGCGCCACAGACGTCCCCGAGAGCAAGCAACTGCACCTGCTTTGGAATTTAGCAGGGGATGAGATAGAAGACCTATTGCTAACGTTTCCCACTGGACAAACAGAGAACTACAAGGGAGTGATAAAGTGTCTCACACAAAAGTTCGACCCCCAACGCAATGTTGATTTTGAAAGATACACGTTCAACACGACGTGCCAGCAAGGCAAGGAAAGCCTAGATGACTTTGCAACGAGACTGAGAAAACTGGTCACGTACTGCGAATTCGACAAATTTGACAATGAGCAGGCAATAAGACTGCGAATCATTGAGGGCTGTAAATCAGTGGAGTTCCGAGCACGAGTTCTGAAGGAACCAACAACGCTAGAAAAGATATTAACAATGGCTCGCACAGAAGCACGAGCAACGGAACAGGCAAAACAGATGGAAGTTGGGAAGGAGAAGAGAGTGGCGCTAGCACATCGCGTCACGGGGAACGCAAACAAGAAGGAATTCCAGGCGCCGATCGCGCCACGAAGGGCGAACAAACATGTTACAGATGTGGCCTCGAGTTTCCCCACGCTGGCGCCTGCCCAGCAATGGGCCAGAAGTGCAGAAAATGCAACAGGGACAATCACTTCTCAAGCGTGTGCATGACCAGGCAATTCAGAGGTGAGAGAGGCCGAGCGACAAGACCGCGGATAACAAGCAACAGGTACGCCCGACACATGGAGACGGCAAATCGCAGCTCGTCTGACGAGTCAGATGAAACGGCAGCACCCGCGAGTGCGGCGCGACTCTACCTAATGTCGGACGCGCCCAGAGAAAGCGATGGGGCAGAGCATGTTCATCTGGTAGACAAGAGAAAAATAAAGAAGACATCCACGGTGGACATCAATGTAGGAGACCACCAGACAAGCTTCGTACTTGACAGCGGAGCAACATGTAACATCATGTGCATGTCCGAATACAAAAAGATGAGAGTAAAGCCACAACTACTGCCATCGACCGTGGATGTATTCACCTGGGGCTCCAAGAGCCCGGTAGAAAACATGGGAAAATTCACAGAGACACTAACGTACAAAGGTAGATCGTATCATGAAGAAATACATGTACTCAAGGGTGACATCCCAGCGCCATGCCTACTAAGCAATGTGACGGCACAATTGACGGGACTACTGGCAATGACCTATCACATGTCGGAAACGGGGAACATCCTGCAAGAATACCCAGCCATACTGAAAGGGCTTGGCAAGCTAAAAGGGAAACAAATAACACTGCACATAAATGAAGCAATCAAGCCAGTAGCACAGCACCACAGACTGGTGCCAATTCACCTACAACCTCAGGTGGCAGAAGAGATCAATAGCTTACTGGCACAGGATATAATAGAAGCAGCAGACGGCCCAACACCGTGGGTGTCTCCGATCGTGGCGGTGCCGAAGAAGAACACCTCCAAAATCCGCATATGCGTGGACATGAGGATCCCAAACACCGCAATAACAAGGGAACGCCACCCGGGACCGCACCTGAACGACATGATCAGTTGCCTCACTGGAGCGTGCCGATTCTCAAAGCTCGACTTATGCAAAGGGTATCACCAGTTAGAGTTGGACCATCAATCTAGGTACATCACGACATTCTACACTCATCTGGGCCTGTTCCGATATAAGCGACTGAGTTTCGGAATATCATCGGCCGCGGAAATATTTCAGGAGACCATACGACAAGTGATCAGGCCGGTCCCGAACAGCTTAAACTACAGTGATGACATTTTAGTATTTGGAAAAACAGACAAGGAGCATGACACGGCGTTACGTCAAGTGTGCACACAACTGGAGAAAGCGGGCCTCACATTAAATGGAGACAAATGCGAGCTGGGAAGAAAGGAACTAGTGTTTTTTGGACACATCTTCTCGAAACAAGGGATGAGGCCAGACCCCAGCAAAGTTGAAACCCTACAAAATGCAAAGCCACCGACGGATGTTGCGGAAGTACGATCATTTCTAGGACTCGCCAGCTACTGTGCGAGATACATACAGGATTTCGCTACAGTAAGCACCACACCACTGAGGGAACTGACCAAACAGGGTCAGAAATTCATCTGGTCTCATGAATGCAACAAGGCATTTGAGGACATAAGAGAAGCAGTGGTGAAGGCGGGACATCTGGCCTACTTCGACCCTCTGCTCTGCACTGAATTGACTGTGGATGCCAGCCCAGTGGGACTGGGTGCAATACTAGCACAGCATCTGCCAGGAAGAGAGTCACAAAGGAAGATTGTCGCATACGCAAGCAAAAGCTTGACAGACATTGAAAAGGCATACTCGCAACCAGAAAAGGAGAGCCTGGCCGTGGTGTGGGCGTGCGAGCATTTCCACATGTTTATCTATGGGAAGCCGTTCACCATCATAACAGACCACCAAGCGCTGGTGACAATCTACGGCAGCCCATCGGCCAAAATGCCACCCAGGATTGAACGCTGGGGCATCAGACTGATGGACTATGACTTCACAATTGTGCACAAACCAGGGAAAGAACATAATCCTGCAGACTACATGTCAAGACACCCGTTACCACAGGCTCACGAGACGACATCGATAGCAGAGGAATACCTGAACTTTGTGCTCAAGCAAAGCACACCAGCACCAATAACACTAGCGGAGTTAGAAAGGGAGACCAGAGAAGATGGCACGCTACAACTGGCAATGGAAATAACAAGGAAACAAAAATGGAGGCACATCAACAACAACTGCACCTGGGAAGCAGGAATATGCAAAGAAGAAGTGCTAGCTCTGCAAAAGATAAATGAAGAACTGTCAGAGACAGAAAGCGGAATACTAATGAGAGGGACAAGAATTGTGATACCAAGATCACTCAGAAGACAAGTAATAGACTTAGCTCACGAGTCACACCGAGGCGTTGTATCAACAAAGAAGCTACTAAGAGAGAAAGTGTGGTTTCCTAGACTGGATCGCATGGTCGAAGACACAGTATCGACGTGCCACCTATGCCAAGTGACTGGAGCACCAGCCAGACAGACACCACTACAAATGTCAGAGCTTCCAAGAGCAGTATGGACAACACTGGCAGCTGATTTCTTTGGCCCACTGGACACCGGAAACTATTTGCTGGTGGTCATTGATGAGTACTCAAGATTTCCAATAGTGCGACACGTCCCGTCGACATCAGCATCAGCAACACTACCGATTTTAGATGACATCTTCGCTGCATGGGGCTCACCAGAAACTCTAAAGACGGACAATGGTCCCCCATTTTCATGGGAAGAATTCCGTAGATTCATGACTTATCTAGGAATAAATCACAGGAAGATAACTCCACTGTGGCCTCAAGCTAATGGAATGGTGGAGAGATTCATGGGGAACATCAAAAAGCAGTTCAAAGGGCGAGGCTGGCGCAGATATCATTAGGCCAAGCTCTATGCCAGGTATTGCGGGACTACAGAAATACACCGCACAACTCCACAGGAAGATGCCCAGCGGAGCTCGTGCTGGGGAGGACAAGCAGAACAAGGCTGCCGCAAATAGAGGCAATGACAGCGTCAGATCGCAGCAGTGTCGCAGAAAAAGACAGAGAGGAGAAAGAAAAAATTAAACGATATGCAGACGCAAGACGACATGCCAGCCCGTCAGATCTGAAGGAAGGAGACATGGTAATAGTGCGTCAACGACAGCAAAGAAAGTCGGACAGCACGTTCTCCAAAGACCCGTTAGTAGTAACAAAAGTGAAGGGCTCAATGGTCACGGCCGAGTCAGATCATCAGAGGATAACAAGAAACAGCTCACACTTCAGAGAGCTGAAAGGAATGAAAGAAGAAGATCAAGGCACGGAAACAGCAGGACAAGAAGAGCAGGAGCACGGCAGCAACGAAAGAGAAAATGGAGAGGAGCAGCAGAAGAACAACAAACGGAGGCCCGCCACAGAAGAACATGCCGACGGCCAAAGAGACTGATAGAAGAACTGTAACTCAGTCATTCATTCAATTCATTCGTGACAAAGGGGGAGATGTAGTGACCTAAGGCGGGGCACTAGGACCCTGCAGTGGACCCTGAACATCATGAGTGAACCGGACACCACATCCGGTCAAGGGGGTGGGAACACACACACTAGATCAAGGGGATCGTGTGCGGACGGACGAGGGCAGAGCTCCACGATATATATATATTACCAAGAACCAATAAAGGTATTGAGAATCCCTACCTGTGTCCTGCGTGGTGGTCTTCAGGGGCACGACACGACACTTGCGGATGAATTTGGAGAAGGATATTTGCTGGGTAAACAGATGTAAAACTGTCTTGCACACCTGTCTGCCATGGTGACACATAGCAGTGACTAATGTATATTTATTTTTCACATCCTGTAGGTGATAGTGCATACGCTGTGAGGTCTTTCATCCTCACTCCATATCTGAATCCTTCTACACAAGGGGAGCAGTGATACAATGTGGCATACATCTCTACATGTGATTGAGAGGACATTTGGTGTACTCAAATAAAGGTTTCGCGTCCTCCACAAAACCGGTGGTGCTTTACAGTATAGGCTGGAGACTTGCTGTAAAATAGTCGCCACATGTGCAATGTTGCACAACATAGCCACTGATAGGGGCATTCCCCTGGAAGACACTGATAGCGAGCCAAAACTAGACATACAGCCAAGACAACCACCCCAAGTGGCATGCGGTCCAAATGCAGCAGAGGGGAGACGGAGATGGGCATAAATCACGCAACATTACTTTTAAGGTGGGTAATCACAAAACAACACAGTATTTGCTCAAAGGTTTATTGTGAGAATTGTGTGGTTGTGTTAATGCACACATACCATGTGCAGACAAGTGCAGTGTGGGTACAGACAATTAAATGTCATTGCCTCGGCACTTAAACTTCAGTGTGGACTAGTTACAAGATTCTGGTTACCGCACCAGAATTGTACCTGTCCAAATGTCTATTTCTTCCTGCCACGCACTCCTGTGGCCCTTTCAGTAGGCTCAGCTACATCCCTCATTGAGCCTTCTGTGCCGGCATGACTCCTGGTACTGTGCCTCCTGGTATGTGTCACAGGTTCCAGTAGGCTGCTGAGGCTGGAGGCCTCCTCACTGTCCCTCCCTGCATGCATGTTGTTTCCACTAGCTGCTGCAGTCTGGAGTTGTTCCACTGCATTGGTGACCTGGATGAAGCCCCTTGCCACATCCCCGCAGCAGTGGCTCATCTCCACCTGCATGCTGACAGCACGCCTGGAAAGCTGAGCTGTAGTTGTACTCAGCCTATTTATTGCCCTGGTGTAACTGTGCATGCGCCCCAATGAATTGTGATGCCTCCTGCCATGTGAGGCATGCTCAGCCTGGATGACCCTACACCTATCTTGTATGGCTGTTGCAACACTGTCTAGTTTTTCGGTGTTCGCCCTGTGCCCTTCAACTACCCCAGTTGTTAGCTCTCTCAGGCAGTCACGAATGTCCCACATGTGTGATGCCATTGTCCCCAGTTGGCCCTGCATAATCCTCATATTCCTTCCTTGCCGGCGCTGGACCCTCAGCATCTTGGCCTCAATCCCACTGCAGGCCGGTGCACCATTGTCCTCTGCAGACGTCAGGATTGCCCTGGGCCTTCACCTGCGGAACTGCATGGAACGGTGCTGCATTGTTACCTCTGGTGGTGGTGGTGTTGTATGGGCAGGCTGCTGTGTGGGAGCTCCTGTTTGGCTGTCTTCATCACTCTCCAAATCAGGCAGTGGTTGGACTATTTGCCTGCGTCGAGTGGGAGCAGGTATGGTTGAGGATGCTGGCAGTTCTGGTCCCTCATCAGGCTGTTCCAGTGGTTCCTCTGACTCGTGGTCGTCAGCCACGTCACTGTCCTGTGCTGCATCTGTGATTTTAAACAGTGCAAGTTCAGTTACTATTTTTTTTGCATCTGTTTGTGACTTAGCGCATGCAAAAGTCTAATAAATCTACTTATGTAATGTACGAAGTCTACTTTAGTCACTTCCTTGCTGTACTCAGCTGCAGTAAAGCTGTTTTTGTCCCTCCATGCCTTGCCCTTACATTTGTCTGTATACAACTCCCACAATGCATTTGGGTGTTGCAAGTAAAAAGTGGACTGGACTCAGGTGTGCTACACTACGCAGGGTATGCACTTGGGGCTATTTTAGTTACATTTGACATTGAAATATCTTTTGCTGTGGTCTTACCTTTGAAGGTACTCACATGTTCAGAGGTGTCGATCTGTGTAATCCCGACGACTGCCTCTGGCTGCAGTCTGGATTCCACCATGTCCTCCAGTGGGGTGTTTGATCGTACGGTAGATGGTCCACCTCCAGTTTTTTTTGCAGCTGCTAGCCTTTCAGCCACCCTCTCTTTAGCTCGGCTGCGCAGGTCGTAACATCTTTTGCGCAGGTCAGGGATTGCATGCTGTGTTACCCCCACAGCATTGACCTTAGCTTGGATTCCCAGCCAACTTTTTCTCTTGACAGACTCAGCAACCTGCAGGGAGAGTTTCCCAAATAGCTGGTCATGGTTCAACACCACTTCCTCAGTGAGGATTTCAAGTTCCTTTTCGCAAAATTTTATCTTTCTCTTCCTGCCTTCTCCTTTATTTTTCTCTTTTTCTGTGGCCATGCTGTTGTTTTCTCACTGCTTCTGCTCCAAACACAGTTTCTTCCAGCTGAGCTCCACCAGTCTTCCTCCTCCTCAGACTCTCCCTGTGAACAGGTGTGTACATTCAGTGGATCACTTCCTGGTTGTGATGTCATCATAATGCAGCAATATGAGTAATTCGCAATTTGCGATTCTGTAATTGCAAAATCGCTATTACCGATTCGTTACACAGGAATTTGCTATTGATGATAGCGATTTTTACCAATTCGCAACTCTTTTCCGATTGTATTGATGCATTGAGTTTTGCGATTTCATAATAGCGATTTCTTATTAATCGCTATTAAGGAATCACTAATTCAGGTTTTGATGCATGTGCCCCTAAATTCCTATTAACTTAACCGAATCAGGTCACCTGTCAAACTTCATGTGAAATTTTGCTGCAAAATTCTAGATAAAAGAAACCTGAAACTCTGGATTAGAAAGCATTTGACGTAACAAACAAAAGATTAAAACCACCTATGAATGAAACCAACGAGAAATGGGAGCTCATTAGGGCAAAGAATGGAAGCACTGCACAGAAATAGAAGATAGACGCCATGGAGATTGTTCAACCTGTCAGCCTTAGGGAGGTATTCCCTAACAATTTTTACCTTCCTCCTCCATTTTTGCTGATCTCGTTTTTGCTTGCCTTAAGACTTTGTGCACTTTACCACTGCTAACCAGTGCTAAAGTGCATGTGCTCACTCCTTACAACATGGTAACATTGGTTTGTCCCCAATTGGCATATTAGCATATTGACTTACAAGTCCAGAGTAAAGGGGCACTACATGTGCCCAAGGCCTGTTAATTAAATTCTACTAGTGGATCTGCAGCACTGATTGTGCCTCCCACTTAAGTAGCCCTTTTAAACATGTTTCAGGCCTGCCATTGCAACCTGTGTGCCGTTTTAACATGCCAGTCCGACCTGGCAAAATAAACCTTTTGCCAGGTCCAAACCTTCCTTTTCAATAGATGTGTCACCCTTTGGGTAGGCCCTAAATAGCCAACAGGGGTAGTGGTCAATGTATTCAAAATGTAGGACATGTACTTATAAGTTTTACATGTTGGCTGCTTTTTTTTTGTTCCACAATATCTTCTTACCTGCCTGTTTTGCCCTAAAAAATAACACTAATTCATTTGGCATTTTGTTAAACATTTTTAAATTAATACTAAATGTCGGGTCTCCTTACCTTCAGATGTCTTCTTTTTTCAACTCTTGGACTTACGTTCCATCCATTATTTCACCAAGAGTCCTTTTTTTAGACAATCCATTACCAATAATCCACATTCCTTTTGGTAAATCCATAACCCGATTTTTACTTTTTAAATGTGCACAATTTTTACAAAAAAAAACTGTGCATACCTAAAAAAAACTCACCCAAATAAAAAACCCAAGTAAAGCCGAATCCGATTCGGAGCCCTACCGACCGAGATCGGAATCGACCCCATAGTGTGCTCAGGTTCTTTAAGAGCTGAGATAACTAAACACTGTAAATGAAATGGAATGATATTCTGCTCACGATCTGAAGCTCTTTGAAAAGCTGAAAGGCCTTACACATCACCATAATTAAAGCCACGCATTTCTACAGAAGTTCTGATGTACTATCCAAATCGGTACACATTGCATAGCATTTTTCAGGTGTTGCAAATAAAGGTACAAAATCCTCTTTGCACCATATGGGTGCTTGTGTAGATGAACTGTGTAGAGATCAAGTTCAACACCATAGCAAACAAATGTTTTCCAAGGAGAAAATGACACTGCCACAGTGCAAAACAAGGTTTAATTACTTCTTGCCCAAGTACAAAATCTGTACATAATGTGACACATTGACCACATCAGCTTCTTGCCTGTGTATTTCTCAAGCTACGAAAGTGATTTAAATGTGTATTCCATTTTTTGCATGAATACTACTCTTCATAAAATGTGCCGAACGTTCAAAAAGAGAACGAGCAAGTTATCGCTAAAGACCAAATCTATACATTGGTCATGATGATTTAATGAAATACATTGCAGCAAATGGATGACGGTCTAGTGAAACATGTGAACCAGCATTTGATATTAAGAAAAGTATTTTAAATGTCTTATATTTCAGCGTTAATAGCCAAAATGCTCTCATTGCTGCTGTATTTATGTCAACCATACTTTATTGCTATGTTTCGGCTGCTTATTTCAAAGCGGTGATCCTACACTTAAAAAAGACAAATTAACACCAATGTGCTACCTTGATGTAAGTTAAAAGAAGGAAAAGAAACATAGGCAAATGGAAGACAAAGCTGCGCAGACAGGTTGGGGCAGAATATAGGCCCGGGCACCAAAAAAATAATTGTCCCATATTTATAAACTAGGTAGTAAAAAACATGCCACCCAGGTTTGCAAATCGAGCAGCTGTTAAATTTTTAATACATGCTGTCTGGGTGGTCTCTAAGGGTTGAGGTACCACATGTATTTCTTCTTGCAGCGGGCAATGTGTGTGGTATTATTCCAAAAATGTGTCAGTGAAATTCAATATCTTCCTTCCCTATCACAAAGATAACAATTTTTGCACATCCCTGCTTTGCTATGCACAAAGTGTGATTGGTGTATGGTGCTGCTTGTTACAGCCACTTAGGGGCTCATTACGATGGCGGAAGGACCGCCACCGCGGGGCCGGCATCACACAGGAAATTCCCACCGCCGAATTAGGATGGCGGTGGGAATCCCAATGTGTCCATGGTGGACGGAAAGTCCGTCCGCCACGGTTCCGCAAGGCGGTCCTTTTCCACCCGCCCTGCGGAACCAGGACACAGGGCAGCATTGTGGCGGTGCCTTGCAAGCACCGCCGTAGGGATTACGAAATCCCTTTCTGCCTGTCTTTTCGCGGCGGTCATCCCACCGCAAAAAGACAGGCGGAGGCTGGATTCGGGGGCCCGTTGTGGGCCCCCTCTGTGGGGGGGTGCACTGGGGGGGTACCCATGGTACTCCCCTGCATTTCCATACACCAAGTGGCAGGCACCGCCTGGTGCCTGCCACGTAGTGCAGGGAAATGCAGTGCAAGCACTTTTAACATTGCGTACGGTGCTGCAGCCAGCAGCACCACCCGCAATGTTAAGAGCCCTGATGCGCCCACCAGTATGGTGGAAGCATCCTAATTGCAGTGGTGGGACTGCCGCATGTCTGGCGGGCGGTCCCAAAACACCGCTACGATGGCGAGTCCACCCGCCATCGTAATCAGCCCCTTAGTCTTTAAAGATGCTTGCAGCACCAAGTGGTAAATTTGTAAAACAAATAAGTGCCCAGGGCCATCATCCGGAGGCAGCTTGCACCAGCCCATTTTTCCTGTAAGCGCCATCTAAAACAGAACCAACTACTAACCATGAAATTGAGGAGAGGATGTGGCGTAAGGTCCAGAGCTGGCGTCTGCGTAGCTGGGGAACCAGATTTGAGTCTTGCATCGGCTCAACATCCTGTGATTCTGGGCAAATCACTTAATCTGACCATGTCTACCAAACAAATGAGTCCTTAAGTGGTGCTCATGAAAATCGCCAGTGTTGATGATCCAGTGCCGCTGCTGAGCACCGGAAACCGCTGGCTCAAATTAACCACTGGCAACACCTGCCCATATACAGTCACAAAACCAGGCCACAAAACTGAAACATCGGCATACATACAACCACAAAACAAACTCACTAATCAGCCAGACCGGCCCATCTGACACAGCTTGATTGGCTTATAGGCCAGTCCATCCCTGTGCACAGAAATTAGTGAGCTAAATAATCCTGCAAACCCTACATATGATCAGATTTGAAATAACATTATTAACCTATGAATGACAGATAACACTTGTTCCCTCAAGATGGATGTCAAGTGTATCTGTGTGGCAGCTGATTGAATTAAGAAACATTCTTTGAACCCTAATCTACTTAACATTTTCAAAAGCAAGATTCATATGAGGCTGAATAAATGCACAAAATAGTAAGAATCAATAAAATCAAAGACAATATGAATATCTGTGGACAGTAGAAATGGAGAGCAAGTAATAGGGCATACACAACACAAGTACAAGCAATAATAGGAATGTACTTGAATGATTTTAGGATTACTAACAATTCTTTGGCAACTAGTGGGGCTAAAACCATTAGAATGATTACTACTGTGCAAACAGTCATTTGGACCACTTAAGAGTAATGTTTTTAGTCTCAGTGTTAGTATTGTATGAAGCTAATAACTCAGACTGACATGCTTTATCGTGAAATGATACACTCACTTCTGTCCTTAGTAATAGATGAACCTAAGCACTCAGGCCCACATGCATCAAGCTAATTTGCGATCGCAAATGTTGCAAATCGCTAAAAAAGGCCGTTTGCGATCGCAAAATTGCTTGTACCAATGCATGAAGCAAAATCGTAGAATATCACAAATTTTTGCAAAATTTGCGATTACTCAAATACAGAATCTGTAATACCGATTCTGTATTAGGTAATCGCTAATAAGAAATCGCAAAATCCAATGCAACAACAATTCGCAAATACAGAATCATTTAAAATTCGCAATTTGCATTTCTTAAATAAGAACAAATCCCATTAGGTGGTAAAAATTTCACATTAAAAAAATCAGGTGTCAGTCATCAGCAAACTACTTAAACAGTCCCAGAATGCATCAGAATGTTTCACAATGGCAGCGCTCTATGTCATGGCGAGGAGGATGAGGCTAAGAGCAGAAGCACAGAGAAGAAGGAGGATACAGGAGAGAATTTTCAGAGTGCACGTCACTTTGCTAGGGCAGACGGAGGAAGAGATTTATGATAAATATAGGCTGAATGCTGCCACAATCTTAGATCTCATTGCTGAGTTGGACCCAATACTGCAGCGTCAGACTCGCAGGACACATGCCATCCCCACCCATGTGCAGGTACTGTGTTCTCTGCATCTCCTAGCTTCAGGGACCTTCCAGGGAGTAATTGTTGCAACTGGAGGTGTCTCTCAAAGTGCCCTATCGCGCTTTTTTAACTCTTTCCTAAATGCCATGTTGCAGAGGATACACCACCACATCAGGTTCCCCACAACACCACAGGAATTGCTGCAAACTAAATTAGATTTCTATCAGGTTTGCCCATTTCCACATGTTATTGGTTGCATTGATGGGACGCATGTACCCATATATCCCCCCTCACTGAATCTATCTACCGAAACCTGAAATCTTACCATTCACTGATTAATCACAGACATAGTGGCTAGTTACTTGCGGGTGAATTTGGAGAAGGATATTTGCTGGGTAAACAGATGTAAAACTGTCTTGCACACCTGTCCGCAATGGTGACACATAGCAGTGACTAATGTATATTTATTTTTCACATCCTGTAGGTGATAGTGCATACGCTGTGAGGTCTTTCATCCTCACTCCATATCTGAATCCTTCTACACAAGGGGAGCAGTGATACAATGTGGCACACATCTCTACACGCTATGTGATTGAGAGGACATTTGGTGTACTCAAATCAAGGTTTCGCGTCCTCCACAAAACCGGTGGTGCTTTACAGTATAGGCCGGAGACTTGCTGTAAAATAGTCACCACATGTGCAATGTTGCACAACATAGCCACTGATAGGGGCATTCCCCTGGAAGACACTGATAGCGAGCCAAAACTAGACATACAGCCAAGACAACCACCCCAAGTGGCATGCGGTCCAAATGCAGCAGAGGGGAGACGGAGATGGGCATAAATCACGCAACATTACTTTTAAGGTGGGTAATCACAAAACAACACAGTATTTGCTCAAAGGTTTATTGTGAGAATTGTGTGGTTGTGTTAATGCACACATACCATGTGCAGACAAGTGCAGTGTGGGTACAGACAATTAAATGTCATTGCCTCGGCACTTAAACTTCAGTGTGGACTAGTTACAAGATTCTGGTTACCGCACCAGAATTGTACCTGTCCAAATGTCTATTTCTTCCTGCCACGCACTCCTGTGGCCCTTTCAGTAGGTACAGCTACATCCCTCATTGAGCCTTCTGTGCCAGCATGACTCCTGGTACTGCGCCTCCTGGTATGTGTCACATGTTCCAGTAGGCTGCTGAGGCTGGAGGCCTCCTCACTGTCCCTCCCTGCATGCATGTTGTTTCCACTAGCTGCTGCAGTCTGGAGTTGTTCCACTGCATTGGTGACCTGGATGAAGCCCCTTGCCACATCCCCGTAGCAGTGGCTCATCTCCACCTGCATGCTGACAGCACGCCTGGAAAGCTGAGCTGTAGTTGTACTCAGCCAATTTATTGCCCTGGTGTAACTGTGCATGCGCCCCAATGAATTGTGATGCCTCCTGCCATGTGAGGCATGCTCAGCCTGGATGACCCTGCACCTATCTTGTATGGCTGTTGCAACACTGTCTAGTTTTTCGGTGTTCGCCCTCTGCCCTTCAACTACCCCAGTTGTTAGCTCTCTCAGGCAGTCACGAATGTCCCCCATGTGTGTTGCCATTGTCCCCAGTTGGCCCTGCATAATCCTCATATTCCTTCCTTGCCGGCGCTGGACCCTCAGCATCTTGGCCTCAATCCCACTGCAGGCCGGTGCACCATTGTCCTCTGCAGACATCAGGATTGCCCTGGGCCTTCACCTGCGGAACTGCATGGAACGGTGCCGCATTGTTACCTCTGGTGGTGGTGGTGTTGTATGGGCAGGCTGCTGTGTGGGAGCTCCTGTTTGGCTGTCTTCATCACTCTCCAAATCAGGCAGTGGTTGGACTATTCGCCTCCGTCAAGTGGGAGCAGGTATGGGTGAGGATGCTGGCAGTTCTGGTCCCTCATCAGGCTGTTCCAGTGTTTCCTCTGACTCGTGGTCCTCAGCCACATCACTGTCCTGTGCTGCATCTGTGATTTTAAACAGTGCAAGTTCAGTTACTATTTTTTTTGCACCTGTTTGTGACTTAGCGCATGCAAAAGTCTAATAAATCTACTTATGTAATGTACGAAGTCTACTTTAGTCACTTCCTTGCTGTACTCTGCTGCAGTAAAGCTGTTTTTGTCCCTCCATGCCTTGCCCTTACATTTGTCTGTATACAACTTCCAAAATGCATTTGGGTGTTGCAAGTAAAAAGTGGACTGGACTCAGGTGTGCTACACTATGCAGGGTATGCACTTGGGGCTATTTTAGTTACATTTGACATTGAAATATGTTTGGCTGTGGTCTTACCTTGGAAGGTACTCGCATGTTCAGAGGTGTCGATCTGTGTAATCCCGACGACTGCCTCTGGCTGCAGTGTGGATTCCACCATGTCCTCCAGTGGGGTGTTTGATCGTATGGTAGATGGTTCACCTCCAGTTTTTTTTGCAGCGGCTAGCCTGTCAGCCACCCTCTCTTTAGCTCGGCTGCGCAGGTCGTAACATCTTTTGCGCAGGTCAGGGATTGCATGCTGTGTTACCCCCACAGCATTGACCTTAGCTTGGATTCCCAGCCAACTTTTCCTCTTGACAGACTCAGCAACCTGCAGGGAGAGTTTCCCAAATAGCCGGTCATGGTTCAACACCACTTCCTCAGTGAGGATTTCAAGTTCCTTTTCGCTAAATTTTATCTTTCTCTTCCTGCCTTCTCCTTTATTCTTCTCTTTTTCTGTGGCCATGCTGTTGTTTTCTCACTGCTTCTGCTCCAAACACAGTTTCTTCCAGCTGAGCTCCACCAGTCTTCCTCCTCCTCAGACTCTCCCTGTGAACAGGTGTGTGCATTCAGTGGATCACTTCCTGGTTGTGATGTCATCATAATGCAGCAATATGGGTAATTCGCAATTTGCGATTCTGTAATTGCGAAATCGCTATTACCGATTCGTTACACAGGAATGTGCTATTGATGATAGCGATTTTTACCAATTCGCAACTCTTTTCCGATTGTATTGATGCATTGAGTTTTGCGATTTCGTAATAGCGATTTCTTATTAATCGCTATTAAGGAATCACTAATTCAGTTTTTGATGCATGTGCCCCTAAATTCCTATTAACTTAACCGAATCAGGTCACCTGTCAAACTTCATGTGAAATTTTGCTGCAAAATTCTAGATAAAAGAAACTTGAACCTCTGGATTAGAAAGCATTTGACGTAACAAACAAAAGATTAAAACCACCTATGAATGAAACCAACAAGAAACGGGAGCTCATTAGGGCAAAGAATGGAAGCACAGCACATAAATAAAAGAAAGACGCCATGGAGATTGTTCAACCTGTCAGCCTTAGGGTTGTATTCCCTAACAATTTTTACCTTCCTCCTCCATTTTTGCTGATCTCGTTTTTGCTTGCCTTAGGACTTTGTGCACTTTACCACTGCTAACCAGTGCTAAAGTGCATGTGCTCACTCCTTACAACATGGTAACATTGGTTTGTCCCCATTTGGCATATTAGCATATTGACTTACAAGTCCAGAGTAAAGGGGCACTACATGTGCCCAAGGCCTGTTAATTAAATTCTACTAGTGGATCTGCAGCACTGATTGTGCCTCCCACTTAAGTAGCCCTTTTAAACATGTTTCAGGCGTGCCATTGCAACCTGTGTGCCGTTTTAACATGCCAGTTCGACCTGGCAAAATAAACCTTTTGCCAGGTCCAAACCTTCCTTTTCAATAGATGTGTCACCCTTTGGGTAGGCCCTAAACAGCCAACAGGGGTAGTGGTCAATGTATTCAAAATGTAGGACATGTACTTATAAGTTTTACATGTCCTGATAGTGAAAACTGGTAAATTGGTTTTTCACTATTGCAAGGCCTACCTCTCTTATAGGATAACGAGGAAGTTACCTTACTACATTTAATAAGCTGTAGCTAACAAATGGAAACAGGTTTACAGTTCATGTTTTGTGTCTTTAGAATTGTAATGCAAAATCCTCTTTTCTAGTGAATTAGGAATTTTGGTTACAGATTTGAAAATGCCACTTTTAGAAAGTGGACATTTTCCGGCCTTAGCCAATCAGTGCTGGCAGCCGTTCTCTGGGTCACATGACTGGGTGTAGTTGGCAGTTGGTCCTTGTGTATTCCTCTTAGAGAGTATAGGTGTGCCTGGATGTCTTGCTAGTAGCAACATGAAAAGCTGTCAACACATTTCAGATGTGTATTGGATGAACTGCCACAAAGAAAATTAAACATTGAAAGAAAACCACAAGCATGCCACCAGAATCTTACGTTGTTCCTGAGCATGTTAGAGTAAAACTGACATAAAAAGAAAACAAAAGACTGAAGAGGTACAATGTACTATGACAACTAGGAGAAAAAGACTGGGAAATACCAGATCAAGGTAGTAATCTGCAAATAAATGGAAGGCTGCAGGAAATTCTGAGGACAGCTAAACAAAATAGGCAGGAATTAAAACATAATGTAGTTATAAATTCCCAAAACGGCAGTTGCAAGATACAGGTATCTTGCAAAACATCTCCACCCTCCTATTCAAGCTGAGGCTGAAGATCATCTTCTTCAAAGAAAACCTCATCCTAGAGTATGCTCTTCTATTTCTCACCTTCAGACATGCCAACAGGCAGAGCCTTCCCATTTGTAAGGCAGGCTTACCTAACCTCACTGTATACTCCCTTCTGCTGTATTACACTCTTTTGCTATATTTTTAGATTTACTCTGAGATTTACAGCTTTGTCTTGAGGGGTTCGTTGTTGGTATTTTCAGCATTGTTGGGCATTCTTTCCATTGTCTGCTTGGGATTGCTCTCTGTCTGTTCTGCTGCCAGGTCAGTGTGGCTGCTTGGTGTTCCTGTGCTTGGCGTGCTTCTGGCCAGGTGGGTGTCCTTCCAGACTTTTCATGCCCTGTTGGGTGCTTCCGCTGTTCTGGTCCTCCTTGTGCTGGTTGTTTCTGGTGGAATGCTTACTTCGGCTCCTCTGGGGCTTTGCTTTTGGGCTTGGGGTCTCTGTGGTTTACCTCCTTTCTGGCTTTGGCTTATTTGTCTTCCTCTTGTCTCCTTCGGGGCTGACTCCCTTCCCCTTGGTGGTTTTGGTATTGGGGTCGGCAGGGCCTGGGAGCCCTGCTTGTCCTTTTTTTCTGTGCTTGGCAGCCTCCTTGTTGCCCCTGGTGACTTCTGCTTCCAGGGTGCTCGTTCGTCTGGCCCTTGGTTGTGTACCTATTGGTCTGGCCCGGGTTGTCTGGTGTGTCCGGTCTCCTTGGGTCTTCTTTCGTGTGTGGCATCCTCAGTGTCGTTCTGTTGAGGTGCTTCCTTGGCGGGTGCTCCTATTGCGTTGTTGGTTTGGGGGTGTTCCCGGTGTGGTTTAGCTTCCCTCTGGGAGGCAGCGCCGTGGGTTGGCTGCTTTTTTTTTGTTCGCCTTGGTCGTCACCTGCAAGTTCTGGGGGGAGTGGCCCTGTTGTTTGATTGGGTGTGTGGTGGGCTGTGTGCTCCGGCTGGGTTTTCCTGTGGTTCTCCTGTTTGCCTCGCTTGGGATGCTGCTTTTCGGTGTGGTGCCCTGGGTGTTCTTGGGAGTTCGGAAGGCCGGTTATCTAGCTTTGGGATGCTCCATAAGTAAGGAATGGTACGAGGACTGGAGAGACCTGAGGGTTACTTACCGGTAATCTTCATTACTCCTGTTGTCCTCATCCCCTTCCTTAAGCCCCTCACTCCCTCCTGGATGACCGGCCTTTCTGTTGGTAGCTTCAGGTGGAATGCTGGGTAGGTACTGGTTATGTACTCCCAGTGGGAGGGGGTGGGATTAGGAGTCCCAGCCTTCCCCTGATTTTTTGTGTCAGGGAGATGGTCATCTCTATAAGTAAGGAATGAGACGAGGACAGTAGAAATCTTCGCACCAACGTGTTTATAGTTTTAAAACAGTCATTATTTCATCTATTTAGGGGATGCATTGATGGAAAGTACAGTGTCGCTTTTGAGAGACTTGCTAATCTAGGGGAGAATTTAAAACTCTGAACCAGATTTAGCAGTGGATAAAAGACATTTAAGCATTCTGAAAGTGAATTTTCAAATCTAAAATGGCATTCCAAAAGTGCAAACGTGTGTTAAAAGTGATTTTCATTGTGAAAAAGTGAAGCATTTGCATTACAAAGCATTAGCAATTAAAAAGTATTAGCTGGTTTAGCTTTCATTTTTTTCTGTCTTTCAAATAGAGATTTTTTTCAAATAATTTGGAACCTGAAATGATCACTAATGTAAATATTCTAATATTTTAGGTATTCTTTTCATTTGCTTCAGCAGTTTCCATACATCACCATATTTTGTTATTACTTCATTGAAATTCTATTTCAAGTGTTCTTTAATATCATGGCAAGTTATAGCAATGTTGCAACTGTAAATATATGACAAATAATCACTAGTTACAAATGTATA
Organism: Calotriton arnoldi; assembly: GCA_963921515.1. Lineage (NCBI taxonomy): Eukaryota > Metazoa > Chordata > Amphibia > Caudata > Salamandridae > Calotriton > Calotriton arnoldi. Next base: position 96,764 of record CAWUFW010008693.1, on the reverse strand, counting down.
GAGACATATTTGAGTTTCGAATCAAAGATGTATAATTACACCTGCAGGTTTTAGGGAAAATATTACATTTCATGTCTGCCTAATGTCAGAATGCAAAATATCAACAATTACGCTATGTCAGCTCTAAACAGCTTTTCCATTTAATGTTTTCTTCTTGAGTGTTCCTTCTCAGACAACATCAAAGGATTATGCTTCCCCGATATTTATGCAATTTTGACAGTGCAGAAGAAAATTAGTGACGTGCAATGTGGACAAAATATTTCTCTGTGCAACTTTCTTAAGCTTTTTTAAAGTCAAGTTTAGGAATGTTAGAAATTAAACGTTGCTGGAAAAGTTTGAATGCGCGCATTCTTAGAGGAAATTACTTTTATGGCCTCACCTCGAGTTACCTGATAATTCAAAGGGAATTCCCAGCCATGAATTAATAATCTTGGTCAGTATATCTACCTATGTAGCTGGTCATTAGAATCCGAAGACCCAAAAATGTAGAATACAAGCAGGACTTGGAATTACTGGGTCCTTTCCTGCATCCTGATTACAGGGACTATATCATGACATTTTCCACCTGCTCTAAGCACCTGGAAAATGACGACAAACCCACCTATAGTTTTACTGCATCTGTTTTTTCTCACCTATAAAAGGGGGGCAGATATTCCTGACATTCCAGAAATAACTGCATCTAGTAATCCTGGGTGTGGGATTTCCAGCAACACAGACTCGTCTAGAGCAGGATGATCCAGCCGATTCATCCTGAGAGCCCTACGGCCTGATTATGAGTTGCTCGAAATTTTCCAACCCATGCTTAAACTTCTATTTAGGCATGTATCGTAATGTCCAGTTTGAAGGTAGTTCAGTCATCTGATAATTATTGGATGTATTAAATATCTCAACATTTGCTACGCTTTGTCATATTAACAATCAAAGAAGATGATCAGCACCCAACATATATTTAGTTCATTGTGTAAATGTGCATTCAGAAAATATTATTATATATGTCACAGACTCCGTTTCCATTTTTCATCAAAATGTTCTTTATCTCTTCTTTTCGTTTTATAAAATTCCCTGTAGCCAACGTGTTTTGTCCCTTATCTGAGACTTTTTCAGGGTTACAACAATACAAACAATGCTAAAAACACAGGGGCATATTAGCAAGACCCACGTTAAAATTATCGCTGTTTTAGCGGCAGGAAACTGCCGCTAAAACGGCGATAATGGGCTTGCTAATATGCGTTATAGAATTCCAATAGAAGCCCAGGTTAGATGTCCTGCACATCTAACCTGGGCTTCTATTGAATTCTATAACGCATATTAGCAAGCCCATTATCGCCGTTTTAGCGGCAGTTTCCTGCCGCTAAAACGGCGATAATTTTATCGCCGGTCTTGCTAATATGCCCAACAATTTTAAGATCATATCACAACATACTATATCATCGTAAACATTCAAAGTCATGAAACTCGTCTGGAAAGCTCCGTATGAATCTCACATTATAATTCATGTGTAAATATGAGACAATATTATGTTCGCTGTGCCTGAATATCAGTACAGTTCCAGAAAGTTACACCATAATCCTCACCCTTTGATGATCGGTCTAAGAAATATTTTTCTCATTCCCTTTTATTATTAGGTGCTGTGAGACATTTTAGAACTTACATTCCATCATTACATTGTTTCTCATGTTGTTACCAACTCATATAAATACTCATATCAAAATTAATTAGACAGTCCAAACAATGTATTCCTGAGCAATTTAATTTGGCAGGAATTAATCTCATTTGTAGGTAGGCTTGCACCAACATGTATAGTTTATATGTCCGCTCTAAAATAGAATGGGCTTCTACTCCGTGTTATGAGAATTATTCTCTCATTGAGTTAGTTATTTATAGAGTACGGAGATTAATTGAATATATAGAGAAATTTCCCTCTGTTACTACGAACGTGATTACTTCATTGATTTATCCTCAGCAAGTATAGTGCCCCAAATACGGAATATGCAAGTAAAGAAGGTACTTTAGAGTATAGTGCAGTTCAGTCGAAGTCTAGAGATTCACTTCTTCACCTTGTTCAGGTATCAAGGGTATTGTGTACCTTCCAAGTATCACTCCAAAAGAATCATAGTATCACTTCCTCCTTAAACAAAAATCCATTCACCCTTCACAGTCAGTTATAGGCACTATATGTCCAAGCCAATGTAGGCATCCAAATCTAATAATGTACAAAAACAAGAGAAAGAGACTTAGCACTTGCACTACCTAGTATTTTAGTAATATTCCAATCAGTAAGCGGAATTACTTTATCCTCTATAAGTCGAATTCTACACTTTATACTATTTAATGAATCAGCAGGGACATTGGTAAGCGTTTGCTTTAGTATGTAAAATCATTGCGGCAGAGAGCTTTCCTTTTCAAGCCACTGTGATTTTATACAAAGTTATTTGCTATGCTTAATTCGCATGACTCTAGGAACTAAGATTTAAATGTCCTCGATAGTAAGTGACTCTAGCGGGAAACATCCATTACAACGCAGTCATTACATCGCACTGCTTTTACAACGCAACTGTTACAACACAACTGCCTTTACATTGCATGCCATTACAACGCATTCCATTATAATGCATGTCACTAGAACGCATGCCATTACAACGCATACCATTACAACGCATGCCATTACAACGCATTATAAGGTAAGTATTGGAGATTTTTAGTTTTAGGGTGGGTGTGGGTTTTGGGGTAGATAGGAATAGTAATTTTTACCCCTACACTATCCAACACTTTCCCTACTGTTGCACTCACTGGAGTGGGAATAGTAATTTTTACCCCTACACTATCCAACACTTACCCTACTGTTGCCCTAAAAGTATTATGCGTTGTAATGGTATGCGTTGTAATGGAATGCGTTGTCATGGTAGTTTTTAAAAATGCGTTGTAATGGCATGCGTTGTAAAATCATGCGATGTAATGGTAGTTGCGATGTAAAAACCGAGTTGTAAAAGCATGCATTGTAATTGTTTGCGCTGTAACGTCATATATTCGACTCTAGCATATATTAAAAGTCAATTTATAAGTCCTCATTAACAAATGACTTCAGCATATATTAGACAAACCCGTTGGATCTACAGTCGGACTCTCATTATTGTTGATAGCACTCTGTCTATCGTTGATAGCACTCTGTCACTACAACATATAGTTAAACACAAACCAAGACTCACAATAAAATCGAGGAACTATGATTTAAAGGTTCTTAATAACAAGTGACTTTAGCATCTATTTAAAAGTCACTTTAACGATCCTCAATTACAATTGGCTTTGTCACGCATTGGACAGCCCCGTTAGAACTACAATTAAGCTCTCACTGTCATGGATCACCCACTATCACAAGGGCATGTAGTGCAGCATGATCCCAGGCTTGCAGTGTGTACCCTTTAAATGACAGGAAACATAACCTGCCACTGACAAGATTATATTTTTTACCCAGATCCATTGGCGTGGCACAAAACATCCAAACACAAGTTTCAAAATCCACGCCGCGCCACAGAAATCGTTTTTCAAAGCCCCAAATGATTGGGAACACCTAGATATGTTAAAAGCTAACCCCTAAACTGGAGCCAATGACAGTGGACATCTTGGAACATATAGTTCTATAAGTACACTTAATGGACAAGTTGTTTGAATCTCCTCCATTTAAATTCTAATCACAAGTCAGTGTAAATAACATAAACCTGGTCCAATGATGGACTTAAACAAAACAGGAAAAACTGCATAGGTGCTCTACCGAGTTAGAACTCGGGATAGATGTTCAACGTCATTCTGCTGAAATGAAGGATGGCTTAAATTTAGTTGCGACCAACGCAGCCATCTTGTAACGTACATCATTAGCGTTCATTTACAGTTACAGTTACTTTTGTCACGCATTAGACAGCCCCGTTAGAACTACAATTAAGCTCTCACTATCGTGGATAGCACACTGTCACCACGACATGTAGTAGAGCATAGTCCCAGACTCACAGTGTGTACCCTTTAGATAGCAGGAAATATAACCTGACACTGACAAGATTACATTTCTTACCCAGATCCATTAGTGCAGTGTGGCACGAAACATCCAAACACAAGTTTCACAATCTGTGCCGCGCTATAGGAATCGTCTGTTAAAGCACCAAATGATTGGCAGCACCTGGATGTGCTGAGAACTATGCCCCAAACTGGAGCCAATGGCCGTGGCCATCTTGGAACATCTAGTTCTATAAATGCACTTAAGGGAGAAATTTGTTTGTATCTCCTCTATTTAAATTCTAATCACAAGTCAATGTAAATGATATATATGAGGTCCAATGATGGACTTAAACAAAACATGAAAAGCTGCATAGGTATTCTACCGAGTTAAACGCGGGATAGATGTTCAGCGTCATTCTGCTGAAATGGAGGATGGCTTGAATTAAGTCATTACCTACGTGGCCATCTTGTAACGTACATTGCTAGCGTTCATTAGTTTCCAGCGCGTACAATCTATGGCAAATTCACATGGAGCCATAGGGGCAGCTACATAAATCTGGGTATTATACTCTGAGAATTGAGGGATACATAGGGTCATGTGGTTCCAATTAATTTATATGTTGCTTAACTTCAAGCACAATAGTAGTGGCCATCTTAAAGTGTCTTTTCCTTACAATCATATTCCTACTCCAATAATCACCTGGCGACTAGTGGAGACATATTTGGAAGCAAGATGATGTTTACTGAAGTGCCCTATAACAATCCATAAGATACACAAATAGCAATTAAATTATTCAAAAACAATATATATAATAAATATATTATAGCGTATATATATATATATATATATAGGGGGCGAGAAAAAGGGGGGTCCCAAAACACGTTTACTCTATGTTAATTTCCATAGGAAACTTTAGACAAAGCTACAGCCCGAATTGCTGAACGGAATTACACCACATTTGGCAAAAAGGTAGCTCTTGGTTCAGAAAGTGACCTTTTTTTTAAATGGTGTAAATCAGTTCAGTAGTTCCTGCGAAATTCAAAAAATAAATATCGATATCTGGTGGCCGAGGAGGATTCGCGAACCCTCCCGACCACAAGCTTTATTCTGATTGGCTCCCAACACTCCAAACCAGAAAGTGTTGGCAGCCATCTTGTGACTCGGTAGTCACAAGAAAAAGTTAATAAAAAAGGTAAAAGATTGAGAAAAGGGGTCAGGGTCGAAACACCCTGACCCCCTAGGCCTGCTTCGGGGGTCCCACAGGTACCCCAAGGGCCAAAAAAAGCATTTTTTTAAAAAAAGAATCGGCCGGAGTCACACTGGGTGCGCGAATCTGGCTGAAAAAATGCAAAGAAAATGAAGCGCTAGCTCCTGTGTTTCGTTTCTTTAAGCCCCCGGGTGGGCCAGGTCCCGGGGGCAATGTCGAATTAATTAGCGGGGACCGCCACCTCCCCGGGGCTTCATCAATAATGTGTGGGGGGCACGCAGCCCCCCCGCAGCCCCGGGGACCGCCACCTCCCCGGGGCTTTATTTATTTTAGGGTGGGGGGCCAATGCGGGCCCAGCCAAGCCCCAGGGACCACCATCTCCCCTGGGTTTTACTAAAATATGGGCGGGGGGCCTTGCAGGCCCCCCCGAGCCGTGGGGACCACCACCTCCCCAGGGCTTCACTAAAATATGGGTGGGGCCTCGTGGGCCCCCCAAGCCCCAGGGACCACCAAATCCCTGGAGCTTTTAGAACTAAGTAGTGTGGGGGGGCTTGAGCCACCCCACACTGCACCAGGGACCACCACCTCTCAGGGGAACTCTGTAGGGAAATACGGGGGTCCATTGTGGACCCCCGGCCCCAGGGACCACCACCTCCCAGGGCAATGGGCATGTTGTGAGGGGGGCCCTGCAGCCCCCCTCCTGGAGCCCTCCTTGGCCCTGGGGACCATCACCCCCCTGGGCCGGCTCCGGCAATTTCCCAGGGTGTCCACCCCTGGAACATTGCAGTTTGCAATGACAGGGCGGGAGCACGGCTCCCGCCCTGTCTCGCTTCCATGAAGCAAAGCAGATTGCTTTTGGATAAGGGGAGCTGCATGTTAGCAGCTCCCCTTGTCCAAAAGCAATGCCGGCTATGCAGGAGGTGGGGAGCCAGCAGGGACCGTGGGGGCATTGAGGCTCACCCCGCGGTCTCCAACGTGAGGGCCGGCTTTGGGGGATGGGGTCCCCGGGGCCAATAGTGGCCCAGGGAAGGGGGGTCATGCAGTCCACCTCCTTTAAAATTAAATAAAAAAATAATTAAAAAATAGGTGGCCATGCCACGGGGGATGGGGTCCCCTGGGCCGAAAGTGGCCAAGGGAAGGGGGGGCCACGCGTCCCTCCTCCCGTAATATTGATTTCTTTTTTTTTTTTTAAAAGAGGTAATGTCCCGGGGGATGGGGTCCCCGGGGCGGATACCAAATAATGGAAGTGGGACATTTTTTTTCTTTCTATTTTGGAGTCACGACCCCAACACGGCTCTCAGCGCGGCCCCCCGTGTAACGTCACGTTGGATTCGCGGATCCACCTCAAATAAATAATTTAGTAGTATATAATTTAGAAGGTAGAGTTGCATTTGTGAAGTTGCTTTATAGTGGTAGTGTGATTGATGTTAATGATAAGATTAAAATTGATAGAGTTAGTAAAAATATATAAAATTAAAAATTCAAAGTTAAACCTGAAAAGTGTACTGAGTTGTAGTACATTGAATTCATGCTTTTGCAGATTCGCGACGGGTTCGCGAATCCACAAAAAATTTAAAAAAGAGCATGTATATGTGAAAAAAAAAATAGATTCACTATTGTGTTATAGGGTGTCTCTAAAAAGAGCCCTTGTTTTCATTATGAGTTTTTTGTAGCTACATGTAAGTGTGAATGCACAGCTTTAGGTTGTTGAGAAAGACTCTGTTTCCTTGATCTGTGAAGTGTACTCCATCACTTCTGTAGATGTCATCCATATCAAAACGTAGATTGTTGTTATAGATGGAGCCCATCCTATGGTCTCTGAGGTAAGCAGAAACAGCTTTATTGACATTCTTTCTAGCTTTCTCAATCTGTGGAGAGAATTGATTTGACCACTTCCATTTCAGTCTTTGGCATATATTAGAGTATACAAAGACAGTTTGAGGCAAAAGCAACATCAATTGTGCAAAGGTGTCCTTCATTAGCATTTCCAGACCTACCCCAGTCAATGTGCCTAGGTCATTGCCACCACAGTGCACAATCATGAGGTCAGGGGTTGGAGATGCAAAAAGGATTTTAACTGAAGGCATCAATTGGTGCCACTTTAATCCTCTCTGTGCAATACATTTAATATCCACATTTTGCAAAGCTAGGTCTTTGTCAATACCTCTGCGTTCAGCATACCTTTTGCACCAGAAAACATAGCTGTGCCCAACAATCCATACTGTAAGCATCTTGAAGGGATGTCTGGAAGTAATGAAAAGATGTCTGTAGCTGAGGTAGTCAGTTGGTAGAATGAGAGGTATCTAAAATGGTGGACAAGATGCTGTTTTTTAAAAAGCAGATAATTGATTGGCTGTTTATGAACATTGTACACTCAAAAATAGGATGCATGTTACTTTGTTTAAAAAGCATGTTTTTTATTGGTTATTAAAAATGTTTGAAAGGTACAGTAGATAGGATAAGGTAATATTTTGCAAAAGTCAACCACACCTGCTGTTTGCATTTGCAAGCTGCTGTGATGAACTTGAAAATATGGTGAACTTGTGACCTGCTCTGTCCAGTTGAATGTTGCAGAAACTGTTACTATGGAAACTGGGATTAAGCCGAATGGGGGAAGGGTTGAATGTTAACTGTGGTTTTAAAATATGGAATTGTAATTTATATATAAGTGATATGTTATTAAAGTAAGATTTCCCAAATCAGTACTATGTTTAGAAGTGGTGTGTTCTTGAAAAATAATGCTAGTATTATTAGTAATACGTTTTTGAACTCCTGTATGGATTCGCGGCTCCATCGCGATGGTACACGGTGGAGTCACGACTGCAGAAAATTTCAGAACCATTTTAGGTACTTTTAGAAGTCAGTTGGCAAGGGTTAATATGTCTAACCAATAGAAATGTGTTTTACAATTTGAAATAATGTAGGAAGTAATGTGATTTGTTACTTACATTTATTTGAGTGGAGAAAGAGAGGGAAAGTTTGCCATTACTGGTTTTACCTTGTTGAGAGTGGTGCATTACATTGATTGTGTGCATAAGAAAATCTTTTATGAGTTTCTGATATTTCATATTCTACAAAACTATTTGAAGGTGAGTTATAAATTTGTGAGGTGTATTGTGTATTAGCTTTGTTTTTAAAGTTTAAAAATTATTCAAGAACTGTGATGTTTGAAATATATTATTAAATGTAGAGATGTGTATTGTAGTTTGTTTGATTGTACTTAAATGTTGTTTGAAATAGATTGTGTATATTAATATGTGTATATTGGAAGATGGATTAGCAATTATGGTAGTTTGTATTAGTGTGTGGAAATGTACAATTGAAGTATACCGCATACTTTTAGGTGTCGCTTTCAAATTGGAAGTGCACTCTGTCAAGTTTTAAGGTTTGCATGAACTTGTGACTGAAGTATGTCTCTACTTGTATATGTATTGTCATATGTGCTATACATTTGAAGATGCATGATGTTTAACAAAGAGGTGTTGTTGCTTTGTATGTGGCTAGGCTCAAGACTGTGAGTAGTAGTAGAATGGTGAAGTTACAGCAGAAAAGTGTGGTTTAAAACATGTTGATATAAGGTATTAGTGATTAGGATACCTTTTATAAGTCTCTAGAGAGGTACAGTTGAAATATACCACATAATTTTCGGTGTTTCTTGAAATGGGAAGTGTGTTCTGTGAATTCTTCAGGTATGCATAGTGTTGTGATTGAAGAAAGTATCTACTAGGAGATATATTCTGATATGTCTTATGTATCTGAAGATGCTAGATGTATAAAACACATGTATGCATCTATTTGTATATTTCTTTTATATATGATGCTGGTAGCAAAAGGTACAGACATATGCATGCATGCGTTCAGGAATATGGTGAGACTTACAGTTGAGACATGTGAAGGGTTGCTGCTTTGTATTTGGCTAGGTGTAACACTCTAAGTAGTTGTAGAATGGTAAAGCTGCAGCACAAAAGTGAGGTTTAAGACATGTTTGCAGAGAGATTAGTTATTAGGGTAATTTGTATGAGTCTGTGGAAAGCTACACTTGAAATATACCGCATCATTTTCAGTGTCAGTTTGATATTTTGAAGTGTAGTCTGGGAAGTTTTAAGATGTGGATGGTGTTGTGACTGAGGTATGTCTCTACTTGCACATGTATTATGGTACGTGTTATGCATCTGAAGATGATAGACGTATACATATTTTATATATGATGCTGTTAGCAAAAGGTACAGACATATGCATGCGTGCTTTCAGGAATATGGTGAGACTTATAGCAGATACATGTGAAGGGTTGCTGATTTGTTTTTGACTATGCTCAATACCTGAGTAGTAGTAGAATAGTGAAGCAGCAGCAGTAGAAAAGTGATGTTTGAGATATATTGGGTGAAGAATTAGTGATTATGGTACTTTATAAGAGTCTGTGTAAAACTTCACTTGAAGTATGCCGCATAAATCTAGGTGTGCCTTTGAAATGTTAAGTGTAGTCTGTCAAGTTTGAATGCCTTTATGCTCTTGTGAGTGAGGTATGTCTCTACTTGCACATGTATTCTGATATGTGTTATGCTCTTGGCAATAGGTATAGATACAAGCATGCATGCTTTTATGAATATGGTGAGACTTATGGCAGAGACATCTGATACGTTTATTTAGAATGCTGAAGCTGCAGCACAAAAGTGAATTTTAAGACATGTTGGCAGAGGGATTCTTCCATGCACCCCGGCACTACCCATGCACTCCTCCAATCACCTAGACATTACCCCTGCACTCATGCAATCACACAGGCTCTACCTATGCACTCCTTCAATCACCCAGGCAGTACTCCTGCATTCATGCAATCACCCAGGCACTACCTATGCACTCATGCAATAACCCAGGCACTACCGTTGCACTTCTCCAATCACCCAAGCACTATCTCTGCACTCATGCAATCACCCAGGCACTATCCATGCACTCCTCCAATCACCCAGCCACTACCCATGCACTTATAAAATCACCCAGGCTCTACCTATGCACTCCTCCAATAACTCAGGCACTACCCCTGCACTCATGCAATCACCCAGGCACTACCTATGCACTCATACAATAACCCAGGCACTACCCATGCACTTCTTCAATCACCCAGGCACTACCCATGCACTCATGCAATCACTGAGACACTACCCATGTACTCTTACATGCACTAATGCAATCACTCAAGCAGTACCTATGCAGTCTTCCAATCATCCAAGCACTACCTGTGCACTCATGCAATCACCCAGGTACTACTCATGTACTCCTCCAATCACCCAGGCACTACCCATGCAGTTTTCCATTCACCCAGGCACTACCCATGCACTCCTCCATGCACCCCTACATTACCCCTGAATTGATGCAATCACCCAGGCATTACCCATGCACTCCTTCAATCACTCAGGCACTACCCCTGCACTCATGCAATCACCCAGGCACTACCTATGCAGTCATGCAATAACCCAAGCAGTACCCTTGCACTCCTCCAATCACCCATGCACTCATCCATGCACTCAGTCACTACTCCTGCACTCATTCATTTACCCATGCACTCATAAAATCGTCCATGCAATACGTATGCATTCATGCAATCAGCCAATCACTATCCATCCTCTCTTCCAATTACCCAGGCACTACGCTTGCACTATGCTTGCACTCATACAATCACCCAGGCACTACTGTTGCACTCATGCATTCACCTAGGCACTACTCATTTACTCATCAATGCATTCAGGCACTATTCATGTACTTATCCATGCACACAAGCTCTGCCTCTGCACTCATCCAATTAGCCAGTCACTATCCATCCTCTCCTTCAATTATCCAGCCACTACCCTTGCACTCATACAATCACCCAGGCACTACCCATGGAGTCATGCAATCACTCAGGCACATCCATCACATGTCTCAGCTGTAGGTCTCAGCATATTCCTGAAACCATGCGTACATATGGCTGTGCCTTTTGCTAGCAACTTCATCTATGAAAGTAATATACAAATAGATGTATACCTCTGTTTTATATGTCAATTAACTTCACATGTATGACACGTATGAAAATGCATGTGCAAGTTGAGACATACCTCAGTCACAAGACTATAAAGGCTTTAACCGCTTCGCCGCGATCGGAATTCCGCCCAGGTGCTGGACATTCCGATCGCGGGTGTGGTCGTGACGAGCTCAGCTCGTCATGCGCACAGGCCGACCGCGCAGCATGACGAGCTGAGCTCGTCATGAGCATCGAAGGGGTTGAAGGGGTTGAAACCCAACTTATCTTAAACATCACTTTTCTACTGCTGCTTCACTATTCTACTACTAAACAGGTATTGAGCATAGCTAAGAGCAAAGGAGCAACCCTTCACATGTTTCTGCTGTAAGTGTCCCCATATTTCTAAGAGCATTCATGTATGTATTTGTACCTTTGCTAGTGACACCATATATAAAAAGAAGTGTGGAAATGGATGTATATCTGTGTTTTCCACATTTAGCATCTTCAGATGGATAATACATATCAGAATGTATGTGTAAACAGAGATATACTTCAGTTAAAACACCATCGAGACCATAAAACATGAGAGACTGTACATATTTGAAACAGACAACTACATTTATGTGGTATAATTTAAGTGTACCTTTCCACACACTCATACAAAGTAGCCTAATCACTAATCCATTTTCTTACAAGTCTTAAACTTCACTTTTGTGCTGGAGCTTCACCATTATGTGACTACTTATGGTGTTGGGTCTAGCCAAATAAAAAGCAGCATTGTATCACATGTCTCAGCTGTAAGTCTCTCCATATTCCTGAAAGCATGCATGCATATCTCTGTACCTTTTGTTAGCAGCATCATATATAAATGAAATATCCAAATAGATGTATACTTGTGTTTTATACCTCTAACATTTTCAGATGCATAATGCGTATCAGAATACATGTGCAAGTAGAGACATACCTTAGTCACAACACCATGCAGACCTTAAAACTTGACAGACTGCACTTCACATTTGAAGCAGATAATGAAAATTATGTGGTATATTTGAAGTGTAGCATTCCACATACTCATACAAAGTAGCGTAATAACGAATCCATCTCCTAACATGCCTTAAACCTCACTTTTGTGCTGCTGCTTCACCATTCTATGATTACATAGGGTGTTGGGCCTAGCCAAATATAAAGCAGCAATCCTTTACATGTCTCTGCTGTAAGTCTCACGATCTTACTGAAAGCATGCACGCATATGTCTGTACCTTTTGTTAGTAGCATCATATATCAAAGAAACACACACATAGATGTATACCTGTGTTTTATGTGTCTAGCATGTCCAGATACATAAAAAATCTCACAATATATGTGCAAGTAGATACATACCTCAATCAGAAGATCATGAAGATCTTAAAACTTGAGAGACTGCACTTCATATTTCAAAGAGAGACCTAGATTTATCCAACACACTTCAAGTGAACTTTTCCAGAGACTGTTACAGAGTACCATAATCACTAATTCTTCACCAAACATATCTTAAACATTACTTTTCTGGTGCTGCTGCTTTACCTTTCTACTACTAGTTAGGTATTGAGCATAGCCAAAAACAAAGCAGCAACCCTTCACATGTCTCAGCTGTGAGTCTCACTATCTTCCTAAAACCATGCATGCATGTGTCTGTATCTTTTGCTAGTGTACCATACATAAATGAGGTATACAAATAGATATATGCTTGTGTTTTACACATATAGCATCTTTAGATGGATAACACATATCAGAATACATGAGTAAGTAGAAACATATCTACATAGACACCTACATTTATGCGGCATACAAACATATGAATGCATGTTTACAGGAAGATGGTGAGACTTACAGCATAGACATGTGATGGGTTGCTGCTTTATATTTGTCTGTGAAAAGGTATGCTTGAAATATACCACATGATTTTAGGTCTCTACCTGAAATGAGAAGTGCAGCTTCTTATGTTTTAAGGTGTGCATGGTCTTGTGACTGAGGTATATGTGTACTTGCACATGTATTTTCGTATGTGTTATGCATCTGAAGATGCTAGATGTATAAAATACAGGTATACATATATTTGTATGTTTCTTTTATATATGATGGCACTAGGGAAAGGTACAGACACATGCATCCATCCTTTTGGAACTATGGGGAGACTTACAACATAGATATCTGAAGAGTTGCTGCTTTAAATTTTGCTAGGCTCTACATCTGAGTAATAGTAGAATGGTGAAGCAGCAGGAGCAGAAAAGTGATATTTAGGATATGTTGGGTGAGGAATTAGTGATTATGGTGCTTTATAAGAGTCTGTGTAAAACTTCATTTGAAGTATGCCACATAAATCTAGGTGTCAGTTTGAAATGTTAAGTGTAGTATGTCAAGTTTTAAGGTCTGCATGGTCCTGTGATTGATGTATGTCTCTACTTGCATATGTATTCTCATATATGTTATGCATCTGAAGATGCTAGACGTATAAAAGAGAGACATATCTCTATTTGTATGTTTCTATTATATATGGTAGTACTAGTAAAAGGTAGAGACACATGCATACATGCTTTCAGGAGTATGGTGAGATTTATAACAGACTCATGTGAAGGTTTGATGCTTTATATTTGGGTAGGCCTAACACCCTGAATAGTTACAAAATGGTGAAGCTGTAGTATAAAAGTGTACACGATGTCAAAAACCTCACTTTTGTTCTGCAATTTCACTATTCTGCAACTACTCAGGATGTTGGGCCTAGTCAAATACAAAGCAGCAACCCATAACATGTCTCAGCTGTAAGTCTACAATCACCCATGCACTACCCATGCACTCATCCATGCACTGAGGCACTATGTATGAAGTCCTTCAATCAGCCAGGCACAACCCCTGCACTCATGCAATCACTCAAGCACTACCCATACACTCCTTCAATAACCCAGGCACTACCGCTGTACTCATGCAATCACCCAGGCACTACCTATGCACTCCTCCAATCACCCAGGTGCTACTTGTGCACTCATGCAATCACCCAAGCAGTACCTATGCACTCCTCCAATCACCCTGGCATTACCCATGCACTTCTCCAATCACTGAGGAGGTACCCATTCACTGATGCAATCACTCAGGCACTACTCATGCACTTTCTACCCCAGCACTCATGTAATCACCCAAGCACTACCCATGCACTGCTCCATGCACCCAGGCACTACCCATGCACTCCTCCATGCACCCAGGCACTACCCATGCACTCCTCCATGCACCCAGGCACTACCCATGCACTCCCAGACATTACCTCTGCATTCATGCAATCACCCAGGCATTACCCATGCACGCTTTCAATCTGTCAGGCAGTACTCAGGCACTCCTGCAATCACCCAGGCACTACCCCTGCACTCATCCAAGCATTCAGGCACTCTTCATGCGCTTATCCATGCACTCAAACTCTACTTCTGCACTCATGCAATTAGCCAGTCACTATCCATCCTCTCCGCCAATTACCCAGCTACCACCCTTGCACTGATACAATCACCCATGCACTACCCATGGAGTCATGCAATCGCTCAGGCACACCCATCACATATCTCAGCTGTAGGTCTCACCATATTCCTGAAACCATGTATATATATCTCTGTACCTTTTGTTAGCAAGTTCATCTATAAAAGTAATATACAAATAGATGTATACCTATCTTTTATATGTCTATGAACTTCACATGCATGACACGTATCAAAATGCATGTGCAAGTAGAGACATACCTCAGTCAAAGGACTATAAAGGCTTAATATCCAAATAGCTGTATACTTGTGTTTTATACGTCTAGCATCTTCATATGCATGATACGCATCAGAATACATGTTCAAGTAGAGATATACCTTAGCCACAACATCATGCAGACCTTAAAACATGACAGACTGCACTTTACATTTGAAGCAGATAATGAAAATTATGCAGTATAGTTGAAGGGTAGCTTTTCACAGACTCATACAAAGTAGCGTAATAACTAGTCCATTTGCTAACATGCCTTAAAGTGCTGCTGCTTCACCATTCTTCGACTACATACTGTATTTGGCCTAGCCAAATATAAAGCAGCAATCTTTCACATGTCTCTCCTGTAAGTCTCACCATCTTACTGAAAGTATGTATGCATATGTCTGTAGCTTTTGCTAACAGCATCATATATAAAAGAAATATTCAAATATATGTATATTTGTGTTTTTATATGTTGGCAGAGGGATTAGTGATTAGGCTACTTTGTATGTTTCTTTTATATATGATTCCACTAGCAAAAGGCACAGAGAGATGCATACATGCTTTCAGGAATATGGTCAGATTTACAACAGAGTCATGTGAAAGTTTGCTGCTTTATATTTGGGTATGCCCAACAGGTTGAGTAGTCGCAGAATGGTGAACTGCAGCACAAAAGTGAGGTTAAAGACATGTTGGCAGATGCTTTACTGATTAGGGTACTTTCTATGAGTCTGTGAAAAAACACAAGTATACAACTATTTGTAAATTTGTTTTATATATGGTGTCACTAGCAAAAAGTACAGAGATATGTATGGATGATTTCTTGAATATGGTGAGACTTACAACAGAGACATGTTAAGGGTTGCTGTTTTATATTTGGGTAAGCTCAGCACTTTAGGTGTTATTTTGAATTAGGAACACCAGTCTGTGAAGTTTAAGGGACTTTATGGTGTTCTGAATGATGTATGTGTCTACTTATATATCTATTGTTTGATGTATTATACATTTGAACCTGATTGATATGGGTAGTAGTAGAGAAATCCTTTAGTTCTGTTGTCTCATTTTGTTGTAGAGGTTGTGATGTCATCTAAATGAAGGAGTTGTGCAGTGTCTAACATAGCTTTGCAATTGAATTGAAAGTGTTTCTTTATTTATAGATGAGAATATTTGTATATATTATTTTAATAATATAAAAAAATGTAGAACGTTTTTAAACTTTTCTTTTTTTCAGATATTCTCCATTATTAGTAAGAAAGATTCAGTATGACACGAAAACTTCAAAAGAAAAGAAAAGAAAAAAACAGTACTATTTAAAAGAGAGAGAAAAACAGAAATTAGATGTGACATTGAAGAAAAAGACTTCTGGTAAGAGAACTAAAGAATTTGTTAAAAGACTTTTAAAGAGCGTAATGAATTTTCAAAATGTGGAAAAGAGAAAGAAAATTTGTACAACCAATCAGAAGGAAATAAAAAAAGGACATATTAATGGAAAATCAAGTTATGTGAAAAAAATCCATGTTGAAAGAAGGATGAAAGAATATAAAGACATTAGGAAGAGAATGTCTAAAAGTAAAATACTCCAAAACTTATTGAAAGATTGTAAAAATATAAAAAGATCAGCAGTTTACAAAGAAAAAACAACAGATTGAAAGTGTAGTAGAAAAAGCATTTGAATTGAAACGAAAATTAATTATATTGGTATTGGAGAGAATGAAAACATTGAATAAAACAATGCAGTTTATGAAGGAGAAAAGCAAAAGAAAAAGACTGGTAAATAGAAGTAACTTTTGCAAACTTTTTTGGGGTGAATGGAAGCACACTTCTGGTACTGAGCCTTTTTTTTAATGAAGAAAGCTATTTTCAACAAAATAATTTAGTTCATGCAGTTAATACCAGTGGTCGTTGTTATGAAATGAAAGATGGTTGTCCAATTGAAAAGGAAAAGATG
Source organism: Calotriton arnoldi (assembly GCA_963921515.1). Lineage (NCBI taxonomy): Eukaryota > Metazoa > Chordata > Amphibia > Caudata > Salamandridae > Calotriton > Calotriton arnoldi. The sequence goes on along the minus strand of CAWUFW010008693.1, from coordinate 79,879 downwards.
GTTCCTAGAGATATTGAAGAAGTGATAGCTGAAGAAGTTCAAGGGAGACGTACACAAGCTCCAGTGTAGAAGTGGGATTATAGTAGTATTTGTAGTATTCGACAGGAGTCTATTGATATATTATGAGTTTTCTTACAAGAATATGTAAAAAAAAGTGTTAAACAGGAGATTAAGATGTTGCAAGGACTAGATCCTTGTAAAGTGAGAAAATATACTAAGTTGCAGGGTCATTCTATGGCTTGTCTTTCTAGAAAAGTGTGTCGAAGTACTTTTCATCATTTAAGAATGTTAGCAGTACATCATTCAGAAATGCGGACATTAGTAAGAAGATTGTACTACGTAAAAAGTACTGCATTATCTCTAAATGTAATAAACCCAGCTCTTTTGCATGGTTCAGTATCGGATGTAAAAACAAGTTTCTGATGATATACAGTTTGTTTCTTTGGTTCAGAAGAGGAGTGTACAGAAAGTGAGAGCTTGATAAGTGTAGGTGTTGGAGAACAGGTGGAAGATATTGCTACTGAGAAGTTTGGAGAAGAAATTACAAAGTATAAGATACTTTCATGTGAAAAACCAAACTATGTTTGTATTTGTTGTCGACGTATTCACTATAAAAGTCAAGCTAGGAATGTTGATGTGTATTTAAAAAGTGAAAAGGAAAACAATGATAAGTGGGAGCAATTTGGTGCCTATTTGCTGGTGGAAGGTCGTTTTGACTTGGGTACTGATCAACGTATTTGTAAATATTGTTACAACAAATTAGAAGAGAACAAAATGCCAGCTAAAGCAGTACATAACAACTTAGATTTAGTAGCTATTCCTCCGCAACTGGCAGATTTAAATACATATATGTCCATTCTTATTCAATCTGTGCACCCGTTTCAGGCTATAGTTAGTTTGGAGCCTAAAACAGGTAAGCTGCCTCCAACAGATTTACAAAGAGGTTTAAAAGGAAGAGTTGTGTATGTACCTTTAGATTTTAAGAAAAATATTGAAACTGTTGGTATAGAGAGAGAGGAAAGTGAACCTGTGGGTATTCTAGTTAATGGTGTACCAACAAAGAGTCGGAAAATATGGCAAGAGTCAGTAGATGTCACCAAACTTCAAAAGGCTACATTATATCTTCTACAAAACAATATTTATTATAAAACTGTAAATGTGGAAGAACAAGAAATATCTTTAGAAGATGGAACAGAAATTTAAACTAGCAAAATAGAAAAAGTGGACAGCTCCAGGAGTGAAGAAATTTATGAACATTACAGTATACATCCTCTACATTCAAAAGAAGTAATAGGAAACACTATTGAATTATTTCAAATGAAGAAAGCAAAGGGAACTCCCATGAGTGTATGGGAAAAAAGTTTAGAAGCTCGTTGTTTTCCACAGCTCTTCCAAACTGGAAAAGGTGGACGATATGATGAACGACCAGTACAGATTCCAGCTTCAGAATATCGTACGACAAGATTGTATTCAGAAGATCCAAGATTTCGACAGTGTATTCCATATTTATTTCATCTTATGTTTGAAAGTGACTTGTCTGGACTTTCATATGCAGCTAACCACATATTAAAAACAGGAGTTCATCTTACACATGTTTTTGCAAATAATTTTTGGGATAAAGTTCAACAAAGAGACAATCATTTAGAATCTCAGTTAATTGATTTGATGGCGTGTCAATGTGGTACTAATGAGTATTGGTATCGTCGTCACGGAGAAGTTAAATGTATGTTAAGAAACTTAGGAACCCCTACGTGGTTTGTTACGCTTAGCTGTGCTAAATATGAATGGGACGATTTACTAGAATTTCCATGACATCAAATTCAAATGTAAAAAACATTGAATTGAAGACAGCTGGAGAGCTGTGTTCCTTGGATCCTGTAAATGTGTGCAGATATTTTATACATAGGTTTCAAGCTATGATGTCATTTATCTGCAATAAAAATAATCCAACTGTTTTGTCTTTCATTGAAGACTATGTTACCTGTGCCATGCCAAAAGAAGGAGGAGAAAACAACTTGAGACAGCAGGTTTTATGGTTTCAAAGTCATCGATGTGGAAAATATTGTCGACGTAAATACACGTCAAAGGGAAAAGTTTATACAAAATGTCGCTTTTGATTCCCACATCCAGTAATTTCAAAAGGAAGAGTCAATAATTTCATGTCAGCAGTAAGGCATACTATAACTCAAAAATCTCCAAAGAATACTTACAACATAAAAAGAACTGAAGATTCAAAGTATATTAATGACTACAATCCAGTGATTTTGACAATGTGGAATGCAAACATTGATATCCAGTATGTTGCAGATAATTTGATTGGTGTTGCTCGCTATGTTACGTCATATATAACCAAATCTGAAAAGACGGAGTTGAAAGAAATGTGGGAAGAAATTTCACAAGAGAAGACTCTTAGTAACAAATTGTACAGCTTTAGTTTGAAGATGCTTTCCCATCGAGAGATTGGATCCTACGAATGTTCGGATCGGTTGACCTCTGCAAGTTTATATTCAAAGTCAAGAGGAATCATTTGGGTAAGTCTAGGTCTTGCTGCAACACAAAATCAAGTATTGAAATCTCTACAAGAAATTGAATACTTAGCATTGAATGAACCAGAAAGTACAGATATTTTTAAAACTAATATGTTGGATACATACTATCCCAAAAGAAGTCCACATCTGGAAAACATATGTCTCTATGAAGTACTGCAACATTACAGTTTTAAGAGAAATGTTACAGAAAATATAAATGAAGAAAAATATGCAGTAATTGCATGTGATGGATGTTTGGTAAAACATGCCAAAGGAAATCTTATGAACCACAGGAAACTCAGTTGTTAAACTCCAGATAAAAGGGAATTTTTCTATTTAGCACTTCTGCAACTCTTCAAGCCTTGGCGTAGTGAAATGTTATTACTTGGAGATTTTGACTGCTATGAAGATTCTTTTAATGCATGTAAAGATAGCATTCAATGCACAATTTTCCAACTTATCTACAAATGTTAAATGAAGAGATTGAACAAGAAACTACTATTGCGGCTGAAATAGCTAGAGACAGTTCTCAAGATAGTCAAAGTTCTTCTGCTCCACTAAGTCAAGATCCACTAGGACAACCAATTCTTGAAAATGAAGCAGCAATAGCCATGAATGAAGTAGAAACGGCAATGCAACAAGCACAACAGGATATTATTGAGTTGAAAAACTTAGAAGAAAAGCTAAATAGTGAACAAAAAGAAATATATCAGCAAGTGACACAACAGATACATATTGTTTATTGCATGAAAAGAAAGAATCCCAAAGCACATCATTTAAACCTATTCAAATGTACATCAGTGGGCAATCTGGAACAGGAAAAAGTTTCTTAATTAAAGTTTTGACCAGTTATCTACACAAAACCACTAAATCGCATTTATCTTGTGTTGTAACCACTCCAACTGGGTTAGCAGCAAACAACATTAAAGGGATTACATTACATCGATTACTCATGCTACCAGTTGAACATGAAAATAAGTTGTAATATCACAAGCTACCTGGAGAAGCTTGTTATGCAGTTTCAAGAGTACTCAAGAAAATGCAACTTCTAATCATTGATGAGGTGAGCATGGTGTCAAATGTAATGCTTGCCTTTGTACATTTAAGAATGCAACAGATTTAAAAACCAGATTATGATGTTCTATTTGGAGGAAAACATGTAATTCTATTTGGCGACCTACTACAACTTACTCCTGTAAAAGGACAACCTGTTTTTAAAACACTTGTCCATGAAGACACTAAGAAATCTTTGGGAAGTATTGCAAATGTCAACATTTGGTCTTATTTTGAATATAAAGAACTTATTAAGAATATGCAACAAGCAAGTGATGAACATTATGGAAACATTCTTCAAGATATAAGAATTGGTGTTTTAACAAAACATGGAAAAAAAGCTTTACAAAGTCGGCTTTTAATGAACTTGTTTCCAAATGAAAACACAGCACCTGAAATAATATACAAAAGAATTGGAGAAAATAAGTCTATAGTTTGCCTAATGCCTACACTGCAAGAGTGTTCTACATTCAATCAAGAACTTTTGAAATTGGAAAAACAACCAATACTGAAAATGGAAGCTATCGATAAAATGGAACACAAAGGAGTTACTATTCTTCTCTCAGAGAAATTACAGTCAAAATTGGATTATTTGGAAAAGTTGGTGTTAAAGACTGAAGGCTTAGAAAAAGCTTTATATGTATGTGTGAACTGTTGGGTAATTTTATGGCGTAATTTGAATGTAGAAGAAGGTTTAGTAAATGGAGCAAAGGGAAAAGTTGTTGATTTTGTACATTTTCAGAACAGAGATGGAATAGAATTTTTGAAGATTTAGGGGCATATCAGCAAGGCGATTATCGCCACTTTAGCGGGACTTTTCCCGCTAAAGCGGCGATAATTTTATCGCTTTATCAACAATCTGTCGCTAACTGCTGTTAGCGACAGCTTGTAGGCGATAGCGACCGGGTTGGGTGCCGCTTTGCATGCCAGCGATATTTATCGCTAATGGCATGCAAAGTAGGCGTTCCTCACCTAACAGCGACTGGAAACAGTCGCTGAGGTCGCTAACGCCTATCAGCGAGGCAGGGGCGGTGATTAGCGAACCAGCGCTAAACAAGTTTAGCGCTGGTTTGCTAACACCTGGTCCCACCCTGACTTAGCCATGTAATCCAATGAGAGGTGGATTACATGGCTAAGTCCCCTCGCACTATCAGCAAGCAGAACTGGGGAACAGTGTGAATATCGCCTGTTTTCAGGCGATATTCACACTGTTCTCAAGGTTTCTATCGCTTTGGAGATTAGCATTGCTGATTGCACGCTAACTCCGCGATAGAAACCGGCGATGCCTGGCGATAATTATCCAAGCGCTAATTGCGCTTTGCGATAATTATCGTCAGGCATTGCTGATAGGCCCCTAAATTTGATCAGATTGAAGAGGTAAAACAGATTTGACGTTGTAGTCTTCGTTTTTTGCTTGTAAAAGACTTGTCTGTTCATAAAAAACAGTTTCCTCTTTCTTTAGCATATGCTGTAACCATTCATAAATCTCAAGGTTTAATTGTAGACAGTGCTTTGGTAAATATTGGAAGTACAGTGTTTAAAGAAGGCATGGCATACGTTGCATTGTCTCGAGTAAAAACATTATCTGGTTTGTATTTGATTGATTTTGATGAGAAAAGGATTAGTGCTAATGTAAATTGTGTAAGAGGGTACAATCGGTTTAGAAGACTTTATGCTCCTAACTTAGGTGAATATCCCATGTATGAGAAACGTGTAGTGTGTCCAAAACAGAAATATGACAAATATTCCACTGAGATTCAAAAAAGAAAACAATTCAAGAGAATGATGAAACTGCAAAGAAAATGAAAATGGACACAGTTGTTGATATTGTAGGATACCAGTTAGAAAATAGTTCAGGTATCAACTGCTATGCTAATGTAATTGCAAATGTTGTGTTTTATCTAGAGGATCTTCATCATGAAATTATGGAAAATCGAGAAAAAAGATTCTGTTCTTTATTACATTATATTTTTCAAAAGTTGGTAACTGATAGAACTAAAATTCATACTGCTTCTGGCATTCGGCATCTTTTGGATATATGTACCGGATCATTGAAATTTACATTGAATGTACAACAAGATGCACAAGAATTTCTTATGTTTATGCTTGCAGTATTGGAAGATGAAGGAATAGAATTTGAAAATGTATTTGGACTAAGTTACAGATGGGATCATGATTGTGAAGAGTGTTCATTTTCTTCTACCACTGAAATAAACACTGAACGATTCATATATTTGACAATACCAGATTTCAAATCAGTGTCTTTTAACAAATTAGTAAAAACAGCTAATCAAGATATGAAATGTTCTCATTGTAAATCAGAAATGTTGTCAATATTATTTATAGAAATATTTGGACAATATGAAATTTTAATGCTACAACATTGTAGAGCAGATGGAAGAAAATTGGAAACCAAAATTAAAAATTTTGTGGCGAGTCAAGTATAAATTTCAGGAAGAACTTTTAAAGCAGTGGCTATTATTTTCCATGATGGACCTACTACAACATCTGGACACTATACTGTGTATTTAAAGTGCAAACAAGGATGGGCACATTGCAATGATGCCCATTTGGAATTCAAATGTAGGTTGCCTTACGAATAACCAAATTCATATCTGATATTTTTGATGCCAAAGTTTCGAAAACATCATTCGGCCTATTGGGAAGATCTGAACACGAATTAACACATTTATTTTGGATATTTTCAATGCAAATGGATTTGGAAACATTATTCGGCCTACTGGGAAGATGTGAACAATTACTGTTTGGGTTATTGTTTGTTGTAATTCTTATTGCATTTGCAAAATTGTGTTTGAAAAAAGTAGTTTATATATTTGATCTTTTTATTATACCCGATGTAAATGAGAGTGTATATTTTAAGAAATGTACTTGAGAGAAATAAAAGCCTTAATGAACTTGAAGATTGTAATTTAGAAACTGTAGATAGGTAAACAGATAGTTACACTTGTTGTAAATATTTCCAACGCAGATTTGTTTTTTTTACAATCTCATTAATTGGTTTTTTACCCTCGCTGTTGTATGAAGATCTACATTGAAATCACTGTGTACAGTGAAATTCAGTAGAATCTGAGAACAGCAAAAAACGAAAACTGAATATGTTTGTAATTCTAAAATTATGTTGTGTTAATAAAACTATAATATTATATGCAATAACAGCTTTCCTTCTTCTTTTTTACAGAAGGTAATGGTAAAGATTGAAAACAATTTAAATTCAGTTTACAACAAAACTACTGTAAAATAGTTCCACTGAGTTTTGTATCTTCTTTAGTAAAAAAGGTAAGATGAAATAATGTAATAAGCATGATAATGTGAACTAATGTTTACAGTCGCTTTTACTGCACTCATCCATTTTTTCAAACACTACCCATGCACTCATCTACACAGTTAGGCACTATTCCCACACTCCTCCAACCACCCAGGCACTATCCATGCACTTCTGCAATCACCTAGTCAGTACCCACACACTTATATCACCTAGACACTACCTATGTACTCCTCCAATCACCCAGGCACTACCTGTACACTCATGCAATCAGCTAGACATTACACGCACACTCTTGCAATCACCCAGGTATTACCTATACACTTCTCCAATCCCCAAACATTACCCCTGCACTCATGCAATCACCCAGACACGACCCTTGCAATCTTTCAATCACCCAGGCAGTATCTATGCACTTCTCTAATCACTCAGCCAGTACCATGCACTTATAAAATCACCCAGACACTACCTATGCACTACTCTAATCATCCAGGCACTACCACTACACTCATGCAACCACCTGGACATTACCCTTGCACTCATGCAATCACCCAGACATTACTCATGCACTCCTCCAATTAACCAGACATTACCCCTGCACTCATGCAATCACCTAGTCATTAAACATGTACTCCTTCAATCACTCAGGTAGTACACATGCACTTATAAAATCACCTAGGCACTACCTATGCACTCCTCTAATCACCCAGGCACTACCCCTGTACTCCTCCAATCACCCAGCCAGAACCCTTGCACTTATAAAATCACCCAGACACTACCTATCCACTCCTCCAATCACCCAGGCACTACCGCTACACTCATGCAATCAGCAAGATATTACCCCTACACTCATACCATTACCCAGGCATTTTCTATGCATTCCTCTAATCCCCAGACATTACCCTTGCACTCATGCAATCACTCAGACATTACCCCTGGTGTCATGCAATCACCCAGACATTACTCATGCACTCCTACAAACCCTCACACATTATCCCTGCACTCGTGCAATCACCCAGGCATTACCCAAGCACTCTTTCAATCACCCAGGCACTACCCTTGTAGTCTTCCAATCACCCAGGCACTACCCCCGTACTCATGCAACTACCCAGCCAGTACCTTTGCACTTATAAAATCACCCAGGCACTACCCCTACACTCAAGCAATCAGCTAGACATCACCCCTACACTCATGTAATTACGTAGGCATTACCTATGCACTCATCTAATCCCCCAGACATTACCCCTGCACTCATGCAATCACTTAGGCATTACCCATGCACTCCTCCAATGCCCCAGACATTTCCCCTGCACTCATGCAATCACCTAGGTATTACCTATGCAGTCCTTCAATCACTCAGGCAGTACCCATGGACTTATAAAATCATCCAGGCACTACCTATGCACTCATGCAATCACACAGGTGCTACTGATGCACTCCTCGATGCACCTAGGCATTACCCATGCCCTCCTCCAATCAGCTATGCACTATCCATACACTCATTCAATCACCCAGTCACTACCCTTGCACTCGTCCAATCACCCAGGCACTACCCCTGTACTCATACAGTTACCCAGGCAATACCCATGCACTTATAAAATCACCCAGGCACTACCTCTACACTCATGCAATCAGCTAAACATTACCCTTACACTCATGCAATCACCCAGGCACCACTTTCGCACTCCTGCAATCACCCAGGAACTACCACTACAGTCATGCAACCACCCAGACATTACTCTTGCACTCATGCAATCACCCAGGCACTAGCTATGCACTCATAGTATAACCCAGGCACTACTCTCGCACTGCTGAATTCACCCAGGCACAATCCATGCACTCCTCCAATCATCCAGCCAGTACCCATGCACTTATAAAATCACCCAGTCACTACCTATACACTCTTCTAATCACCCAGGCACTACCACTACAGTCATGCAACCACCCAGACATTACTCCTGCACTCATGCAATCAGCCAGACATTACTCATGCACTCCTCCAATTACCCACACATTACCCCTGCACTCATGCAATCACTTAGGCATTACCCATGCACTCCTCCAATGACCCAGACATTACCTCTGCACTCATGTAATCACCTAGGTGTTACCCATGCACTCCTTCAATCACTCAGGCAGTACCCATGCACTTATAAAATCACCCAGGCACTACCTATGCACTCATCTAATCACCCAGGGACTACCCCTGCACTTGTATAATCAACCAGCCATTACCCCTGTACTTATATAATCAAGCAGACACTACCCTTGCACTGCTCCAATCACACAGGCACTACTATTGTACTCATGCAATCACTCAGGCACTACCTAAGCAGTTATGCAATAACCCAGGCAGTACCCTTGCACTCCTCCAATCACCCAATCACTATCCATGCAGTCCTCCAATCACCCAGGCAGCACATATACACTTATAAAATCACCCAGGCATTAGTTATGCACTCTTCAAATCACACAGGCACTACTGACGCACAACTCTATGTACCTAGGCATTACCCATACACTACTTCAATCACTCAGACAGTACCCATGCACTTATAAAATCACCCAGGCACTATGTATGCACTCTTCTAATCACCCAGGCACTACCCGTGCACTCATGCAATTACCCAGGAATTACCTATGCATTCCTCTAATCACCCAGTCAGTACATATACAGTTATAAAATCATCCAGGCACTACCTATGCACTCATGCAATCACCCAGGCATTACCCCTACACTCATGCAATCACCCATGCATTACCTATGTACTTATGCAATAACCCAAGCACTACTCTTGCACTCCTCCAATCACCCAAGCACTATCTATGCACTCCTCCAATCACTTAGACTTTACCCTTGCACTCATCCTATAAACCAATGCATTAGCTATGCACTCCTCCAATCACCCACCCATTATCCTTGCACTTCTGCAATCACCCAGGTAGTATCCATGCAGTCCTCCAATCTTTCAGGCAATACGCATGCACTTATAAAATCATTCAGGCACTACCTATGCACTCATGCAATCACACAGGCACTACTGATGCACTCCTCAATGCACCTAGGCATTACCTGTGCACCCCTCCAAACACCCATGCACTATCTATGAATTCGTTCAATCACCCAGGCACTACCCTTGCACTCATCCAATCAGGCAGGTACTATCCATACATTCCTTCAAACACCAAGGCACTATATAATTGTTTATTTTGGGCACAGTCCATAAAACACATCAAAACCATACAAGCATACATTTTGAATACTTAAAAAGGAATCAGCCAATATAGGAGCTTGTTGCAAGAGAATATAAAAATCTTATTAAAAAGCATTTAAAAAACGTTAGATCATGTTAAAAGGATAGAAAGGCCTAGAATTGTAACTATTTGTGCAATTTGATTGAGGGCCTCCTGATCGATCTTCAGAAAATCAAATAATCGTGACTAGGGAAAATGTGCAAAATAGCAATCATTAGGGAAATTCAAGGGGATAAATAAACAGAATATGTATATAGAACAATTCATGTAAGCTTAATATTCGAGAAAAGAAGTAAAGCGGTTCACTATCAAGATTCAGGTTTGCCAATTGCCTTTTTCCTTAACGCCCATGAAATGTACAGGTACTTGGAAACTGCGAAGGCTAAGGGCTCACTAGTGTCACTTTTGAAAAGTCTCTCCGCTTCATAATAGTGCCTTACACCCAGGTTTTTACATACAGACACCAGCCATTTTTTGCAGACGTTACTGTATGCTGGACAGAATAACATAAAATGGGACTCCGTTTCTACTATGCACCTTCAGTTTGGGCAACAATCCGCTTGTGATATAGCATTGGCCCATTTGGATGTCTGTGCTCTCAGAGGCAAAACCCCACACCTATATTGCACATACAGACTTTTTAATTGGTGGGGGAACATTTTGTTCAAATAGGGTTCAAACTTAGGCGTGCTTTTGTGGTTCAGAAATTTACCAGTGACAGAATTGGTCAGGTGGGTTTCCCAGGTTTGGGATAGGACTGCTGCCCAGTAAGACTGTTTTATTTTTTGGGCATCACCTTTTACTATTGTTTCCGGAGCAGACCATAAGTCCCTCATTCCTATTCTGTGCGCAAGATCTTTAATGTTTTTCAGCCATGGTGTTCTCAAATTTCTATCAAGAGTCATAAGATGTTTCACACAATCTCTATAGGCTGCCAATTCATTAGTGCACCATAATCTGACCCAAAATAAAAGAGGTTTTAACCACTATTAAATGAATAGGATTGAGAGCCAAGTCTAGGCGAAGCGGTGTAGTGGGAGAGCTTAGGGGGAGCTTAAAAAGTGTTTTAATGAACCTATTCTCTATTTTTGTAAGGCTCTCAGTGTCGGTGTAACCCCATATCTCGGCTCCGTATATTGCTGATGCTACAGCTGAGGAGTTATATACAGAGATAACCGGAGAGACAGCTCTGCTAGATGCTGTTCTAAACCACCTCACTATAGCGAAGGCTTTCTGTGGAGGGTAGTTTTACTTTTTGCCATTTGAGGGCCCCATGCCTGGGTGTTACTTAGCCTCACCACTAGATAGTCGAAGTGGTGGACTACCTCTAATGGACACCCCTCAACGGTCACACTACCTCTGTACCCTTTGTGTGGGTTGATCATCATGATTTTAGATTTAGACGAATTTAGCTCTAGGCCCCTTTCTGTGCAAAAGGTAACAAAAGCATTTAGTTCTATTTGGAGACCCATGGAGGTTCGGGAGATCAGCAGGGTGTCGTCGGGAAAAAACATCAATATAGGGGTTGGTATTCCCACCACTTTCGGCGCATCATGTTCGCATTCCATCAGTCTCTTCACTGCGCCATTAATGAATAGGCTAAACAATGTTGGTGCGAGGACACACCCCTGTCTGACTCCCTTCAAGATCTCTATCTTTTCAGTCATGTCCCTAAAGGTGTTCCATCTGACCCTTGCGTATGTATTAGTGTGAAGGAGCCTAAGGATTCTTAAAAGATCTGGGGGTATGCCATACCCAGCTAGTACCTCCCAGAGTGTATCTCACAGGACCAGGTCAAACGCCGCTCTTAAATCAATAAAAGCGACGTATAGGTGGTCACGCAACAAGGTGATATATTTCCAGGTTATCACCTTGAAGCGGAGGACCTGGTCCAATGTACTAACCTTCAATCTAAAGCCTGCCTGAGACTCTTGCATAATACTGTTCTCTAGGATCCACTCATTGAGTTTACATAAAACTTGTCTACTGAAAATCTTTTGGGAGTTATCAAGGAGACTAATAGGCCTGTAGTTTGAAGCAATGGATCTGTCTCCTTTTTTAAAAATAGGTATAATAACGGCACCTTGCCATGAGGGAGGAATCCTGTTCACTTTTAAAATACTATTTGATAGGACGTTCAAATACGGGGCCCAAATAAGTGGTTTAGAGAGGAAGAGGTCTCCCGGAATGACATCCATCCCTGACGCCTTACCCCTTTTCGTTTGCTCTATTGCTTTAAGGGTATCCAGTAGGGTAAAAGTAAAAGTGGAATGAGTAACTGGGATGGAAGGAGGGCTAGTGAAATTTGGAATTTGGGGGCCGTGGGCTTCGTCGAGACAGGGGATCACTGCGGTGCATTTTTGCTGCGGGCAGTCGTATAAATTACTGAAGTGAGGGACCCATATGTCAGGGTTGATCGATGGGTCTAGGGGATGGGAAATGGAAGGGTTCGCTGCTAGAAGTGTCCAAAAACATTTTTGGTCGCCCTTCTCTAAAGCTTCAGCAATCATTGCCCATTGTTTCTCCTCCCATTCTCTTCTAGCTTTAATGAAGAGAATTTTGTATTCTCGCCTGGTCTTTATAATTTCAGGCGTTGAGCCCCTATTAATTGAACTTATAAAAAAATTATTTCCAGTTCGACAGTCCTTATCATACCATGACGGTATTGCCTTTCTAAATGCTTGGCACTACTCTTGCTCTCTTCCAATCACCTAGACTTTAACCTTGCACTCATACTATCACCCATGCATTAGCTATGCACTCCTCCAATCACCCACACACTACCCATGCACTCTTGCAATCACCGAAACGTTACCCATTCACTACTTAATCACTCAGGCACTATCTATGCACTCATGCAATCATCCAGCCACTACCCATGCACTCTTACAATCACCCAGGCATTACCCATGTACTCATGCAATCACTCAGGTAGTACACATGCACTTCTCCAATCACCCAAGCACTACACATGCACTCATGCAATCACACATGCACTACCCATACACTTCTCTATATATTATGCTACAAAATGAGTGGGTGTATGAGTGTATGAATAGATGATTTAGTGGGTGCGTGACTGACTGTATAAGTGAGTGATTAAATGTGTCTTAGTGAATGCATGGGTGATTGACTGTGTGAATGTCTGTATCAGTCTGTCAGTTGCTGTGTAAGTCGCTGCATAAGTTGGTGAGTAGCTACATGAGTGTCTATATGGGTTAATGATTGGTTGTTTGAGTACCTGTACGGGTGCCTGAGTGTCTGTGTGGGTGGGTGGGGGGTATAACTCCCTGCATGGATGTGTGAGTGGGTGATTCAGTGGGTGTATGGGTTCATGAGTACATCTGCGAGGGGCTGTATGGGTGAGTGAGTGTGCGTATGGCTGTGTTGGTGAGTGAATGGATGTCTCAGTGGTATATGTGTGAGTAACTACATATGTGAAAGGCAGTATATGTGAGTGTTGGAGTATATAACTGACTATATGTGAGAGTGAGTGATTGTGAGAGTGGCTGTATGGATGAGTGTGTGCTTGTGTCAGTGATTGTATAAGAGAGTAAGTATGTGTTAGTTTCTGTATCAATAAGTGAGGTGGTGTGTGAATAACTATATATGTGAGTAAATGGGAGTGTGATTGATTCTTTGCATGACTGACTAGGTGTGTGAGTAACTCTATGGGTGAGTGGCGGTGTGTGAGTGTCTGTATGGGTGTATGAGTGCATATATCAGAGAATGTATTGATGAGTGACTGCATGTATGAGTGACTGTATGGGTGAGTGAGTGGATGTGTGTAGACCTATGAATCAGTGAGTGGGTATGTACTAACTGGTATTGGTGTGTCTATGGTTTCGAGAATGGTAGTCTGTATTTTTGAGAGGGTGTATCAAAGGTTATATTAGGGTGTGAGAAGGTGCATCAGATGAACACGTGGACGATGTCATCAGTGATGTCATCATTGATGTCATTTCAGATGTCATCAGTGATGTCACTGACCAGGTCAGGAGTGATGTAATATGTGACATCATCAGCAGTGCATTGCAGGGGCGAGAGTTATAGTTAGCTCAACTAACTATAACGGCCGAATTTCTCTGGTTTTGTATGACTAAAATGTCCAACTAACTATAACGTCCCTGAAACCTGTGTTTTTTTCAGTGAATTTTTAAGGTTTTTTAAATGCTAATTTCTAACTATAACATCCCTGAAACCTATGGTTTTTTCAGTAAATTTCAAAGGTTTTTTAAAATGCTAATTTCTAACTATAACGTCCCTGAAACCTATGGTTTTTTCAGTGAATTTCAAAGGTTTTTAAATGCTAATTTCTAACTATAACGTCCCTGAAACCTATGTTTTTTTCAGTGAATTTGAAAGGTTTTCTAAATGCAAATTTATAACAATAATGTCCCTGAAACTTATGGTTTGTTCAGTGAATTTCAAAGGTTTTTTAAATGCTATTTTCTAACTATAATGTCCCTGAAACTTATGGTTTTTTCAGTGAATTTCAAAGGTTTTTTAAATGAAAATTTATAACTATAACGTCCCTGAAACCTGTTGTTTTTTTCAGTGAATTTCTAAGGTTTTATAAATGCTAATCCCTAACTATAACTTCCTTGAAACCTCTGGTTTTTTCAGTGAATTTCTAAAGTTTTTTAAATGCTAATTTCTAACTATGCCTACATAGGTAGGACATGTGCAAAAAGAGGAAGAAAGGCACAGAAAGAAGCAAGAGAAGTGCAGAAAGAGACAAGAGAGGTGCAGAAAAAAGAAGAAAGGTGCATAAAGAAGCAACAGAAATGCAGAAAGAGGCAACACAAGTCCAGAAAGAGGAAGAAAGGTGCAGAAAGAAGCAAGAGATGTGCAAAAAGAACCAACAGAGGTGCAGAAAGAGGCCTACTTTGACTGTACCTTACAACAGACTCATACAAAGTAGCCTAATCACTAATCCGTCTCCCAAGATGTCTTAAACCTCACTTTTCTCTTGAAGGTTCAATATTCATCGACTGCTCAGAATGTTAGGCCTACCAAATATAAAACAGCAATCCCAAGCATATCACTGTTGTAAGTCTGACCAAGTTTGTGAAGGTATGCATGCGTGTGTCTTTGCTTTTACCTAGTGACACGTTACATAAAAATAAACATACAAATACTTGAATACCTATGTTTCAAACAGCATACTCTGTAATTTTGTGTACAAAAAGGTAGAAGCAAGAGAAGTGCAGAAAGAAGCAACAGATGTGCAGAAAAAGGCAAGGGGGTGTAGAAAAAAGCAAGAGAGATGCAGAAAAAAGCAAGAGAAGCACACAAAGAACCAACAAAGGTGCAGAAAAAGCCAAGAGGGGTGCAGAAAGAGGAAACAGAAGTGCAGAAAGAGGCAAGAGAGATGCACAAAGAGGGAAGAAGGGTGCAGAAAGAGGCAAGAGGGGTGCAGAAAGAAACAAGAGAAGTGCAGAATGAAGCAACAGGGGTGCAGATAGAGCCAAGAAGGGTGCAGAAAGAGGCAAGAGATGTGCAGAAAGAGGCAAGAGAGGTGCAGAAAGAGACAAGAGATGTGCAGAAAAAGGGAAGAAGGGTGCAGAAAGAAGCAAGAGAGTTGCAGAAACAGGCAAAAGGGGTGCAGAAAGAGGGAACAGGTGTGCAGACAGAGGCAAGAGAGGTATAGAAAGAGGGGTACAGAAAGAGTAAAGCGGGATGCAGAAATTTGCAACAGAGGTGCAGAAAGAAGCAAGAGCAGTGCAGAAAGAACCAACAGAGGTGCAGAAAGAGGCAGGAGGGGTACAGAAAGAGGCAATAAAAGTGCAGAAAGAAGCAAAAGAAGTGCAGAAAAAGGCAGGAGAACTGCAGAAAAAGGCGAGAGAGGTGCAGAAAGAGGCAGGAGAGGTGCAGAAAGAAGCAAAAGGGATAAAGAAAGAGGCAAGAGGGGTCCAGAAAGAAGCAAGAGAAGTGCAGAAAGAAGCAACAGAGCTGCTAAAAGAGGCAAGAGGGGTGCAGAAAGAGGCACGAGAAGTGTAGAAAGAAGCAACAGAGGTGTCAAAAGAGGTAAGAGAGGTGCAGAAACAGGCACGAAAGGTGCAGAAAGAGGGAACAGGGATGCAGAAAGAGGTAAGAGGGATACAGAAATTTGCAAGAGAGGTGCAGAAAGAAGCAAGAGCAGTGCAGAAAGAAGCTAGAGAGGTGGAGAAATAGAGAGGGGGGTGCAGAAAGAGGCAAGAGGGATGCAGAAATTTACAAAAGTGGTGCAGAAAGAAGAAGAGCAGTGCAGAAAAAACCAAAAAAAGGGCAAAAAGAGGCAAGAGGGGTACAGAAAGACCTGGGAGAGGTACAGAAAGAGGCAACAGAGGTGCAGAAGGAGGCAAGAGAACTGCACAAAGAGACAAGAGAGTTGCAGAAACAGACAAAAGAGGTGCAGAAAGAGGGAACAGGGGTGCAGACAGAGGCAAGAGAATTGCAGAATGAGGGAAGAGGGATGCAAAAGAGGCAAGAGAGGTGCAGAAAGAAGCAAGAGCAGTGCAGAAAGAAGCAACAAAGGTGCAGAAAGAGGCAAGAGGGGTGCAGAGAGGAGAGAGAAGTGCAGAAAGAAGCAAAAGAGGTGCAGAAAGAGGCAAGAGGGGTGCAGAAAGAAGGAAGCACCGAGCAGAAAGAACAAAGAGATGGTCAGAAAGAGGCAAGAGAGGTGCAGAAAGAGACAAGTGATGTTCAGAAAGAGGGGTGCAGAAAGAGGTAGGAGTGGTGCACAAAGAAGCAAGAGGGGTACAGAAAGAGGCAGGAGGGGTGTAGAAAGAAGGAAGAGAAATGCAGAAAGAGGCAAGAGAGGTGCAGACAAAGGGAGGAAAGGTACAGAAAGAGGGAACAGGGGTGCAGAAAGAGGCAAGAGAGGTGCAGAAAGAGGGAAGAGGGGTGCATAAAGAGGCAAGAGGGGTGCAGAAAGAAACAAGATAGATGCAGAAAGAGACAACAGAGGTGCAGAAAGATGCAAGAGAGGTGCAGAAACAAGCAAGAGATGTGCAGAAAAAGGCAAGAGAATTGCTGAAAGAAGCAACAGAGGTGCAGAAAGAAGCAAGAGAAGTGCAGAAAAAAGCAAGAGAGGTGCAGAAAGAGGGAAGATGAGTGCAGAAAGAGAGAACAGGGGTGCAGAAATAAGCAAGAGAGGTGCAGAAAGAGGCAAAAGAAGTGCAGAAATAAGAAACTAAGTTGCAGAAAGAGGCAATAGGGGTGCAGGAAGAGAAGAGAGAAGTGCAGAAAGAAGCAAAAGAGGTGCAGAAAGGGGAAATAGGGGTGCAGAAAGAGGCAAGAGCAGTGTAGAAAGAACAAACAGATGTGCAGAAAGAGGCAAGAGATATGCAGAAAAAGGGTGCAGAAAGAAGCAAGAGAGTTGTAGAAACAGGCAAAAGGGGTGCAGAAAGAGGGAACAGGTGTGCAGACAGAGGCAAGAGAGGTACAGAAAGAGGGAAGAGGGGTACAGAAAGAGTCACGAGGGACGCAGAAATTTGCAACAGAGGTGCAGAAAGAAGCAAGAGCAGTGCAGAAATAACCAACAGAGGTGCAGAAAGAGGCAAGAGGGGTACAGAAAGAGGCAAGAAAAGTGTAAAAAGAAGCAAAGAGGTGCAGAAAGAGGCAAGAGAACTGCAGAAAAAGACAAGAGAGGTGCAGAAAGAGGCAGGAGAGGTGCACAAAAAGGTAGAAGGGATACAGAAAGAGGCAAGAGGGGTGCAGAAAGAAGCAAGAGAAGTGCAGAAAAAGCAACAGAGGTGCTGAAAGAGACAACAGGGGTGCAGAAAGAAGCAAAAGAGGTGCAGAAAGAGGCAAAAGAAGTGGAGAAAGCAGCAACAGAGTTGCAGAAAGAGGCAGTAGAGGTGCAGAAAGAGAAAAGAGAAGTGCCGAACGAAGCAAAAGAGGTGCAGAAAGAGGCAAGAGGGGTGCAGAAAGAGGCAATAGGGATGCACAAAGAGGGAAGAAGGGTGCAGAAAGAGGCAAGAGGGGTGCAGAAAGAAACAAGAGAAGTGCAGAATGAAGCAAAAGGGGTGCAGATAGAGCCAAGAAGGGTGCAGAAAGAGGCTAGAGATGTGCAGAAAGAAGCAAGAGAGTTGCAGAAATAGGCAAAATGGGTGCAGAAAAAGACAAGAGAAGTGCAGAAAGAGGCAGGAGAGGTGCACAAAGAGGTAAAAGGGGTACAGAAAGAGGCAAGAGGGATGCAGAAAGAAGCAAGAGAAGTGCAGAAAGAAGCAACAGAGGTGCTGAAAGAGACAACGGGTGTGTAGAAAGAAGCAAGAGAGGTGCAGAAAGAGGCAAGAAAAGTGCAGAAAGAAGCAAAAGAGGTGCTGAAAGAGGCAAGAGTGGTGCAGAAAGAGGCAAGAGAGATGCACAAAGAGGGAAGAAGGGTGCAGAAAGAGGCAAGAGAAGTGCAGAAAGAGGCAAGAGATGTGCCGAAAAAGGGAGAACGGGTGCAGAAAGAAGCAAGAGAGTTGCAGAAACAGGCAAAAGGGGTGCAGAAAGAGGGAACAGGTATACACACAGAGGCAAGAGAGGTGCAGACAGAGGGAAGAGGGATACAGAAAGAGGAAAGAGGGATGCAGAATTTTACAACAGAGGTGCACAAAGAAGCAAGAGCAGTGCAGAAAGAACCAACAGAGGTGCAGAAAGAGGCAAGAGGGGTACAGAAAGAGGCAAGAAAAGTGCAGAAAGAAGCAAAAGAGGTGCAGAAAGAGGCAAGAGAACTGCAGAAAAAGACAAGAGAGGTGCAGAAAGAGGCAGGAGAGGTGCACAAAGAGGCACAAGGGGTACAGAAAGAGGCAAGAGGGGTGCAGAAAGATGCAAGAGAAGTACAGAAAGAAGCAACAGAGGTGCTGAAAGAGTCAAGAGGGGTGCAGAAAGAGGCAAGAGAAGTGCAGAAAGAAGCAACAGAGGTGTCGAAGTAGGCAAGAGAGATGCATAAACAGGCAAGAAAGGTGCAGAAAGAGGGAACAGGGGTGCAGAAAGAGGAAAGAGGGATACAGAAATTTGCAAGAGAGGTGCAGAAAGAAGCAAGAGCAGTGCAGACAGAAGCAACAGAGGTGCTGAAAGAGTCAAGAGGGGTGGGGAAAGAGGCAAGAGAAATGCAGAAAAAGCAACAGAGGTGTCGAAGGAGGCAAGAGAGATGCATAAACAGGCAAGAAAGGTGCAGAAAGAAGGAACAGGGGTGCAGAAAGAGGAAAGAGGGATACCTAAATTTGCAAGAGAAGGGCAGAAAGAAGCAAGAGAGGTGGAGAAATAGGGAGGAGGGGTACAGAAAGAGGCTAGAGGGATGCAGAAATTTGCAAAAGAGGTACAGAAAGAAGCAAGATCAGCGCAGAAAGAACCAACAGAGGTGAAAAAAGAGGCAAGAGGGTTGCAGAAAGGACAAGTGTGCATGTTCACAAGATAGAATTATGGAAGGCGTGTGATATGATACAAACATGATACCAAGAGGTGTGTCTGACTAGAGCGTATCTCTGATGGAGTACTCCGGTGAGATAAGCTGAGATATGTAGTATAGTACTTTGGGATGACATATATGTGAAGATGGCTTGATATGTAGTATTGATATTAGTGATAATACTTATGGAGTAAAATACTGACTGAACTATGCTCGGTCTCTCTACTATTTTATTTTAGCTGGAGACTTGTGGGACGTATTGGAATCCCTTTGATATACACATAGCTACGTTTAGACGTCGTGAGACACAGAACCCCTTGTGGGTCGGAATTATCACCACAAATAAAGTAGGTCTTTTAACATTACACTTATGTATGGATAGTAGAGACTATTTTGATGGCTGAACTGACACACTATATCATTTTCTGTCGTGACTTTCCTTATAGAGATTTTTACACAGAAGACTTAGGTATTTATTGCGCCGTTTTCTGACTCAAAACTGGGGATATATAGGGATCACTCACAGCTTTTCTAATCATGAACTTCAGTGAAATTAGGATGTTCACGGATACTGATTGAGATTTCACGATCACTTTCACCTTGGAAGTCACAAAAAACTTTTATTTTACATAGTATCACACGCTGATATAACTTGGCTCACTTTGGACACGAGATTTCACTTTTCACTCCACCCTCCCTTCGGCATTCTGGATATATTCATATCCGCAATTGGACTTAGGGGCCTATTATATTTTTATTGAATACTGGTCTTTTCCACCCTGCGCATGGTTTTGCATTTTTTAATTATAGGTGTGTTACTGATCACCTCTGATCAGACTTATGTGTTTGAGTTTATGTACACCTGATTGTTTGTAAGGTGGTACATTCTTTTGTTTTGTTTTGGCAGCCTTGATAAAGTCGCGGGACAATTTCCCATGTATGCGACGAAACACTTATCGGCTGTTTGAAGACCCAGAGATTAAAGAAACAAGAAAAGGATTCACACACTTGTATTTTATTATTTGTGCTTATGCTGTGCATCTGTAAAATATTTGAGACACCCTCAACATGTGCTGGGGATTGCTGTGCTTATGTATCTAGTGGTCTTTGGTCACTAGCTTTGGGGAGGTCAGGGGTTCTCCTCGCCTTGCAGCACCATCACTTTTGATTAGCAGGTTCTGAAAAAATACATGTGTTACTCTCCGGTGTGGCGCCATTCTTCCTAAAAATATACCACAGACCTTCTACCTTTCTAAGTGTGATTAGGAGGCAGCCCAGGAGGCACAATGACCACATTCACCATAGAAAGGATGAATAGGGACAGAGAGGCAGAGGATCTTTTGAACAATGTATCAGGAAATAATACTATGACCTCACTAGCACAGGGTAGACAAACCTCTAGAAATGAGGGCTTGAGACAGAAATTTATTAAACTCGAGAGGTTAAGGAAAAATGAAATGTCCAAATGGTGGGACGCCGCCACCTTGAAACAATATATTAGAGTCAAAAGAATTCCCAGGGGACTCAGGTCACAGATCATACCTACGTATGATGACTTGGAGCCAGAACTACTGGTCGCTTGGGAAAGGGAATTGACAGATAACTCCAATCGGCTAATGGGCATTCTCATTGAGAATTGTGAAAGGAAAGTATTGAAACTTCAAACAGAAATAGATCAACTAGAACTAGAGATCAAACAATTAAACGTACCCGAGGCAACCGAGAAGAACTACGCTATTTTAAATGACATGGTACAATGCCATGTGGCAGATATTAAACAGCGGACAACAAGGAAGTTGAAAAGGGATGAACGTGACTATTCTAGTGGCAGAATTTTCACGTTCACCAAGAAATATGATCACTTAGTTCCCAAGGATAATCAGCCAGGCCCTAAATCAATAAGTTCCAGCTCGACTTCTCTAGATACTGCTCAGACCAGCAGCAGTGAGTCAGACAGAGGAGATAGCATGACTAGCATTCCCAATCGCGAGAGCCATTTTTTAGAGGAAGTACAGAGAATAAAATGGGGGAACAGAGAAAACAGACGCCCCGCACCCGCAGCAAGACAAGGAGGGGCAGGAGAGGGGGCGCAGGGAGAGGAGCGTCCAGGAGTGAGGACCAGGTCCTGGAATCTGAAGAAATGAATAATGTTAATGTTGTCAATCTCACAGACACATGCCTTTCAGATGTTACTCTCTCTATGCTTACAAAGGGGATGAGTTTTTGCCCGACCACTACAGGTGATGTTTGTGAAGTAAAAATAGATTTGTATAAGTTTGTTAGAAAAATGAAAATCAAGAAACATTTCCAAATGTTTGATTATGGCAATAAAAATTTGCAACAACGCAATAAAGTGTACATGTCTAGCAATCACACGATCCAAGATGTACTTGATACTAGATTACTGTTATCTATAACTGATTGTGAGAACGAGGTAATAACTACTGACATAGTTATGCGTGATCTTAACATAGCGGATGATCCCAGCATCACCAGTAATCTGAAGGCAAAATCCAAGTGGACCCCGACACTGTTTACTGGCAACAACATAGACATTTTCCACAAATTAATGATATCAGATTTAGACAGACATTCAGACAAGAAAAGACATAACAAGACTAAGAGAGAAAACCTGACACACAGAGAACGAGAGGCCCTCATGAACCTGATGAAAGATAAGGACATTATAATTCGGGAAGCAGACAAAGGGGGGAACATTGTCCTTATGCGCAGTACTGACTACGACAGTGACATCCTGTCCCAACTTAGTGATCAGGAATGCTATGAGCTTCTCCCTAACAACCCTGTGTGGAAACTAACAGATCACATTAATTGACACTTAAAACAATGGCATGAACAGGGGTTACTTGATGACAATGAGCTTACATACTTAAGAGTTGACAGACCAAGGTACCCCTCTATATATACACTACCCAAGATACAGAAAGACCTTCCTTTCCCTCCGGGCAGACCCATAATTTCGGGTAATGATGGTCCAACAGAGAGGATTTCCGAATATGTGGATATCTTTTTGCAGCCCATGGTAAAGAACTTGGCGTCACATATTCGCGACACCCAACATGTCCTAGGGATTTTGGCAGATCTAAACTGGGGCCATGCCCCCTTTTTACACCACTCTACAAACGCACCTCCTGGTGCACTGCTGCTCAGGGGATGAAGTCCACTTTAGTCCTGAGGTCCTCAGGACACAAGAGGACCTCATCGCCCCGCCAGCAATGCGCCAAGAGGCAAGTTTGCAGAGTGGTGTAAAAAGGGGCATATCCTCGGACCACCTCTCATCAATCCCACTGTGTGGGGCTTACTGGAGGTACCTGGTGGACTAGTTGGCCCCTAAGGACCCTTAGCATTCAAGGGGACTTAATCCACCAACCCAGAACATGCCAGGAGGCGCGGTTGCAGAGTGGTGCAGGGAGGGGGCGGGGCCTCCCACGAGATGCCGGCTTTTCTTTTTTTTTTTTTTTTTTAGAAGGAGGGCTGTGTGGCCACCCTTCTTTTAGTATTTTTTGGGCCCTGGGGACCCCATCTCCCAGGGCATGACCCATTTTTAATTCTTTTTTTTTTTAAACGGGAAGGGGCCCGCGCGGCCCCCCTCCCAAGGCCGATTTTGGCCCTGGGGGATAGCCTTGTTTATTTACATTTTTAAATTATTTTTAGGGAGGGGGCCATGTGTCACTGACCATGTCATGAGTGATGTAATATGTGAAGTCATCTGCAGTGCATTGCGGGGGCGCGAGTTATAGTTAGCTCAACTAACTATAACGGCCGAATTTCTCTGGTTTTGTACAAGTGAAATGTCCAACTGACTATAACGTCCCTGAAACCTGTGGTTTTGTCAGTGAATTTCTAAGGTTTAATATCTAAGGCTTAATTTCTAAGGTTTAATAGCATAATATATATGTAGCACTCAAATGTGAATCCCGATGTCCATAATATAGAGAAAGCAATATACAGAAAGGTTTAGATATACACTTACTATTTCCAAATGATTCAATTTTTTTTTCTTTACTTCATTTATGGATCCTATGACCTCAAACATGTATTGGGCAATAGGACAGAACCACCATACATTCTGGTCACTTTAAAAAAAGACGATTTCAGGATCCCCACTATTGAATTTATAATTACCGTTCCTGTGCTTAGGTCATGATTAACCATATCCCTCATACACTAACAAATGTATACAGGCATGCAAGCCAATATTTCTTGGTCATATTGGTGAACACCTTATATCATTATTATATAAACACTTGCCAGAACCAACACGCTGAGTAACGAACAGATGATACACAGTTTGCAGGAAATTATGAAATTCAATATTGGTAATCAAGCCCAACATGACAGTTCTCAGACGGCATATCCACCTTGCTTCTGTCTCCCTCAGCTGTAACTCTCTTATCACCTACCATAGGCCTGACAGCAACATCAAAATATTTTATGGCAAAGGTAAATATCCTTCCCCTTTCATTTTTTTAAACATAGTTTATTGATTTTCATGAGCATATTCATAGGACAGTGACATCTTAATGTTTTGTATCATCGTTTACACATACTTAATACAGAGTAGATTCAAAGGTCGCATTCTAACATATACATGCTACAGTCCGTGAAATTTTAACAGTTACATAGGTCACAGATGATCATACAATTTGTCCTATTAATCATGGCATGGCTAATCATATAAACCATCACAATTTTATGATAACATACCCAATACCTCTCCCCAGGGTTCTAGTATTTGTAACTAATTAAAGCGCGTCACCGCTCCGTATTCCTGACCTAGATGTAAGAATTCTCGACGATATTGCGTTCCCGTCCGGGTGACCACCTCATTTATTCCAGCATGCCGTATTATTAATGTAGTTTATTGTGTGCTCGGGGTACTAGATGCATGATCTGTAGTTATACTTTTGAGTGCCTCCAGCATTATGTCCCATTTCATGGATATTTGCTTTTTACGGAGACCACGTGCCTCTTCGCGACGGATAGCTGCACTTTCAGCTCGTCCCCAATCCAGCACTTCACTGTGCCATGCATATATAGTGGGTGGCCTCTTCGATTTCCACCTCATAGTGATGGATCTTTTCGCTAATATAATTGCCAAATCAAGAAAGCAGAGTTGGACCTTGTGGGAGGACGATCGCTTACAGAGACCTAGTAAACATTCCAAAATCGAGTCTTCGATACCCATTCCTGTGACTGAGTGTATATGTTGGCGGATCGCTACCCAGTATTCCCTCAGATGTGGACATGCCCATAGCATGTGAACTAAATCCGCCTCCTCCAGTTGACATCTAGGGCAATGTTGCTGCGTGTGGGGATACATCTTCTGTAAACGGTGCGGTGTAAGGTAAGACCTGTGTAATATCATACACTGTATGAATTTAAATTATGCATTCCTGGTCACTTTTTAAGGATATTCTACTATGGTTGCCCATTCCCTGTCAGTTATATCACGTCCGACATCTACCACCCACTTAGCTTTCAGGGCATCCAGAGGTATCGCCGCGTGAGCACGGATCCCTACGTACAACCATTTAATGAGGTGACTACCTCATCCCATAAAGTACAATGCTTTGACTAGTTCATTTATTTGGGGTTCTTCCCTTTGAGGGGCCAGTGTTTTTTTACATAGTGTAAGATAGATGCATGAAGCATGTACAGATGGTTCGGTACCCCATTTTCCCGAATATATTCCGGCATTGAAAAAAGCCCCAATCGTATCTACACCTTCCTTTGACCATGCCCGGAGCCTGTGTGACGTAAGTCTACCTGTGTGAAGTGGGATGCCCAACAGCGGGATATTATCTGCATAAGGAGGGGAAGTTGACGTGTACTGTAGTGTTCTCTTCCAGCAGTGTAGCGCCGTTTGCAATAGGGGTGGTGTGTCCAGTGGGATCCTAGCCTTTGGTAGTAGTAAAGTGTGAAGTGCCCCTTGCTCGATGCAGGCCTCTGTGTAGCCTATCTCTTGCAGGTTGCGGCCTGCAGTCCAGTATGATAGCCACTGCAGTTGGCATGCATAGTAATATGCTCGGAAGTCCGGCACTCCCAGACCCCCCGCCCACTTGTAACTTTTTAAGGCTTATCAGCCTTCTACCCGGTCCCCAGATTAATTCCAAGAGTGCAGTATCTAGCGTTTTAAAAAGGGCTGGAGGAATTATGATCGGTAAATTTGTGAAATAGTATAGGAGTCGAGGGAGGACCACCATCTTGGACACCGCCACTCGACCCATCATTGAAAGTGGAAGCGAAATCCAGAATGCTATGCTGGAGCGCAGCCCTCGTATGACCTTATTCAGATTGCCCTCCAACATATCCACTGGTGACCTGTAAATTTGGATGCCTAAGTATTTAAAAGTGGTGTGGGCTACCGGGATCCTGTACAGACCAAAGTCAATCGCTGCAGGGCGAGTATGTTGTTGAAAGAAAAAGGCATCGGACTTTGATTCATTTATAGTCAGACCGGATATATTTGCAAACGAGGCAAATATTCCAGGTATCGGCTCCAAGGTGTCCAGGAGGTTCCTCGCATAAATTATTATGTCATCTGCGTATGCAGATATTAAATGTGTGGTATTGGCGGATGATATCCCCACATGCAGCGCCTCATGCCGTAATCTGAGTGCTAGCGGCTCTAAGGCTAGTACGAACAATAGTGGGGAGTGTGGACAACACTGACGTGTGCCTTTATATATGGGATATTCCTTCGATATCTGTCCACCTGTCCTCACTCTAGCAGTGGGAGCGTCGTATAATAAGCGTATCCAGCGAAGGTATCCTGGGGGGAGCCCAAATCTTTCAAGAGCCCGGAACATATAGTCACATGATAAAGTATCAAACGCCTTTCTGAGGTCGAGTGCTATACAGCCTGTGTTAACCAATTGATCCGGGTTAGTTGACATCATGTGGTGGAGCCTCTGTATGTTTAAGGACGTATTATGTGCAGGTATGAATCCGCATTGGTCTGTGTGTATTAATTTATGTAAATGGGGAAGGAGCCTATTAGCTAATATTTTACTTAATATTTAATATTCGGTCACTAATAGTGATAGTGGATGATACCCTGTGATGTCCGAGGTGTCTCTCCCTGGTTTAGGGAGTGTGACTACTAGTGCCTGTTTAGTGGAGTCAGGGAGCCTTCCCAAGTCTAGTGATGTTTTATATAGGATTTCTAGTTGTGGGATCAAAATTTCTGAGTATGTAGCGTAAAATTCTATCGGTAAACCATCCAGTCCCGGTGGCTTATTGCGCAGTTATCCGTTTATGGCGGCTTTTATTTCCATGCTCGTGATTGGGCCTTCCAAACCATCCCTGCAACCTTCAGGGATCTGGGGATATGGCAGGTCCGCTAAGAATGTATCTATCATGGTAGCGTTCAATGGGGCCAGACTACTGTATAGGGCAGTGTAGTACGCAAGGAAGGAATCATTTATCTCTTGTTGCGTATAAACCATGTTTCCCCCGGGTAGGGATATTTGACTTATCACAGTAGGCGGAGGATCCACCTTCAATATCTCCGCTAACAGCGTCCCTGCTGTGTCAGCGTCTGTGTGCTGCAATTGTGTGTATGCTCTATAATCTATGACTCTAAGAGTTTCCAGAAGTTCACAGTGTTTTATGCGTGCTTCTTGCAGTGCACTATGTTTGTCAGTATCTCCCACTGCTTCCTGCTCCAACCTGCCCATATTCTCATCAGCAGATTTCAAATTTGCATGCACTTCCTGCCTGGCTCCCACTGTAGTGCTAATTGCGGCACCCCTAATCACAGCCTTTAGTGCATCCCATTCCTCTAAAATAAAGGACGCAGTAATTCCATTTTCAGGAAAATAATTCACCACTGCAGTGGATAGTGTAGATCGAAACACTGCATCCTCCAATAATTGGGGCCATAGTTTCCAGGTAGGGACTGGGGCGGGAACTCTACCCCATGCAATACGGATTTCTAGTGGGTTGTGATCGGAGAAGGTCTTTGCCAAGTAGGTAGCATGAGGTATTTGTGCAGCTATGGAAAGAGAGCAGAGGAACCTGTCAATCCTTATATGTAAATCATTAACTGGGGAGTAGAAGGAGTACTCTGTATGTGTTTTATTTTGTAAGCGCCAGATGTCGCATAAATCCCAACCGAGCACCCAGGTACGAAGGGCTTCAGCTTGTTTGACAACCCTGGCACTATGGAGGGGGGTGTGAACGATCCAGTTCAATATTCATGACTGCATTGCAGTCCCCACCTATGACCCATGGAAATGCTTCCCATCCCGTTAAAATCGCATTAAGACTCATGAAGTATTTATTTTGGTCAATATTAGGGGCATATATGTTCCCCAATACAACATGCCTACCATCAAGTGTCTCGTGAATAAAAAGATATCTGCCCAGCGTGTCACACCATCATTCCAATTCCACAAATGGGACACCGTATCTGATCCAGATTGTAACACCTCTGGCAAAGGCGGAATAATCAGTGGAGTATAATTGCCCTTTCCATTTCTTACGCATTTTTGCAGTTTCTGATAATGTAAGATGGGTCTCCTGCAAAAATACAATTTGCGCTTTGCGTCTAAGCAATTGTGCGTGCACTCTGTGCCGCTTATGTACAGAGCCTAGACCCCAAACATTCCATGTTATTAAAGTGTAAGTGTTTAGCTTATGCATAACCTGATATGTAAGGTGGGAAGACCCGCGGACAGGGTGAGAGACCAAGAATTAGGGCGTGACAGCAAGGTTTCGTTAGAACACATTAATCCCCAGCAAACCATTAATACAAGGCCCAGTCAGCAAACTATGCTGGACCAAAATAAAAGTACAACAGCTAACATTGTGTTGCATTGAACTATTGCAAATGCAATTGGTGGTACGTTGCTTGCGCCAAGCACGATTCTGTGCTTATACATAAGTACTCTAGTGAGCCCGGATTAAATTGTAGAAACATTACAATGCCATAGTAATTACTGAAAAAAAAAGGATATACATGTCCTTGGGAGCCTGCGACAGTAGTTCTGTGATCCCATAGACTACTGCATAGACAAGGCTGCGGTTCTGCGTTCAGCAGCCCAGGTGATCATCCGCAGTTTGAGGGGTTACTGTGGGGAACAAGGTGACACTGCCCTCCGAATCAGAATGTTCAGCACTTCTCTCCTTGGAGACAGAGTCCATAAGCAAGGCAGAGTCTCTGAACGTGGTCGCAGTATCTAAGGCCTCGTCTCTGCTTTTCCGCACCTGGTCCTCGGTGGGGATGTGGGTTACTTTGGAGTGGGGGCCCTTGCCAGTGCGGCGAGAGCGTTGTCTCTGCAGTTGCATAGAGTCACCAGAGTGTGCTTGGCGGGTTGTTCCAGATACAGCCGCTGGTTCTGTCACCTCTATCCATTCTTCTACCTCCTCAGGACTATCGAAGAAGTAGGTTTTCTGGTCGTATATATAATTTTTAACCTGGACGGGAATAATAAGGCATACTTGAGGTTCATGTCCCGCAATTTCCTTTTGACAGGTTGAAATGAAGATCGTCGTCTCTGGACCATTAGGGTATAGTCTGGATACAGGGATACCTGACAGTTTTCATATCGGATTTGGGATCTCTCCCTTGCCCGCTGGAGCAGTGCGTCACGGTCCCTGAAGTTCAGGATTTTGACTAATAACGGCCTCGGAGGGGCACCAGCCTTTGGTCTACCAGTGGGTATTCTGTGGGCACGTTCTACACAAAAGAAGCTTGAGAGCCCGTCAGGAGCTACGTACTCTTGGAACCATTGTTCCATGAATGAGGTTGCATCGGTTCTCTCTGAACGTTCGGGAAGGCCTATGACGCGTATATTATTCCGTCTTGCTCTTCCTTCGGCATCCTCCGCCCTGTCCAGAAGGCCCGTGACTTGACGTTGTAATGTCACTAGTTGTGATGCCTGCTCTTTGTGCTGTGGTACAAGTTCTGCCAGAGTTTCACTGTTGGTTTGCACCTTAGAGGCTAGCTTTGAATGGTCTGCCTTGAGCAGTGTGAATCCCGCAGTGAGCGAGCCAATTTGTTGCTCAATCGCTCTTCTGGACTCCATGACCTCAAGTAAAATTAAATCCAGTTTGTCTGGGGCCGACATGTTTCCATAGTATGCGGCACACAGGAGAGTGAGGGAGGACAAGTAGATTGTTCAGGTTCTTCAGTGGATTGTGAGTTAGGAACAGGGGGCTCCTGCATTTTCCCTCTTTGTCGTCCCATTGCACACTATGGGGCATATTCTCAAGAACGTGTGATAACCACTGCAAATTTAGCCTAACGCAACTTTGCATATCGCAGTCCATCGCGGGAAATTAACACCTTGTTAACCAAGTATTCACATCACGGCGGCCCCATGCGATACTCCCCAGATAGCGCGCCAACTGACTGCGTTAGAATCAACGCCACGCCGCAAAAATGCGAAACACCAATGCCAAAAAAGCTGCGATAAGGCCAATCACGATTCGAAAATCGGCGAAACCCAGCTACAGGCCTGCAATCCACACGTGTCAGGCGGGAACAATCACCATAAAAGCAGAAAAAAAACAGACAAATGCCAAACAACAGCGAAGCACAATGGACGTTGCCGGAGCAAGTACGGAGGAGAGCCAGAACCCCACAAGCCCCCCGGAGAACCATCTTGGGAGTTCGGGGTCAGGAAGGGCAAGGACAAGAAGAAGAGGAAGACGAAGCTCAGTCCGCAGGAAAACAGGATCCTGATAACGGAGGTGACAGAACACCATCAACAACTGTTCGTCACCTCCACTGTGTCATTGGCAACAAAAAATACATTATGGCAGTCCATCGTGGACAAGGTGAATGCAGTCGGAGTGCTGAAGAGGACAATGGGTGAGGTCAAGAGGCGCTGGAATGATGTCAAGCGCAAAACCAAGCAGAAACTCGCCAACAACCTGAAGGCAGCAATGCAGACTGGAGGTGGGAGCCCAGCGCCACAGGAGGAGAAGGACGACATGGAGGAAATGGTCTCCACAGTCATCAGTGGGGAGACGGTGGCAGGAGTTGGGGGCCCGGACACTGCTCAACAGGACCCTACACAACAGCAACAGGGTGAGTAACCACCAGGGCCTGGGGGGACGGGGGAGATGGGCACAATGGCACACATGCACAATTAACTTGAGCACATCTGCGGACACACCATGCCCCAGACCACCAACTCCCACAAAGAGACCAACGTACCCCAGTATGCAACATGTCAACACTGTACAAGCACAGTAGTCAGAGGCACACCTCATGAAAGTGATAAGGGGCAGCAAAATCTGAGCTGCAGGGGCGACTCCCCAAAAATGCAGCACACACATCACATACAGAGCACATCTACATTGACAACGATGTGACACAATCCACAAAACACCTACAACAGAACACAGGACATTACTGGTGCCGCTTGGGTGCAGACACTGGCCAATCACAATTGGCATTGCAGGGATATGTGCGTTGATAATGTACAAGTACAAACACACATCCGTGATGTTATCGAAATGTCCACTGTCCCCCATCAAATAGGCAGCTCCTCCCAAACAGCCACAATGTACCCAGTCATGCTGTCTGTATGTAAACATGTACAATGCGACAACATACATGTGGACACATTGTTAAACTGCATCTCCCCTTCACATTGCAGAGGGAGAATGAACACCTCCTGCAGAGCAGTCCGACTCTCTCTTCTCTGGAGACGAAGAGGACGACCACAGCTTCGACTCTGATGCCCTACAACTGCTCGTGGAGAGCCTCCGCAGCCCACTTCCAGGAGCTGGGCAGCCCAGCTGTTATGAGGAGACCCCACCCCCTGCACAGACCACACAGCAGGCAGCACCCACCACCACTGCTGCCTCCCAGGACCCCCACGGAGAACACATGGCCTTCCAACGCAGTGTTTTGGGGTGCCAGGAGAATCTGGCTGAACAGGTGCGGGTGGGCTTCGACCGCATGGCAGATAAACTAGATGTCATACGTGGGTGTCTAAGTCCCATCAGGGACCACTCACAGTCCCTAACGGACACCCACAGTCTGCTCCATGCTCTCCAATTGACCATGGCTGACATTGCTAGAGCCCTGACTCAGAAAATAGTACAACTGTCCTGTCCGAGTGGCTCTAGCGATGTCACACAGGAGTTGGGAAACATGCGGAGGTTAATGGAGACCATGGAGCGGGCGAATGCGGAACGAGCGGCTGCCACGGCTGCACACCAGCGAGAGGTAGCTGGGTTCCTCAATGAGCTCAGGACCCTCCTCATGGCATTGCATACGCCAGGCCAGCCCACTTCGCTTACGCTCACAGGGGGTGACGGCAACGCTACATGTCCCCTGTCTTTCCTGTGGTGATCTACTGCTCACAGGTCTAGTTGTCAGCATGCCACAGCCACTCCCTCACGGCTGGCTTACACCCACACCACACCCATCCAGCACACGCGTCACAGGACATGTGACCCTGCCAATGAAAAGGGACGGGCGCACGTGCTCAACGCTATTTCCACTCTCTATCTGGGTGCGTCCGTGTGGTGTCAATGTAGGCATGAGGGCTTCGGGCCCTGCAACATCACATTCCCCAGGACCGGAGGTGACATGATGGCGTCTGCAACACGATACCCAATCATACAGGGACCATGACTTTGGGACACAGACTTGGTGGCACCGGATACATTGCGGCCGGCACAGGCACTCCGCCACGGGACGGTGACTTTGGGTGCACTGAGGTAGGGGCACCTTAAGTGCTGAGCGGGTGTGCAGCCTGCGATGATGCCCTGTCCCGGCCATCCGGACTGCTCAGGATTTGTGTGTCCTGCTGGACCGCAGTGTAGGCCAGAGCCAGAGGGCAGCGCGGGCCTACCGCCTCGTGGCGTCGCATCCCGGATCACAGAGTTAGTGGCACCTCAAGGGCTGAGTGGGTGTGCAGCCTGCGATGATGCCCGGTGCACTGGTATGTCCTCTGCCATGGCGAAATCAAGACCCAGAATCATATGTGAGACCTGGTGGCCTGCGGAGTGGGGCTGCATGATGTGGAGGGTGCCATGTCCGAGGGCCCCGGGCATGTGGCTTGCAGCGGCACGTGGTGGGCCCTCATTGCTACACGCCAAGGGCGGAAGGTGAGCAGTGAGGCCTGGGTGCGCAGGGGCGTGCATGCACCGCTGGGCGGCGGGAGGGGCTGGGGTGCATCTGCCTGGGTGCGAAGGGGCGGACAGGCGATTATGTCTTGTGTAATTGTATGTACTTTGCCATTCAGGTATCTGGACTCTGTTACAGATGACGGATCTGTTTCAGATGTGTGACCTGGTGAACTGCACTACATACCAGCACGTGGTTGGAGACATACCGGTGGCAGCAGGTGAGCAGTGTGGCCTGGGTGCGCATTGTCGGCACTCTCTCTCCCTGTCCGTCTCTTCTGTTATCTTTGTCTCCCTCCCCCTCTGTGTCCGTCTTTCTCTCGCTCCCCCTCTCTGTCCGTCTTTCTCTCGCTCCCCCTCTCTGTCCGTCTTTCTCTCGCTCCCCCTCTCTGTCCGTCTTTCTCTCGCTCCCTCTCTTTCTCTCTCTCTCTCCTTCGCTCTCTCTCAGTCCTTTGATGTGTGCAAGACACACCTTCTCATCGTGATTTTTGTCTTGCAGGCTGTGACCTACGGATTGTCCCGAGGGGAGCCGCCATGTGTCTTCATTTCTGTTCTGTGTTTCTTTTAATAAATTTCCATTTGTTACATCGAAAGTGGATGTGTGATGCTCAATTTTGTGATGACACATGCATTCCACCAAATATGATTGTGCGACATCTCGCGGATTATTTGGTACATGATATGTAGTTGATGTGGCATGTCTTTGGCAGGGGGGAGGGCCCGGGGGGGGTCCTGGGGGTGGTGGCGGTGGGTGTTGTGGCCCTGTTGGGGCTCCGAGCTGCATGAGCAGTGGCTCCATGGCATCTGTTGCCCTTCACGTATGGCTCTGGGCTGGGCTCCATTTTGTGGTGCAGGCTGTGGTCCGACTTTGTACCAGGTCAGAGCAGGTGTTAGTTTCCTGCTGCTAACGGGCCTTATCGCCTGTTTTGTAGTCTTATCACCGATCTGGCTGGTCATTGAGAATGTTGCGGAGTGGTGTTTTCGCGGCTTTTTGCACGGGTACGCCTACTCTGCATCTCATTAGCGATAGTTGCGGGGGTCATCTGTAGCGATGTTTTTTGCGGATGCTATCGCGGGTAAAATGGTGTTCTGGGCTGTTAACACCAGCTTGTGAATGGTGCAATGATTTTATCGCCACTTTGGCTGCGATAAAGTGCCGCTAACTCGGCGATGAGTCCTTGAGAATATGCCCATGTTTCAGCCACACCAGCCGCACAGTCACCACTGAGGTGATAATAACACCGAGGAGGGGGGAAAAACAATCTGAGCCATAATAGGTTTGTCACACACTGCGTTGGTGGGTAGATCTGACGTGAGGAACAAATGCATGGTTTGCACAGGACAGTGTCTCTTACAGGGTTTGTGTACAAAGGCGGTCAGAGACTGTCACTCTCTACTGTCTTCTGGGTGGTATATATCTCCAGGTGAGCCTTCACCGTGATGCCATAAACTTTTACTGTGGTAACCGACAGTGGAATTTACAAGAGGAATGTATATAACTTTTATGGCAACGCACAGTTCGATTTCAATATTGCCTCACTGTTAAGGACTACGAAGAAGCAGCTACACAAGGACTCACAGTGCAGAAAGCAGGTCCTCCAGATGAAGATCTAGGCTCCATGGGATAGTTTGGTACTGCAGTAGTTCAGAGATCACACACCTCAAGAGCTTTGATGATCTGTACTGACATTAGCCACAAAGCTGCCAACATGATGAAATAGCATATCGTTGTCTCTGCAGGTGTACGTATATTTGGCCCTCAGGATTGCCCCATCTAGTGCCTTCATCATATGCCTCTTTTTGCGGCCTCCGCACACCCCGCCCGGACCGCCAGTGACCTCATGTAGTGCCTGTTGGAGCGTCCGACACCCACAGATGGCACGGAGAAGGAGGCGGCCATCCGGATAGGTAATGCGGCCTGCAGCATGTCGGGGAGGACAGCGCCCAGCAGTGGAGCAGAGCGGACCGAACAAGCAATAGCAGGGCACGCCCATGTAGCGGATTGCAGCAGAGCAGGTAAAGTCAGTGGCTTTGTGCAGCATGGGGGAGGGAGGCAGGGGAGGTGGAGAGGGCAGGGTACTTCACCCTTGATGGTGCTGGTACCAGTGTATGCCCACCTCCCACGCCGCTGCGGATCTGGGCTGATGCAGCTCCCGATGTCGGAGGAGGGGTCTGCTTACTTCCTTTTCAGCGTCCGGTGTACTGCCCCTTGGTCCGTAGAACAGACGGGCCACCGGGGGGGAGCATATTTGCGGTGAGCACCACACACGGCTACAGTGTTCACGTCGCGGGCTGCCTCACGAGGCGTAGCGGCGTCCTCGCTAAACCAGCAGGCATCAGCGTCTGGCCCTCGGCGGTAAGGTTCCAGAAATCATCCACCCCGTCGACATCAGGCACCCTGGACTGTATCTGGGGGGTGTTACAATTGTTCTGCCCTGTATTCACGTTGCAATAGGCTCCGCGGGACATGGATTAAAGGTATGACACAGGATAATTGTAGCCGGGCTCCGGAGTTCCCTCAGAACACGTCCACCATGCTTGGCGGTTCACCACGCCCCCCATCCTTCCCCTTTCATAATCACCATCACCTCTTTTGATTTTTTCAATTTTTTATTTCTCAGATAAAGCTGATAGTTAGTCAGTCAATCAGTTAGTCAGAAATCACTTTATTCGGTTAATTTAAAACCATAAAAGAATGCTACATAAAAACTAAAAGAACCATTTAAAACATATACATATATGATCTTGTATATCGAAGACATTAAAATAAAAAATAATTTACCATCATTACAAAGGGTATAATGTATACATAATACTTTTAAAACAATCTTATGCTCCAGCACTCCAAGATAAAATAATTTACCACCATTTCTGTTGATCCAGCGCGATATTAGCAAACAGCATTCATACACTAGATACTCACTTGGGCCCATACATTCATACTACGCTAATACTTACGCTGGGTTTTATCAGTTGTTACTCTCTATCAAAATCCCTGCTACCAATTACCTTCTGATTGAAGAGTAATGACTTACCAATGAATCCTTTGCTAATTGGGAAATTTAAAATGAGTGACATTCATTATAGTACATAATCCTGAAATGACCACTGAGTCAGGAAGTTTTAAAATGTTTATCTAAAGATTCAGCAGAGTAAAATTCAGAACCACATGGTACTTAATCGCAATACACAAGATTAAGCATAGAAATGATTATTGCTAATCAATGACGGTGTTTAAAGAAGAGAAGAAGATAGAGACAGCAGCGCAACTAAAGGTTGCATTATAATTACCTAAGTGCGAGAACCAAACCCCTTAGCCAAGGAGTTGAAAGGATAGGACCCAGGAAGGATGAAGAGCAAGGACTTCCTCCAGGATCAGGACAGGACCGGTGACCTCTCTACAACGACGCCTGCGTCGTTCCCCTCTCTGATACTCGGCTTCTCCTCGATTCTCCTGTGCCTTCCTTCTAATGGACTCTGCCGCCCCCCTCCTCAGGACCTCTTCTGGACAGG
This sequence comes from Calotriton arnoldi, assembly GCA_963921515.1. Lineage (NCBI taxonomy): Eukaryota > Metazoa > Chordata > Amphibia > Caudata > Salamandridae > Calotriton > Calotriton arnoldi. The sequence goes on along the minus strand of CAWUFW010008693.1, from coordinate 43,749 downwards.
GATTCAGTCTGCAATCGATCAGCTTAGCGGTCTGGAGCTCTCCCTGTCAGCAACTCCGCTCTCCTGTGCTAACTAATTAGCTAATTCTATATCTATTATACCCTTCTACGCCCATGTACCTCCCCTTAATGTTACTAAAATATGGGGCCACTACTTCTGATTGGACAGGGACAGGGGGTGGATTCTCGTACCATATTGATTTGGCCTAAATTGTAAAGCCTATTGTCTTTACATTCCCACCCCTTCAAATTAATACATTCGCTTTATTTCCCACCCGTCTCATGACAAATGTAAACCAATTTTCATAGACATTGTATCAATGTGTGACAGGAAAGCACTAGTACAACATCTTCGGCCATCAGGTTACGGCCTTGGACTTCGTCCAGGTTGACTTCATTTGGCAGGCACACAAGACACATGTGCAGAACCATTTGCCTCTCGAGTTTCAGGTCACCAACCCAGGCCCAAGTTTACGAACTAATAAAAGTGCAAGAAGAAAATATTAGAATCACAAATAAAATGTTTCACTGTATACCCACTATTTCTATTCTGTTCCCAATTGAATATATATACTATCCCGCGTTAGTAGCGTTAGGAAACGACAATTTAATAATGACATGAGAGCAAGCAGAAGCATGTGAAAACATCAAGCAGCCATTTTAATGCACACTGCGCAGAAGCAGAAGTTTCCCACCAAGCAAAGAAAGACGTCACACCATGTGATATGGTTGCGACATGCTCATTGAGCTTTCCCGCGCATAGCGGCCATTTTGGATTACAGACAAGCGTTATTCATTAGTAAAACACATAGGCAAGCATCTTTTTCTTTTGTGTCGTGAATGCAAAGGTTAGTATTAACAATACAAGTTTAATAAATTAATACTGTGAGGAGGATTGAATACAAGCAAGTTTCATTTATGAAACCTTGCTCCATCAATCCCCTCTCTGATGGCGTTTCTGAGCCATCAAAAACATTACCCTCAATCAGATGCCAACTTCTAGCAATCTTTTAATTTCTTGTATAATTCACTTCTCCATTCTTCAAGTTCGATTTCATCTATCTTTCGTTTCTTTCCTCTTTCTGTCACCCTATATGTTCCATTCTTTTTACAGCATTTGCACCATATTGTTATTGCCAAAATTATTATTGCTATCCCTGCTAAGGGTACTAATATTTGACCTATAAGTCCTTTTCCTACATTAGCAACCCAGGTACCAATTGACGATATACTATTTGTCAATCTTTCCCATACACTATCAACTTCCAGTGGTTTAAGTTCTTTCTCAAGTTTAGTTATATTCTGTATATACGTTCCAATTTCTGCACTCTTATCAGGAATATAAGTGCAACAATGTTTCGTCTTCAATAATTTACAGACTCCGCCCTCTTTTGCCAATATAATATCAAGAGCAAGACGATTTTGCATCACCATAGATCTAATCGCAACCATTTCTGCATTAATCATTAGAAACCCTCCAGCAGTATCCGTTGATAAACGATCAACTACTGTAGACAATTTACATATTTTCCTTGAGTTCAGAATTATTCCCACTGAAGGTATCAATGCACCAAATATATCACCTACAATTTCTGAAAAACTAGCTCTTTTACTACGTATTAATTCGCTATTGTTTTCATTGCTCTCAGTGTTTCTTTTTACGTGGTATATCTTTGGAAATACTATTCCAAAATAACAACTTCCATACCACCGTGCAGAAGCCTAAAGTAAGCCTTATTCCCACACACATAATATATTCCAGGAAAAACTGAATCTGTTCCTCCTTTGAGTCCCCAACCTCCAAGAATTAAAAAATTGTGTTCACATTCACTGGTACCGATGAAAACATTGTTATAATCAGCCTTTAACCTATGAAGACAAATTTTCCCTGTCTTTACGAAATCCAGAGCCATAGCAGCTTGAGCCTTGCCAGGTGTGTAACTACCTTCTTTCTCAGCCCAAGGTGGTAAATGAGCCTTATGCTCAGAAGCTTTCTTTTGAAAATCTTGTCTTCTATCTTCTACTAAATTCAAAAATATCTTTGCTTCTTCAAGTAAAGAACATGTTAGATTGTGTCTATGTGCATGTGTTATGTCTATTGATTTCATTGTTAAGAAAAATTCTCCCATAAACTGTGCATCTTGACTACTAAGCACTGGGTTCATACTCTTGCGAATCGGAACCTCAGAAAATATCACATCTAAGTTTGAATAATAATACTGAAGTTTCCCTGTTCTATAAAATAAACTAGACAAAATACTACATGATATGCCATATGTCAGTGGTAAATGGTGATATGTTAATCCTTCTGCTACTGATTCAGGTAACTTCATACAGACGTAACAATTACTAACTTCCATGGTGTCTACATATTGAAACAATAACTTTGTGAAAACGTTTAAACTAGTGTTGTTGTCCTACTTCATGATGAATTTCTGGTTCACTTACTGCCATTAGTTCTACTCTATTGTCCTTCACGTTTGCTGTCCTCTCCTTAGTTTCATTATTAATCTTTTTATCTATTATCATAAGGTAAGGAATTGCTACAATCAGGACTAACCATACTATAAGCACCATTACTAGACTACATATGCATATTGCACAGCATCTTCTACAACATTTCTGTTTTGGTCTCCCAGTAACTCTATCGTCAGGCATTTTTCGACAAGGAAGATTGCTCTTCTTATCTTTTCTTCTTTTCTTTAGCTTATTCTTTTGCTTAGTCAGGGTGGTCTTGTTTCTTCTTCGTACGTCAATTCTGCACTTGTTCCTTCGCCACCACTGTCAGTTGATTCTGAGCTTTCAAAATCTTCAAGGATGATGTAAGTCCAATCAGGACCCTTGAATTTGTTATTCACAAGTTTCAGTCTTTTACTTCTTCTTTTCGCAGTTTTATGTTCTTGTTCAGTTTGACTTGTCACTTCATTCACTTGATCTGGATCTTCACTTCTGGTTGCTATGTGGTACTTCACTCTTTTAATGACACTCGGCCAATGATCTCCTTTTCTTGTTTTCTTTGTTGGCACTGTTTCTTTGTTTTCGTCTTCAGCGATCTCGTTAATTTCACTGCTTAGTACTGCTTTGTTTTCTTTGATCACTTTTTCTTCTGTTTTGTCTTTTTCAGGTCTGATTGGTTTCTCTGTAACAGCTCCGCTGTGAGTTTCCAATAACTGACCTTGTTCTTTGTTTATTTCTTCAAGTTCATGTTTTTCAAGGTTTTCTTCTTCTGTGTACTCTTCTTGATCTAACTTGTTCTGATCAGGGCTTATTGCACTGTGAACTTCTGCAGCCTGACCGGATTCTTCTAGACCTGTCTGTCCCTGATCAAAGTCTATTAGGTCTTCACTGTTTTGAGTCCAGTTTTCTTTCCCTGTCTGACCTTGCTCAGGATTTCTTAATGTTTTTTCTTCTTGTTCCTGAACTGCTTCTTCTTCACCTATCTGATCTTCTTCAATTTCTTTCAATTTCACTTGACTTCTTGTTCTGTGGTATACATCAGGAACTTCTACCACTGGTATCCAATCCTGACTTGTGCTCGGTTGTTCTTCTTCAGCTTCTCTGGAATCTCGAACTTGAGATCCTACAGCTGGGCAACCTTCAGCCTCTTCAGTGATTGGCGTTGTCTGAGGATTCTCTTCCTCGGGATCTGGTACTCTCTTGGTGTGACTTACATGAATCCAATTAGGAAATCCAGCACACTTCACTGCTGTATTCATTGTCAGTATGACTTGACATGGTCTGCCCCATCTAGGTGATAGACACGTTTCTCTGGTGTGATTCTTCACTACCACCCAGTCACCAGGATTCAGATCATGTTCTTGTTCGGGCTGCCTGGAAACTGCGTCTTCTCCAACCTGATGAGAGACAGAACGCACTAGGTCAGCCAATCCTTTGCAATAGTCCAGAACCATATCATCAGATATATTCACCAGTTTGTTTGGGAGAACATGTGTTTGTCTCATTGCTCTTCCCATCATTATTTCGTGGGGGCTCAATCCTGTGTTTCTGTCAGGTATACTTCTGAGTCCCATTAAAACGAGTGGTAATGCATCTGGCCACTTTAATGATGTTGATGCACACATTTTTCCCAGTCTTGACTTTATAGTGCCATTCAATTGTTCAACCACTCCAGAAGCTTCTGGACGATATGCACAGTGCAGTTTCTGTTTGATTTGAAATGCTTCACAGATTATTTGAATCACTTCACTGTTAAAATGTTTTCCTCTATCTGATTCCAAAGTTACTGGAAAACCAAATCTAGGAATGAGCTCTCGTAACAACAGTTTTGCAACTGTAATGCTGTCATTTCTCCTAGTAGGGTAAGCCTCCACCCACTTTGAAAACAGACACACTATGACTAGTACATATTTCAGCCCTCTACATGGTGGTAACTGTATGAAATCAAACTGAAGTCTCATAAATGGACCCTCTGCCTTTCCAATTTTCCCAAATCCAATTACTGTCTTCCTCCCCGGATTATGCATCTGGCAAGTTAGACATCTCTGGCAAAGACTCTCTGCAACAGCTCTGAATTTGGGATTGTACCAATTTTGTCTGAACAGCCTAATCATTGCATCTCTCCCTATGTGTGTGTCTCCATGATGCATTCTAGCCATTTGTGAGAGTAAACAGTCTGGCATGACGGGTCTGCCATCAGCACTGATCCATACTTCATCATCTCCTCTTTGGGAGCAACCCACTTTGATCCACAAATTCTTCTCACTTTCATCAACCTCATCTTGCAATTTCTTCACCTCATTCCAAGTTTCAGGTGGCATATACAGCATAAGTTGGCAGCTGATTCCCATTCTTTCCAGCCTCTTATTAACTGACATTCTGGTTTTGGCACAATGTTGAGCCACCAGATCTGCATATCTGTTGCCGACTACCACCCAGTCATCTCCTGACTGGTGTGCGGCACATTTCACCACAGCCAATTCTTTTGGTGATTGTATTGCTTCTAGCAATTCCCTTACAAATTGTCCATTTTTAATGGGGGATCCTGAAGAAGTCATGAAAGCCCTCTGCATCCATAGTTGGCCAAAATCGTGCACAACCCCGTAACCATATTGGCTATCTGTAAATATGGTCACTCTCTGATTCCTCCCAATTTTGCAAGCTTTTATCAACGCAATCAATTCAGCTACTTGTGCAGATTTGACTCCTGGTAAATAGGATGCTTCAACTATTCCAGTTAATTCACATACCGCATAGGCAGCAGTTAGTTTACCATCTTCATGTCTTTGACATGAACCATCAACAAATAGCTCCCTGTCTGGCTTTTTAAGAGGCTGTTCCTCTATAACTGGGTGTGGTTTTGTACATAATTCTGTGATTTGTATACAATCATGTTCATCGTCTTCATCATCTATAATTCTCTCATGACATGGGTCTGGTAGTAAGGTTGCTGGATTTATTATAGTACACCTTACCATATTCACATTTTCAGCACCTATTATTATTCTTTCATATTTAGTCAGCCTACTAGGAGTAAGATGCTGAGTTCGGGTTCTTGTCAACAGAATGACAACTGCAGGGGGAACATACACTTTTACAGGGTGTCCCATCACAATTGACTCACTTTGTTCAATGCTCAAACAAGTAGCCGCCACTGCTTTTAGGCATCCTGGCAATACGGCTGCTACTGGGTCCAATGTAGCAGAAAAATATGCTATAGGACGTCTTTCTAGTCCATGTCTTTGAGTTAGGACAGAAAGTGCACAATTTTCTCTCTCATGACAGAACAATGCAAATTCTCTTTTATAAACAGGCATGCCTAAGGCAGGTGCTGAACATAGTGCATTTCTCAATTTTACAAAAGCTTCTACACTTTCATCCTCCCACTCCACAGGGTCCTTTGCTTTCTTCTTCGTCATGTTAATTAAGGGCTTAGCTAACATGGAAAATCCTGGTATCCATTGTCGACAGTAACCTACTATTCCTAGGAACATTCTCACTTGTTTTTGTGTTACAGGCATTTGCATTTTCTTTATTAAAGCTACTCTTTCAGCTGTTACTCTTCTTTTTCCTCTCTCAATTTGGTGTCCCAGATACTTAACAGCTGTTGTACAGAATTGCAATTTTTCAGGTGAGACTTTATGCCCTTCTTCTGCCAAAAGATTTAACAATGCTATGGAATCAACAACACAGTCCTCTCTGGTGTTCGATGCCACCAATAAGTTGTCGATATATTGGACTAAGACTGAGCTTCCTGGCATCACTAGTTTTTCAAGGCACTTTTTCAGTATCTGGTTGAAAATAGAAGGACTTTCTGTGTACCCCTGAGGAACACGATTCCACACATAAACTTTGTTCTCAAATTTAAATGAGAAAAGATACTGGCTGTCTGGATGTAATGGTATTGAAAAGAACGCTTGACACAAATCCATTACTGTGAACCATCCTGCACTCCACGGAATCTGGTATAGAATTACTGCAGGATTTGGTACTATGGGACAACATGGTCCTACAATCTTATTTATTTTCCTCAGGTCCTGAACAATCCTATATTTTCCACTAGGTTTCTTTAATCCCATTATTGGTGAGTTACATGGGCTACTCATTACTTCTTTTAAGATATTTTGTTCTACCATTCGATGTATTTCTTCAATGACTCCTGCTTTTACTTCTGCACTCATTTTGTACTGTCTGGTATTTGGGAAAATTGCACCTTCCTTTACAGTAATTTTAACTGGATCTATTTTAGCCATAAGTCCTACTTCTTTTCCGGTGAAATCCCATACTATGGGGTTTACTGTATCTTTTAATTCTTTTAATTCTTCTGGCAACTCATCTTTTGTTATTAACGAAAACATCTCATCCACTTCTGTACCTTGTTTTGCAATCATAATTTTATATACATGATCTTCATCTGGTGTCTGAACTGCCACACCATCCGGTGTGCAGAAAATGGTACAATTCATCTTGCACAACAAATCCCTACCTAATAAGTTTACTGGACTAGAATCACACACTACAAATTGATGCATTTCTCTGAAGTTTCCAATTTTAACTTCCATGGGTTCGGTAAGAGGTGTTCTAATCCGCTGATTAGCTACCCCCACTACTTGGATATTTTCACCAGAGAGAGGAAGGTCTGGAATGTCTGCTGTTCTCACAGTAAACCGGGTAGCACCAGTGTCCAAAAGGAAAGTAATATTATTACCTTTCACATTCCCTTCAACATATGGACCTGACTGATCTACCTGTAAGGATGCGCCAAGTATGCACTCCTTCTTCCCCTCTCCTAGGCACCGTCATGGACTGTATTGACAGAAATCGTCCTGCAAAAGAAATTGTGATGTCATATAATCATTCTTACCACTTCCTCCTTGATATCCGATGTCTGTACCATGCTTTGCTCTGCTTACATTACCCTGAATAGGTGCAGGTGGCAACTGACTCTGAGGATTTGCACCCTGCTGTGAGTCATTCTGCGTCTGTGGATTTAAATTTTGATTTGGGCCATTATTATTCCGAATCTTTTTACATTCATCCTTCCAATGCCCCAATTTTCTGCATCCATGACAAGGACATTTCTTTTAGCTTCTTCTCTACTCATTCGTCCTCTAAACTTTCCACCATTCCCAGCATCACCATTCGTTCCAGAATCTTTTCCTGGATTTTCACTCGGATTTTCCAAATTAATTTCCTGTTTCTCAGCCATTTTCACCTGTGCCCACATCACTTTTTCCTGCAATTTCTTATGTCTATCCTCAATATCGTCTCCACAATATTTTGCATACTTCAGAATCTCATCTATGGGCTTTCCCTGCCAACACAGCATATGCTGTTTAATCATCTGACAAATTTCTGGCTTTAAACCATAAACAAATCGATACACAAACTGACTCATGTTTTTGTCTCCAATGTCCTCAAATCCACTATACTGTTTAAATACCTGCAATAGACGCTCATAGTAGGAATGTACTGATTAATTAGCTTCTTGGGTAGTTCGATCTATTTTTACCCAATCTGTTTCTTTCGGTGGTATTTTCCCTTTCAGGTAAGTTATCACCTGCTGATACTTTTTCATCACATCATTTGACGGGGCACCTGTCTTCGGATCTCTAGGATATTCATCACTAGGCCAATCAACTGTAATTTTACAATCTGTCCACAAATCGGCAGGTACCACTATGTCAAACAAACCATCCAAATCCTTCAACAATACTTTTGACACCTTCACAAACCTGTCAACCTGCTTGTACCATTCAATTGGTTTTTCTCTCAATTTTGGAAAATCATTCGTAAATGACAAAATATCCTGTCTGCTCCATGGGACATGTACATATCCTCCTCCCGCAACTTCTCGCATGGGATACATCTGGTCTGCCTTCCCTGTTTCTTTCATCACATATTCTGTTGCTGTTCTACTTGTTCGTGCTTCTTCCTTTTTCTTGGCCCACCTAGTTTTCCATTTATCTAGGTCTCCCCATTTTTGCAAAACTAACATTAATTCTCTTATTTGTAATCTTCTTCCAGAGGCATTCATATTTTCTAAATCTTTGTCTGAAAATTCTGCTCTATAGGGTTTCTGTAGTACCTTTGATCTCCCTATTTCTATTCCCATCTGTAGTGCTAAATTGGATAATTTTTCATGAAATAACCTTACATTTCTGGTGATACTCCTGCACAGAAACAATAATTCTTCTTCATCATAGGTATTTGAGCGTTCTAGTCCTACATTTCCTGCTATTATTTCTTCTAATTCGACTTTCAATTTATGAATGTCCATTATTTTCGGAGGAGTGGACTGTTTAACTGACCCTTGCACCCATCTTTCTAGATCTTCAGGTGTTACTATGGTAGCACTTTTTGCTCCCGATGAAGTTACTAAACTTACATCTTTTGAACATCCAGATACATCTTTTCTTGGAGTACTATTAACAGAACCTCGAATAGGCAAGTCCATAAGTGATATTGTGGATTCACAGTCACTAAATTGATCCTCAATTATAACTGGAGCTTCAGGTTTGGAATTATTCACAGCAGTAGGTGTAAGTATCGGTGGAGGACAGTTTCCCTGAGTACCATATAATGGAACTACTGGACCAATTGTTACAGGTATGGTCAATGAATCAGGATGTACTTTTATCTGAGTTAATTTCTGTATTAATTCTGTTCTGGTCTTTTCTAGGGCTTCTTTTTCTTTGTCATGAAGTATTCTACTCGGGTGAATTCATGCATTACTTGTGGCACTAATGGAGTTTTTGGTGGTGCACTTGGGGTGCATCCACTTGTTCCTTCCTGATATGGTGGGGGATTTCTTAACATTTCCTCCATAAATTCGTCTTCAGACTCCTCATTTCTCATTAAATGTTTTGTTTTTTCTGTGCACTTACTTCCTAATTTCTCCTCTGCTGAGAACAATGAATATAATCCTTCTGTAATCATTGCCCTTCTCCATTGTTTCATCTGACCATCCCTAGACTCACGTAGATATCTGGGCAAAATCCTGGATAACTCCTATTACTTCTAGATCTATCCCGCTCAAATGCCTCGGTTTCCCATTCTTCTAGAGCTTCGTACTGAGTTAATCTAGGTCTGGGTTCTAAGTCATTCATCCTCAATCTCAAATTCTGAAGAATTCGCTCATTGAACGTGCCATTCTCGGGAAATGCTAGTATTCCATCATTTTTGGTATATTCTATCCAATTCTCCATCCATACACAAGTATGATAACCTCTCTCCATCATCATGAATGAAGCGGGCGTTTTAGCTGGTGGAATAATAATTCCTTCTCTAGTTTTGAGTGGTTTATCCTTTTTAAAATAGTTCTTAATCTTTTGCAAAAAGGACATTTTTCTCTTCTCTCCGTACATTCTATCTAATCTTCGGTGTACAAAATTATATTCTGCAAAACCTAGGAATCTCCTATCCGGACGAGTTCCTGTTAAAGTCGGATCACGTTTTAACATGCAATCCTTATCCACTAAGAATTTCGCTTCTATAATTTTGACCAATCAAGTGTTTGCTATCTTTTATTTCCGAGCCAATCCTTGCGCGGCCTTTTGGTGACGTTTATCTGTCAACCCCTACTTTACAATCTGCTCTTTCCTGTCCTTGCTGGTTCAACCAATCCCAGCGCGGCACCTGTGACATCAGTACTACTCCTGACTACTGACCCCTCCTTTACAAGGGTTTTCCACACCCGCTGTTTCAACCAATCCCAGCGCGGCGTTTTGTGACATCAGCTCCCTCTCTGGCAGCTGACCCTCCCTTTACAAAATCTTACGCAAACTTTATTTTCTCTATAAATCTTAATTACATTTCAGTAACAACAAAAAACATTTGCTATCGTGCCAGTTTCTCTAAAATAGAAAAAATAGTTTTCTCTCACACTTAGTAAAACCTTTCCGTTTACTAACATATACTACGAGTAAAACACTTCCGTCTACTCTTCACACAAGCTCCAGAAGTACCTGTTACTTCTCCAATGTTACCCTTTCTAGGTGATATAACATCAAATTTTTACCAGCGTACTCTTTTGCTATTACTCACACGTATAGAATCCCTAACGAGTACTGAAAGTCCTGCTTAACTTTTCAGTACTAATTCTGCCTGACAGATAACCTCACTGCAGTATGGCTTCCACTTACCATTCGCTATTCCTTTTACCCCGGGTATTCTGGACAACATAAAACAAAACTCAAAATTTAAGCGGATGTTAGTTCATAAAAATACAAATAAAAATTCTCATTACCCAATTAACAAAGAGTAACCATCCTCTGATTACCAGAAAACTGATCCAGCGCGATATTAGCAAACAACATTCATACACTAGATACTCACTTGGGCCCATACATTCATACTACGCTAATACTTACGCTGGGTTTTATCAGTTGTTACTCTCTATCAAAATCCCTGCTACCAATTACCTTCTGATTGAAGAGTAATGACTTACCAATGAATCCTTTGCTAATTGGGAAATTTAAAATGAGTGACATTCATTATAGTACATAATCCTGAAATGACCACTGAGTCAGGAAGTTTTAAAATGTTTTCTAAAGATTCATTAGAGTAAAATACAGAACCACATGGTACTTAATCGCAATACCCAAGATTAAGCATAGAAATGATTATTGCTAATCAATGACGGTGTTTAAAGAAGAGAAGAAGATAGAGACAGCAGCGCAACTAAAGGTTGCATTATAATTACCTAAGTGCGAGAACCAAACCCCTTAGCCAAGGAGTTGAAAGGATAGGACCCAGGAAGGATGAAGAGCAAGGACTTCCTCCAGGATCAGGACAGGACCGGTGACTTCTCTACAACGACGCCTGCGTCGTTCCCCTCTCTGATACTCAGCTTCTCCTCGATTCTCCCGTGCCTTCCTTCTAATGGACTCCGCCGCTCCCCTCCTCAGGACCTCTTCTGGACAGGGATTCAGTCTGCAATCGATCAGCTTAGCGGTCTGGAGCTCTCCCTGTCAGCATCTCCGCTCTCCTGTGCTAACTAATTAGCTAATTCTATATCTATTATACCCTTCTACGCCCATGTACCTCCCCTTAATGTTACTAAAATATGGGGCCACTACTTCTAATTGGACAGGGACAGGGGGTGGATTCTCGTACCATATTGATTTGGCCTAAATTGTAAAGCCTATTGTCTTTACGTTCCCACCCCTTCAAATTAATACATTCGCTTTATTTCCCACCCGTCTCATGACAAATGTAAACCAATTTTCATAGACATTGTATCAATGTGTGACAGGAAAGCACTAGTACAACATCTTCGGCCATCAGGTTACGGCCTTGGACTTCGTCCAGGTTGATTTCATTTGGCAGGCACACAAGACACATGCGCAGAACCATTTGCCTCTCGAGTTTCAGGTCACCAACCCAGGCCCAAGTTTACGAACTAATAAAAGTGGAATAAGAAAATCATAGAATCACAAATAAAATGTTTCACTGTATACCCACTATTTCTATTCTATTCCCAATTGAATATATACTATCCCGCGTTAGTAGCGTTAGGAAACGACAATTTAATAATGACATGAGAGCAAGCAGAAGCATGTGAAAACATCAAGCAGCCATTTTAATGCACACTGCGCAGAAGCAGAAGTTTCCCACCAAGCAAAGAAAGACATCACACCATGTGATATGGTTGCGACATGCGCATTGAGCTTTCCCGCACATAGCGGCCATTTTGGATTACAGACAAGCGTTATTCATTAGTAAAACACATAGTCAAGCATCTTTTTCTTTTGTGTCGTGAATGCAAAGGTTAGTATTAACAATACAAGTTTAATAAATTAATACTGTGAGGAGGATTGAATACAAGCAAGTTTCATTTATGAAACCTTGCTCCATCACTGTATAAGAACCGAATAGAAACCGCGACACAAAAAACTTTTTTTCCATTTCCCAAACACCGCAACAAAAAAACTGGCAATATTAAAACATTCCCATGGGTTATTCAGCATCTGTAAATATATCAGTGCAGGCCTAACCTGCTTAAAGCCTTTATTTTTCAGTATAGGTATTAAAAAATGTTTGTGAATATGATAATAATAGTCGCAGAACATTATAAGGTGCAGAGTGTCTTGAATAGAAAAATTATCACAAGAGCAAGGGCCCAAATCTTTCATCTTGAACCACTCATGGGATTCTGCCAAAACAAAGTACAAAAGGTTAAATCTAAATCTTGTGAAAAGGAAGCAGTGGTAAGGCTTTGTTATTTCATGTAGGTACAGTTCTATTGATGCAGATATTTTCAATAGTGTATGGGCTCATACTATGGGTTTCAGGACCTCTCTAGCCTCTCTCTCTCTCTGCTTGCATCATACACATGAAATGTTTTTTCACCCACAACAGATCCTCTCTGACCAGCTTGTTGGGGAAGTCAAATAAGGCGGGCCACCCTAATTTCACTGTTAAGCTCTTGATGTAACCTAGACAGGAGATACTGCTTGCTTTATCTAGAGATAAACAATCCCAAACAATCTTGCGATTCAGTTCCAATTCTGGATTGGTCCAGATCATGATCCACCGCAAAAGAGGGGCCATACCAATCAAATCTGATAAAAAACCAACACCCAGTTCCTGATGTATAATATAAGTATGTGTTGATTGCGGAACCGAAAGAAGATTTCTGAAGAACTTATTCTCCACTATTTGGAGCTCTTCAGCCTCCTTGTGTCCCCAGATATCTGACCAATAATTAGCAATAGCGATACACTTGGCTCTGTATATATTTAGCATGGTTTGGATAGTTAGTCAATTCTTTCTGTAAAATCTCATAGTTTTTCCTAGTTGCTTCATGTAAGTTCATTTCTTTAATCTCTTTCTCCAACTTCATAATTTCCTCTCTCAATTTTTTCACCTTTCTTTCAGAGTTGGTCACCAGAATCCCCATCATCCTATACAAGGCTTCAAAAAATATGACGATTTTGCTGTCAGGCTTATGACTACTCCGATAAGTAAAACGAAAGATGCAAGTATTTCTTCCACATGTGTTTCACTCTCCTCGGTTGAGAGCGATCAGGGAGAAGGCAACAGTTTAGATGATTTGAACAAGACATCCTCTATTTTATTACAAGAGGTACAGAGGTACAGGTTAGGCAATCGGAGAAAAGTAACAGGGGGAGAGGAGAAGAATCAGAAAGGGAGAGAGGAAACACAAGAACAGATGTGCAAACCAGGTTCCAGGCAAAGTCCGTCCAGTCCACAAGATAGACTGTACAAGTAATTTACTGATGCCAAATACAACAAATGATATGACTGTTAAAGGACTGAAAATTGTGAATTCGTCCTCTAGAGTTTTGTCTGATAATGAAATGTATGTTCTCAGTAAAGAGACAGAAAAGACAGAAAGATGTAATTTCGATGAGATACAGTTGGATTTATTCAGATTTGTACGAAAATTGAAACTAAAAAACATTTCATTGACCATCCATCAATGTCTTGCATTACATCTGTTACTACAGAGATGTCATCTTTTTCTATTTCTTATATAAACAATATACAGATTATTGCTTCTTTAAATGATAGTGATGACTGTGGTGATATGATGCAAATAGCTAATAAACTTAATGTGCAAGTAGATCTGTCTTTGGATAGTGGTTTGAAACTTCCTTCAAAGTATATGCCTCTGAGCCCTGTAGACACAGTGATAGATCAATTCCATCGCAAGGTCATGCTAGAATTGTACAAACTAGAGGATGCACATCGATTTAATCAAAATTGCAAACATCCCCACAATCTATCGAAGAGGGACAGGGACACATTGCCCAGTCTCAAAATGATGGAAAGTCCGTAATACGTGAGGCGGACAAAGGGGGGAATATTGTTCTGATGAATAAGGAGGATTATGGTAAGGAAATTGAAAGACAACTAGGTGATACTAGTTGCTATGAGAGGTTAAGGACAAATCCAATCCCTGATGTAGAAAAGTATGTCAATGTTCATCTTAGGGAATGGTATGAAACATCTCTCCTAACTGATCAGGAATACAGGTATCTTCAGGTGAATCACCCAAGATATCCCTGTATATATATATATATTGCCAAAGGTTCATAAAACAGATTTGCTCTCTTTCCCCCCTGGAAGACCCATCATTTCGGGAAATGGATCTCCCATAGAACATCTAGCAGAATATGTGGATGGATTCCTACAGTCATTTGTTAGGAACCTCCCGTCGTATCTAAGAGACAGTGAAGATGTGCTCTCTAAGCTTGAGTGGGACAGTGAAGACCTTCTTTTCGCCACAATGGATGTTGAACGTTTGTATATGTGCATCAGAATGGATTAGGGCCTTGAGGCTCTGATGTTCTTTCTTTACAAATGAAGTGTGAGCTATTTGGAACATACTCTCATGATATTAGAAATGGCTGAAATTGTATTAACAAAAAATGTCTTTCTTCACAATGGGGATTGCTATCTCCAGAAACAGGGAACTGCAGTGGGTTCCAGGTTTGCTCCTCTGTATGCAAACTTATTTATGGGTCTGTTTGAGGTGCCTGGGGCCCTGGCTCACATGACTGGACGAATAGTATCATCTTTTCTGGATTATATATTGACGATATTCTGATCATTTGGATTGGAACAGCTGAAAATGTATGATCTTATCACGCCTACTTGAATAATATCAGGTTTAATGTAAAATTGACCATTAAGTATCATTGTCAGAATATTTACTTCTTGGATCTGAAATTATACGTTCATCAAGGAAAGATTCATAGTGACATTTTCAAGAAACACACTGTGTGCAACAGTGTGCTACATGCCACCAGTGCCCATCCCAAACCCAACATAAATGCCATTCCTTATGAGGAAATGGTGAGGACACGACGGATCTGTAGTCAGGACCAAGCGTTCCATATGAGATTGCAGAATATCAAAAGGAATTTCAGAGAACGGGGCTACCATAATGTTTGTCTCGATGAAGCTGAGAAAAAAGGCCTTGAAAGTGAATAGTAAACAAACTCTAATCCCCAAAATATTGCTATAAAGAAGGAATCCCAGATGAAAAGTATGCCATAGAGGTGCTACTCTGAGGGAAACCTTATGTCCCAGCTTTGTCAAATCCAATGAAATAGGATATGCACAGCAAACCTGGATGCCGAAGAAACCAGAGTGTTTCTTTACATGTGGGAAATGCTCAGTGTGCAGTTTGGGACGTAACAAAATAATTAAATTCCGGTACAATACTGCCACTGAACATACCATTCGTTCCTTCATGAATTGCAACACTACATTCACAGTTTACGTAATTGGGTGTGCATGTGATAAGATCTACGTTGGTAGCAGTATAGGACATCTGAAAACACGCATCCAGGAGCACGTTAGGGCCATCAAGAATCAGGACGATAGGTACCCCATGGCCACGCACATACATCAGGATCACCCGAGGAACACACAAATCTAGTTCCATGCAATG
This sequence comes from Calotriton arnoldi, assembly GCA_963921515.1. Classification (NCBI taxonomy): domain Eukaryota; kingdom Metazoa; phylum Chordata; class Amphibia; order Caudata; family Salamandridae; genus Calotriton; species Calotriton arnoldi. Next base: position 27,867 of record CAWUFW010008693.1, on the reverse strand, counting down.
GAACAGATTTCTAATAATGAAAGGGGAGGTGATAGGGAGCTGCAGCTGAGGCAGACAGAAGCAAGGTGGATATGCCATCTGAGAACTGTCATGTTGGGCTTGAATATGAATAATTAATTTAATCATTTCTTGTGAACTGTTTATCATCTGTTGGATAAGGAGTGCGTTTGTTACTCAGAGTGTTGGTTTTGACAAGTGTATATATAATAATGATGAAATGTGTTCACGAATATGACTAAGGAATATTGGCTTGCATGCCTGTACACATTTGTTAGTGTATGAGGGATATGGTTAATCATGACCTAAGTACAGGAACGATAATTATACATTCAATAGTGGGGATCCTGAAAACGTCTTTTTTGAAAGTGACCAGAATGTATGGTGGTCCTTTTCTATTGCCCAATACATGTTTGAGGCCATAGGTTCCATAAATAAGAAAGAAAAAAAATGTAAACCTTTGGAAATAGGAAGTGTGTAGTGTATGGAGAGGTGTGGTGCAGCGGCCAGGGCAGCTGACTTCGGAGCACAGGGTTCACAGTTTGATCCCCGGCGGCAGCTCAGCTCAGCACCATGTGACTCTGGGTAATAGCTCACTTAATTTCCACTCCGGCCCCCAGCGCCTTGAGACCCGTAAGGGTGAGTAGCTGCGCTATATAAAAACAGACTTACATTTTTTTTTTTACATTTTTGTATATATATATATATATATACATATATATATTCACTGAAAAAACCATAGGTTTCAGGCACGTTATAGTTAGAAATTAGCATTTAAAAAACCTTTGAAATTCACTGAAAAAACCATAGGTTTTAGGGACAGTTATAGTTAGTTGGACATTGCACTCGTACAAAACCCGTGAAATTCCCCTGTTATAGTTAGTTCAGCTAACTATAACTCGTGCCCCGCAATGCACTGCTGATGACGTCACATATTACATCACTCATGACATGGTCAGTGACATCACTGATGACATCACTGATGACATCTCAAATGACATCACTGATGACATCACTGATGACATCATCCAGTGACTGTGTGTTTCTGTAAAGTTTAAATATGTTTAATATATATAGGGAAAGGCGTATTGAAGAATGAGTGGGTGTATAAGTGTCTGAATGGATGATTTAGTACGTGAGTGACTGACTCTACAAGTGAGTGATTAAACGTATCTTACTGAATGCATGGGTTAGTGACTAAACTGTGTGAATGTCTGTATCCGTCTGTTTGTTGGTGTGTAAGTGGATGCATGGATTTGCGAATAGCTACATGAGTGTCTATATGGGTTATTGATTGGTTCTCTGAGTATCTGTATGGCTGCCTGAGTGTTTGTGTGGGTGGGGTGTGTGTGACTCTATACATAGATGTGTGAGTGGGTGATTTACTGGGTGCATGATTTCAAGAGTGCATCTGTGATGGACTGCTTGGGTGGGTGAGTGTGTGTATGGGTGTGTTAGTGAGTGAATGTATATCTCAGTGGTACAGGTGCGAGTAACTACATATGTAAAAGGCAGTATATATGTGTGTTAGAGTATTTAAATGGCTATAAGTGAGAGTGTGTTATTGTGAGAGTGGCTGTATGGATGCGTGTGTGCTTGTATCAGTTATTGTATAAGAGCGTAAGAATGTGCTAGTATTTGTATGAGTAAGTGAGCTGGTGTGTGTATAACTGTATAGGTGAGTAAATGGGTGTGTGATTAATTTTTGCATGACTGACTAGGTGTGTGAGTACCTCTATGGATGAGTGGCGGTGTGGGAGTGTTTATATAGGTGTATGAGTGCATATGATAGTCCTGTACTGAGTGACTAAGTATGAGTGACTGTACAGGTGAGTGAGTGGATGTGTGTGTAGGCCTAAGAATCAGTGAGTGGGTATGTAGTTTTTGGTGTTGGAGTGTCTATGGTTTTGAGAATGGCAGTCTGTAATTTAGAGTGGGTGTATCAAAAGTTATATTAGGGTGTGAGAAGATGCATGAAATTATCACATGGATGATGTCATCAGTGATGTCATTTGAGATGTCATCAGTGATGTCATCAGTGATGTCACTGACCATGTCATGAGTGATGTAATATGTGACGTCATCAGCAGTGCATTGCGGGGCACGAGTTATAGTTAGCTGAACTAACTATAACAGGGGAATTTCACGGGTTTTGTACGAGTGCAATGTCCAACTAACTATAACTGTCCCTAAAACCTATGGTTTTTTCAGTGAATTTCAAAGGTTTTTTAAATGCTAATTTCTAACTATAACGTGCCTGAAACCTATGGTTTTTTCAGTGAATTTCAAAGGTTTTTTAAATGCTAATTTCTAACTATAACGTGCCTGAAACCTATGGTTTTTTCAGTGAATTTCAAAGGTTTTTAAATGCTAATTTCTAACTATAATATGCCTGAAACCTATGATTTTTTAAGTGAATTTCAAAGGTTTTTTAAATGTTAGTTTCTAACTATGCCAACAGAGGTAGGACATGTGAAGAAAGAAGAAAAAACACACAGAAAGAAGCAAAAGATGTGCAGAAAGAACCAACAGAGGAGCAGAAAGAGGCCTTGTTGCAAAATCATCCTGTGCCCACAACTTTTTCAGACGGGTACTGGTGGTAACTAACTCTGACTAACCAGAGCCAGTGTGCGTTTGCACAGTGGTGAAGGGAGGGGGGGCCTGAGGTGACATGTGTGCAAACGCGCCCCGTGGCGCATTTTAAGTTGCGGGATTAAGTCACCTTGAATCCTGAGGGTCCCTGGGGCCCAACTAGCCCCCCAGGTACCTACAGTTAGGACCACAGAGCTGAGTTGCAGAGAGGCGTTCCGAGGCCACGCACCTTTTTCACCTCTCTGCAACGCAACTCTGTTGTGCTTACTGAAGGTACCTGGTGGGCTAGTTGGCCCCCAGGATTCAAAGGGAATTAACTCCCCAACTTAAAACGCACCGCAGGGCGTGTTTGCGCACATGTCACCTGAGGCCCCGCCCCTCCCTTCACCACTGTGCAAACGCGCCCCGTGGCGCGTTTTAAGTTGGGGGATTAGGTCACCTTGAATCCTGAGAGTCCCTGGGGCCCAACTAGCCCACCAGGTACTTCCAGTAAGCACCACAGGCCTGCATTGCAACGCCTGTAACAAATTGTGCAGTTGTGTTTAGGTAGTGAAGAGGGTCGTGCTGGGGGTAGTGTTTTAGGGTTTAGGGTAGTGCAGTGGTGTTTGTGTAGTGTAGGGGGTCATGCTGGGGGTAGATTTAGGGTTTAGGGTAGTGCAGTGGTGTTTGGGTAGTGTAGGGAGTCGTGCTGGGGGAGTGTTTTAGGGTAGTACAGTGGTGTTTGGGTAGTGTAGGGGGTCGTGCTGGGGTTAGTGTTTTAGGGTTTTAGGGTTTAGGGTAGTGCAGTGGTGTTTGGGTAGTGTAGGGGATACTGCTGGGGGTAGTGTTTTAGGGTTTAGGGTAGTGCAATGGTGTTTGGGTAGTGTAGGGGTACTGCTGGGGGTAGTGTTTTAGGGTTTAGGGTAGTGCAGTGGTGTTTGGGTAGCGTAGGGGTACTGCTGGGGATAGTGTTTTATGGTTTAGGGTAGTGCAGTGGTGTTTGGGTAGTGTAGGGGTTCGTGCTGGGGTAGTTTTTTAGGGTTTAGGGTGGTGCAGTGGTGTTTGTGTAGTGTAGGAGGTCATGTTTTAGGGTTTAGGGTAGTGCAGTGGTCTTTGGGTAGTGTAGGGGGTTGTGCGGGGGTAGTGTTTTAGGGATTAGGGTAGTGCATTGGTATTTGGGTAGTGTAGGGGTCAAGGGGGTAGTGTTTTAGGGTTTAGGGCAGTGCAGTGGTGTTTAGGTAGTGTAGGGGTCGTGCTGGGGGAGTGTTTTAGGGTTTAGGGCAGTGCAGTGGTGTTCGGGTAGTGTAGGGGGTCGTGCTGGGGGAGTGTTTTAGGGTTTAGGGCAGTGCAGTCGTGTTCGGGTAGTGTAGGGGGTCGTGCTGGGGGAGTATTTTAGGGTAGTGCAGTGGTGTTCGGGTAGTGTAGGGGGTCATGCTGGGGTAGTGTTCTAGGGTTTAAGGCAGTGCAGTGGTGTTCGGGCAGTGTAGGGGGTCGTGCAGGGGTGGTGTTTCAGGGTTTAGGGCAGTGGTGTTCGGGCAGTGTAGGGGGTCATGCTGGGGGTGGTGTTTCAGGGTTTGGGGCAGTGCAGTGGTGTTCGAGCAGTAAAGGGGGTCATGCTGGGGGTGGTGTTTCAGTGTTTAGGGCAGTGCAGTGGTGTTCGGGCAGTGTAGGGGCGGTGCAGGGGGTGGTGTTTCAGGGTTTAGGGCAGTGTAGTGGTGTTCGGGCAGTGTAGGGGGTGGTGCAGGGGGTGGTGTTTCAGGGTTTAGGGCAGTGCAGTGGTGTTCGGGCAGTGTAGGGGGTCGTGCAGGGGGTGGTGTTTCAGGGTTTAGGGCAGTGCAGTGGTGTCCGGGCAGTGTAGGGGGCGGTGCAGGGGTGGTGTTTCAGGGTTTAGGACAGTACAGTGGTGTTCGGGCATTGTAGGGGGTGGTGCTGGGGCCGGTGTTTCAGGGTTTAGGGCAGTGCAGTGGTGTTCGGGCAGTGTAGGGGATGGTGCTGGGGCTGGTGTTTCAGGGTTTAGGCCAGTGCAGTGGTGTTCGGGCTGTGTAGGGGGTCATGCTGGGGCTGGTGTTTCAGGGTTTAGGGCAGTGCAGTGGTGTTCGGGCATTGTAGGGGGTCTTGGTGGGGCTGGTGTTTCAGAGTCTAGGGCAATGCAGTGGTGTTCGGGCAGTGTAGGGGGTCTTGCTGGGGATGGTGTTTCAGGGTTTAGGGCAGTGCAGTGGTGTTCGGGCAGTGTAGGGGGTGGTGCTGGGGGTGGTGTTTCAGGGTTTAGGGCAGTGCAGTGGTGTTCAGGCAGTGTAGGGGGTCGTGCTGGGGCTAGTGTTTCAGGGTTTAGGGCAGAGCAATGGTGCTCAGGCAGTGTAGGGGGATGTGCTGGGGGTGATGTTTCAGGGTTTAGGCCAGTGCAGTGGTGTTAGGGCAGTGTAGGGGGTCGTGCTGGGGGTGGTGTTTCAGGATTTAGGGCAGTGCAGTGGTGTTCCGGCAGTGTAGGGGGTCGTGCAGGGGGTGGTGTTTCAGGGTTTAGTGCAGTGGTGTTCGGGCAGTGTAGGGGGTCGTGCTGGGGTGGTGTTTCAGGGTTTAGGGCAGTGCAGTGGTGTTCGGGCAGTGTAGGTTGTCGTGCTGAGGGGTGGTGTTTCAGGGTTTAGGGCAGTGCAGTAGTGTTTGGGCAGTGTAGGGGGTCGTGCAGGGGGTGGTGTTTCAGGGTTTAGGGCAGTGCAGTGGTGTTCGGCCAGTGTAGGTAGTCTTGCTGGGGGTGGTGTTTCAGGGTTTAGGGCAGTGCAGTAGTTTTGGGGCAGTGTAGGCGGTCGTGCTGGGGCTGGTGTTTCAGGGTTTAGGGCAGTGCAGTGGTGTTCGGGCAGTGTACGGGGTTGTGCTGGGGCTGGTGTTTCAGGGTTTAGAGCAGTGCAGTGGTGTGCGGGCAGTGTACGGGGTTGTGCTGGGGCTGGTGTTTCAGGGTTTAGGGCAGTGCAGTGGTGTTCGGGCAGTGTAGGGGGTCGTGCTGGGGGTGGTGTTTCAGGGTTTAGGGCAGTGCAGTGGTGTTCAGGCAGTGTAGGGGGTCGTGCTGGGGCTGGTGTCTCAGGGTTTAGGGTAGTGCAGTGGTGTGCGGGCAGTGTAGGGGGTCGTGCTGGGGCTGGTGTTTCAGGGTTTTGGGCAGAGCAGTGGTGTTCGGGCAGTGTAGGGGGTCGTGCTGGGGGTGGTGTTTCAGGGTTTAGGGCAGTGCAGTGGTGTTCGGGCAGTGTAGGGGGTCTTGCTGGGGGTGGTGTTTCAGGGTTTAGGGCAGTGCAGTGGTGTTCGGGCAGTGTAGGGGGTCTTGCTGGGGGTGGTGTTTCAGGGTTTAGGGCAGTGGTGTTCGGGCAGTGTAGGGGGTCTTGCTGGGGGTGATGTTTCAGGGTTTAGGGCAGTGCAGTGGTGTTCGGGCAGTGTAGGGGTCTTGCTGGGGGTAGTGTTTCAGGGTTTAGGGCAGTGCAGTGGTGTTCGTGCAGTATAGGGGGTCATGCTGGGGATGGTGTTTCTGGGTTTAGGGCAGTGCAGTAGTGTTCGAGCAGTGTAGGGGGTTGTGCAGGGGTGGTGTTTCAGGGTTTAGGGCAGTGCAGTGGTGTTCGGGCAGTGTAGGGGGTCGCGCTGGGGGTGGTGTTTCAGGGTTTAGGGCAGTGCAGTGGTGTTCGGGCAGTGTAGGGGGTCATGCACGGGGTGGTGTTTCAGGGTTTAGGGCAGTGCAGTGGTGTTCGGGCAGTGTAGGGTGTTGTGCTGGGGCTGGTGTTTCACGGTTCAGGGTAGTGCAGTGGTGTTCAGGCAGTGTAAGGGGTCGTGCTGAGGCTGGTGTTTCACGGTTTAGGGCAGTGCAGTGGTGTTCGGGCAGTGTAGGGGGTCGTGCTGGGGCTGGTGTTTCAGGGTTTAGGGCAGTGCAGTGGTGTTCGGGCAGTGTAGGCGGTCGTGCTGGGGCTAGTGTTTCAGAGTTTAGGGCAGTGCAGTGGTGTTCGGGCAGTGTAGGGGGTCGTGCTGGGGCTGGTGTTTCAGGGTTTAGGGCAGTGCAGTGGTGCTCGGGCAGTGTAGGGGGTCGTGCTGGGGGTGATGTTTCAGGGTTTAGGGTAGTGCAGTGGTGTTCGGGCAGTGTAGGGGGTTGTGCAGGGGCTGGTGTTTCAAGGTTGAGGGCAGTGCAGTGGTGTTCGGGCAGTGTAGGGGGTCGTGCTGGGGCTGGTGTTTCAGGGTTTTGGGCAGAGCAGTGTTGTTCGGGCAGTGTAGGGGGTCATGCTGGGGGTAGTGATTCAGGGTTTAGGGCAGTGCAGTGGTGTTCGGGCAGTGTAGGGGGTCGTGCTGGGGGTGGTGTTTCAGGGTTTAGGTCAGTGGTGTTCGGGCAGTGTAGGGTGTCTTGCTGGGGGTAGTGTTTCAGGGTTTAGGGCAGTGCAGTGTTGTTAGGGCAGTGTAGGGGGTCATGCTGGGGGTGGTGTTTCAGGGTTTAGGGCAGTGCAGTGGTGTTCGGGCAGTGTAGGGGGTCGTGAAGGGGGTGGTGTTTCAGGGTTTAGGGCAGTGCAGTGGTGTTCGGGCAGTGTAGGGGGTCGTGCTAGGGGTGGTGTTTCAGGGTTTAGGGCAGTGCAGTGGTGTTCGGGCAGTGTAGGGGGTCATGCAGGGGCTGGTGTTTCAGGGTTTAGGGCAGTGCAGTGGTGTGCGGGCAGTGTAGGGGGTCGTGCTGGGGCTGGTGTTTCAGGGTTTTGGGCAGAGCAGTGGTGTTCGGGCAGTGTAGGGGGTCGTGCTGGGGGTGGTGTTTCAGGGTTTAGGGCAGTGCAGTGGTGTTCGGGCAGTGTAGGGGGTCTTGCTGGGGGTGGTGTTTCAGGGTTTAGGGCAGTGCAGTGGTGTTCGGGCAGTGTAGGGGGTCTTGCTGGGGGTGGTGTTTCAGGGTTTAGGGCAGTGGTGTTCGGGCAGTGTAGGGGGTCTTGCTGGGGGTGATGTTTCAGGGTTTAGGGCAGTGCAGTGGTGTTCGGGCAGTGTAGGGGGTCTTGCTGGGGGTAGTGTTTCAGGGTTTAGGGCAGTGCAGTGGTGTTCGTGCAGTATAGGGGGTCATGCTGGGGATGGTGTTTCTGGGTTTAGGGCAGTGCAGTAGTGTTCGAGCAGTGTAGGGGGTTGTGCAGGGGTGGTGTTTCAGGGTTTAGGGCAGTGCAGTGGTGTTCGGGCAGTGTAGGGGGTCGCGCTGGGGGTGGTGTTTCAGGGTTTAGGGCAGTGCAGTGGTGTTCGGGCAGTGTAGGGGGTCATGCACGGGGTGGTGTTTCAGGGTTTAGGGCAGTGCAGTGGTGTTCGGGCAGTGTAGGGTGTTGTGCTGGGGCTGGTGTTTCAGGGTTCAGGGTAGTGCAGTGGTGTTCAGGCAGTGTAGGGGTTCGTGCTGAGGCTGGTGTTTCACGGTTTAGGGCAGTGCAGTGGTGTTCGGGCAGTGTAGGGGGTCGTGCTGGGGCTGGTGTTTCAGGGTTTAGGGCAGTGCAGTGGTGTTCGGGCAGTGTAGGCGGTCGTGCTGGGGCTGGTGTTTCAGAGTTTAGGGCAGTGCAGTGGTGTTCGGGCAGTGTAGGGGGTCGTGCTGGGGCTGGTGTTTCAGGGTTTAGGGCAGTGCATTGGAGCTCGGGCAGTGTAGGGGGTCGTGCTGGGGGTGATGTTTCAGGGTTTAGGGTAGTGCAGTGGTGTTCGGGCAGTGTAGGGGGTCGTGCAGGGGCTGGTGTTTCAAGGTTGAGGGCAGTGCAGTGGTGTTCGGGCAGTGTAGGGGGTCGTGCTGGGGCTGGTGTTTCAGGGTTTTGGGCAGAGCAGTGTTGTTCGGGCAGTGTAGGGGGTCATGCTGGGGGTAGTGATTCAGGGTTTAGGGCAGTGCAGTGGTGTTCGGGCAGTGTAGGGGGTCGTGCTGGGGGTGGTGTTTCAGGGTTTAGGTCAGTGGTGTTCGGGCAGTGTAGGGGTCTTGCTGGGGGTGATGTTTCAGGGTTTAGGGCAGTGCAGTGGTGTTCGGGCAGTGTAGGGTGTCTTGCTGGGGGTAGTGTTTCAGGGTTTAGGGCAGTGCAGTGGTGTTAGGGCAGTGTAGGGGGTCATGCTGGGGGTGGTGTTTCAGGGTTTAGGGCAGTGCAGTGGTGTTCGGGCAGTGTAGGGGGTCGTGAAGGGGTGGTGTTTCAGGGTTTAGGGCAGTGCAGTGGTGTTCGGGCAGTGTAGGGGGTCGTGCTAGGGGTGGTGTTTCAGGGTTTAGGGCAGTGCAGTGGTGTTCGGGCAGTGTAGGGGTCATGCAGGGGCTGGTGTTTCAGGGTTTAGGGCAGTGCAGTGGTGTTCGGGCAGTGTAGGGGGTCGTGCTGGGGGTAGTGGTTTAGGGTAGTGCAGTGGTGCTTGTGTAGGGGGTCATGCTGGGGGTAGTGTTTTAGGGTTTAGGGTAGTGCAGTGGTGTTTGTGTAGTGTAGGGGGTCATGTTTTAGGGTAGTGCAGTGGTGTTTGGGTAGTGTAGGGGGTCGGGCTGGGGGTAGTGTTTTAGGATTTAGGTTAGTGCAGTGGTGTTAGTGTAGTGTAGGGGGTCGTGCTGGGGGTAGTGTTTTAGGGTTTAGGGTAGTGCAGTGGTGTTTGTGTAGTGTAGGGGGTCGTGCTGGGGGTAGTGTTTTAGGGTTTAGGGTAGTGCAGTGGTGCTTGTGTAGTGTAGGGGGTCGTGCTGGGGGTAGTGTTTTAGGGTTTAGGGCAGTGCAGTGGTGTTCGGGCATTGTAGGGGGTCTTGCTGGGGATGGTGTTTCAGAGTCTAGGGCAATGCAGTGGTGTTCGGGCAGTGTAGGGGGTCTTGCTGGGGCTGGTGTTTCAGGGTTTAGGGCAGTGCAGTGGTGTTCGGGCAGTGTAGGGGGTCGTGCTGGGGGTGGTGTTTCAGGGTTTAGGGCAGTGCAGTGGTGTTCGGGCAGTGTAGGGGGTCGTGCTGGGGTTAGTGTTTCAGGGTTTGGGGCAGAGCAATGGTGCTCAGGCAGTGTAGGGGGATGTGCTGGGGGTGATGTTTCAGTGTTTAGGGCAGTGCAGTGGTGTTAGGGCAGTGTAGGGGGTCGTGCTGGGGGTGGTGTTTCAGGGTTTAGGGCAGTGCAGTGGTGTTCCGGCAGTGTAGGGGGTCGTGCAGGGGGTGGTGTTTCAGGGTTTAGTGCAGTGGTGTTCGGGAGTGTAGGGGGTCGTGCTGGGGTGGTGTTTCAGGGTTTAGGGCAGTGCAGTGGTGTTCGGGCAGTGTAGGGTGTCGTGCTGAGGGGTGGTGTTTCAGGGTTTAGGGCAGTGCAGTAGTGTTTGGGCAGTGTAGGGGGTCGTGCAGGGGTGGTGTTTCAGGGTTTAGGGCAGTGCAGTGGTGTTCGGCCAGTGTAGGTAGTCTTGCTGGGGGTGGTGTTTCAGGGTTTAGGGAAGTGCAGTAGTTTTGGGCCAGTGTAGGCGGTCGTGCTGGGGCTGGTGTTTCAGGGTTTAGGGCAGTGCAGTGGTGTTCGGGCAGTGTACGGGGTTGTGCTGGGGCTGGTGTTTCAGGGTTTAGAGCAGTGGTGTGTGGGTAGTGTACGGGGTTGTGCTGGGGCTGGTGTTTCAGGGTTTAGGGCAGTGCAGTGGTGTTCGGGCAGTGTAGGGGGTCGTGCTGGGGTTGGTGTTTCAGGGTTTAGGGCAGTGCAGTGGTGTTCGGGCAGTGTAGGGGGTCGTGCTGGGGCTGGTGTCTCAGGGTTTAGGGCAGTGCAGTGGTGTTCGGGCAGTGTAGGGGGTCGTGCTGGGGCTGGTGTTTCAGGGTTTTGGGCAGAGCAGTGGTGTTCGGGCAGTGTAGGGGGTCGTGCTGGGGGTGGTGTTTCAGGGTTTAGGGCAGTGCAGTGGTGTTCAGGCAGTGTAGGGGGTCTTGCTGGGGGTGGTGTTTCAGGGTTTAGGGCAGTGCAGTGGTGTTCGGGCAGTGTAGGGGTCTTGCTGGGGGTGGTGTTTCAGGGTTTAGGGCAGTGGTGTTCGGGCAGTGTAGGGGGTCTTGCTGGGGGTGATGTTTCAGGGTTTAGGGCAGTGCAGTGGTGTTCGGGCAGTGTAGGGGGTCTTGCTGGGGGTAGTGTTTCAGGGTTTAGGGCAGTGCAGTGGTGTTCATGCAGTATAGGGGGTCATGCTGGGGATGGTGTTTCTGGGTTTAGGGCAGTGGTGTTTGGGCAGTGTAGGGGGTCTTGCTGGGGGTGATGTTTCAGGGTTTAGGGCAGTGCAGTGGTGTTCGGGCAGTGTAGGGGGTCTTGCTGGGGGTAGTGTTTCAGGGTTTAGGGCAGTGCAGTGGTGTTAGGGCAGTGTAGGGGTCATGCTGGGGGTGGTGTTTCAGGGTTTAGGGCAGTGTAGTGGTGTTCGGGCAGTGTAGGGGGTCGTGCTGGGGCTAGTGTTTCAGGGTTTAGGGCAGAGCAATGGTGCTCAGGCTGTGTAGGGGGATGTGCTGGGGGTGATGTTTCAGGGTTTAGGGCAGTGCAGTGGTGTTAGGGCAGTGTAGGGGGTCGTGCTGGGGGTGGTGTTTCAGGGTTTAGGGCAGTGCAGTGGTGTTCCGGCAGTGTAGGGGGTCGTGCAGGGGTGGTGTTTCAGGGTTTAGTGCAGTGGTGTTCGGGCAGTGTAGGGGGTCGTGCTGGGGTTGTGTTTCAGGGTTTAGGGCAGTGCAGTGGTGTTCGGGCAGTGCAGGGTGTCGTGCTGAGGGGTGGTGTTTCAGGGTTTAGGGCAGTGCAGTAGTGTTTGGGCAGTGTAGGGGGTCGTGCAGGGGTGGTGTTTCAGGGTTTAGGGCAGTGCAGTGGTGTTCGGCCAGTGTAGGTAGTCTTGCTGGGGGTGGTGTTTCAGGGTTTAGGGCAGTGCAGTAGTTTTGGGACAGTGTAGGCGGTCGTGCTGGGGCTGGTGTTTCAGGGTTTAGGGCAGTGCAGTGGTGTTCGGGCAGTGTACAGGGTTGTGCTGGGGCTGGTGTTTCAGGGTTTAGAGCAGTGCATTGGTGTGCGGGCAGTGTAAGGGGTTGTGCTGGGGCTGGTGTTTCAAGGTTTAGGGCAGTGCAGTGGTGTTCGGGCAGTGTAGGGGGTCGTGCTGGGGGTGGTGTTTCAGGGTTTAGGGCAGTGCAGTGGTGTTCGGGCAGTGTAGGGGGTCGTGCTGGGGCTGGTGTCTCAGGGTTTAGGGCAGTGCAGTGGTGTTCGGGCAGTGTAGGGGGTCGTGCTGGGGCTGGTGTTTCAGGTTTTTGGGCAGAGCAGTGGTGTTCGGGCAGTGTAGGGGGTCGTGCTGGGGGTGGTGTTTCAGGGTTTAGGTCAGTGGTGTTCGGGCAGTGTAGGGGGTCTTGCTGGGGGTGGTGTTTCAGGGTTTAGGGCAGTGGTGTTCGGGCAGTGTAGGGGGTCTTGCTGGGGGTGATGTTTCAGGGTTTAGGGCAGTGCAGTGGTGTTCGGGCAGTGTAGGGGGTCGTGCTAGGGGTGGTGTTTCAGGGTTTAGGGCAGTGCAGTGGTGTTCGGGCAGTGTAGGGGGTCATGCAGGGGCTGGTGTTTCAGGGTTTAGGGCAGTGCAGTGGTGTTCGGGCAGTGTAGGGGGTCGTGCTGGGGGTAGTGGTTTAGGGTAGTGCAGTGGTGCTTGTGTAGGGGGTCATGCTGGGGGTAGTGTTTTAGGGTTTAGGGTAGTGCAGTGGTGTTTGTGTAGTGTAGGGGGTCATGTTTTAGGGTAGTGCAGTGGTGTTTGGGTAGTGTAGGGGGTCGGGCTGGGGGTAGTGTTTTAGGATTTAGGTTAGTGCAGTGGTGTTAGTGTAGTGTAGGGGGTCGTGCTGGGGGTAGTGTTTTAGGGTTTAGGGTAGTGCAGTGGTGTTTGTGTAGTGTAGGGGGTCGTGCTGGGGGTAGTGTTTTAGGGTTTAGGGTAGTGCAGTGGTGCTTGTGTAGTGTAGGGGGTCGTGCTGGGGGTAGTGTTTTAGGGTTTAGGGCAGTGCAGTGGTGTTCGGGCATTGTAGGGGTCTTGCTGGGGATGGTGTTTCAGAGTCTAGGGCAATGCAGTGGTGTTCGGGCAGTGTAGGGGGTCTTGCTGGGGCTGGTGTTTCAGGGTTTAGGGCAGTGCAGTGGTGTTCGGGCAGTGTAGGGGGTCGTGCTGGGGGTGGTGTTTCAGGGTTTAGGGCAGTGCAGTGGTGTTCGGGCAGTGTAGGGGGTCGTGCTGGGGTTAGTGTTTCAGGGTTTGGGGCAGAGCAATGGTGCTCAGGCAGTGTAGGGGGATGTGCTGGGGGTGATGTTTCAGTGTTTAGGGCAGTGCAGTGGTGTTAGGGCAGTGTAGGGGGTCGTGCTGGGGGTGGTGTTTCAGGGTTTAGGGCAGTGCAGTGGTGTTCCGGCAGTGTAGGGGGTCGTGCAGGGGTGGTGTTTCAGGGTTTAGTGCAGTGGTGTTCGGGGAGTGTAGGGGGTCGTGCTGGGGTGGTGTTTCAGGGTTTAGGGCAGTGCAGTGGTGTTCGGGCAGTGTAGGGTGTCGTGCTGAGGGGTGGTGTTTCAGGGTTTAGGGCAGTGCAGTAGTGTTTGGGCAGTGTAGGGGGTCGTGCAGGGGGTGGTGTTTCAGGGTTTAGGGCAGTGCAGTGGTGTTCGGCCAGTGTAGGTAGTCTTGCTGGGGGTGGTGTTTCAGGGTTTAGGGAAGTGCAGTAGTTTTGGGCCAGTGTAGGCGGTCGTGCTGGGGCTGGTGTTTCAGGGTTTAGGGCAGTGCAGTGGTGTTCGGGCAGTGTACGGGGTTGTGCTGGGGCTGGTGTTTCAGGGTTTAGAGCAGTGGTGTGTGGGTAGTGTACGGGGTTGTGCTGGGGCTGGTGTTTCAGGGTTTAGGGCAGTGCAGTGGTGTTCGGGCAGTGTAGGGGGTCGTGCTGGGGTTGGTGTTTCAGGGTTTAGGGCAGTGCAGTGGTGTTCGGGCAGTGTAGGGGGTCGTGCTGGGGCTGGTGTCTCAGGGTTTAGGGCAGTGCAGTGGTGTTCGGGCAGTGTAGGGGGTCGTGCTGGGGCTGGTGTTTCAGGGTTTTGGGCAGAGCAGTGGTGTTTGGGCAGTGTAGGGGGTCGTGCTGGGGGTGGTGTTTCAGGGTTTAGGGCAGTGCAGTGGTGTTCAGGCAGTGTAGGGGGTCTTGCTGGGGGTGGTGTTTCAGGGTTTAGGGCAGTGCAGTGGTGTTCGGGCAGTGTAGGGGGTCTTGCTGGGGGTGGTGTTTCAGGGTTTAGGGCAGTGGTGTTCGGGCAGTGTAGGGGGTCTTGCTGGGGGTGATGTTTCAGGGTTTAGGGCAGTGCAGTGGTGTTCGGGCAGTGTAGGGGGTCTTGCTGGGGGTAGTGTTTCAGGGTTTAGGGCAGTGCAGTGGTGTTCATGCAGTATAGGGGGTCATGCTGGGGATGGTGTTTCTGGGTTTAGGGCAGTGGTGTTTGGGCAGTGTAGGGGGTCTTGCTGGGGGTGATGTTTCAGGGTTTAGGGCAGTGCAGTGGTGTTCGGGCAGTGTAGGGGGTCTTGCTGGGGGTAGTGTTTCAGGGTTTAGGGCAGTGCAGTGGTGTTAGGGCAGTGTAGGGGGTCATGCTGGGGGTGGTGTTTCAGGGTTTAGGGCAGTGTAGTGGTGTTCGGGCAGTGTAGGGGGTCGTGCTGGGGCTAGTGTTTCAGGGTTTAGGGCAGAGCAATGGTGCTCAGGCTGTGTAGGGGGATGTGCTGGGGGTGATGTTTCAGGGTTTAGGGCAGTGCAGTGGTGTTAGGGCAGTGTAGGGGGTCGTGCTGGGGGTGGTGTTTCAGGGTTTAGGGCAGTGCAGTGGTGTTCCGGCAGTGTAGGGGGTCGTGCAGGGGGTGGTGTTTCAGGGTTTAGTGCAGTGGTGTTCGGGCAGTGTAGGGGGTCGTGCTGGGGTTGTGTTTCAGGGTTTAGGGCAGTGCAGTGGTGTTCGGGCAGTGCAGGGTGTCGTGCTGAGGGGTGGTGTTTCAGGGTTTAGGGCAGTGCAGTAGTGTTTGGGCAGTGTAGGGGGTCGTGCAGGGGGTGGTGTTTCAGGGTTTAGGGCAGTGCAGTGGTGTTCGGCCAGTGTAGGTAGTCTTGCTGGGGGTGGTGTTTCAGGGTTTAGGGCAGTGCAGTAGTTTTGGGACAGTGTAGGCGGTCGTGCTGGGGCTGGTGTTTCAGGGTTTAGGGCAGTGCAGTGGTGTTCGGGCAGTGTACAGGGTTGTGCTGGGGCTGGTGTTTCAGGGTTTAGAGCAGTGCATTGGTGTGCGGGCAGTGTAAGGGGTTGTGCTGGGGCTGGTGTTTCAAGGTTTAGGGCAGTGCAGTGGTGTTCGGGCAGTGTAGGGGTCGTGCTGGGGGTGGTGTTTCAGGGTTTAGGGCAGTGCAGTGGTGTTCGGGCAGTGTAGGGGTCGTGCTGGGGCTGGTGTCTCAGGGTTTAGGGCAGTGCAGTGGTGTTCGGGCAGTGTAGGGGGTCGTGCTGGGGCTGGTGTTTCAGGTTTTTGGGCAGAGCAGTGGTGTTCGGGCAGTGTAGGGGGTCGTGCTGGGGGTGGTGTTTCAGGGTTTAGGGCAGTGCAGTGGTGTTCGGGCAGTGTAGGGGGTCTTGCTGGGGGTGGTGTTTCAGGGTTTAGGGCAGTGCAATGGTGTTTGGGCAGTGTAGGGCGTCTTGCTGGGGGTGGTGTTTCAGGGTTTAGGGCAGTGGTGTTCGGGCAGTGTAGGGGGTCTTGCTGGGGGTGATGTTTCAGGGTTTAGGGCAGTGCAGTGGTGTTCGGGCAGTGTAGAGGGTCTTGCTGGGGGTGATGTTTCAGGGTTTAGGGCAGTGCAGTGGTGTTCGTGCAGTATAGGGGGTCATGCTGGGGATGGTGTTTCTGGGTTTAGGGCAGTGCAGTAGTGTTCGAGCAGTGTAGGGGGTTGTGCAGGGGGTGGTGTTTCAGGGTTTAGAGCAGTGCAGTGGTGTTCGGGCAGTGTAGGGGGTCGCGCTGGGGTGGTGTTTCTGGGTTTAGGGCAGTGCAGTGGTGTTCGGGCAGTGTAGGGGGTCATGCACGGGGTGGTGTTTCATGGTTTAGGGCAGTGCAGTGGTGTTCGGGCAGTGTAGGGTGTTGTGCTGGGTCTGGTGTTTCAGGGTTCAGGGCAGTGCAGTGGTGTTCAGGCAGTGTAGGGGGTCGTGCTGAGGCTGGTGTTTCACGGTTTAGGGCAGTGCAGTGGTGTTCGGGCAGTGTAGGGGGTCGTGCTGGGGCTGGTGTTTCAGGGTTTAGGGCAGTGCAGTGGTGTTCGGGCAGTGTAGGCGGTCGTGCTGGGGCTGGTGTTTCAGAGTTTAGGGCAGTGCAGTGGTGTTCGGGCAGTGTAGGGGGTCGTGCTGGGGCTGGTGTTTCAGGGTTTAGGGCAGTGCAGTGGTGCTCGGGCAGTGTAGGGGGTCGTGCTGGGGGTGATGTTTCAGGGTTTAGGGTAGTGCAGTGGTGTTCGGGCAGTGTAGGGGGTCGTGCAGGGGCTGGTGTTTCAAGGTTTAGGGCAGTGCAGTGGTGTTCGGGCAGTGTAGGGGTCGTGCTGGGGCTGGTGTTTCAGGGTTTTGGGCAGAGCAGTGGTGTTCGGGCAGTGTAGGGGGTCATGCTGGGGGTAGTGATTCAGGGTTTAGGGCAGTGCAGTGTTGTTCGGGCAGTGTATGGGGTCGTGCTGGGGGTGGTGTTTCAATGTTTAGGTCAGTGGTGTTCGGGCAGTGTAGGGGGTCTTGCTGGGGGTGATGTTTCAGGGTTTAGGGCAGTGCAGTGGTGTTCGGGCAGTGTGGGGGTCTTGCTGGGGGTAGTGTTTCAGGATTTAGGGCACTGCAGTGGTTTCGGGCAGTGTAGGGGGTTGTGCTAGGGGTGGTGTTTCAGGGTTTAGGGCAGTGCAGTGGTGTTCGGGCAGTATAGGGGGTCATGCAGGGGCTGGTGTTTCAGGGTTTAGGGCAGTGCAGTGGTGTTCGGGCAGTGTAGGGGTCGTGCTGGGGGTAGTGTTTTAGGGTTTAGGGTAGTGCAGTGGTGCTTGTGTAGTGTAGGGGGTCATGTTTTAGGGTAGTGCAGTGGTGTTTGGGTAGTGTAGGGGTCGGGCTGGGGGTAGTGTTTTAGGATTTAGGTTAGTGCAGTGGTGCTTGTGTAGTGTAGGGGTCGTGCTGTGGGTAGTGTTTTAGGGTTTAGGGTAGTGCAGTGGTGTTTGTGTAGTGTAGGGGTCATGTTTTAGGGTAGTGCAGTGGTGTTTGGGTAGTGTAGGGGTCGTGCTGGTGGTAGTGTTTTAGGATTTAGGTTAGTGCAGTGGTGTTTGGGTAGTGTAGGAGGTCGTGCTGGGGGTAGTGTTTTAGGGTTTAGGATAGTGCAGTGGTGCTTGTGTAGTGTAGGGGTCGTGCTGGGGGTAGTGTTTTAGGGTTTAAGGTAGTGCAGTGGTGTTTTTGTAGTGTAGGGGGTCATGTTTTAAGATGCAATGCTCCAATACCTGACCAGTCTGCACTACATAAAACTGCAAAAAAACTAAAAATAAAAAGTGTTTTGCATACTTTTGTCATTGGGCTAAATGTGGTCTACATCTGGGTAATATTTGTGCTACATTTGGGCTCTTTTTCACTGGTGGCCATCTTGGAAGACTTCTTTGTTATGAAGTTTCCTAATTTCTTCATTTACTGCAGTCTCCTCAGTAGGAAATGCTTTCAGTTTTTACTTTGATTCCATCAAGAAGGCATTCAGATGTGTCTCACATCTGCCATAAATTCAGAATGTTAGCACTCTAGTTGCTCATTAGATCACTGGAGTAAAGCTACTGCTCACCAGGGAGTTAACTGGTAGTCTGCTGCTGGTATTGAAAGTGATTGTTTCAGTCTGCATGTCAGAATTTTCTAATGAAATAGAAGAGGATTTGAGATCTCACTTAAAACATGCCCTAATTTTTCTTTCTGCAGCACTAACCATCATTTCTATTTCAAAAGAACCCCTCATTTTGTTCCTTTTTAAATTAAATGTTTTAAGTGTTACCGGTTTATTCCAATCAAGATGGCTTCAGGTGTGCCATACTTTTGTCATAAGTAAGGCTGTTAGCGCTCTAGTTGTTCTTTAGAACACTCTGGGAAGCTGCAGTAGAACACAAAGGCATCAACTGGCAGGCTGCTCCTGTTGAAATATAACAGGAAGATATTTGAGATCACACTTGAAACATGTCCTAATTTTCTTTCTACAGCACTAACCATAATCTCTATGACAAAATGAACCCCATCATTTTGTTCCTTTTTAAATTAAATTGTTTAAGTGTTACCAGTTTATTCCAATCAAGATGGCTTCAGGTGTGCCATACTTTTGTCATAAGTAAGGCTGTTAGCACTCTAGTTGTTCTTTAGAACACTCTGGGAAGCTGCAGTAGAACACAAAGGAATCAACTGACAGTCTCTGCCCTTGTTGGATGTACATGTTTTACTGAGAATGTCAGACTTCATTCTCACATGAGTGATAAAGATAATGTGAATTTACAGAAAATATGCTCTCATTTTAGCTTCTGGAGCACCTTCCAAACCTCCATGGGACAAGCATGAGAAAATAGTGTTCTCTCAAACATGATTCATGATATCCCAGCAGAAGGTTTTCACATGGTAAAATCACCTTAGAATACACCACAATTCCTAAAATTAGTATGGTACCATCAACAAATAAATTCTAATGTAACTAAAGCCTGTTATCACCCTTTATAGTTCTCCTTTTGGTGACCCTCAAAATCTTCTATTCACTACAATGCATTTCAATGAGGTACTATCATTTATATTGGTCCCAAGATGGCTGCCAGCAATTCCAGGATGAAGTGCTGACAGCCAATCAGATCTCACGATGACATGTGTGGTTAGGCTCCGCCCAGATATATATGTGACTTTACTTTTGATTTTCTCAGGAACTACTGAACGGATTTACACCATTTAAGCAAAGGCACGACACTGAACCAAGGGCTACCTCTTTGCCAAATTTGGTGTAATTCCGTTCAGCAGTTCGGGCTGTAGCTGCGACTAAAGGTTCCTATGGAAAAATGAATGGGGAAAACGCGTTTTGGGACCCCCTTTTTCTCGGCCCCGCTTGACGTATCACCCGAGACTTTCAGGATAGGAGCGGACCGGAGCGCCCCAACAAGTTGGAAACTTTCGTGAAGATTCGTCAACCGGCGCCAACGTTATTTCAAATAGAATGTCGCGGATTTCCTATGGATAATAGGTTTTAACTTTAACTATCTACTGGCGACCGCCAGTAGATAATATATATTACCTACTGGCGGTCGCCAGTAGATAGTTATAGTTAAAACCTATTATCCATAGGAAATCCGCGACATTCTATTTGAAATAACGTTGGCGCCGGTTGACGAATCTTCGCGAACGTTTCCAACTTGTTGGGGCGCTCCGGTCCGCTCCTATCCTGAAAGTCTCGGGTGATACGTCAAGCGGGGTCCGAGAAAAAGGGGGTCCCAAAACGCGTTTCCCCATTCATTTTTCCATAGGAACCTTTAGTCGCAGCTACAGCCCGAACTGCTGAACGGAATTACACCAAATTTGGCAAAGAGGTAGCCCTTGGTTCAGTGTCGTGCCTTTGCTTAAATGGTGTAAATCCGCTCAGTAGTTCCTGAGAAAATCAAAAGTAAAGTCACATATATATCTGGGCGGAGCCTAACCACACATGTCATCGTGAGATCTGATTGGCTGTCAGCACTTCATCCTGGAATTGCTGGCAGCCATCTTGGGACCAATATAAATGATAGTACCTCATTGAAATGCATTGTAGTGAATAGAAGATTTTGAGGGTCACCAAAAGGAGAACTATAAAGGGTGATAACAGGCTTTAGTTACATTAGAATTTATTTGTTGATGGTACCATACTAATTTTAGGAATTGTGGTGTATTCTAAGGTGATTTTACCATGTGAAAACCTTCTGCTGGGATATCATGAATCATGTTTGAGAGAACACTATTTTCTCATGCTTGTCCCATGGAGGTTTGGAAGGTGCTCCAGAAGCTAAAATGAGAGCATATTTTCTGTAAATTCACATTATCTTTCTCACTCATGTGAGAATGAAGTCTGACATTCTCAGTAAAACATGTACATCCAACAAGGGCAGAGACTGTCAGTTGATTCCTTTGTGTTCTACTGCAGCTTCCCAGAGTGTTCTAAAGAACAACTAGAGTGCTAACAGCCTTACTTATGACAAAAGTATGGCACACCTGAAGCCATCTTGATTGGAATAAACTGGTAACACTTAAAACATTTAATTTAAAAAGGAACAAAATGAGGGGGTTCATTTTGTCATAGAAATTATGGTTAGTGCTGTAGAAAGAAAAATTAGGACATATTTCAAGTGTGATCTCAAATATCTTCCTGTTATATTTCAACAGGAGCAGCCTGCCAGTTGATGCCTTTGTGTTCTACTGCAGCTTCCCAGAGTGTTCTAAAGAACAACTAGAGCGCTAACAGCCTTACTTATGACAAAAGTATGGCACACCTGAAGCCATCTTGATTGGAATAAACCGGTAACACTTAAAACATTTAATTTAAAAAGGAACAAAATGAGGGGTTCTTTTGAAATAGAAAATATGGTTAGTGCTGCAGAAAGAAAAATTAGGGCATGTTTTAAGTGAGATCTCATATCCTCTTCTATTTCATTAGAAAATTCTGACATGCAGACTGAAACAATCACTTTCAATACCAGCAGCAGACTACCAGTTAACTCCTGGTGAGCAGTAGCTTTACTCCAGTGATCTAATGAGCAACTAGAGTGCTAACATTCTGAATTTATGGCAGATGTGAGACACATCTGAATGCCTTCTTGATGGAATCAAAGTAAAAACTGAAAGCATTTCCTACTGAGAAGACTGCAGTAAATGAAGAAATTAGGAAACTTCATAACAAAGAAGTCTTCCAAGATGGCCACCAGTGAAAAAAGAGCCCAAATGTAGCACAAATATTACCCAGATGTAGCCCACATATAGCCCAATGACAAAAGTGTGCAAAACACTTTTTATTTTTAGTTTTTTTGCAGTTTTATGTAGTGCAGACTGGTCAGGTATTGGAGCATTGCATCTTAAAACATGACCCCCTACACTACAAAAACACCACTGCACTACCTTAAACCCTAAAACACTACCCCCAGCACGACCCCCTACACTACACAAGCACCACTGAACTATCCTAAACCCTAAAACACTACCCCCAGCACGACCCCTACACTACCCAAACACCACTGCACTAACCTAAATCCTAAAACACTACCACCAGCACGACCCCTACACTACCCAAACACCACTGCACTACCCTAAAACATGACCCCCTACAGTACACAAACACCACTGCACTACCCTAAAACACTACCCCCAGCATGACCCCCTACACTACACAAGCACCACTGCACTACCCTAAACCCTAAAACACTACCCCCAGCACGACCCCCTACACGTCCCGAACACCACTGCACTGCCCTAAACCCTGAAACACCAGCCCCTGCATGACCCCCTACACTGCCCGAACACCACTGCACTGCCCTAAACCCTGAAACACCACCCCTAGCACGACCCCCTACACTGCCCGAACACCACTGCACTGCCCTAAACCCTGAAATACCACCCCCTTCACGACCCCCTACACTGCCCGAACACCACTGCACTGCCCTAAACCCTGAAACACCACCCCCAGCATGACCCCCTACACTGCCCGAACACCACTGCACTGCCCTAAACCCTGAAACACTACCCCCAGCAAGACCCCTACACTGCCCGAACACCACTGCACTGCCCTAAACCCTGAAACATCACCCCCAGCAAGACCCCTACACTGCCTGAACACCACTGACCTAAACCCTGAAACACCACCCCCAGCACGACCCCTTACACTGCCCGAACACCACTGCACTGCCCTAAACCCTGAAACACTACCCCCAGTATGACCCCCTACACTGCCCGAACACCACTGCTCTGCCCAAAACCCTGAAACACCAGCCCCAGCACGACCCCCTACACTGCCTGAACACCACTGCACTGCCCTAAACCTTGAAACACCAGCCCCTGCACGACCCCCTACACTGCCCGAACACCACTGCACTACCCTAAACCCTGAAACACCAGCCCCAGCACGACCGCCTACACTGCCCGAACACCACTGCACTGCCCTAAACCCTGAAACACCAGCCCCAGCACGACCCCCTACACTGCCCGAACACCACTGCACTGCCCTAAACCGTGAAACACCAGCCTCAGCACGACCCCCTACACTGCCTGAACACCACTGCACTGCCCTGAACCCTGAAACACCAGCCCCAGCACAACACCCTACACTGCCCGAACACCACTGCACTGCCCTAAACCCTGAAACACCACCCCGTGCATGACCCCCTACACTGCCCGAACACCACTGCACTGCCCTAAACCCTGAAACACCACCCCCAGCGCGACCCCCTACACTGCCCGAACACCACTGCACTGCCCTAAACCTTGAAACACCACCCCTGCACAACCCCCTACACTGCTCGAACACTACTGCACTGCCCTAAACCCAGAAACACCATCCCCAGCACGACCCCCTATACTGCACGAACACCACTGCACTGCCCTAAACCCTGAAACACTACCCCCAGCAAGACCCCCTACACTGCCCGAACACCACTGCACTGCCCTAAACCCTGAAACATCACCCCCAGCAAGACCCCTACACTGCCCGAACACCACTGCCCTAAACCCTGAAACATCACCCCCAGCAAGACCCCCTACACTGCCCGAACACCACTGCACTGCCCTAAACCCTGAAACACCAGCCCCAGCACGACCCCCTACACTGCCCGAACACCACCGCACTACCCTGAAACACCACTCCCTGCACGACCCCATACACTGCCCGAACACCACTGTACTGCCCTAAACCCTGAAACCCCACCCCCAGCATGACCCCCTACACTGCCAGAACACCACTGCACTGCCCTAAACCCTGAAACACCACCCCCTGCATGACATCCTACACTGCCCGAACACTACTGCACTGCCCTAAACCCTGAAACACCACCCCCAGCACGACCCCTACACTGCACAAACACCACTGCACCGCCCTAAACCCTGAAACACTACCCCCAGCAAGACCCCCTACACTGCCCGAACACCACTGCACTGCCCTAAACCCTGAAACATCACCCCCAGCAAGACCCCCTACACTGCCCGAACACCACTGCCCTAAACCCTGAAACACCACCCCCAGCAAGACCCCCTACACTGCCCGAACACCACTGCACTGCCCTAAACCCTGAAACACCACCCCCAGCAAGACCCCCTACACTGCCCGAACACCACTGCACTGCTCTAAACCCTGAAACACCACCCCCAGCATGACCCCCTACACTGCCCGAACACCACTGCTCTGCCCAAAACCCTGAAACACCAGCCCCAGCACGACCCCCTACACTGCCCGAACACCACTGCACTGCCCTAAACCCTGAAACACCACCCCCAGCACGACCCCCTACACTGCCCGAACACCACTGCACTGCCCTAAACCCTGAAACACCATGTGAGAAGTTGGCCTGGCATATGCTGTCCACTAATTATAGTGGGCACCTTGCACCAGTCCAAATCGACTCTTATGGTAGGTAGGTTAAAGACAACCTTATTGAAATCTATCCTAGTGGTAGCTGTGGAGAGCAGCCTTCAGGCTAAGTCTTGAAGGAATGTAAAGCAGCTTGTTTTACCAGTCTATAATCTCTTGAGTGACCAAATGAAAGAGCACCACACCAGGTATATATTCAAAATATATGTATTTATTACTAAACACACCCCTCTAGTCTCTTTATGAGGCTAGAGTTCAAGTACATAGGTTATAAGATCTTAAATCACAGTAATAGCACAAATACACGTTTGGGCCCTAGGGGCGTACCAAACCATATACCAATAAAGTGGTATGCGAACCACGACTGAACTAGACACTAGGCCTAGAGCCTCTAGAAGTGCTTGGACCACAAGGAACCACCCAAGGTAGTGACACAGGGGACCCACGGGAGACGCGTGCAGTGTAAATACACAACCGCGATACGCCGTTAACTTCTATGGAGAAAGTCGGGATCGGGAAAATAGAGGAAAGGGACACTTAAAAGAGGACTAGGACAAAACCCTTTGAGATCTAGGACTTTGAAGAGTCTCTACCCACGGGAGCACCGGAGTACTCGTGTTACCTCACCCAGGGAAACCGGGTGCATAGGTGCCTTTCGGGGTCGGGTTTCGTCGTCGGTTCTTATGGCGATCTGCTGCAAAGTGCTGCTGGCGACCAGGAGAAAAGTGTCCGGGTGGATCCAAGAGTGGATCGGAGTTCTGAAGAACCTGAAAGCAGAGGGGACAGAGTCTGGGTCACTAGCCAGTGACCAGGGAGGCGATGGACAGATGCCCACCGATGTCGAGTGCTTCAGGTGCGTTGACGGTCGTCTCGTTTCTGCAGCCACGAGGTCCAGGAGGCGTTGTCGGCGACCAGAAGCAGGATTCGGGCTGGTACACGATGTCTGTCGAGTGCTGCGGTGTCGGCGACCAGATTGGACCCAACAAGCCTTGGCAACGGCAAGTCTCGATGTAGCTGAAGATCGTCGATGGTGCAGACCAGCAAGGTCTGGGGAACTCACCCAGCAAGGGTAAGTGAGGGCAGGCCTGGAGCAACCAGACTGCCAAGTAAAGAAAAGATTGGCCTTCGGTAAGGGCTACTAGCCAACGGGCTAGCGACCGCGAAGGAGCCTCGTGACGCCGCACGTGGAGCTGGCTTACAGGACACTCGTGGAGTGGGGGCCAGTGATCTTCGGTGCAGGTGGTGCTGGAGGCTAGGGCTATTTGGAGCCCAAAGCACGACTTCTTGGGAGACCCAGAAGATGGTGCACTTGCAAGTGTGCTCGGTGTCCAGGGGTCACGGTCTCACGTTACCCACGATAGCCACGGGCCTCAGCTTTGCTGGGGACTCAGGGTAGCCTCGGGGAAGTCTGAGAATCCACCTCTGGTGATGCGATGACTTCGGCGTCCGACGGGAGCTTCAGTGATGCGAACCGGACAGATGCTTCTTTGGTGCCTGCCAAGCAGGGGAGTCACTCCTTGACCCCAAGGGAGATTCTTCAGTCCTCTAATCGTGAGTAGAGCATCGAAGGTCCAGGATTCTGTGTCAGAGTTTCGTCCAGGTATAATCTAAAGTCCTAAGGACTGGGTTCCTACCTTTATTCCAAAAATAGGGGATGGACTACTCTGTGGCCCCACCTATGGGTGGGTCAGGGCAGAGGGGTGGCTACACCCCTTTCCCTTTGTCCAGTTCGCGCCAAAGCAGGGGCTGCAAGCCCCTGATCCGGTTTGAACTGGGGTATGCACAGGGACACCAAATGTGCCCCCAGTGCAGGACTTCAAAGCACCCGAAAGTGCTCCCGCCCAGCCCCAATACACTTTGTCCTGTCTGGGGAGGTGGTCACACCTCCCTGGGACAGGAAACCTATTGTCCAGGCCTCCCCTGCCGGAGTTTCATCCAGCAGCAGGAGGCCAGACTCGTGTCTGTGGCAGTAGCATCCATTTTGTGATGCCAGGCTCTGGAAAGAAGTTACCGGACTCGTCAGAGTTAACATGCCTTTCCCTCTAGAAGGGTGGAATGCTACTCCCGCCGCCAGAATTGGCGGGGGGTAGTATTCCAAGATGTTTGACACCAAACACGACATGTTTCGGTGCAGCCATTCCATAGTTAGCATTTTACCGCGAGGATATAATGCGTTTAAGAGTATATGGTCAGGCTGCACTACAAACAGCATCAGAGATGGTCTCCGAACGCTGCAGAGGGGCCCTGCTCATGCAGGGGCACCCTCTCACATAGAAACCATGCACTCTGCCTTCAGGATTGATAAGGCCTGCCTTAGGAGTGACTTATAGGTTTATATGTGTGTATGCATTTAGTGATATAGGTAACCTATACCACAGCAAGGGGTGCATGCACCACCTTACCCAGGCTGCAGTAGCAGACCTGTGGTGTCAGTTTGGATGGCCTACCAGGGGTGGCATAATATATGCTGCAGCCCCTGGCAGGCCTCTGAGGTACCTATGCCCTTGGTACATAGTATACCATATACTAGGGACTTACAAGGGCACTCCAGATCCCAATCAGAGATGTGCCTAAGGCACATGGATACCCTTTAAAGAGGAAACAGCTAGGCTGGGGTTCTGAATAGCAGGGCCCCAGCCAGACTAATGTCGAAAACCAGTGAAGTATCAGCAAAAAGTGGGGGTACCCCTGTGAAGCAGATCCTACTCTCCTACACAACCCCCCAAACGTAGGGACATTAAACTAACCTTGCCCAGTTAAGTCTTCATGTTCTAAGTGGAAATACCTAGAGAGTCCATCTGCATTCGCATGGTTACTCCCAGGCCTATGTTCCACTGTAAAGTCCATCCCCTGTAGGGAAATGGACCACCTAAGCAGTTTGGGGTTTTCACCCTTCATTTGTTTTAGCCATAAGAGGGGCTTATGGTCTGTCTGAACCAGGAAGTGTGTACCAAACAAGTATGGCCTCAACTTCTTCAGAGCCCAGACCACAGCAAAGGCCTCCCTCTCTATGGCTGACCAACGTTTCTCTCTAGGGGTCAGCCTTCTGCTAATAAAAGCTACTGGCTGATCCTGACCTTCTTCATTCAATTGTGACAGTACAGCCCCTACCCCCAATTCAGATGCATCAGTTTGAACAATGAACTTCTTGGAGTAATCAGGACTCTGCAGAATTGGAGCAGTGCACATGGCCTGCTTGAGGTCATCAAATGCCTTTTGACAGCTAACTGTCCACTGAACCTTTTGGGCATTTTCTTAGAAGTTAAGTCATTCAAGGGTGTCACTATTGATCCATACCCCTTGACAAATCTCCTATAGTACCCAGTCAGGCCTAAGAAGGCTCTCACCTGAGTCTGGGTAGTGGGAGCAGTCCAGTCCATGATGGTCTGGATCTTGCTCTGCAAAGGTTGAACCTGGCCTCCACCCACAAGGTGGCCCAGGTACACAACCTGACTCTGCCCTATCTGGCACTTAGTGGCCTTGATAGTCAGGCCTGCCTTTTGCAGGGCCTGTAAAACATTCCTGAGGTGGACCAGGTGATCCTCCCAGGTGGAGCTAAAGACAGCAATATCATCTAGATAAGCTGCACTATAGGCCTCCAGCCCTGTGAGAACTGTGTTCACCAACCTCTGAAAGTGGCAGGTGCATTTTTCAGACCAAAGGGCATCACCACAAATTGATAATGCCCACTAGGGGTTGAAAATGCTGTTTTGGGCTTTGCAGCATCAGCTAGTCTGATCTGCCAGTAGCCAGCTGTTAGGTCAAATGTGCTGAGATATTTGGCAGAGGCCAAAGTATCTATGAACCCTTCACATTTGTTTTAGCCATAAGAGAGGGAGCTTATGGTCTGTCTGAACCAGGAGGTGATGTGCCAAACAAGTATGGCCTCAACTTCTTCAGAGCCCAGACCACAGCATAAAGGCCTCCCTCTCTATGGCTGACCAGCGTTCTCTCTAGGCCGGTCAGCCTTCTGCTAATGAAAGCTACTGGCTGATCCTGACCTTCTTCATTCAACTGTGACAGTACAGCCCCCTACCCCCAATTCAAGATGCATCAGTTTGAACAATGAACTGTGGAGTAATCAGGACTCTGCAGAATGGGAGCAGTGCACATGGCCTGCTTCAGGTCATCAAATGCCTTTTGACAGCTAACTCTGTCCACTGGACCTTTGGGGCATTTTCTTAGAAGTTAAGTCATTCAAGGGTGTCACTATTGGATCCATACCCCCTTGACACCCTCTATAGTACCCAGTCAGGCCTAAGAAGGCTCTCACCTGAGTCTGCAGTGGGAGCAGTCCAGTCCATGATGGTCTGGATCTTGCCTGCAAAGGTTGAACCTGGCCTCCACCCACAAGGTGGCCCAGGTACACAACCTGACTCTGCCCTATCTGGCACTTGGTGGTCTTGATAGTCGGTGGCCTGCCTTTTGCAGGGCCTGGTAAAACATTCCTGAGGTGGACCAGGTGATCCTCCCAGGTGGGAGCCAAAGACAGCAATATCATCTAGATGGGCTGCACTATAGGCCTCCAGACCAGTGAGGACTGCATTCACCAACCTCTGAAAGTGGCAGGTGCATTTTTCAGGGACCAAAGGGCATCACCACAAATGATAACAATGCCCACTAGGGGTTGAAAATGTTGTTTTGGGCTTTGCAGCATCAGCTAGTCTGATCTTGCTAGTAGCTGTTAGGTCAAATGTGCTGAGATATTTGGCAGAGGCCAAAGTATCTATGAGCTCATCTGCCCTGGGTATTGGATGGGCATCAGTCCTAGCACTGCATTGAGGCCCCTGTAGTCTACACAAAACCTCATCTCTTTCCCACCACTGGTGTGAGGTTTAGGTACTAGGACTACTGGACTAGCCT